>JAVGWX010000010.1:8581934-9306934 GCA_036924085.1 Ariolimax columbianus
CTATATCCAGGTATGAGTAGAATATGACCATGTACTGTGTGCAGGTATGAATAGAATTATAACCATGTACTGTATACATGTATGGGTAGAATATGACCATATATTTTATCCAGGTATAAGTAAAATGTGCCGATGTACTGTATCCAGGTATGAATAGGAGATGACTATGTACTTTCCGGGTATGAGTAAAACATGCCCATGTACTGTATGCATGTATGAATAGAATTTGACCATGTACTGTATCCAGTTGTGAGTATAATATGACCATGTACTGTGTCCAGGTATAAGTATAATATGTGCATGTGATAATAATTTTACTTGTTTCATGTATTTAACTACTTCCACGTCTCTGTGAACCATTCGCTTTTTGCAACCAAGATAAGTATACAAAACTTCGTAACAAATGATAAAACATTCACACAAATTACAATAATACAGCTTTTAACATATGCATACATTGTTATTGCTTGGAAATGACACTTCGTTATGTTTTTTTCAAATAAATGTACTTGTTCATCTCTAATTCGATTCGTTTTCGAACTATATCAAATGTAATCATGGGGCAGTCTTCTGGTCAACATTGATAAACCTATAAGGCCCTCTCAGATGTGTGCGATAGCGAACGCGCTAGTATAACCGATACGGCTTTCTGTGTTCGAGTCCAGGATCATGAATTCAAATTTAAATACTGTAATCCTTTACAAGAAATATACATGTGGTCCACGAAAAGAATGGCACACATATCGCAGTCCACTAAATAATTCAACGAATATACCAGTTTTTGTGAAAAACATATTATTAACGACACATGTTAACCATAGGGAGATGTAGAAATGCACGATAATGCACGAGTCATTGACAAAAATATGTCTTTGTAGTTAGACAGGAAAACTTAGTTACAACGGAACAAACTAAAAGTAGGGCTGGCTGAAAAGGGTAGAAACACGTGTTACTCGAGAAAACGCATAAGAATAGACGAAGATCATTTGAATAGATGATGTCACAAAAGGATATGTGGTTGTTCTCTGAATCGATCGCTCAATCCCCGTGAGATTACATACGATGTGTTGAGGATGTGGCTCTAATCACCCACAAGTGCATTCGATTAACATTTTTTTTTTTTTTCAGGGATTTCTCCTGAAGAAACGAACATTGCTATCAATACTTTTATTAGACTCAGATATTCACGACCAAGTAATCAGACCTGGATTCTAACAAGAACTTTCCGGGGAGCTTTTTATGGAGCAAAGACCTACATTTTCACTCCTGGAGTGGTTTTCAACTTCACAGAAACGGATGGCTCAATTATCAAGGTATCAACCCGATGAATATGTTGGGCGATGTTGATTAATATTATTGTAACGTTCGTTTTTGTATTCATTTTAAATTTTAGAAATAATCAATATCCTAGTCTTCATCTGCTACCATTTTAAAAGAAATAAGATTTAAACAAAATAATAAATATGTTATTAAATGGAGGATGTGATTTTGCCGCATCGTGCACACTTATATGGAGGTAAGCTGTGAGTAACCCTGGATTGTTTCTAATTATGTTTCTAAGTATTGGCATCACTTCAATCCGGGTATACCCATATGGGCTCATTCTCTCTCATCAAAGGACGTAGAGTCTGGATGCTAATGGTCCCTGTAGCTCGCTGGCTGCACACTCTCCTGCGCCGTATTTGTATGTGCCCCATTCCGCTCGAAATTGGTTCAGCTCAGTATGTGGATTGATGTTTCATCAATTGCGGTGTCTCCATCCAGCAGGCGGTCAATGAATGATTTCAAAATGTCACTTCTATCCATCAGTAATGCGCCTCCTTGCCTAAGGTTAGGATGATTCTCTGGTACACTATCACTCTATCACCAGTGTGGACCCATTCTTCCCGTTTGGCTATCGTCTCAGCTGGAGTGACGTGTGCGGTTGTCGTCTCAGCTGGAGTGACGTGTGCGGTTGTTGTCTCAGCTGGAGTGACGTGTGCGATTGTTGTCTCAGCTGGAGTGACGTGTGCGATTGCTGTCTCAGCTGGAGTGACGTGTGCGATTGCTGTCTCAGCTGGAGTGACGTGTGCGATTGCTGTCTCAGCTGGAGTGACGTGTGCGGTTGTTGTCTCAGCTGGAGTGACGTGTGCGATTGTTGTCTCAGCTGGAGTGACGTGTGCGATTGCTGTCTCAGCTGGAGTGACGTGTGCGATTGCTGTCTCAGCTGGAGTGACGTGTGCGATTGCTGTCTCAGCTGGAGTGACGTGTGCGATTGCTGTCTCAGCTGGAGTGACGTGTGCGATTGCTGTCTCAGCTGGAGTGACGTGTGCGATTGCTGTCTCAGCTGGAGTGACGTGTGCGATTGCTGTCTCAGCTGGAGTGACGTGTGCGGTTGTTGTCTCAGCGTATCCATGACGACACTCTAATGATTCTTGATCCCTTAATGTCTGAGAAACTACTGTGCAGAGGGTGCCGCGTGTCTGTGGTGACATATAGACTTTGACGTGTGCCACTTTATGTCTGGATGTCACCGATAATGACCCTAACATGTACCGGATCATCACAATCGACATATTTCTAGTGCATCCCAGAACCAGTCGCATATCTTCATTCGGGATGCGGTTCAACCTTTCATACTCTGTTCTTGACAGTGTGAGGATGCCTAGTCCGTAATCGATGACAGGCAACATGACCTGGGCTATTTTTAGGTAAGCTCAGAGTAACCCTGGACTAAATGGAGGCAAGCTATGGGTGAGTAACACTGAACTATATGTAGGTAGGCTGTGAGTAATTAACATAGAACTATAAGGATGTAAGCTGTAAGTAACACATAACTATATGGAGGTAAGCTGTAAGTAAGTAACACACAAATATATGGAGGTAAGCCGCGAGTAAGTAACACATAACTATATGTAGGCATTATGTGACTAACCCTGGACTACGGAGATAAACTGTTAGTAACCCTGGATTATATAGAGGCAAGCTATGAGTAATTCTGGACTATGTGGAGGTAAAATATCAGTAACCCTGGACTATGTTGAGGCAAGCTGTGAGTAACCCTGCACTACGTGGAGGTAAGCTGTGAGTAAGTAACCCTGGGCTATACGGGGGTAAGCTGTGAGTAAATAACCCTGGACTATACGGAGGTAAGCTGTGAGTAACCCTGGGCTATACGGAGGTAAGCTGTGAGTAAGTAACCCTGGACTACGTGGAGGTAAGCTGTGAGTAAGTAACCCTGGACTATATGGAGGTAAGCTGTGAGTAAGTAACCCTGGACTATACCGAAGTAAGATGTGAGTAATTAACCGTGGACTATACGGAGGTAAGCGGCGAGTAAGTAACCCTGGACTACGCGGAGGTAATATGTGAGTAAGTAACCCTGGACTACGTGGATATAAGCTGTGAGTAAGTAACCCTGGACTACGTGGATGTAAGCTGTGAGTAACCATGGACTATATTGAGGTAATATGTGAGTAACCCTGGACTATACGGAGGTAAGCTGTGAGTAATATTCGACTGTGTGAAAATAAGCTATGAGTAATACTGAACTATATGAATGTAAGTTATGAGTAAGTAGTCCTGGGCTATCTTCTTCTTCTTCTGCGTACGCAGTCAGACAGTAACCATTATTTTTTCGAAAAAAGCGGCGGTCATCCTGAGGCTGTCGCCACTGCCATAGAGCTTGTCTTGCAGTTCCACTGGTGATGGCCACATCTGCTCTCTCTGATCCTCGTATGTCGGGCAGTTCTGCAGCAGATGTTCAGCGGTCATTTTACCAGTACCGCACGGGCATTCGTCGGTACACCCCATCTTCAATTTGTTGAATAGGTGGTACCTCAGTCTATTGTGGCCAGTGCGAAGTCTGAAGACAACGACCTGCTCTCTTCGGTTCAACTGGTAATAGGCATCGTTTTTGGTGTAACCAGTATGTTCGGTTTCCCATTTGGTCATGTATCTGGCTTTGATAAGCCGTTTTGACTCTTCGTACGTCATACTGGTATCTGTTTGTGGTAGTCTTGCACCTTCTTTTGCCAGTCTGTCTGCCTCCTCGTTGCCTTGGATGTTGCAGTGTGATGGGACCCACTGTACCACTACCCTTTTTGGTGCGGACTGCTGGCACAGTTTGCAGAGTGCTGCTCTTAAGTCATTAAGCTCAGTGTTTTTCTGGCTTTTTAGCGCTGTGACTACGGCGAGAGCATCTGTAAGCGGGACTATATGGCTTTCATTTTCACTGTGTGTCACCATTTCTTCCACTGCCGCCCTCAGTGCCTCTGCCTCCGCTCTGAAATTGCTTGTGTACTTACCAGTAGCTAATGACAGTGTTATTTTTCTGCCATTTGGTAGGTTCAGGAATGCTCCTGCCCCTCCGTTCTGTGTTGTATTTGTTACAGAACCGTCGGTGTATGCATGGGTCCAGTCCATGCTTGGGTAGCTTTTCGTTATGAAGCTTAGGGTAGTATCTCTCTTTTCTTTTTCAGTCTGGCAGTTTTTGTTTGCAATACCTGGTATATTTTCTACTACCTCTGGAAATATATCCTGCCTCCAGGTAGGTTTTCGTACAGTAGTGATGGGTTTTGGTGTTGTTAGTGCGTTTAGTCCTGGGCTATAACACGCAGGACAAGATCAGGGCAGCCCATCCAACAAGTAAACACTTCATTTCAATCGTCGCTTGTATTTCAAAACCGTTCATAAGAGATGCATCAAAGTCCCATAGCTGAAAATACATGTCTTAGTAAAACATTTCCAAGTTACTGCATCTAACATATGTATTAAATGTTTTATTATATCATTGAAAACAATGGATGACCATCTTCAGCAGGACATTACTTTAATCGGGAAATTATTTAGTCAGAAACTAAAGTATTGTTAATTTAAACGTTCTACGAGTAGGGCCGTGCGCAATGTAGGAAAACTAAAAAGCATGGGGAGCCAAGAAAATGCATGAACCGCAAGTATTCATGTCTATGGCCATTTATGGTGATCTGACACCTGCTGATTTCCCCTTACTACAGTAAATTTTATTTTAACGCAATAAATGTAATATTGTGTCTATAACACGTGTTATATGTGTATTCAGTTGGCCTAAGGCCTAAGCGAATGGCAGGGTTGTAATGCCGTGAGTTGAGTAACACAACAGTCTAATACTTTCAGCAGATCATGTTAAATTTGGAAAACGGTAGCAAATGTGTCACTAAGGTGAAACAGCTCCATGCGTACATGAGTACTGAGTTCCTGTGAGACATCTACATCATCTTAGCATGAAACATGGATGTGTACTTGTCTGACCCTGTTCAGTTTGATGTTTTCAGTTCTGCTGACGGACGACTTCAAGGACTGCGATAATGTCATACTCAATCCGTTTCAACTGGATGACTAACGTCTAGTTAATCCCATCTATCTTAATGTAAACGTCAAGTTATTTGAAGATGCGATGTGTGAACTGTTATTTGAGGAAGACTGGACTGTGAACAGTATTTCATATAAATAATAAACCGACATGCAACAGCCGGTTCAACGTTCCTTGTGAACATTAATGCAGTTTTAAATGAGGTCATATATAATGCAATCCCTGGTCAAACAGCCACCAATTACAGTAGAGGGGCTAGTAATTGGAAGTAATGGTAGTGTCGGAAAAAACTGCGACTTACTCGGAATCGTACTACAGAGACAGGTGACCATAAATGGAAGGGTTTTGGGTGGGGGGAGTTTAGGGTATAGCAAATACCAGTTAAGCTGCTAGTAGATTTCCTTCAACGGTGATGAATCAATATAGGGACTAAGTTCAAGGTGAACCGTTCGGCCATTTTAACAACAGTATTATGTCATGTTCAACATAGACAGTCTGCGATAATGATGTCAGAATTTAAATAACGTCTTCGCGATTGTTCGAGATACATTCCCCATCTCCGTTGGCATAACCATATCACAAATAATGAAGTCACAACCAGAACCAGGATGCCTAGAATTCATTCACATTTGCTACAAAATCAACTGAAATGGGAACGTATGTACCAGCTGCTGAACATGTTTCACAAACGTGCAATCTAACCTTCGCCTCTCGAATTGACTTTTTTAATTAAGAGGTACACCAGCCATCTCAAAGACGTAGTATGTCACTGGCAGTCCTCATCGACCACTGTGAAAACGTTATTATTCTTTTTATTGATACTGTTATTATTATATTGTTGTTGTTGGTACTCTATGTAGTGGTATCGTCGTTATCAATATTTGTTATTATTATTATTATTTGCATTATTATTAGTATGTATTATTATTAAATAGATGAACATAATTTTAGGCTGTGAAGAAGGAGCCTAAGGTCTCTACAACACAACTTAACCATCATACTATAAAAGCATGCATCACTAGTTTCTCTACTACACAACTTAACCATCATACTATAAAAGCATGCATCACTAGTTTCTCTACAACACAACTTAACCATCATACTATAAAAGCATGCATCACTAGTTTCTCTACTACACAACTTAACCATCATACTATAAAAGCATGCATCACTAGTTTCTCTACAACACAACTTAACCATCATACTATAAAAGCATGCATCACTAGTTTCTCTACTACACAAATGAACCACCCCACTATACAGTATGTATAAGTAATTTCCCTTAAACAATAACTGAACCATCTTATGACAAAGCATATATCAGTAGTTTCTCCACAACACAAATACAGAACGGCCATACTATAAGCATGGATCACTAGTTTCTCCACGTACATCATCCGAGCACGCTCACTATAAAGCATGGATGACTACTTTCTCCACATCACATCATCCGAGCACGCATACTATAAAGCATATACCATTTGTTTCTTTATAATACAAAAGCTCATCAACAATAATATAGCGCATGTATCATTAGTTTCTACACAACGACAACTGGTCTATAATACATTGAAGCAAGTATCAGTAGTTTCTACACAACAACAACTGGTATAACATACAATACATCATGTATCATTAGTTTCTACACAACAACAACTGGTCTATAATACAATGAAGCAAGTATCAGTAGTTTCTACACAACAACAACTGGTATAACATACAATACAGCATGTATCATTAGTTTCTACACAACAAAAACTGGTCTATCATACAACAAAGCATGTATCACTATTTTCACCACAATACAATAATTGAGCATACTATATAGCATGCATCACTAGTTTTTCCACAACACAATTAAAACAACACTAGAACGTATGCATCACTAGTTTCTACACATCATAACTGAAGCAACATACTATAAAACACGTTTCACTATTTTTTTTTTAAAAACCACTGAACCACCTTACTATAAAGCATGCATCATTAGTTACTCCAAATCACATCACCTGAACAAGCATTCTATAAATCATATACCACTCGTTTTTTTCACAATACAATATCTGAACAACAAAACTAGAAAGCATGTATCAATATTTTCTCCCCAATATAATTACAACACAATAATAGCATGCATGTATCATTATATTCTCCTCAACAGAATTGAATCATCATACTATAAAATATTTTTCACTAGTATCTCCAAAAGACATCATAACCAGAATACTGTAAAGCATGTATGAGCATATTCTCCCCAATACAAATGAACCATTATACTATACAACGTGAATCACTAGTTTCTTCATAACAATAATTGAAAAAGTATACTATAAACCATGTATACACAATTTTTCCACGACACACCTGAACCACCACAATATAAAACAGGAATCACTAGTTTCTCCACAACAAATCTGGCTCACCACACTATAATGCATACATAATACGTTTCTCCACAAAAATAATTGAAACATCTTACGATAATGCATGCATCACTAGTTTCTCTACAACACAACAACAGAACCAGCATACTATGTAGCGGTATTATTAGTTTCTCCACAACAACTGAACTTTCATTCTATAACGCATGTATTTCTAGGTTCACCGCAAAACAACTGAACCAATATACTATAAAGCAGATATATATATATATAGTTTCTCCACAACACAATTCAACCACCATTCTGTAAAGCACGTATCACTAGTTTCTCCACAACAATTACTGAGACATCTTACGATAAAACATGCATCACTAGTTTCTCTACAATACAACCGAACCAGCATACTGTAAATCATTTATTACTAGTTTATCTACACCACAGCTGAAGTAGCATGTCATATATCATTTATCACTATTTTTTAAATAACACAACTGAACTACCATACTATAAAGCATCAATGACTAATTTCTCCACATCACATCACCTGAGCCAGAATACTGTGAACCATGTATCATTAGTTTATCCTAAACAACTGACCCCCACATACTATAAACCGTGTATCCCTAGTTTATCCATAAAACAACAACTGAACCCCACATACTATAAACCGTGTATCCCTAGTTTCTCCATAAAACAACAATTGAATCCCATATACTATAAACCATGTTTCCCTAGTTTCTGAACAACACAATAACTGAACCAGCATACTATAAACCATGTATCACTAGTTTCTCAAAAAAAGAACAACTGAACCAGCATACTATAAAGCGTACAAGACTAGAAAATCAATATCACAACAACTAAACAGTGTACAGTTGATTTCAAGTTATCCCTACTGTACTCCCTCTGATCAAACGAAATATATCATAACCACTCGCCCACTGGTTCATTCAGTAAAACCAGAGGGATAACCATCCACCACCCCACCTCCCAAAATAGAATGTCTCAACGTATATAGATAACCTCACAATAAACAAACTGTGACGTACAATACCGCCACCGCCCCTCCCAAAATATAATGTATCAACGTATATAGATAACCTCACAATAAACAAACTGTGACGTACAATACCGCCACCGCCCCTCCCAAAATAGAATGTATCAACGTATATAGATAACCTCACAATAAACAAACTGTGACGTACAATACCGCCACCGCCCCTCCCAAAATATAATGTATCAACGTATATAGATAACCTCACAATAAACAAACTGTGACGTACAATACCGCCACCGCCCCTCCCAAAATAGAATGTATCAACGTATATAGATAACCTCACAATAAACAAACTGTGACGTACAATACCGCCACCGCCCCTCCCAAAATAGAATGTATCAACGTATATAGATAACCTCACAATAAACAAACTGTGACGTACAATACCACCACCGCCCCTCCCCCATACATCTAACACATATATACCATACCAAGCCCAACCTCCCCCATACCTCTAAGACATACGCACCATACCAACCCCAACCTCCCTCTCTCCCCCATACCTCTAACGCATACATTCCATACCAACCCCACCCCCCCTCCTACATTTAACACATGCATCTAATACTAACCCAAACCCCCCTCCTCCCCCATACCTCTAACGCATACATTCCATACCAACACCAACCCCTCCCCCCCTATATCTAACACATACATCTAATACTAACCCAAACCCCTCCCCCCCCCCTCCTCCCCCATACCTCTAACAAACACATACCATACCTACCCCCCTCCTCATACCTCAACACATACATATATTACCAACCCCAACCTCCCCCTCCCTCATATCTCCAAGACATACATACCATACCAACCCCAACCTCCCCCTCCCCCATACCTCCAACACATACATACCATACCAACCCAAACCGCCCCCTTCCCCCAGACCTCTAACACATACATACCATACCAACCCTCTGCCCAAACCTCTAACACATATATACCATGCCAAATCCCCTTCCTCCATACCTTTAACACATACTTCTTCTTCTTCTTCTGCGTACACAGTCAGACAGTAACCATTATTTTTTCGAAAAAAGCGGCGGTCATCCTGAGGCTCTCGCCACTGCCATAGAGCTTGTCTTGCAGTTCCACTAGCAATGGCCACATCTGCTCTCTCTGATCCTCGTATACCGGGCAGTTCTGCAGCAGATGTTCAGTGGTCATTTTACCAGTACCGCACGGGCATTCGTCGGTACACCCTATCTTCAATTTGTTGAATAGGTGGTACCTCAGTCTGTTGTGGCCAGTGCGAAGTCTGAAGACAACGACCTGCTCTCTTCGGTTCAACTGGTAATAGGCATCGTTTTTGGTGTAACCAGTATGTTCGGTTTCCCATTTGGTCATGTATCTGGCTTTGATAAGCCGTTTTGACTCTTCGTACGTCATACTGGTATCTGTTTGTGGTAGTCTTGCACCTTCTTTTGCCAGTCTGTCTGCCTCATCGTTGCCTTGGATGTTGCAGTGTGACGGAACCCACTGTACCACTACCCTTTTTGGTGCGGACTGCTGGCACAGTTTGCAGAGTGCTGCTCTTAAGTCATTAAGCTCAGTGTTTTTCTGCTTTAAAACATACATACCATACCAACCCCAACTACCCCTCCCCCATACTTCTAACACATACATATTATACCAACTCCCCTCACACATACCTATAACACATGCATACCGTACCAACCACAACTCCCCCTCATATATGTAACACATACATACCAAACCAACCCCAACCTCCGCTATACCTCTAACACATATACACCATACCAACCCCCTCCATCATTCCAGTAACACATAAATACAATACCATCCCCAACCTCCCCCCTCCCCATACCTCTAACACATACATACCATACCAACCCCAATCTATCTCATACCTCTAAAACATAGATATCATAGCAACCCTAACCTCCTCCATACCTCTAACACATACACACCATACCAATCCCCCCTCTCCATCATATCAGTAACACACACATACCATACCAACCCTAACCTCCCCCTCCCCCCTACCTCTAACACATACATACTATACCAACCCCAACCTCCCCCCTTCCCCATACCTCTAACACATACATACTATACCAACTCCAACCTCTCTCGCTTCCCCATACCTCTAACACATACATACTATACAACCTCCAACCTCTCCCATACTTCTAACACATACATATCATACCAACCCTAACCTCTCCCATACCTCTAACACATAATACCATACCAACCCCAACCTCCTCTCTCCCCCATACCTCTGACACATACATACCATACCAACCCCAACCCCTTTCAATCTCCCCCATACCCCTAACACATACATACCAGAGTAACTCTAATCTCCCCCTCCCCCATACCTCTGACACATACATACCATACCAACCCCAACCTCCCCTCTCCAAAAAGAACATAAACAGTAAACAACATAATTAATAAATAAACACAACATATGGTTATAATTATGTTTTTCTCGTTGACAGAACAACATAACATTTAATTCGGGCACGATTGAAGAGGTTCAGTCTTCGTATGATACACCACCGGAAATTACCTATGTTACCATTACGGTTTCAGGCAATAAAATGAATGAAGTATGTAGACACGTTCGCTCCATCACATCTATCTTCAGAATCGAATTTATCATCACCATTCTTATATTTGAATTCTTCTACACAATAATACATCTTTCGTCATCGTCTTTATCAACATCGTCATAAACGCCTTCGACATCATCGTTGCCAGCATCTACACTGCCATCTCCTACATCATCCACACTGCCATTGTCAACAAAATAGTCATGCTCATAATTTTGTTCTCCTTTACACCATCGTGTTCATTATCAATATGATCACCATCGTCACATTCATTATTTTCATCGATATCATTGTCTGTCTTTTCTTTTCAATACCTCATCGTCCACAACAGAAATGAATATATCATCTTCCAGAGTAGAAATAAATACCCAATTTTCCAGAGGAGAAATAAATACCTTGTCTAATAGAGCAGACATAACAACCCCATATTTCAGAGAAGAGATAAATACCTCGTCTTATAGATCAGACATAAATAGCCCATATTTCAGAGAAGAGATACATATACTATCTTCCATAGGAAAAATAATTACCCTAGCCACCGCCACAGTCTTACTCAGGCATTCCTGGATATCATGGCGCCATCGTTTTCTTGGTCTACTTCTTCCTCTTTTGCTTGGTACCATACCTTTCATCACCGTTCTCTTGAGACCGTTGTGTCTCTTGATGTCACCAACGTATTTGCATTTTTTAGCCACAATGGAATTTATAAACTAGTTCTCCTGTATGCTCAACCATTGCCAAATGTCTACATTTGTCTTTTTGTCTGTCCATGGTATTTTGAGGATATTTCTGTAACATTTTGACTCGAAGGATTCGTTTCTTTGTCTAGAAGTTTTGGTAATCGTCCATGATTCGCAGCCATAAGTTGCCACACGAAAAACACAGGATCTCAAGACTTTTACTTTTCTCATTTTGTTGGTGCCCTGCCATAATTTCTTCAGGCTGTTCAGTCTCTGCATTGGCATAGCTAGTCTTCCATAGGAGAAATAATTACTTATCTTCCAGAGAAGAAATAAATACCTCATCTTCCAGATGAGATATCAAAAGACAATATTTATTTTATACCACCCCCTTGGACAAATGTTGCATTCCAGTTTTTAAAATGCACCTGATAGAAAAGACAGCCACCAGCCACCAAGGACGCTATACCTACTATCGTGATGACATGTTTCTTAAAGACAGTCTATTGCCATCCATTATCCTGATCTATACGAATGGATCAGCATTTAAATCTACCTCGTATACAGGGAATGCTTTCTGTTTAAAACACCCTGACAGTCCATTATACGAGTTATGTGATTCACGCTGCCAAAACCATTCAAATGATGAATTAGAAGCCACGACTTAAAAAACAACATTTGAGATTTTACACCAACATATTTACGTTGGAGAATTGGTGCCGACAGACAAAGGGCTTTTTATTAGTTCAAATTTGGCTTTAAAGGCGCTGAAGCACACCCTATACAACACAACAAATATATTGTTTCGTAGGTGATCAACAAAATAATCACATATGACGTGATTAATGTCACATTGAAATGGATTCCTGAACATCACTGGCCATTAGGAAACAAAATGGTTTAGCAAAACATTAGCCTCAAAACAATAATTTCATAGACCCCGCAAAAACCACACAGTAACAAGAGTTATTAATAATAATGATACCAGGGAATTATGTTCAAACAGATGGGGGACGGAATCAACGGTTTTTTTTCTTATTGCAGCTCTAATCTTCAGTAGTTCTTCACAGTACAATACAATGTTTACATTGCCTTTTTCTTTCTCGAATTAGGTTAGCATAAGTCTTTTTGAATTCCTCAAAAATATATAAACACAGACGTTGCTGCTGAACCCTGTACCATCTGATGTCTCGTCATATCGTGAAGGGTTCACCGTGGAGCCGGGGCAACTTCTAGCACTGATCATGTTCTCTTCGTCGCTAATGTGATCGTCTTGGTACGGAACCACAAAAATACTCCATCCTGAGCACCAACACTAGTCTGGCAGTCCAATATGCCGCATCCATAGGCAGCAAATTCGCTGCTCTGGGCACTCTCACTAATGACACTAAATTTGCCTGGCTCTCCACGAAGCTGCCGACGTAGTTTTAGGGCAGGAAGAACATCCTGAAACCCGGCTGACAGTGTCCATCCTGCAATCCTAGAGGAAACGATTTCAGCGAGTCAGGAGCGACCACCCGGAACGGCGGCGGCGTACATAACAAATTCTGGGTTGCCGCCAAGAAGGATCTTGAATACAATTACAACACAAAAGCTGACAGCGCCGAGGAAGGTATAGTGCGCATCTACATGAGAGCGACAAACCTCGTGCTAAATGCTCTCAGCTCGGATCCCTCCCAACGTCCCTCCGGCAACACACGATGCCTGAATAAGTTCGACGGATCCTCCTACACCTCGAGAGAGGTAATAGCTAACAGGTGGGGCAAACAATACAACGCAACCTTGAGATACCCTTTCGTCACCCCCTCGTCAGATCTACTCCGTGAGCCTCTCACAACAACTCCTGACTCTGGCACCAGCCTTGACGCCCCTACCATTGCTGAGGTAAAGGCAACAATAGAAAAACTGAAAGACCAGACGCGAGACCCGACAATATTTCCTCAGAGCTTTTGAAATACGCCGTGCACTAAGTTTACCATCACCCAGGATCCAATGACCACCACCATGAACCCGATGACCACCACCTTGGACCCCATGGCCACCACCCTGGACCGGATGACCACCACCATGGACCCCATGGCCACCACTCTGGACCTGATGACCACCACCCTGGACCCAATGACCACCAACCTGGACCCGAAGACCACCACCCAAGACACGATGACCACCACCCAAGACACGATGATGACCACCCTGGACCCGATGACCATCACCCTGGACCCGATGACCACCACCCTGGACCCGATGACCACCACCTTAGATCCAAATTTGCTTCCACCCTGGACCATCTCTTTGCAACGGTGTGGAACACCTTTGACGCACGCAGCAGTAACGACATCACGAGTAGGATGGGTTTAGTGGTTTTATCCATACACTCGCTCCGCAGAGTCTGGTCCCAGCGAAGGCTCTCCCTGGAAACCAGGCTTTGTATTTACTCCTCCTGCATTGTTCTCATTCTTCTCATGTAGGGATCCGAGTCCTGGACACTTTTACAGCCGGACCGGAAACGTCTTAAGGTCTTCCACATGCACAACCAGAAGCACATCCTCGGGATCGTCTCGCATGCCATGATTTCCAACAGTGAAGTAGTTCGACGTACTCAACTTGCATTGTCTCAACGATTGATAGCCGCCGTCTCTATTTTCTCTGTCACGGGAAGTTGCACGAGATGTTCCGGCAGGATGGGAGGCTGTGGGGGCGAGTTACGGGAAGAAGCCGAGCTTATTCTAGAGATGCATCGTGGCCAACCTCGCAACACCTGGCTAAAACCGATGGCCACTTCCCCAACATAACTGCGGGCCTTCTGGGACGCGGCCATCAGACGTGGTCATGGACACAGGCCTTCTGGGACGCGGCCATCAGACGTGGTCATGGATACAGGCCTTCTGGGACGCGGCCATCAGACGTGGTCATGGACACGGGCCTTCTGGGACGCGGCCATCATACGTGGTCATGGACACAGGCCTTCTTGGATGCGGCCATCAGACGTGGTCATGGACACAGGCCTTCTGGGATGCGGCCATCAGACGTGGTCATGGACACAGGCCTTCTGGGATGCGGCCATCAGACGTGGTCATGGACACGTTAATTTGTAACGGGTTGATAGTCGATGCACCACTTATTAGATCATAAAAGCAGTCATGCTTTGCATGTGTTTTTCCTCCGTCGCCATACCGGCAAAGATCCTGCAAGAGCAAACCCATACGTAGCCATTATGCCTTCTAATGAAGGTAGAACCATGAGAAAACATACTTACAGTTCCAGCACTGCTTATCGTGTCTCCCTGTCAGCTCAAATCATTGCCGTCACCCACGTTACATGTGATTATTTCGCAATTCTGAACCCGGCGACCAGGTCGGGCAACATAAACATTTTGTGTGCGTCTGTGAGAACATGTACAAGATGTGTACACAGTCAAGGGCAACTAAACGCAACAAACACTTCTCAACTTTAACATCAATCATGTTCTTACAAGTATCCATTGCAAAAAAGTATGTTTGCCCTCAAAAAGAGCATAACACACCTCCCCCCCCCCCCAAACACAATTATCTTTGATTGTTCGCTCGTTTAGCTAGATTCCATCTATTGCCACCTTTAACAACTACATTGTTTAGCTTTCCTACATCCATTGCAACCCACCTGTTGACTAGCCGTGGAATACAGGGTATGTTATATTTCAATGCTGTTGACGGATATATTAGTTTCGCACAGACGCACATAAAAACAACATAACATGACAATTGCACACATGTTTTCTCTCGCGAGATTGAACGGGACAGTATATAGTGCAGTATCTTAAAGGCAGACTAAGGGCACTACATGCACTGGGAATTATCGAGCAGTAATGATTGAATTAGGCACTGAATCACGTTAGCATGTACATAATACCACAGGAAACATATAGCTTTGGTAAATACGTTTTACGCGATACATGTATTGTGTTCATTCTGTGACAGAATCATTTGTCGCAAAGCGGCAAAAATATAAATCATCAAGCCAAGTTGAGCAGAAGGAGACAGCAGAAGGGGACCCGTTTCACACGGTTTGAGAATGTACGAACTAATACCTTTTGAAATGCATCAAACTTGTTGTTGTTTCATAAGAAAGACGTTAGCGAGGGATTTCCAGACATATAAATGATAGGATGCAATTACTAGCCACTGTTAGTTACGGTTCAAGCTGAAAGGATGACAGAGCGGCGAGTAACTCATATCTAACTACTAGCGTCCGGAACAGCGAACCAGAGCTGTCAAGACACTTCTACACTTCCACACGGTGATCATGGATAGCATTCTGTAACAGATCAGAATGGTTAAGTAGAAAGGATCGAAAGGGAAGATAACCCGGTACTAAAAAATGAAAGTTTCATGTTTCACATATTCTATCATCTGCCGCCAGCGTGGTATGTCATACATTGGGGGAACTGGTATGGAACTGTGAGTTTTTCCGCCAACACATCAATGCTATCCGCAACCGCATGGGTTCCCCAATTCCAGCCACATCAAAGGTCCCGCGCACCGGGGTCAGGCTGACGTTTGTGTCACTGGTCTAGTTTCTTGTTTCTCTGACGATCATCATCGATTCGCTCTTGAGATTAGACCTATCTCGAGCATGGGTTGTCTCCAACAGCATGGCATTACTATATTCCATACATTTTCTTGAAACCTCATACTGGCCCTCATTTTTTTGTCATGCTTTATTGTGTACGGAAACACACATGAAGGGCATAGTACACGACCACGCACGTGAAGATATGGCCAATAGCGGACATCAAAGCAAAATAGAAGAAACACAACTATTAGCAAAAACGACACAACAGCTGAACTTTTAGTATTGCTTTCTCAGTTTTGTGGGAATAGAATTATTGAAACTAGACTAACCAGCGGAGAGAACATGAGCAAATATAAACGAGGGAAACCATATGTGTGACTTGCTACCAAAAGCACTAAGATTACAATTCCGTAATAATAGTGTGTTAGAAGTATGTATAGAGCGTAGAAGTATACAGCTGCTCCTATTTTCACATCCCATCTTTGAGCTGGAATTAGAGGACATGCTATTGGATATGTAATGTAGTATATATATTTGTATATATATATATATCAATGCCGTACAGTCAAAACCGAGAACGTGGATTACATTCTAATAATACTGTCAGATACAACAGACGCAGTAAAAGACAATTAAAAGGATGTTATTGATGACGCAGCAACCATGTAGAACTTTAAAAAAACAATAGTAACTTCAAGCTCTTCAGAGAACATGGCATAAACAAATACATTTCAAGGTTGGTTTCATGCCCTGAAACATCTCCACCTGCGACTTTTGTCTAGAACACTTATTTGCAACTGAGTTTTCCATCCATGTTTAAGTTGCCATCTACTTACGTTGCTCTGTGATTCCAGACAAGACTGTCTGCTATGTTGGTATTGTTGTTGTAATGTTCACGTTGTAAACGATTTTTGAGTTTGTTGCTCTTCTCAACTCTCTATAGTCGAATTTCACATCATGTGTGACATTTTACAGTGTCACTTTGTTTTACTTTACAGCCTGGTAGCAGTTGGCTTAGATCTCACGAAAAGAGAGACTAGATTAGTTCAGAGAGAGCTGATAAAACATGTCTGTGCTTAATGCTAAAATGTATTATGTTTTATTTCGTGTATCTGCAGACTTATACCTTTGACAACCAGTCCCATAAGGTAATATACAAAAAACTATAACTAGTTAACTCAAGTGAATATGAACTCTCTGAGCACCAAACGGGTTACTTTAAATTCGTGTACAATATAATCGTCGTTTCACGGTTTGGTAAAGATGTATTAAAGTGAGGCAAATTAAACTCTTATCAAACAGAGATCGTGCACTTTTATATGATAATTTGTGTGTCTTGTGTGCGTGGTTGAAATCATGGTTATTGCCTGGTTGGCAATTGCCATTTTGATTGTTTTTATTTATTTTGGGAAAATATGACCTTGGAATGTCTGACTTCATCCTGGTGAAAGATTATTTTTATAATGATGTATTAGTTTGATAATCATTCGACAAACTGAATTTAACGTCCCACAAAAAAAAAAGCTATGAGATTTTAACAATCCGAGTGAGATATCCGTCTGATCAAGAAAATTAACATGAATGTAGAAACTTCATAATAACAGTGAATGGAACTACCAAGATAAGGGCAGACTAGTTTTAAGTTGAAAAGGACATACGTACATGAATGCTTCTCACTTAGAATACATTTCAAAGATTATGTGTCAATATAAAATCCAGTTGTAGTCAACTACAACTAAATTGATTTATCAAATGTAAGTTTGGCAGTTGTCACCTTTTATCAAGTTGGACAATCATTTACAACTATGACTTTCCATCCTAAATTAATTAATGACATGCAAGCATTAGACGATGATGCACTTTGCTATGTACGGACCGCTAATACATATTAGTCACCGGTTTTGCATTGTGCTACCCCATATATTGTGTTTAACCTTAACCTGAACAAAAGGGTATTATACCCGAAAGAAACGTTTACACATATGATGAAGGCTGACACGGCATACCTTGCTTTCAGATATAATTCCCCTCTTTTTGGAACACATGATGCCGCACACAAAACGATAGACAAACTCTTCCAGCTATATGAACATGCACGTGTACAGATATACGCTTTGAAAACTAATTGCTGCATATCACAAACAGATCTACTGATCCAAACCTGAATCGAAATACATTACACAATGTATAACATGTCATCTATTTAGCTATTTCAATGACACAGAGCAGGGATACAGGAATTGGATTTGTCACTCGAGTCCCATGTCCGCATTTGCCTTTTATCCAATTGGGAAAGATATGTCGACAGAAAGCACTGAACAAATGCATCAAACGAAGGTTGTATACAATTTCAGTATTAACATGTGTATGTGAAAGCTAGACACTGATCAAAAGTATTGATAATAAACTGGAATCATTGTAATGATATTTGTCTTAGGAAAGGCCTGTACAAATGATTGGTCATAATGCAAGTCAAACACATAAATTGGGGATATTGACTGACCGTAAAAAAAGTCTAACAAATAAATAGGTCAATTGACTGACCGTAATGCAAGTCTAGCAAACACATAAGACAATTACTGAAACGGACAGACATTTTAAAATCATCATGCATAACAAAATGACACGTAGGATGGATACCAATATACTTCCGGCACAAGCGAGTAGATGGAGATAACATGTCCCCATAAAGGTGGGCAGGTCAATAGATACACTTTCCATCACAACCACTGAAAAGGTCCCATGAAAAGTCTGAACATTAGAGCAATGGTTGAGAACAATGTTCTTCCTTTCTTAAATATGTATCTTATTTTATTTCCTTTCTTATATATGTCATCTTATTTTATTTCCTCTCTTATATATGTCATCTTATTTTATTTCCTTTCTTATATATGTCATCTTATTTTATTTCCTTTCTTATATATGTCATCTTATTTTATTTATATTTATTATACGTTTTGATATATACATTATATCAAATGTTACCGTGATATCCCAAGAGATTATTATCAGCATGCACAGGCAAAAGTCACATGTAACATTGGCCAAATCATGCACTGCACACTGCAAAAGTCACATATAACATTGGCCAAATCATGCACTGCACACTGCAAAGATGGCGCCATAACTGGCTGCGAGTCTACATGTATCTACTGTTTCGGATCACTATGGATTCCGCCAGACCACGGATTTGCCTGGAATTCACACTAGTCGACGACTTACACATGTGTTCACGGAAACGTGGTGTTGTTTTCCGTCTGGACTTGTTATTTCGTTCTTTTTTGTGATTTCTTCCATCCGTTTATCCTGGTTTGGACGCCGGCTGAATGGCACTACGCTTATACCTGTGTCGTATTTCACGGGTTAGTTCTGCCGGTTCACCTTCACGAATTTGGCGTGTGGGAATTATAGATACTACTATGATGAGTTGAATACAGCTGGAGAGAGATGCCAGACTCACTCACACTTTGAGTGTTGTCCATATGACCTCTTGTGGTTATCGAAAAGGCACGACAAACTGCGTTAGATGCCATTCCATCTTTCTACCCTGTGGGTTACATGTTTACGGAAAGGCTTCGGTGGTAACCCTGAGGCAAAATCTGCATCCCATGCTATCTCCAGTCGTCTCGATGAATGTCTTGCCACTGGCACATTTGTAGCTTAGGCTCTGTGAGTGAGGTTGACAAAAGGCGCAGTTTCTTCCTCACTTTAATCCAAATCACAGCGCAAGTCACCCATTTCAGCGGACACAGCAAGAGATACGACTGTCCACACGGCTGAACAAAGAGAATGGTCTTCATCACTTGTGATGGACAACTATTACACATGTGTGTGGGTCATGTCTTTCATACCACTTTCTGGTGGAAGGGAATGTTTACTTACCAACATAAATACACTTTGTAATGAAATAAATCAATGTACATATGCACAAAGGTGTGGAAAGACAGACATGAGTCAGTCAATTGGTAACAACTTATAGTCGTGCCATTTTGGAAGAAAAATGGCACCCAAAAAAAACTACCACAATTACAGAAGCCTTTCGCTACATAGTCATACTGTTAAAATATGTGCAACGATCATGAAACATGTAATGAGACATTGCTGAACCTCAACTGTCGCAAGCTTCATTTGGATTACACCGGGGTATGAGATAAACGGACACGTATTCACTTTAAGGGAAGTTTAGCAAAAGATAAATAGAATACAATACAACTATATAGATTGCTTTAATTAATCAAGAAAAAAACGTGTGGTATAGTTTGGTAAACATGACTACATTTGGTAAGATACTGGAAGAATACGATGTACAAGACAGCTACTTGATAATGTCGGAGCACCATATCGTTCCAGTATAAATGTCGTTGGGACGACTGATGATGAAACAGTTCCTTTTGACATCACTACCAATGTGAGAAGTCGTGTGCTTACTTCTGTGCTGTTTAACATGTACATAAACACAACTGCATCAGGGACTAGGGAATTTGAATCATTCGAAGCAGAACCGACCTCAATACTCGCATTACTCTTTGCAGATGATTAGTGTCTGCTGTACGACAGTGAAAATAGACGGCAAAACCACATAATTCGCTTGCGATTACCTGTGCTAAAAATATTCTTCGAATTAACGCGAAAAACACAAACTATGAATATCAACAGGCCCATGCGTCCAAGTATTTGGGCAGTATTTCTTTTGGCAGACGTTAGAATCAACAGGGAAATCGAGATTATGTGTCAGAAAGAATTATAGCTCACTTATCAGTTGTCACCCCTGCTTAGCCACCCGATCATTAGTTTGGTAGCAAGGCAACGATTGATAAACATGATATTTATTCCGATTCTGTTCTAGCAATGCCAAACATGACTTTTATCCATGGAGCATGAGAGCAGAATTTCGACGTCTGAAATAAGTGTTTGAGGAAGGCCATCGATGTTACCAGGAAGACATAATGAGATACGACGACATTCATAGTATGGTCGACACTACGTCTTGTGCAAAGTATTTTTCAAGACACAAAATAAGTTTGTTCGGTCGTGTCGTGAGAATGCGCCCTCATTAACTCCCACTGATGGCTTACAACACAGGTAGATCTGGCTACATGACAACTAGGCGGTCGCGATGTGTAAGAAGAGAGAATACTCACTGAATGTGTAATATTTTTACAACACGCAGTCAGCCGACGGTCCTCTGAAAGTCTCTCTGAACACACCGATAGCAATGTAATCCCACAATAATAGCTACAATCTGCCAGGTAGTCCTTCTTTGGATGTTTAATCAGATGTAATTATCTCTTTTCTGTTAGCTGTCTCTCCTTTTCCGATATTTTCTTGAATAATCATTGTAATGCAGCATCAGTGGTCTTATGCATATCAGTCATTATGGCTTCTGCTGCTATTTCATCTTGTCCTACCGTTTTTCCCTTCTCGAGTTTGGATATAGCCCAGTTTTATTTGAGCTGCAAAATCCCCAACAGCATGTGGTGATCTGACGCTACATCTGTACCTCGCTTTAGTCTTACGTCTTGAAGTTTACTTCTAAACGCTTAACTGGCACACATTTGATCAATTCGATTTTCCTTTACATGATATCTCCATGTGGCCTGATGTATTTTTGTATGTTCGGGAAATCTCCATGTGGCCTGATGTATTTTTGTATGTTCGGGATATCTCCATGTGGCCTGATGTATTTTTGTATGTTCGGGAAATCTCCATGTGGCCTGATATATTTTTGTATGTTCGGGATATCTCCATGTGGCCTGATGTATTTTTGTATGTTCGGGATATCTCCATGTGGCCTGATGTATTTTTGTATGTTCGGGATATCTCCATGTGGCCTGATGTATTTTTGTATGTTCGGGATTTCTCCATGTGGCCTGATGTATTTTTGTATGTTCGGGATATCTCCATGTGGCCTGATGTATTTTTGTATGTTCGGGATATCTCCATGTGGCCTGATGTATTTTTGTATGTTCGGGGTATCTCCATGTGGCCTGATGTATTTTTGTATGTTCGGGATATCTCCATGTGGCCTGATGTATTTTTGTATGTTCAGGAGATCTTCATGTAGCCTGATGTATTTTTGTATATTCGGGATATCTCCATGTAGCCTGATGTATTTTTGTATGTTCGGGATATCTCCATTTGGCCTGATGTATTTTTGTATGTTCGGGATATCTCCATGTGGCCTGATGTATTTTTGTATGTTCGGGATATCTCCATGTGGCCTGATGTATTTTTGTATGTTCGGGATATCTCCATGTGGCATGATGTATTTTTGTATGTTCGGGATATCTCCATGTGGCCTGATGTATTTTTGTATGTTCGGGATATCTCCATGTGGCCTGATGTATTTTTGTATGTTCGGGATATCTCCATGTGGCCTGATGTTTTTTTGTATGTTCGGGATATCTCCATGCGGCCTGATGTATTTTTGTATGTTCGGGATATCTCCATGTGGCCTGATGTATTTTTGTATGTTCGGGATATATCCATGTGGCCTGATGTATTTTTGTATGTTCGGGATATCTCCATGTGGCCTGATGTATTTTTGTATGTTCGGGATATCTCCATGTGGCCTGATGTATTTTTGTATGTTCGGGATATCTCCATGTGGCCTGATGTATTTTTGTATGTTCGGGGTATCTCCATGTGGCCTGATGTATTTTTGTATGTTCGGAGTATCTCCATGTGGCCTGATGTATTTTTGTATGTTCGGGGTATCTCGATGTGGCCTGATGTATTTTTGTATGTTCGGGGTATCTCCATGTGGCCTGATGTATTTTTGTATGTTCGGATTATCTCCATGTGGCCTGATGTATTTTTGTATGTTCGGGATATCTCCATGTGGCCTGATGTATTTTTGTATGTTCGGGATATCTCCATGTGGCCTGATGTATTTTTGTATGTTCGGGATGTCTCCATGTGGCCTGATGTATTTTTTTATGTTCGGGATATCTCCATGTAGCCTGATGTATTTTTGTATGTTCGGGATATCTCCATGTGGCCTGATGTATTTTTGTATGTTCGGGATATCTCCATGTGGCCTGATGTATTTTTGTATGTTCATGATATCTCCATGTGGCCTGATGTATTTTTGTATGTTCGGGATATCTCCATGTGGCCTGATGTATTTTTGTATGTTCGGGATATATCCATGTGGCCTGATGTATTTTTGTATGTTCGGGATATCTCCATGTGGCCTGATGTATTTTTGTATGTTCGGGATATCTTCATGTGGCCTGATGTTTTTTTGTATGTTCGGGATATCTCCATGTGGCCTGATGTATTTTTGTATGTTCGGGATATCTCCATGTGGCCTGATGTATTTTTGTATGTGGACGCATGCTTCTTGCAATTATCTCATTGTGTAGCACACAATGCTCTGCAGACATCCTCCATTTCCATTCATCTGTCCCATTTCTTGTCTTCCCATAATCTTTTCGTAACTTAGGTTGTCTGCTTCCATTTTAGAATTGCAGTCTCCCATTACAATTAAGATATATTTCTTGTTCTGTGTGTCAAGGACATCGGACATGTTGTTGGAGAACTCTTGATTTGTATCATCATCAGCCTCGCTAATTGTAGCATAGCTCTGAATAATGTTTATACTGAAGTATTTTTTCCTCATTCTAAAAATGAGCTCATGATTCCGTTGGTAATAGGCTTCCACTTTATGAGCGCCCGCTGTGCTTCTCTGGAGAGCGTCAGTCCCACTCCCTCTGTATGTTTGGCATCGGTTCCATCCTTTCCAGAATATATTATCATTTCCCCAGTAGTCAGTGTATTCTTTTTCCTAATTTTGTCCATCTTGTTTCGCACAGTCTTAGCACTACCAATCTGTAATTCCCCATCTCTTTAGCTATTTGGGCTGTTTACTATAATGGTACATTGTTCTAACATTTTACGCCGTTATATTCGTTTTGCGTTTGGTATTCAGACAGGCAGTCAGTCGTGGGGCTTTCTTGGGGCTTTTAGGCAGGTAGTCTATTGTGGGCTTCCTAGGGCTTTCAGACAGACAATCGGTCGTGGGCTTACTTGAGGCTTTCAGAAAGGAAGTCAGCAGTGGAGCATCCTTGGGGCTTTTAGAAGGGCAGTCAGTCGTGGAGCGTCATTGGGGCTTTCCGAAGGGCAGTCAGTCGTGGAGCGTCATTGGGGCTTTCAGAAGGGCAGTCAGTCGTGAAGCGTCATTGGGGCTTTCAGAAGGGCAGTCAGTCGTGTAGCGTCCTTGGGGCTTTCAGAAGGGCAGTCAGTCGTAAAGCTTCCTAGAAGCTTTCAATCCACTGCGCCATTCTTCTCGTTTCCGAAGTCCCTTACTTTCTCAAGGCCGTTTGTTTTTGCATTGCTATCACTGTTTTCGTAAACGACTGTTGTTTATAGATTTGGGTGGTCGGCCCTAACCTAACCTATTGTACTCTGAGTTGTCCGTGTTTAGTCTATTCCCTCCCCTTGACCTATTCAACTTCGTTGACGCTTCTGGAAGCTTTCACTTCCGTTGGCTTATTTCATGTGATCATTGAGACATGCAAGCTCTCTCACCACCATTGCAAGTTAACGGGCTTGATGGAAGCTATCCTTTATCCTGACCATCACATGGTTTTGTTTATGTCTGCTAAAGCCAATTTGTAGGTTGCAGGGTTTGACTTGGAATGCATGCCACTAGGGTATGCTCGATGGGTATGTTTACTTATTGATAAGACAATTTAAAAAAAAAAACTACGAAGTCTGATTGGAGGTAGAATGAACTAACAATGGTCAATCTTCATCCTGCTGCTGGCTAGGCCTGGGAGAGTTGTTATTGCAACACACAGAAGCCGACCTGAAGTCCATGCCGGCTGATAATTGAAAACCGGATACTCTGAAACTTGGGAAAAGGCTACATTACCGTCTTTCCTCTAGAAATGCGTTAACGGCAATCTGTGATAAGCTCAACGCAGCGGAATCATAACAGTCTTTACTGTTTCTGTCACCTTGAATGTATAGGCAGAAGGATATGTCCATTACATTGAAGCAGGTTTGGTTTCGAGTTGGTAGGGATGCGTCAATGTGTTTTCTACAACAAGAAACACGTTAATTATTTATTCTCGTTAATATGCTTACCGAAAGAAATGATGCACATACACGATCATTCTGTGGATGTTGTGTTTACCAGTCAGTGTCTACGTACCCATTCTGAAAATACGTTATAAAATTCCAATATATCGTTGTTTTTGACGAAGGTAAAATCATGGGAATAAGCTATTGAAGTTGCTCAACCACCAGGGACACACATTCCATTGTTGTGTTCTGACCAGTGCAGCCATGTCGGGAGCAATTTGTTGAGCATCCCTGAGACAAGTTATGGATCCAGATGCACCAATTGTTTGAGCGTCCTAAGAAAAGCTGTCGATCCAGTCATGCACCAATTGTTTGAGCTTCCTGAGACAAGTTATCGATCCAGTCATGCACCAATTGTTTGAGCTTCCTGAGACAAGTTCTCGATCCAGTCATGCACCAATTGTTTGAGCTTCCTGAGACAAGTTATCGATCCAGTCATGCACCAATTGTTTGAGCTTCCTGAGACAAGTTATCGATCCAGTCATGCACCAATTGTTTGAGCGTCCCTGTGACATGTTATCGATAGGGCTTTCTGTTTGACGGGAATGCACAATTGTGATATATCTCGCCAGTGCTTTAAGTGTTTTTGCAATTCACATTTATGTCATGTTGGGTTGAATCATGTTATATGTTGCGTGAGTGATGTGCTCATATTTCTCTTAACTAAATGAATAAGTAAATCATCTGCACTGGTTAATAAAGACTGGCTCAGCGTTTTACTGCAGGAGTTCCGATGTGTGACTTACAAAGTACAGAGACATGATGTGGGACAGTTGTGCAGATCAGACGCGTGAATTCCGTTTAATCAGCCACATCAACCGTTTTCCGCTGACTCAACCTGTTGTTGATAGTAAATCAAGATCTGTCCCTACCCAAGGCTCATGTGTCGAGGACGGGACGAGTGTAAGTTATTAAATAGGGAAGGCAATTCGCACATTACGTTTTCTGTACATATGTACACCTCATTGATGTGACAGTGTATAACCATAGCTCACACCTCAAGGCAAGCATTAGTCACGAGTGAGAACGATACCTCTGTATAGATACAAAACTCGTTATTTATTTTATAACAACATTTTTTTTTTCTTCAGTAATAACTCGATTGTGTTCCATGAAATATCATAATTACTACCATTTACTCCAAGCCCAATTAATTCTCCAAAATTATTTGCATAAATATTTTCATTTGTGGGTTTTCCCAAGATTTTTTTTCATTGCTACGTTAATGTCTCATGAAAGTATATTATTTAGACGATTCTGATTTATAAAGACTAGACATTTTAATGAGGCCAGTATTTATCAACCATACACACAACACAAATGTACTGCAGTTCATTTAATTATTAACACATTTATTGACTTGGACATATCTATATATATCGCATGAGTATAAGGAAACGTTTCTCTTTATACACGTGCATTTATCTTTATGATTTATGGATTGCATGAAATAGATGTATGATGAAATAGTAATATATTACTAATGTTTCTGATTTTGTCCCAGAGGTGTTCATTATGTATTACTTTCCCAAGCTTCACTATAAGTGTAACTACGTGTCAATGCCATATTCTGCTGTAAATATCCATAAATAATTTGATGAGTCTAAGAGATAATGGATGTAATCGGCTAAAGGAATTGACAACCACGTGACGTCATTGAAATCATGTTACGTGGTATTAATGACATCTGGTCAATGTACGAGTTTATTCCTGATTTCTGATGAAAGGGTAGACAGATTGACGTGAAACATTAATGCACAGACATATTTTTAAAAGTTGCCCAAATAACCTGATTTATTTTCCTTTAATTCTGTATATATGGCCACGTCGGACTTGCTGCTGAAAAATTTTAGTACGGTGTCTTGACCTCTATTTAAAATGCAGTTTGCCCTGGTCAACAGTATACGTGTGTGCCCGTAACGTGTTAACTTCTCAACATTTCGGATACTTGGACAAACAATTTAGGGCCATTGTGTGGTGTGCTTGTTAACATATATATACCTCGTGGAATTCTCGACATCGGCTAATAAATAATGCTTGAGGGTTCAAGCAGTAGTAGTTGGTGGTTCAAGTAGAAGTAGTGGAGGTTCATGCAGTAGTAGTGGGGGTTCAAGCAGTAGTTTTTGGGATCCAATCAGTGGTAGTGGGGGTTCAAGCAGTAGTTTTTTGGATCCAATCAGTGGTAGTGGGGGTTCAAGCAGTAGTTTTTGGGATCCAATCAGGGGTAGTGGGGGTTCTAGCAGTAGTTTTTTTGATCCAATCAGTGGTAGTGGGGGTTCAAGCAGTAGTTTTTGGGATCCAATCAGTGGTAGTGGGGGTTCAAGCAGTAGTTTTTGGGATCCAATCAGTGGTAGTGGGGGTTCTAGCAGTAGTTTTTGGGATCCAATCAGTGGTAGTGGGGGTTCTAGCAGTAGTTTTTGGGATCCAATCAGTGGTAGTGGGGGTTCTAGCAGTAGTTTTTGGGATCCAATCAGTGGTAGTGGGGGTTAAAGCAGTAGTTTTTGGGATCCAATCAGTGGTAGTGGAGGTTCAAGCAGTAGTTTTTGGGATCCAATCAGTGGTAGTGGGGGTTCTAGCAGTAGTTTTTGGGATCCAATCAGTGGTAGTGGAGGTTCAAGCAGTAGTAGTGGGGGTTCAAGCAGTAGTTTTTGGGATCCAATCAGTAGTAGTGGGGGTTCAAGCAGTAATTTTTTGGATGCAATCAGTGGTAGTGGGGGTTCAAGCAGTAGTTTTTGGGATCCAATCAGTGGTAGTGGGGGTTCAAGCAATAGTTTTTGGGATCCAATCAGTGGTAGTGGGGGTTCTAGCAGTGGTAATTATGGTTCAAGCAGTATTTTTTGGGATCCAATCAGTGGTAGTGGGGGTTCAAGCAGTAGTTTTTGGGATCCAATCAGTGGTAGTGGGGGTTCAAGCAGTAGTTTTTGGGATCCAATCAGTGGTAGTGGAGGTTCAAGCAGTAGTTTTTTTGGGATCCAATCAGTGGTAGTGGGGGTTCAAGCAGTAGTTTTTGGGATCCAATCAGTGGTAGTGGGGGTTCTAGCAGTAGTTTTTGGGATCCAATCAGTGGTAGTGGGGGTTCTAGCAGTAGTTTTTGGGATCCAATCAGTGGTAGTGGGGGTTCTAGCAGTGGTTTTTGGGATCCAATCAGTGGTAGTGGGGGTTCAAGCAGTAGTTTTTGGGATCCAATCAGTGGTAGTGGGGGTTCTAGCAGTGGTTTTTGGGATCCAATCAGTGGTAGTGGGGGTTGTAGCAGTTGTTACAGTAGTGCAAATAATAGTAGTTGAAGTTCAAGCAATCGTAGTGGCGGTTTAAGCAATACAAGAGGTTATTCAAGCAGAAGTTGTGGAGGTTCAAGCATCACTAGTGTTGGTTGAAGCAGTACTAGTAGTGAGGTTGTTCAAGCAGATGTGGGAGTTCAAACAGTAGTAGTGGGAGTACAAGCAGTAGTAGTCGGGGATCAAGCAGTAGTAGTGGGGTTTCAAGTAGTGGTGGTTGGAGTTCAAGCAATGTATCTGTGTTTTCAAGCGGTATCAGTGGGGGTTCTAGTAGTAGTTCTTGGGGTTCAAGCAGTAGTCGTGGCTGTTCAATGAGTAGCAGTAGAAGTTCAGAGAGTGGTAGTGCTGGTGTAAGTAGTGCTAATGGAAGCAGTGGTAATGGTAGTTTCATCAGTAGTTTTCAAGGTTCAAGCAGTAGTAGCGCTGGTTCAAGCCTTAGTTGGGGGAGTTCATTCAGTAGTAGTGGGAGGTGGGGAGATTAAGATGTGGTAATTCTAATTCAATAAGTAGTATTTGGCGTCCAAGCAGTAAGTGTAAGGGTCAAACAGTGGGTGGATTTTTGTGACTCAAGGAGTAGTGGTACGGGTTTAATCAGTGGTAGTTAAGGTTCAAGCTGTAGTAGTGGTGGCCCAATCTATAGATTTGGTAATTCAAGCAGTAGATGTAGGGGTTCAAGCAGTATTAGTGGGAGTTCAAGCAGAAATAGTGGGGGTTCAAGAAGTAGGTGTGGGGGTTTAATCAGTGGTAGTTGAAAATCAAGCAGCAGTAGTGGAGGTTAAAGGAGTGATAGTGGGGTTTCAAGAAGTAGTATTCGGGGTTCAGAGAGTGATAGTAGGGTTTCAAGGAGTAGTATTCGGGGTTCAGAGAGTGATAGTAGGGTTTCAAGGAGTAGTATTCGGGGTTCAGAGAGTGATAGTGGGGTTTCAATGAGTAGTATTCGGGGTTCAGAGAGTGATTGTAGGGTTTCAAGAAGTAGTATTCGGGGTTCAGAGAGTGAAAGTAGGGTTTCAAGAAGTAGTATTCGGGGTTCAGAGAGTGATAGTAGGGTTTCAAGAAGTAGTATTCAGGGTTCAGAGAGTGATAGTGGGGTTTCAATGAGTAGTATTCGGGGTTCAGAGAGTGATAGTAGGGTTTCAAGAAGTAGTATTCGGGGTTCAGAGAGTGATAGTGGGGTTCAAGCGGTGGTAATGATGGTTTAATCAGTATTAGTGGAGGTTCAAGCCTTAGTTGTGGGGGTTGATTCAGTAGTAGTGAGGGTTCAAGCTGTTGTACTGCGGGTTCAAGGAGTAGTAGTGGGGATTCATTCAGAATTAGGGGAGAAGTATTACACGGTGATAATTCGGGTTCAATAAGCAGTAGTGGGTGTTACAGTGGTAGAAGAAGTGGTTCAAACAGCAGTTGGGGGGGTTTAGGCAGTTGTATTTTGGTTAACGCAGTGGATGTGTAGGCTCAAGCAGTAGAAGTATTGGTTCAACCAGTAGTGATGGCCCCATCTGTAGATTTGGTAATTCAATCAGTAGTTGTTGAGGTTAAAGCAGTAGTAGTGGTTAAAGCAGTATTAATGGGGATTCTAATATTAGTTGTGGGCGTTGAAGTAGTAGTAGTGGAGTTCAAACAGTTGTAATTGAGGTTCAATCAGTCGTGTTGGGGGTTCAAGCAGTAGTAGTGGTGAATAGGCCAGACGATGTGAGAGTTCCATCAATAGTAGTGTGTGTTCAAGCAGTAGTATTGTGTGTTGAAGCAGTAGTAGTGTGTGTTCAATGAGTAGTAGTGTGTGTTCAAGCAGTAGTAGTGTGTGTTCAAGCAGTAGTTGTGTGTGTTCAAGCAGTAGTTGTGTGTGTTCAAGCAGTAGTTGTGTGTGTTCAAGCAGTAGTTGTGTGTGTTCAAGCAGTAGTTGTGTGTGTTCAAGCAGTAGTTGTGTGTGTTCAAGCAGTAGTTGTGTGTGTTCAAGCAGTAGTAGTGTGTGTTCAAGCAGTAGTTGTGTGTGTTCAAGCAGTAGTAGTGTGTGTTCAAGCAGTAGTTGTGTGTGTTCAAGTAGTTGTAATTTGGGTTCAGTCAGTGCTAATGGATGTTCGAGTAGTAGTAGTGTATTTGAAACAGTATTGGGGGCGGGGCATCAAACAGTAGTTGTGGAGTTGAACCGGTAGTAGTGGGGGATCACGCAGTAGAAGCAGAAATGCAGGGAGTAATAACTGTGGTTCAAGCAGTAGCATTGGAAGTTGAAGCTTTAGTTGTGGGTGTTCAATTTATAGTCAGGGGGTTCAAGAAGTGGATGTAGAGGTTCAAGTAGATTTAGTAAAGGTTTAAGCAGTACAAGTGTTAGTCTAAGCAGAAGTAGTGGTGGTTAAAACTGTAGATTTTGGAGATCAAGCAGTAGAAGTGGGTTTTCAAGCATTGGTAATTTGGGTTCAGTCAGTGATAATGGGTGTTCAAGTAGAGGTAGTATATTGGAAACAGTTTTAGTGGTGGTTCAAGTAAAAGACATTCAAGCAGTGGTTGTGAGTGTTTAAGCAGCAGTGAGGGTTCAAGCATTAGATCTAGTGGTTCAAGTAGTAGTAGGAGCAGGTAGTATTAGTGGAGGTTCAAGCAGTAGTTGTGGGTGTTGAAACAGTAGTAGTGGTAATCCGAGCAGTAGTAGTTGGGGTTCAGACAGTAGTATTTGCCATTCAACGAGTAGTAGTGGATGTTCAAGCAACACGACTCTGTTATTGAAACGTTCACAGCATCTGCATTGAGCGATGTTATTTCTGACAGTACAATCATGTATCTGTTGTTCTACTGACGTTGTGTTTAATCATGTCTAAATTTGTTTTACACCTTCAAAACGATGCACATATATCGTGGGTAAACAGCCATTGCCCAACTTAAAAAACAATGGTGTTTATTGATACTTGTTCCACCAAAAGTATAATTTACAGCCATACTTTGAAAAAGTTATGTAACCGCGACACACATTTTATATTTGTTTTGCTGACGTTTCAAACGTTGAAATGCAGAATTATATTAAATCAGGGGTTTTGAAATTAGAAATGTTGAAATATTAATAACAAATGCGTCCAACATTTGTGTGTTTTCACCGTCTGTAATTTTGTTTACGTTAAAATGTGAGTTTTTTTTTTTTAGATTTGTCATCAGTCAATCATATATTATAACTTATATTCTCCCCCCCCCTCCCACCCCCTTCCACCCCGTGTCCTGTCCTTAATGAAGTACCTGCCATGTTTTTGTTTTTGTTCCATCCCGTCCTTTCTACATGATAATTTAAGTCTGCCCCAACTGTTCCCTGCTTGGAGGATTCAAGAACATAGTTTGCCTTGCAATTGTGTTGTTATTGCTGTTGCCGTTTAATGTCCACATTGAGTACGTTCACTGTTTTGTTCTAAGGGTCATATAAGTGGCATGCTGTTGTAGTTGTCCCCACAAAGCCTGTGCGCTAATGAAGGTGGACTATGGTCCTCCAGAACTATGTGCAATACTTGTCTTCCTCTGCGTGATAGTCACGGCGATCACGTCGATTCACATGTCGTAAGTCAGACTGATTTGAAGGCAGCTTATTTCTAGAGAACTCTACATGCGCAGGAGATAATGGTCTCAGTATATTGTGCCTTACCCTGGCACGACGTCCTGGTCAGTATGTTGTGCCTTACCCTGTCACGACGTCCTGGTCAGTATGTTGTGCCTTACCCTGTCACGACGTCCTGGTCAGTATGTTGTGCCTGCCTGTACTAGCATCCCCGTTCATCATTATCGTAACGTTATAAAATGGTTACTATAACATGCCGTATCCATCGTCAACATTTGCTATTTCCCGTCTAGCCTCACTGGTATCAGCCCTTTTATTTGACACTCTATTATATTAGTTACTTGATCATCATATGTTTTTGCTCAATTCTGAGAAATCGTACATTGATTAAAACATTGACAATCTTAGATACATTTTTTCGTGGTCCCTTCGTCACAGAGGCAATAGAGGTGACGTCATTACAATTAAAAATTTTCATTTTTGTGGTGAACTTAATTTATTTCGACCTGTTTAGCTCATCTCATGTTTAGATAAGAAGTTGAAAGAATGGTAAGCAACAGACTTTATTGGTGGCTGGAAAGCAAACACCTCCTTGATAGAAACCAGGGTGGTTTCAGATATGGACATCTCACGGATGGTTTATACAACATGTGATTTATGGATTCCAACATGGAAAAACGCACAGTAGCAGTGTCTATTGCACTACATCATGCATATGACCGAGTTAGGAGAAAAGGCCTCGTGGAGAACATGAGGAAAATGGGAATATATATAACTATGATCAAATGTAGAAAGGCCATCCTGACCAATGGGACCATAAAAACCATCTTTGCAGAGGCAACATCAAGTAAAAGAACGTTAGAAGTAGAACTGCCACAGGGCTCTCCTGTAAACTGTACACGTTACCTCATCTATATAAATAACCTCACTAGATATCTAAGCTTGGTAAAATCATTTATTGCTCATGATCTCTGCGGTAGAACCGCCGCGCAATCATATTTGCAAAAGCCAAGAGTGCGACTGTGTGCGACGTCTGGAAACTAAAGATAAATAACACATAAAACCAAATACATAATCTTTTCCCGTATTTATCAAGAAGTAAAGACATCCATTAACATCAAAATGAATCGGGAATTACTAGTAAAAGAAGACAACCCAGTATATCTGGGAGCAACACTGAACAAACAGTTGACATTTGGCAGCCACATGTACATAAGCAAAGAAATAAAGCGTTTGAAATTAATAAAAAGGCTTGCTAGTGAAATTTGGTTAGCTGATGAAAAAAAAAAGAAAACTATTCGACAAAAATACCTCGGTTATATTCGACCGATGATGGACTACATCCTACCCATACATACGACTGTTATACAAATAACATTTCATCATTGACCGGGTGTAGCATCAAGCTCTCAGACAAATTTGTGCGCGGGGGGGGGGGGGGGGGTGAGATCAATACCTACAGCGGCATGCGAGCTAGAGACCAAAATAGAACCGGCAGATATCAGAAGAAAGGGGTAACTGACTGAAGAGGTAGAGAGATACAAGAGACTATAAAATGACCATCCACATATTGAACAAATAGACACTTGGAAGAAAAAGAGAAGATTGAAGCAACTATCCAATCTGGGTGTATCAGAAGAAGAAAGCCATATTCACCATATGCCAGAGGAGAGAAGAATGGAAAATTGGTTATTTGGACCAACCTCTTGGGAACATATTTGCCTGCCAGTCATAAAAACACACCTGATAGAAAAGGCAGCCACCATGGAGACTACACGTACTATTCTGATAGCATATGCGTTTGTCCCTAGCTACACACAATCGGTAGTCTTGGTATATACGGATGGATCATCATTTAAATCTACCACCTTTGCAGGGTGTCGTATCCATATGAAATACCCGGATGGGTTCATATGCGAGTTTGTCATTCATGCGGCGAAATCCGTTTAAATAATCTAGCGGAGGCCAAGGCTATAAAAACAGCAGTTGAGATTTGGACCCAACAGTTTCACTTGCAAAAATTGTTGCCGATGGATATAGAAATTGTTAGGCACTTCAAGTCGGTTCTGGAGACGCTGATGAACACTCAATACAAATAAAGGAAATATGCTTGGTGGGGAGGGGGATCAACAACATCACCACTGCCCACAGGATACATGCTAGCTTGCAATGGATCTCAGGACATAGTGGGCAATAGGGAACACGATGACCGAGATATTGGCAAAAACATGAGCCTCGAATAAACAATTGGATAGAACCTGCAGTAACCACACAGTAAAACGAATTATGAAGAATAATACTCGAGAAATCTGGATGAACAGGTGGGCGACGGGAACAACAGGTCGCAGGTATTTAGCGAAAAGTCAGATCCAAAACAGTAACGATGGTATAAATAAACTAAATAGAAGAGATCAAAGTCTCTTATTTCAGTTCCGAACTGTACATACCAGAGCCAATTGCCACTTGAACCGGATCAATTCACATCACCTACCATTGTAAAGACATTACTCTCATTCTGATGAAACAGTGTCTCATCTACTCATTGAGTGCAGTGAGCTTGCGGACAGAAGGAAACGATTCTTACAAGCACTGCCAACAATTACCAGAAGGCATGTCTATATACTAGATTGGCATTGGGCTGCCAAGAGCAAACTTGCTCAGCAGCTATGAGATAATAACAATAACAACACCAACAAGATCTTCATGTTAGTGGTTAACTTAATTTTTATCGATTTCCACAAATTCACGGAACGCAATGGAAACTGAAAGAGCTGATAAATGATCACAGTAGTCAGGGTTAGTATCAAACAGATGCCACCAGATCTTGCAGCGACATTTTGAGTGACAGGAATTCAAAGTGATTCGTGCCAAAAACAACGAAATGGAGGTAGATCCAAACTAGAGGATGGCTGGGCCAGACATCCCACAGAGGTACAATGGACATCGCTGATACTGCTTGCGACTATATAATACTAGACAACGTTTAACTAAAGCAGACTGGCCATGGAAAGAGTGAAAGAGAGAGAGAGAGAGAGAGAGAGAGAGAGAGATACTTTAACTAGGAGTCTATTTAGCTAGCCGACTGTATAAAAGAGCGATTGATAAGCTGTTTGACGAATGTTAAGACATATGACTCAGCGGTACACATTAAAGATACATTAAACTTATAAGGCCATAAAACATGTGACTATATATGGGGTCGAAAGTAGTTTAAACTAAGTCAGCAAATGTTGAGAAAATCTTGTCTGCCTCTGAAGTTAGAACTGCACTGCAGAAGGCTTAGGTAGTGAACATTAATCTAAATCAGGAAGGAGGTAACATAAGACAGTCTGTGGTTAGGTGTAGGTCAACCCATCTTCTCGTATTCCAAACGCTAACTGTTTGTTTTCCAAGGTAGGGACTGTGTCCGACTTTTGAGATAGAACTGTAGGCACGATCGGGGGCAGGTACATAATGGGAAATGCACAGTTAGCATATCAGCTGCCAACGATTAGCGGAAAATCTAGCACGCTTCTACAGTGAAGAGAATACATTTTAAAAAAAAACCCATTTAGATCTGAGACATGGACAGTAAAAACAATGGGTCCATATCTTGCCAATGAGGAACATACATGCGTTGCACAAATTAGGAGATATGATCAAAAGTGAACTAAAACGGTTTCAAGTGAGTATGGCTGCACTCAAAGGAACTGAGCTTCTGGGGTGCGGATCCTTAGAGGAAAAAGACTACACGATCTTCTGGCGCGGCTTATATTTTAACCAATCTGAACTGTGTAGAGTCCGTTTCGCTTTGGAAAACAGGCTTTCCAGCTCTATCTGCACATTAATTGAGATTTAATCAGAGCATAATGTCATTCTGGTTACGCTTAATAGTTGAGTCCATACATGTTTTCAAACATTGTCAGAGGCTATACACCAACACTAACAGCAACTGAAGATGTAGAAAACCAGTTATATCGGTCCTTACACATTGCCATCAATTTATGTATAAGTAAGGACTCACTACACATACTACATGTAGGTGACATGAAAACACTCTATGTCCCTGAGCTCTTTTCCAGGATGTCTAGGAAGGACAAAATGGAGTCAGGAAAAATGAATTAAAATAGTTGACGTCTGCGTGATTTCTGCTCTGAAAATAACATGTGTGTAACAAACGTGTTGTCTGTTGTCAAAGAACCTTAACATGAATTATAATGTCTTCCTAGACCAGGTCCCTGCGACAATATTTATTTCATATTTGCACGGAGGAAACATTTAAATGGCGTGAAAATCAAACATGATTTTTATAATGCAGACTTCAATACATAACATTCAATAATAATTAAAAATAAACGTTACATCATTCAACATGAAGAAAACGATCAAGATATTCAACACGACGGTAAAATTGGTCCGTTAATAAAGCTGCAAATCATACTTAGTGGCAAACATTGTTACATTTACACGGCCAAATTTGTCGCACTCTTCATGAAAGATAACCATTCATAGGCGTATCCGTCTTTGCAGAACATGCGCGAAGCACCCTGTGAGTAGCCTCTCAGAGCGGAAGCCCGCATGGTGAATATGGAAACCCTGGACTGCCAAGAGAACATGATCTCCCTCTCGGTCCTGCTAGTTTTAACCAAAGGCATGCAACGCATGACAATTTGACACCAGGATTTGTTGAAATGAGTTTGCTACCACTCCGGGTTTTCTGTCTGGGTTTACTCCCGTATCCCTACCCTCTCCCTAGGTTTCCACAAGGCAGTGACGTCGTTTCCAGCAGATGCTAGTTACTCGAGACATCCGATAATACTCTCATCGTCCCCAGACTAGCCAACACTCTCTTGGACTTGTAGGTTTAAAATCAGTTCCTCTTCTCTTAGGCGAACTACGTGAAAAGGCTAACGAGCTTCGTGTAACCGGGTTTTGAGTAAAGAGTTGCCCTACTCATAAATTGGCTGTCAATCAAAGCTAATGAACACATCATGCCCGCCCAGTTATACGGCCAGGTACTCGCTCGCGCCCCACAACAGGCTCTGTAAGAAACAGGGTGCCCCTCATGAAGGTCAGGCAATAATGTAGGAGATGCCATTGACATGGAAACTACTGGACGGAAAACCGAACAGTGAACCCAGAGCGATCTCTACACCTGAAAAGTAGGGCTATATCAGACGCTTCACTTTCCTTTAATGAGCTAGACGTTGAACCCATATTTCTCTCGCACCCCCCCCTTCCCCCGCCCCCTACCACCACCTCCCCCTCCCCTAGATAACCATAGGTAATGACTAAAACATTTTTCTCTGAAAGATAAAACGGCAACAACAAATACAGCAAGGAATTGCTGAAAAAAAATGGGAATGTCTTTGAGACAAACTCAGAGAGACGTAGCTTCCTAGTTTTCTCCGACTACTTCCTAAATATGGCAACGATTTCACGCTCCTCGGTAACGATTTAATAATCAGAGGACATTTACGTCAGTTTGTTAAAAAGATAGTCAGCAAAAACATAATGTACCATGTATAACTTTAGAACGTTTTAACTTACTTTCTTGGCAGTCAACTAATGAGACCAATAATAATGTTGGAAGATTTGTATATTAAACGTATACTGACTTCAAGTGTAAATGGGAAATCCTGTCACTCTAAAATGTCGCAAACACGCCCTGCAGGCGTCTGTCTGTCACTAACCCAAATCAGAGCGCCAGAGTGGTCAGCTCATAAAGCCTACTTTTCCTAGACACATTATTTCCCTTTAGCCAACCGTTTTCCTTTGTCCCCTTAGTGTTGGGACGGTGAATGACCTCGGCATACACTCAGGTACCTTTGTTCTCAGAGTCGCTGACATTATAACCTCTGCCCTAAGCGCTGGTGCTCCGACTGGAACTGTTACACTAGCATTGTAAGAGTTGTGAAAAAAGTTTTTGTTTTGTTTTGAGCCTCACAATTTTTTTGCAACTCCCCAAATACACAATTATGGTAATAATTATCACCTAAAGAAATATATCACACGAAATGAAAAGTAATTGCAAACGAAATGATAATGCATTATTTGTTTTTAAAGATTTCATGAATATTGTAATTAAAACAATTATTAAAATAATTATATTACTGTACCTATGTTTATTACTTTTTCAAAGTGTTTTCATTTGAAGAATAATTTTCCGATCAAGCAAACACAGAAGATGAATTAGTATAAGAAACAAAATTGAGAGCCAACGATGAAGTGAACATATTCCTATAATGCATTGCCAAATATTGTACGTCATATATATGTTTACTGTATTTCGATTGTGTTTTCTATCATATTAATTTCTGGACTAACTTCCCAATGTGAATATAAGTAAATATGTTATGAGTGGATCACGTGCTTTAGTTGCCTTACATCAATAAGGTACAAACATGAGTAAATTCCATTTAGTACATTATATGTTAAATTAACAGAATGTTGAGCCTAACAAGAGAGAAATGTCAATAAATCAATTGGATATGAAAATCGTAGTGAATATCATGATGGACACACAACACAAATATATTGATATGAATGAAAATGGAAAAAAAGGATGCTGGAATTCTGCACAAAAAACAATCTCTGCATCACAAACTCCTACTTTGCAACGAAATATCGCCTTACGGAATCATGGAAAATCCCACGATCCGGTCATTGTCACTAACTGGACTATATTATCACCAGGAGACAACATCTCAATCAAACACACCACGCAGCTACCCGAGTGCTGACTGTGATACTGACCACACGTTGGTCGTTGCCATCGTCAAACTGAGACCTAAGACAATCTTAACCGCGGTGCATAAACCCATTTTGAGGATAAGTTTAGTCAACACTAAAGATCAAGAAAAGTGTTTCAGGTTCCAACAGGAGCTTGCAGATGTTCTCACTGATACGTCAGGAGACTGTACAGTTGGTGAAAGGTGGGATTTAATCAAAGAAGATACGCTCAAGGCAGAAGTAACAGCTTATGGCCTTAGAGAACACAGCAATAAAGTCTGGTTGGAAGCAAATAGTAGGATACTTCAGCCTTTGATTGACACCAAAAAAAGACAGCGTTACTGAGAAACAAAGATGAAACAACTCTCTGAATGTATTGAAACACGCACTAAATTAAGTGCAAATGATAACTAGACAATGTGCAAATGACTTTTGGATACATTTATGTGAGAATATCCTAGATGCCGTTAAAAATGGTAACATCAGAAGTATGTATGAAGGGATAAAGAAAGTCATCGGCCAAACAGTGAAAAAGAGTGAAACAGAGCTAAAAGCTTTATCTGGATAAATCACCACTTATAAGAGGAATCAGTTAGACAGATGGGTAGATCACTATCTTGAACTGCACTTAAGCGAGACAGAGCTAACAGAAGATGCCCTCAATGCCATCGATGTCATGCCAACTCTGGATCATCTGGACTCGCTGCCAACCATAGCAGAAGTTAACTTTGCTATTGCTGCCCTTGCTTCTGGCAAGCCTCCAGGAAAGGATGGAACCCCGGTAGGGGTCATCAGGAGTGGAAAGGACATACTTGCTCCACATATACACGAGTTGATAACTTTATGCTGGCATGAAGGACAAGTTCCGCAAGTTTTCAAAGATTCGAGCATTGTAACCTTGTGCAAGAACAAGGGGGACCGGAGTGACTGCAACAACTACAGAAGAATTTCGCTTCTGTGTAAAGTTGGGAAGATACTTGACAGAATTGTTCTGCGCAGGCTCCTGGTGCTAGGAGAACATGTTTACCCAGAGTCACATTGCGGTTTTCGTGAGGATTGAGCCTACGACAGATATGATATTCTCTTTACGACAATTGCAAGAGAAATACACAGAACACAAGCAACCATTGTATATTGATTTATAGATCTCACGAAGACATTTGACCTGTTCAGTCGTGTGGGTCTGTTCAAGGCGCTCATGAGGATTGGTTGCCCACCGATTCTTCTGAGCATTATCAAGTCGTTCCACACTGACATGAAAGGCACCATCAATTGTGACGGTGCGTCCTCAGAGGAGTTCGCAATGACGTACGGTGTAAAACAAGGATGTGTACTTGCTCCAGCCTTCTTTGGAATATTCTTCTCACTTCTCTCGAGGAATGCATTTCGTGACCAGGAAAGTGGTATCTTCATTCGCTCTTGCACAGATGGTGGCCTATTCATATCCCAAAGGCTGAAAGCCAAGACAAAAAAAAAACAAGGTGCTGATGAGAATAGAGCTGTTTGCGGATGGTGCCGCAATTACGACTCCCTCAGAGGAGGAACTGCAATGCTTACTTTCTGCATTTTCGGATGCCTGCTGTGAGTTCGGGTTAACAATCAGCAAAACGAAAACACAAGTTATGGTCCAGGGTGCAAACAAACCACCAGTAATCTCCATTGATGATGAAGCTCTCGATGTAGTAGATCACTTTACGTACTTGTGATCATCAGTCAATAATAAACTATCCATGTACCAAGAGATCGATACCAGGATAGGAAAGGGAGCAACACCAATGAGCAGATTAAGAAAAAGGGTCTTGGAGAACAAGAAGCTCACTGTTAAAACAAAAACACTTGTTTACCAGGCCTGTATCCTCAGCACTCTTCTTTACGGCAGTGAGACATGGTCTACCTACATGCACCAGGAGAGACCGCTAAACAGCTATCACATGAGGTGCCTGCGCAGAATCCTGGGCGTTGGGTGGCAAGACAAGATCATCAACGCAGAGGAGTTGGAGATAACAGGCACTGTCACAATCTTTTCCATGCTTAGTCTTCCAAGGCTTCGTTGGCCGGGACACATTCGGAGGATGGATGATGGTAGAATACAACAATATCTTATCTATGGGGAATTACAGTTGGGGAAAAGGTCTCAGAGTCGGCCATTACTTCGGTACAAGGATGAATGCAAGCGAGATATGAATGACGCAGGCATCGATTTAGAATCAAGGGGACGGGAGGCCATTGATCGTGTTACATGGAGATGCAGGATTAAGCATGGAATATAGACAAAGGAGATACTGATTGCTGATAGGCAAACGACTCAGTTTCGTGAAGACACGCCACACCATTCTATGCCGCAAACGGTTCTGATTTTTCTATATGTGATCTCTTATCGATGGTATGTGATCTCTTATCGATGGTATCTGATCTCTTATCGATGGTATGTGATCTCTTATCGATGGTATCTGATCTCTTATCGATGTATATGATCTCTTATCGATGGTATGTGATCTCTTATCGATGGTATCTGATCTCTTATCGATGGTATGTGATCTCTTATCGATGGTATGTGATCTCTTATCGATGGTATGTGATCTCTTATCGATGGTATGTGATCTCTTATCGATGGTATGTGATCTCTTATCGATGGTATGTGATCTCTTATCGATGGTATGTGATCTCAGACATGACTTCTAGAGGGAGCAAAGGAAAATGCAATAATGTACATGCAACCCTTCTGGCTATTTGTGGACGCACTTTACGTTCACAGGTAGAAAACACACTATCACTTTTCCAATATAACTAAACACAAGAGCAATTGTACTTGTTATATTTAAAATAGTAAAACCTAGATAAAACCCACATCCATACTCCTGAGAGAATATAATTCATGCCCGAGGAACATATCAAACCCCTAGATATAAGACATTTTAGTTGTTTTTTATATAAACATATACAACGCCCCAATTACCGAATCGTTACCGAAAGGATGCCTTTAAAGGGAGAAGTCACAGCCACGAATTCTGAAAATGGATATTTTCTTTTGCTCTAATACTCATGAAATCATCATCACCTTTAAAATATATTTTGAGCCGCAACAGTTAACCTGGCCAAATGGAAAACAGAACATACTGGTTACACAGTTGAAGAAGAAGTTGAACAGAAGAGAGCAGGTCGTGGTCATCAGACTCCGCACAGGCCACAACAGACTGAGGTATCACGTATTCAATAAACTGAAGATAGGTGGCACTGACGAATGCACTTGTGGAACAGGGAAAATGATCGCTGAACATCTGCTGCAAAACTACTCGACATACGAGGACCAGAGAAAGCATATGTGGCCATCACCAGTGGCAACACTAGACAAGCTCTATGGCAGTGTAGACAGCCTCAGTATGACACCTGCTTTCTTCGAACACATTCAAGTTGACGTCTGACAGCGTACGAAGAAGAAGAAGAAAAAGAAGATCCAAAACATCCGACTTCAGCAAGCATTTTTTGAGTACTGGGTTAGCATTCCCTCTTCGATCCCTTCCCCTCAGTCATTCTGCCCTGCTGAAGCCTGCTATTCACTATCACTGAGTGGAGGTGTAGAAGGGTCTTGGCAGCTGTTTCGCTGGTCATGACCCTAGCAGTCAGCTATTGGTCGCTGACTATTGCAGCTGGTACGCTGCTCAGCATCTTGATCCCATATCAGAAATATAATGCACTTTATATATCGTTTACTAGTTACATATATAAGACGCTCATATTTCCCAACACACTCTTTCTATTAAAAGAGGAGTAAAAGCACACCCAACTTTTAAGGTAATGGTGAGAACCACAAATGCCCAATACAATGGCTTTTTTTTCTTTTGCTCTAATACTCATGAAGTGATCCTCACCATTAACATCTCTATTGAGCTGCAAGAGTCATAAAATTGTGTCTGAGTCCTTATCGAGAGTATGTGATAGTAGTTAGGCCTTCCAGAGGGAGCACATGGGCATAAATCATGCATATGAAAACGGATTGGGTATTTGTGTTGTGTTGTATGGTGTGGCTAGTTCCCTTCCTCGTTGCATTGTCCCTATCTATTTATAAATCAAGTGACCATGTATAGTTGGTAACTATAGCCAGAGTTGATTCCCGTACCTTCGTCTTGAATAGCGACGGCTCCACCATTACATTAACCTAGTGGTTATTTGTTTTTCGAAACCTCAAACCAGCTCTGGCAGCGATGAACTTCTAAGAAAAAAAAAACAATGAGCTTCATGAACTTCTAAATCTACTTTACTGACTATCATAACGGGGAACAATATCATATTCATATCTACATCATGTTATAAGTATGTGAAACAAGGATATATTTAACATTGGAAAGCGCTGGTATGTTCACACAATTGCTACTTGTTTGTTTGTTTGTTAAATGTTAGCCTTACTAGTTTATACTGAAAACGGCACGCCATTTTCCACCCCAGACCGAAGTAAATTGGGCGATATCAGTACGCTTAAACCAGTTCATGGATGCGTATCTCTATATGTATGTACATAACCTAGTGTTTCAGTGATGCAAAAGTATTTCATGTTATTTGTTGATCATCTCGTTGATTCATCATGTCATTGATAGGATGGCTCCATTTTTTTAAACTCTGGTCGGTTTCGGAGGCTCTGTTATACTTTCGATTTCCAGGGATTCGGATGCCAACAATTGGGCATGGGAATATTTATATTATGTTCACCACGCTTTTTTGTTTTTCATAAATGTAAAGCGTGTTATACATTCAAATACAAAATTGGCAAAATCTGGTGTGACATAGTTTTCTAATATTATATTATGCGAAGAGTGCAAATGCTTATCTATTCATTTATGAAATTAAATTATGATGTTTCCTTTATCCAATTTGAATGTAGAGAGTCTAAAATGCCCAATACGTTTTCATATGCACGATTTAAGTTCATGTGCTCCATCTAGAAGTCATAACTGCTGTCACATACCCTCGATAAGGGCTCAGACAATTTTGGAACTCTTGCAGGTCAATAAAGATGTTAATGGTGAGGATGACTTCCCGAATGTTAGAGCCCAAGAAGAAAAAAAGGCATTTTTGGGCATTTGTGCCTCTCATTTCTCCCTCAAAAGGTTGGCTTTGTTACCTTCTTAGTCATTTTATAATAGAAGGAAAGTGTCGGTGAATATGAGCGTATTGTACATGTAACTATAAAGAGACCCATGGAATGCAATATCTGTGTGATATACCATGTTTCCCGGTTAGAAATCGTGTCCTTTAAAAATCTGAGAAGCGGTTTGTAATGGCTTCCAATTATTAAAAATGAAACCACTGTAATTGCTCGTATATCTATATATAAAGGTAAATTACGAATATGATGTCTCACTGTGACGGTAGAGTGTTTACACAAATACCCAATAGGGTTTTATATACACGATTTATTTTCATGTGCTCACTCTAGAAGTCTTTACTGTTATCACATACCCACGATAATGGCTCATATACAGTTTTGGTAACTCTTGTGGCTGAAACGAGATGTTAAAGGTGAGGAAGGCTTCGTAGGTATAACAGCACAAGAAAAAATGAATTTTGAAAATTTGTGATTCTCACTTCTCCTTTAAAAGGTTGACTTTCTTTAGATATCCGGCAATTGGGGCGTATTATATATTAAGATCATGACAACTAAAATGGCTTATGTTTTAGGGTGTTATATGTGTTTCCCGGGTATGTATTTTTGTTCCTCGAGAGCATGGGAATGGGTTTGATGTAACTTTTAATATTTGGTATGTAACAAGTACAGTTATTCATATATTTAGTGATATTAGAAAATTAGAAGTTTGTTTTCTTCCTCTGAAGGTAGAGTGTGTCTATAAATAGCCAATATGGTTTCATTCACATGGTTACATTTTCCTGTGCTCCCTCTAGAAGTCACATACCCTCGATAAGGGCTCAGATACAGTTTTGGTAAGTAGCTAAAAAGAGATGTAAGTATTAGATCCCAAGATAAATAAAAGAATACTTTTAAGAAATCGTGACTCTCTCTCTTCCCTCTCACAAAGTCTGCATTCGTTATCGTCTTAGTGCTATTAAATGATAGGGGATGTGTTGGTTAATGAAACGTATTGTATATGCAAATAGTGATGGCATCTAGACACCTTGTATCAAGGTGTATGATTCATATGTTTCTCGGGCATTAATTATGTTATATCAATGATGTTATGTAGTTTTCTAAAATGTTAGGTGTGACGGATGCAAATGCTTCTAGATTTGGTAGTTTAAAAGTGCATTTTGTAGTTTGTTATTTCCCTGGTAAGGTAGGGTATGTCCACAAATGTATATTAGGGGTTCATATATATTGGAAACTCTTTTCACATCTCTTTTCATGGTATCTCGTTGTATAATGTTTATTGGCTAATGCAATACAGTATAATATCATAAAATATATCAGCTCACTTAATGGGAATGCGCTGCTTTGTATTATATGACTACTGATGACAGGTCGTTGCTACGGTAATCCTGCTTAATCCAAGAGGAATCGCATGTGCTTTGCTGATAAGCCAATGGTGCGAGGCTACCATCTGAGGGATTATGGCCGAACGCCTCTAAGTCGGAATCCCGCCTTGATAAGCGACGATACTCTTAGCACCTCTGCGACTGGAGGCAGCGATATGGCTGGGACCTGGGGCTCGCGTCTCAGCCCGACCTGGTCGAGCCGCAGAAAGAGGTATCTGCCGTCCCACCGATCAAAGCGGGCGAGGACCTGTCCGATGATCACCCCACGAAACGTGGAGGTATGAAATCATTTGTAGATGACTTAGTTATCAGTCGGGTTGTCGCAAGCAGTAGAGCAGCCACCTCACTGCGAACTGTCAAGACTCAGCCCCCGATCATGAGATATGTTAGCACACCAGACAAACAACATCTCCGTTCCATGACCAGGCTTGTTCCCTGGCTAAGTGCACTCCTGCCTCGTTCTTTACTGTAGTCCTCTATCAGTCATCCCAATGGACAACCAGTTGCCTTTACATTTCCTTGCTCTAAAAGCCACGTGCATCCAATCTATTCTTAAATGCATCAATTATCTATGCATCCACTACTTTTTGTGACAATGCATTCCAATAATTCACCACTGTCTAACTAATATATAATCTGCACCTTCCTTTAGTTAATATGCAGGTATGCTTTCTTGTTCTTGTAGGTCGTTCTATTGTTTTTTTAAATTGTTATAGTCCAATTTATCCTTCCATTTGATTATCTTATAAACCTGAATTAAGTCACCTCAATTGTTTCTCTTTTCTGGAACATGTAGGCCGATTTGTCTAAGTGTTTCCTTAAAACTTTAATTCTGAAATCCAACTATCAGATAGGTCACTCTTCTTTGTATCCTATCAAGCATGTTTATATCTTAAATTCGAAAAGAATTCCACACATTTACACAGTAGTAAAATCTAGGTCTAACTAATGTTTATACAGTTTGACAATCAATTCCTTCCTTCTATACTTAACTTCAACTTAACTTAAAGTCTTTATACTGGTTTAGAACACTCTGCAGAGTCTGTATACAGCCAGTTTCATTTACATCACCTTGCCCTAAAATATGTGAGCCTCCAATTTATTCTTAAATGCATTAACTCTCCCTGCCTCCACTCTCTCCCGTGGCAATGCACTCCAAGCATTCACCACTCTCTTAGTAAAAAAAATATTTCCTAATATTTAATCTGGACATTTCTTTAGTTAATTTGTAGCTATGCCCTCTTGGGTGGCTGTATTTAAAAAAAAAAGTGCTATAGTCTAATTTATCCGTTTTTCTGATCATCTTATAAACCTGTATTTTGTCAACTCGGATTCTTCTCTCTTCTAGACACTATAGGCCGGTTTTTCTGATTCTTTCCTCATAACTATAATTCTGGTATCCAACTGTCAGCTTTCTCGCTCTTTGTAGTATTTTTTCCAGCATGTGTATACACCCTCTATGATACGGACTCCATACATGTACACAGTGCTCCAATCTAGGTATAACTAATGCTTTATATAGATTGACTATCACATTCTTGCTTCTCTGTTTAATATTTCTTTTTATCATACCTAACGTTGCATTTGCCTGTTTCACTGCTACATGGACTTGCTTCCTCACATTAACTGTATGATCCATTATAACCCCTAGGTCCCTTTCCTCTATATCTTTCTAATATTGTTCTCGCCCATTCTGTAATGATGTTCCATATTGGATCTATCCGTGTAGATGACTGCACATTTATCTACGTTAAAGTCCATTTGCTAGCTTACAGACCAGTCTTGAATTTAATCTAAATCCGACCTCAATATATCCACTTCTACTTTAGATGAGACACTGCTGCATAGTTTTGTGTTAGCAAATTTTGCAACCATGTATCCCGTATCAATCTCAAAATCGTTTATATATTAATCTAGATCTAGATAAATAACATCCACTAGTTCCCCTTAATCTACCATTTTAGAAATTTCGTCCATGAATTCTGATAGATTTGTTCAGCACTATCTCTTTCTAGTAAACGCATGCTGACTATTTCTAATTAGAATAAACTTGTCTAAAAGAATTACACTGTTTTCTTTTCTTTTTTACTATTTAGAGATTATGCTCGTTAAACTCACCGGTCGACAGAAGAGACTGCAGAGCCCAGCAGCAATCAAAGAAACTCCGAAGACTGACTGACCATCCAATGCACCAGATACCAAACAATTTCGAAAGTGGGAAACTAAAGCGGAGAAACTTTGCAGAAATAACCAAAGCAAAGATGCAGGAAGACCCAATGAACGCACTTACAACACCAAAGCCTATCACTACTGTACGAAAACCTACCTGGAGGCAGCATATATTTCCAGAGGTGGTATAAAATATACCAGGTATTGCAAACAAAAACTGCCAGACTGAAAAAGAAAGAAGAGATACTACCCTGAGCTACAAAACGAAAAACTACCCAAGCATGGACTGGACCCATGCATACATCGACGATACATTGTCACAAACACAAAATAGAACGGAGGGGCAGGGGTATTCCTGATCCTACCAAATGGTAAAAACAATAACACTGGCATTCCCTACTGGAAAATACACAAGCAATTTCAGAGCAGAGGCAGAGGCACTGAGGGCGGCAGTGGACGAAATGGTGACAGGTAAAAGGAATGAACGCCATAAAATCCTGCTTACAGATGCTCTGGCCGTAGTCACAGCACTAAAAAGCCAGAAAAATACTGAACTTACTGATTTCAGAGCAGTACTCTGTCAACTATGAAAGCAGTCCGCACTCAAAAGGGTAGTGGTGCAGTGGGTTCCATCCCACTGCAACATCTAAGGCAACAAGAAGGCAGACAGACTGGCAAAAGAAGGTACAAAACTACCACAACCAGATACTAGTGTGACATTCGAAGAGTCAAAACGGCTTATTAGAGCTAGATACATGACCAAATGGGAAACCGAACATACTGGCTACATTAAAAAACGATGCCTATTACCAGTTGAACAGAAGAGAGCTGGTCGTGGTCTTCAGACTTCGCACTGGCCACAATAGACTGAGGTACCACCTATTCAACAAATTGAAGATAGGTGTCACTGACGAATGCCCGTGGTACCCGGAAAATGACCGCTGAGCATTTGCTGAAAAAACTGCCTGACATACGAGGATCAGAGAGAGCAGATGTGGCCATCACCTGTGGCAACACTATAAAGCTTTATGGCAGTGTCGACAGCCTCAGGATGACCGCTGCTTTTTTCGAAAAAATAAAGGTTGATGTCTGACTCGTACCATGACGAAGAAGAGAAACTTTGACAGTCAGTGGTGCTTTTTCGAAGGCTTATAGTAGACCTCGACAGTTCGTCTCGCAAAGAGCCTGTGACCGGCAAAAGGAAAGCAGGAATCCTGCCTAATGGCCCTGTCCTCGCCCGACCAACCCTCGGGAGAAGGGCAGTCCGGCAGTCAAAAATCGTCTCCAGCCCCTGTGAAATTCATCGCCGGGGCCGTTGGGATCCGTTTTGCACAGAGCGCTGCCATCCCTTCCCGAGCGAGCCGGGTCGGTCGGTCGTCTGGTGTGTGCACGGGCCCCTGTAATGCGGTCCTATGTCGACGGAGTGAGGGACGGAACAACCGTCCGTCCGTCAGTCGGTCCCTGCGGCTGTCCTAGTGAGGCTTTTTACAAATCCGTCCTCTGCCGACCGGTGTGTGTGGTTCGTACGTCTCCGACAGATATCTGGTTGATCCTGCGATTAGTCATAAGCTTGTCTCAAAGATTAAGCCATCATGTCTAAGTTCACACTGTCTTACGGTGAAACCGCGAATGGCTCAATACATCAGTCGAGGTTCCTTAGATGACACGATCCTACTTGGATAACTGTGGCAATTCTAGAGCTAATACATGCTTACCAGGCTCCGACCCTCGCGGAAAGAGCTTTTATTAGCTGAAAACCAATCTTCATTTCCCCACGCGGGGTTGCGGCGTCCCCACTGGTGACTCTGGATAACTTTGTGCTGATCGCGTGGCCTCATGTGCCGGCAACGCATCTGTCAAATGTCTGCCCTATCAAATGTCGATGGTACGTGACATGCCTACAATATTTGTAACGGGTAACGGGGAATCAGGGTTCAATTCCGGAGAGGGAGCATAAGAAACGGCTACCACATCCAAGGAAGGCAGCAGGCGCGCAACTTACCCACTCCCTGCACGGGGAGGTAGTGACGAAAAATAACAATGGTGCCAGCAGCCGCGGTAATTCCAGCTCCAATAGCGTATATTACATTTGTTGCAGTTGAAAATCTCGTAGTTGAATCTCAGGCCCAGGAGCGCGGTACGGCTCGCGCCGGTTCACTGCCCGTTGTCTTCTGCCCTACCGTCTGCCAGCTCTCTCCTGCGGGTGCTCTTCGCTGAGCGTCCCGGGTGGCCGGCGCGTTTACTCTGAAACAAATTAGAGTGTTCAAAGCAGGCCGCGGCTGCCTGAATAATGGTGCATGGAATAATGGAATAGGACCTCGGTTCTATTTTGTTGGCTTTCGGAACTGAAGTTAATGATTAACAGGGACAAACGGGGGCATTCGTATTGCAGCGTTAGAGGTGAAATTCTTGGATCGCCGCAAGATGAGCTACTGCGAAAACATTTGTCAACAATGTTTTCATTAATCAAGAACGAAATTCAGAAGCGTAGGCGATCAGATACCGTCGTAGCTCTGACCATAAGCGATGCCGACTAGCGATCCGCAGAAGTTGCTTCGATGACTTTGCGGGCAGCTTCCGGGAAACCAAAGTGTTTGGGTTCCGGGGGAAGTATGGTTGCAAAGCTGACACTTAAAGGAATTGACGAAGGGCACCACCAGGAGTGGAGCCTGCGGCTTAACTTGACTCAGCAAGGCCAACACTGAAATGATTGACAGGCCGAGAGCACTTTCATTGGGTCCAATATGGAACGGGTGCTGGAATTAGACCCTCGAAAATCTGGGGCTATGCTCTCGGTGGATTGACTGTCTCGCATCCAGTGTTCGATAAAGGAATTTACGGAAGGGCACCACCAGGAGTGGAGTCTGCGGCTTAATTTGACTCAACACGCAAACACTGTAAAATGTCTGACAGACTGAGTGCACTCTCGGTGGGTCTAAAAGGAAACGTGTGCTGGTATTAGACCCACGGAAGACAGGTCAGGTGTACCCTCCTAATAAAAGAACGTCTGCTGCGGTAATCCTGCTTAACCCTACAGAAATCGCAGGTTACAGCCACTTGGGGATTGACTGACTAAAATGCCCTCTATTGATTCGTTGGGACTTATAGTGAACGGGCGCTGTTATTTAGACCCTCGGAAGACAGGTCAGTTTTACCCTACTAATGACAGTGCGTTGCCACGGTAGTCCTGCTCAACCCGAGAGGAATCGCAAGTCGCAGACATTTGGTCCTTGTGCTAGCCTGATAAGCCAACGGCGCGAGGCTACCATAGGAGGGATTACGGCCGAACGCCTCTAAGCCGGAATCCCGCCCTAAATCTCAGCACCGCTGTGATGGAAGGTCACGATATGGTTGGGAGGTGGGGCTCGCGTCTCAGCCCGGCCCGGTCAAGCCGCAGAAATGCACTTGGCCAAATGCACTCCTGCCTCGCTCTTTACCTCTGTCTGCTATCAGCCATCCCAATGAACGCAGAAGAGATGCAGTCCAGCGGACATTGCACATCTGCAATATTGTGACAACGTCCCAGGTGGCGGGGAATGCTAGACGTGCCATCACTGCAGATGAGCCGAGAAAATATAGAAAGCAAAGAGATACCTCACTCACAGGCATATGCTATGTTTCTGGCATACGTGACGATCCTGAGACACAATCACACTGGACTGCCTCTCTTCCGGGATATTACAAACTAGTACATAGTCCATCATATCATATCATTGCCAAACCTTATAGACACGAGTGGGGAAGACTCGTTAGTCCTGCAAGACAACTTCCCTAAGAGAGACAACTCTGACCAAAAACAACTGCTGCCTTGCAGATAGGCTGGGGACAATCAAAGGCTAAGGAGGGCATCCCTTCACAAACGTCTGTTGAAATCGGATGCACTGAGCCACATGCTTAACAAAATAAAACAGTGCAACGTAAATATCGCTGTAAACAGCGTACGATGAAGAAGAAGAAACTCACATGTCTATAATTCACTTGACCTGCTTGTTTTCCTTTTTGAATATATGGATCACCACTGCATCTTTCCAATGCCGTGGAACAATCTTATTTGCAAGTGATTGATAACACAATATAGCCAATGGTTTTGCTAGTTGGCCCCTAATTTCAACCAGCAATGTTGGATGAATACCATCTTAATCTGGACATGTATCAACTTTCAGCCCCTTCCAATTTAAAAAAAAAAAACCAAAACATTTCCTCTGTAATACACATTGAATTTAATCCTGCTGTGTATATGTCTCTTTGAAAGAAATATATAGGATCTATGATCTTGGAGCAGTCCTCTTTTTGTGTATACTTTGTCAACGTATTGATTGAGTAGATTGGTTGCTTCCCTATGCTCACTAATTATTTTTTTTTGTACAGTCTATGAGAGGGCCTATTTTGTCTTTCGTTCTTTGCTTATTTCTGACACAGCAAGTTTTTTTTCGAAGTTAATATTTGCTGTTTTTTCACTTTCTGAGATATGGTCTGCTTATCCAAATATTTTAAATATATTTCTTTTGATTTACCTGCCTCTATATATTTTTTTCGTGCTTTATTTTTAGCTCTTCTACATTTAATTACACATCTAGGTATCCACTTTATACGCTTGGGGTTTACCTCCCTACATGGAACACATTCCACTTTTAGCTTTTCTAGAACTATTGTAAAACTCTCCCACTTTTTGTTCACCATCTGTTCTTCCGACAATATCTTTCATCTTCTTAACATCTGCCTTATAGTAGATTTATGTTGGCGTGGTTATGTTTACTTCTTTCCCTGATATACGATCCCCACGAATGATTTCCTTGAGCCAAACAGATTCCCAACAGTAACGTTTTCAATCCTATTTTCCTCTGTAGTAAAAAGTAAGTCGAGTGTGTTTTTGCCTCTGGTGGCTCCTTCTACATATTGAATTTAACAATTGTCGTGTATACACTTAACAAAAGGTTTTGACTCTACAAGTGCTTATGCCATAATCCCATTTTATTTCTGGGAAGTTGAAATACCCTATTAATAATAATTTCCCTTCACTTGCCTTTGCTATACTGCTAATCAGCTCCTCATCTTCCTCTTTTGTTAATTGATGAGCATCTATAGCATTCAGCTCATCATCTCCCACTTTTTGACTTGATAGGCATCGATATCAATCAGCTCATCATCTCCCACTTTTTGACTTGATGGGCATCGATATCAATCAGCTCATCATCTCCCACCTTTTTGACTTGATGGAAATCTTTAGTTATCTATAGTTGTTACCACATGATACATCATCTTTGATCGTTATATTTTCTGAATTTGTACAGTATAATGAAACGCCAACTTCTTTGACCTTGTCTCCAACGACCCTATCTTTTCTTATCATTGTTTATCCCCCTACTTCAAGTTCGCTATCTGCAATGTTCTCATCTGTCCAAGATTATATTAACCCTATTATATCTGATTTTTCTTCTTCTATATACAGTTCTAATTCTTCACATGTATTTACTATGCTTCTCACATTTGTATAAAAAAAACATTTTAGTTTGTAAATTTTGCTTTTGCTTTATTATTTTTTGTTTGGTTTCTTTTCCACTACCTATTTCACACTTCCCTGACCACAACTCTCCCCTTTTACTGCATCCTCTATATCACCCTATTGTAGGCTTATCTTCAGTATCACACTTCGTGGGGCATACTAATTTAAATTGTAACACAATGATTAAACATATACTTTATTGCCGTATGCTGTCCTGTCTCATTTAGATGTAAACCTCTCTTGTCTAGCATTTTACATTTGTCTACTTTCACATCAATACATACATTCAGATATCCGCACACATCACCTGTAACCTAAGGTTGATACCTATTATCTTACTATTTAGATAGTCCGATCCATCTGCTTTTTTAAAAATGTCCATCATTGTGACCTTTCTGAACTTATTTTCCTTAAGTGTTCCCATTAGACTATTGTACCATTTCATAAGTGTTTCTGTACCATTTCTCATTATATTATTAGTTTCTACCAATACCACAACATGACCGTTTGCTCTGTCATATATCCTATTTATTCTCCCTATGTCCTCAATTTTTGCTCCCTCAATATCCATTTTTTCAACCATTTTGTATTATTTAGACAAACGTCTTCCTACCTCCCTCACTTTTGAATCCCGCCAAATCAATACTGAATCCTGACCTTTACTTACATCATTCTCTGCAAATCTATCTGCCCTGTATTTCCTCACTAAAATTACATTACTTCCAATTCCTATTATCTTCTCCAACTCATACCTAATTCACATTGGCTTAATTTGATCACCTCGACTACCCAACTTCAACTTCTTTAATGTTTTCTCCAATTTGCTCTTGTTTCCCTTCTATTTTGATCTGCCTCACTTCTATCTCCTCCAAACCTCTCTTATTTGTCCTAATGTCGCACTCCATTCGAGCTTGCCTCTGTTCCACTCTACATACCCTACACACAACTGTTAGTTGATTCCTTTTCAAACGTTGTGTCTAACGCTACACTAAAACAAACTTTACCGCCACACAAATCACATAATCTGACCTGGCCTGTCTTCGTAGGATTTCGTCTGGTCTTAGCGGCCATACTAGTTATGCTATTTATTATCGTTAGCCAATAAGTTATACTAATACCTAATACAATGTATACTTGTTACAGCAACTCCAACAAATCAAATGCCGCTCGTATTTAGTTTACAACTTATCGCTAACTACTAGGCCTACACTACATTATACTATTAGTATGTCAATCATTTAGACATAGTCTTTATATACATACATATATATATATATATATATATATATATATATATATATATATATATATATACACACACACACACAAACATACATAATCAACACATAATTATTAATTAAATGTAATAATGTAGCTGAATTTCGCTTGGTTGTTTTCCGAACAGTCAACCTTGTGTGGCAACGTGTACTTGAATAATCTTAATAATGTTCTGTATTCATTTCTGTGCTTGTGAACTGAGAGTGATCAGATGGTCATAAATAATCAAATAAATTTCAGTTAATCTCCCGGAACATGCATCTTCTGTTGTAGTGAAGGAATTGTAATATTGTCAAACGCTAAGTATTCCTACAGAAACCGGTAAGACTTCTGAAAACAGAACGCACACATATTTCTTAAACATAATAGGACGTGATGTGCTTCAGCAAAACACTTTGGAACCTGGTAAGCACAAGAAAAATGTATGTGTTGGCTATGTTGGTTACGTCTTCGTGCAATTGTGCAACTGTCAGTGAAGACGTCCTTCCTGGAGGCCGCCATTAACTCTTAACTTAACATTTGTATACTGGTTTAGAAGACTCTACAGAAACTGGAAACAACCAGTTTCTTTTTAATTTCATTTCTCTAAAAGCTATGTTTATCCAATATATTCGTAAATGCATTAATTGTCCCTGCCTCCATTAGTTCATGTGGCAATGCATTCCAATTATTTACCACTCTCTGACTAAAACAATAGTTCCTAACATATAATCTGGACCTTTCTTGTTCTTGTAGGTGGTTGTGTTGTGAAACATTATTGTTATGTTATTGTCTAATGTATCCGTTCTTCTGATTATCTTAAAAACCTGAATTGTCACCTCGAATTCTAATTTTTTTTAGACATTGTAGGCCAGTTTTTCTGAGTCTTTACTCAATTCTGTAATTCTAGAATCAGACTTTCATCTTTCTCGATCTTGTTGTTTTCTTTCCAGCATGTGTATATCGCCTCTATGATAATGACTCCATACCTGTGCACAGTACTTCAATCTAGGTCTAACTAATGCTGTATACAGTTTGACTATCACCTCCTTGCTCCTCGTTACCACATGCCTAGATAATTTCGAGAGTCGTTCGACCGGGTGCAGTTGAATCAATAACTTCAGAAGACGACTAATGATGAAAGTGTATTTGTGGTGAAGTTTTATTAATAGAGTAAACATATACTATTAGACGGGTGAACTTACCTCTGAGGGACACCACAAAAATAAACACGCCGCCATCTTGCTTGGCACTGGAACTTTGCATTTGGAACACAAATCTATCGTTGGAAAACCATACACTTAAAAAATACACTCTGCAGCTTTGCTTCCCATATTGGCAACACCTACGACCTGTACCTGGTTGTGTATGTTTACTGACATCTCGCTGCTTAAACTTGGATTTCACGTTAAGTTGCAGTACACCTCCTTTTTGCCATTTCCCACTGAGTTTGAAAGTCTCTTATTCTATAATCGAAAAGTTGTCCAGATGTAATTGATCACTAATTCATTTTTTTATTCAAAACCAACTCCGCGTCCCGTTTACGCATTTTGAGTGTTCTTTGTGTTGGTTCAATAGCTCGTGTCCCTTCTCTGTGTACCTTGATCCCAAATAACATAGATGCGCGGCCACGAATTGATATGTGTTAACCTCCTCAAAACGTTGTGTACGGTACTCCAACAGTCTGGTTGGAACAAACGGCATGAGAACAATGATGCCTGCTCCATTATAGGCACGTCCCAATGAAGCAAACACTACCTTATACATGTGCGTTAAGCATGCGGCCTAGATCATATAATCTAAATACAGCTTTCTTTCCGATTTGCTGTATGTAGAACGTGACTGTCACTGGTCTACATGTAGTGGAGCATGCTCATCCACTTGGTCTAGTGCCTATGTTGTGACGTGTCTGGCTCGGGAGACCATCGTGTAAGTCTGCTACACTTGCTGTTGTGCTCACCTGCTCCTCTGATCGGCAAGGCGAATACACGAGAGAGAAGACATTGACATTATTATATAGAAGACGTATATATCTAAGCAGAATAATACTTTTTTTGTTTATTGATGCATATATTAGAAACCATATAACCATATAAACCAAATAAGGCTAGCACGAGGAGCAATAAATGAACATATATATGACACAATATTATAATTACCATCCAAACGTCAGTCCGAAAAAAAACTAAGAAACATGATTTGGTTTGTGTGGTGAATTTGTTCATGATTTTAAAGCTTCAAATGTGCAAACTGGGTTTTTGATATTACTTGCATTTATTTATGGAATTGTGAGCAAAATTACACAAGTATTACCCTAGTGGTCTGACATGGTCTTTATGTATAACAAGGACAAGAATAGGTTCACTATCCTTCAGAGAGTATGTGGTAACAGGCGACTAAAAGATGCTCATTGAGGAGCTCCATGAAGCGCATGCAGGTTTTTAGAAAAAGTAGAGACATCTTCAACAAAAGACATATTATACAAACATGCAAAGAGTACACTATCGACCGACATACATATTTGCATTATAGATTACACAAACATGTTCGACTGTGTGCAGCACCGCGCATTGTTGAACATAATAAGAGACATTTGGTTCCAAGGGCACTTGTTTCAATCGTTCGAATCATAATACCACAACACCAACAGTTATACAAACTGCACTACCACATTTCTTCTCTTTCAACATCAAATTGTAGTATCAATTCCAAGAGGGTACGCCAATGCGATCCTATCTGATCGAATCTTTTCTCTGTATGTTTGGAATCAGTCTTTATCCGATGCAACTGGCACACCTTTGGTAACCTTATTGACACCTCAATCACCTTTGATTTGCCAATAACAAAGTGCTCATCAAATAGTCAGCAGCATAAGCAAATCAAAGCATGTAGCTACTCGATGGAGAGGGCCCGAAAGCGGGTTTGCAGATGAATGTCTCGAAAGCCAAAGTGATGCGCAATCGTATCGCCCTTTTTGATCCAGTCTTCCTTTGTGAGGAACGATTAAGGACGTCCAAGGATGTATTTCTCTTGGACGTCTTCTCAATATGGATAACAACCTGCAAACGGAACTAACAAGACGTTACCGTGCGAGTTGGGCTGCTATCTTTCTTGTCTGTTAACACCGTCCTGGATGGTTGTCACGAACGAGACAAACGAGCCTCCCTCTTCATTTCCACTGTACTCCCTGCAATGTGTTATGGTGCCGAGACGGGGACACCAACACAATCACTAGGGGACAAATCGAGAGTAACTTAGACCTCTTTTGAGAGACGTTTGGTCTGAATCACTCTACAGATCTAATGAATAGAACAGCTGCACAATTCTGACACACGACCACTGTCCACGGTGAATGATGCGGTACTCTATGCAGACAAGACCCAACACATATGTTGCATGGCAGTTGTTGCGACGACACGAAGGTCGATGGAGCACGGCAGCAGTGATATGGAATCCATGATGTGTAAAAAGAACGTAGGGATGACCCCCAACGCGTTGGTCAGACTCCCTTGCCGTGCACAACAACATCTGAGATGGCTATGGAGGAGGGATTATCCAACTTAACTAATTTATAACTAATTTTAATGATTTCCGAGTTGAACTATATCGGGTACTTTTATATGAGAGTCTCGACCGCATAATGGGACAGTCCACTCAGACATTTTGGTCACATTACATTCATTGTTTCAAGGAAGTCTGATATTTAAATATGTGCTTCAGATCTATCAGGATGGTATGCTTACCTTCTTAGTCGCTCCTCTTCTACCGTGAGGTGTAGAGGTGGGATGGAATGCCAATAATTGAAATGTTATCGGGCTGACTTATTTACTGCTTTCACTTGCTACCGAACCATGCCACAAATTTAAAATGTCTAATGTTGTTTGCGAATGCCCGCAATAAGTCAATTTACACTTGTGTGCGCCCTGAAAAGACATTAAGTGACGGATTGCAGTAGCTTTCCTCACATCCGGAGCGTGCTGATGAAGGTGGACATAAGTCAACCAGGCGGTTGTGATATGCTTTGCTTTATTTGTGTGTTAGTCACTGCTGCGGGGATCACGTCGATCCCTCACCTTGTTAACCAGGCTGCCATGAAAATAGCCCGTTTTCAGGTAGGGCTACTAGGAAGCCAAGCTGAAGGTCTTGACCGGCAAGTTTTGCCTGACCCTGACTAACATGTCTGATCAGCATATTTTACCTGACCAGACGTTAGTCGGCCTTCCCTTTCCTACATGGCAATCAGGCACTTAACAATATTATTCTCATAATTACCAAGGTGTTTCAAATGGCGTTGTCTGAGCTATTGACTGATTGGGTTAAAATATGAATCGTTTGACATTGTCATCACATATACATCTCGGCATTGAATTTCTGACTTCACTTTCACTTTTATTGATACATAGAAAAGCTTACATTAATTAGTGCTGAGAAACCTCCACGATTTTTTGACACTGATACCAAATGTATGATTTATAAACCATTTGAAATGCTTAATATCAGATCAGCCTACATAATGGAAACCGTGTTTTCCAAGAACTTCTACATATAATTTGTAGATCTCGCTACAAAAATTGGTAATGGTTACCTCATTTACATAACAACACAAACATACAAGAAAATTATTATTAAAATCATCGTGGTCTTTCTTTAATTCTCCACCATATTTGAATTATATACCTTGTATATAGTAGCTGAAAAGGACTAGTTTATGAATCATATTCAATATATTTAATTCTAAACGAAAGTGTAAAACCGATATTGCAATGACGAATGTCATGTCAGAAATGTTAGATTGTTAAGTAAATATCAAATAAAATGGCAGTGTTGTCTGTGACAGAGATTTTTAAATATTTTTTAAGCATGTACAAATGGATTAAATCATACTTACATAACAGAAGAGCCAGAGTACAACTAGATCGTCTCAAGAGTAAGAAAATTCTACTGCGTCATAGTGTGCTACAAGGAGGGGTTCTTTCCCCTACACTTTTCATAGTCTTCATCAATGACTTGATTGCTGAGCTACCACAAGGAACAAAAGTTGCAATGTATGCAGGTGACTTGGTAATATATTGTACACATGAGCAAGCAACAGTGGCCACCTGGCTGCTGCAAAGAGCTATTGATCCCTTGACCTCATGGACAAACAGATATTGTGTAAATATTAACACAGAAACATGCATCACTACGCTTTTCACCCTCTCCCCAAAACAAAAAGCTGGAGTTATCAAGATAAATGGAGAACATCTAAGAGAAGATAAACAACCCACCTATCTTGGAGTTACATTTGGTGATAGGTTTACATGGATGGGAACATGTCAACAAGGCAGCCAAAAAAGCCAGGAGGAAGTTAGCCATCCTGAGAAAATTAAGTGGAACCACATGGGGAGCTAGTGGAACAATACTTAACAAAGTTTACCAACAAGGTATACGGCCACACCTGGAATATGGGTCAGCAGCGTGGTGCCCCGCAACCCTAAAAGAGGTGGATAAGGTGCAAAATCAGGCACTTAGGGTCATTACATGAGCAATGAAATCAACACCTATTGTGGAGATGGAGACAATGGGAAGGATAAAGGCACTAAGAGAACGCATAGACAAAAAGGTATTAACACAAGCAGAAAAGTTCCTCTGCATGCCGAGCTATCCACTGAAAGACAGAATTCAAAATTTAGCAATGGGAAGACTGAAAAGAAGTAGTTTTATGCATCAAGCGAAACGACTTCGCAGGCAAATTATAGATCTACCTGAAGTTGACATCCCCCTAAAGTATGTGCCAGAACAAACCCCTTGGAGAGAGGATAACGGACTATCAGTATGCATTCAAACAAAAGTGAAAGAGATATTAGACAAGGATCAGCAGAACAGTTAACAACGTAGGATAGGATTCTCAATTTCCTGGATAAAGAATACCCACAAGATCTCTGGATTAGAGTATACACAGATTGATCAGCACATAATGCAGTAAAGAATTGAAGAGCTGGAGTGTACATATAATACCCAAACAACATTAGGGATACAGTCAGAGTACCAACTGGAAAATTATGACATCCATATGATGCAGAAATACAGGCAATCAAGGTAGCAACTGAGAAACTGTTGAACACCAATGTCTGTTCACAACCTGTAGTATTTCTGACAGATTTATAATCAGCACTCCAAGCACTCTAATTTGAGAAACTGTCAGATCTGCAGGCTCTACTGTCTGAACTGAGAACCAGCGCAAGATTGTAATGCAGTGGATACCTTCTCATTGTGGAGTACCAGGAAACAAGAGAGCATACCGACTGGCAAAGGAGGGTGCTGGAGACGAGCAGCCAGATGTACCAGTTACATACTAACAGAAGATACGGATGATCAAACCAATCAGAAAGCGACAAACAATAACACCAGACGATTACCATAACATGAACAGACAAGAGGAAACTGGTGTGTTGCGCCTCAGAACAGGACACAACCGACTCCGCAGCCACATGTACACAAAATGGAAGATTGCCAACTCAGCCTAGTGTACATGCGGACAGGCACCCCAGATAGCAGAGCACATACTACAAAAGTGCCCCGAATATGTTACACAGAGAAAATCTCACTGGCACATAGAAAAAACAATGGAAGAGAAACTTTATGGACCTGTATGTGAACTACAAAAGATAGTGAAGTCTATTCAAGAGACAACATTACAGATATAGTCAATATTTTAAAGCAAACGAAATAAGAAGAATTTATATATTTTTGTTGGTAACTTTTCTCAATCAAAAATATGATATTTATGATAACTGCTGCATATTTTTATAATTATTTTGTGTTTTTCCATTTGTCATAATGTAAAATGAGAAAATATCCATTGTTTTTGTATTTAGAAAAATGATTAAATAATGTCAATTCTCTTCTTCCATTCACACGCTTTTGGAATATTATTATAATATACGTTATTGACTATAACAAATAGTTAATTATTAAAATAATGTCATTTATTTAATTGTACTCGGCATGAAAAGGATAGACAGAACCTAAGAGCTGCTGGCTGCTGGAATCAGGGTCAGTGACCATTAACTGAATACGACTCTATTCCACCTCTAAGTGGTAGTACTGACAACTGACTGCAACCAAGACTTAGGGATAATACATTGACAAGGGAAGGTAAGGCCGGTCTCTAACATTTGTTGAAATCCTATGTGTTGATCCAAAAGGCGCAAGTAACGTATCATTGTTATGACATATGTCATACAAGTAACGCATCATTGTTATAACATATTTCATATCTTCTATTCAGAACCAACGCCAAAGAGAAAGAATGATGATCACATGCAAATATATGCAAGAAATGTGGTTTATTAAAGATATTAGAAGTGTTCCTTATCAACACAAGAAGATCATGGGATGATTCAGGCATTACCTTATTACATAAAGTATTACATTGACCAGTGCCCGGTATTCTTCATAAATTCAAGCGGTTAATTGTGTGAAGCAAACTACAAAATAAATCTGGGATGCTAATTTACCCCTGAAAGATAGAAAACCTACTGTTCCAGCTGGTTTCTCAGCAGAAGCAATCCAAACAGTCATTTGAACTTAGGAGCAGCAGAGTTGTACAGTTTTATATATAGAGAACAACATCAGCAGACTGGAAGCAAAACTAAGGAGATCAATTACTGAAAAACGTGGGATTTTTTACCGGATGGAAACTTATAAGGGTAAGAGATTGAGCTGTATAATTTTAGAATGACTGAAAGAGATCATAAATAAACAGTTGATGAATGAGCAGGCAGGTTTTGACCAACTCAAATAATTGTTGTTGACCTACTAACTGTACTGCAAATAATTATTGAACGAGGTGTAGACGGGAATGCATTACCTTGTATCGGATTTGTCATTTATGAGAAGACATTTGATAGTTTAGACAGAGAATAATTTGGAAGTTCCCCAGGCACTATTGAGCGTAAATGATGTTCACTAACATAATTAAGACAACTGTAGAGTTTTATAAGATGAAGAGATTTAAGATGTTTTTCAGATATAAACTGGAGTGGCACAGAACGGCCTCTTACCACCATTTCTTTTTCCCCTGGGTCTTAAAGAATCTTGTTTTGCTTGAGAAATCAAAATTATGTTCTTATTGTGGCTTATGAACTGGCTCTACAATCTCATAACCAAATATAACATTAAATAAATATGCTTACTGAATGGTTTCTCAAATTGGTCGAGTGTTCTAGGAAAAAAGACACTATCTTAGAATAAAAACACCAAACCAGTGACATTTCATTGGATGGCACGATACTGTTAACATAAGTATACTACAACTGGCAAAGATGATTTTTTTTTGATTTTTTGAATTTCTAGAAATCGAAAGCAATAGGTCCACCACAGAAATACAGATCTTCAAATGCAATGTCATGTCTGCTTAATTGTATAGATCTGTGACGTTTGGAATTAACATACTTTAACCCACTCACACACATACGTCAACCCACTCACACACATACTTCAACCCACTCACATACATACTTCAACCCACTCACACACATACGTCAACCCACTCACAAACATACTTCAACCCACTCACACACATACTTCAACCCACTCACATACATACTTCAACCCACTCACAAACATACGTCAACCCACTCACACACATACTTCAACCCACTCACATACATACTTCAACCCACTCACACACATACGTCAACCCACTCACAAACATACTTCAACCCACTCACACACATACGTCAACCCACTCACACACATACTTCAACCCACTCACATACATACTTCAACCCACTCACACACATACTTCAACCCACTCACACACATACGTCAACCCACTCACACACATACTTCAACCCACTCACATACATACTTCAACCCACTCACACACATACGTCAACCCACTCACAAACATACGTCAACCCACTCACACACATACTTCAACCCACTCACATACATACTTCAACCCACTCACACACATACGTCAACCCACTCACACACATACTTCAACCCATTCAAACACATACTTCAACCCACTCACACACATACTTCAACCTATTCACACACATACTTCAACCCACTCACATACATACTTCAACCCACTCACACACATACTTCAAGCCACTCACAAACATACTTCAACCCACTCACACACATACTTCAACACACTCACACACATACTTCAACCCACTCACACACATACTTCAAGCCACTCACATACATACTTCAACCCACTCACACACATACTTCAACACACTCACACACATACTTCAACACACTCACACACATACTTCAACACACTCACACACATACTTCAACCCACTAACACACATACTTCAACCCACTCACACACATACTTCAACCCAATCACACACATACTTCAACACACTAACACACATACTTCAACCCACTCACACACATACTTCAACCCACTCACACACATACTTCAACCCATTCAAACACAATACTTCAATGCACTCACACACATACTTCAACTCACTCACACACATACTTCAACCCACTCACACACATACTTCAACCCATTCAAACACATACTTCAACCCACTCACACACATACTTCAACCCATTCAAACACATACTTCAACACACTCACACACATACTTCAACCCACTCACACACATACTTCAACCTATTCACACACATACTTCAACCCACTCACACACATACTTCAACCCACTCACACACATACTTCAACCTATTCACACACATACTTCAACCCATTCAAACACAATACTTCAATGCACTCACACACATACTTCAACTCACTCACACACATACTTCAACCCATTCAAACACATACTTAAACCCACTCACACACATACTTCAACCCACTCACACACATACTTCAACCCACTCACACACATACTTCAACCCACTCACACACATACTTCAACCCACTCACAGACATACTTCAACCCACTCACACACATACTTCAACCCACTCACAGACAAAATTCAATCCACTCACACACATACTTCAACCCATTCAAACACATACTTCAACCCACTCACACACATACTTCAACCCACTCACACACATACTTCAACCTATTCACACACATACTTCAACTCACTCACACACATACTTCAACTCATTCAAACACATTTCAACCCACTCACACACATACTTCCACCCCCTCACACACATACTTCAACCCATTCAAACACATACTTCAACCCACTCACACACATACTTCAACCCATTCAAACACATTTCAACCCACTCACACACATACTTCAACCCACTCACACACATACTTCAACCCATTCAAACACATTTCAACACACTCACACACATACTTCAACCCACTCACACACATACTTTAACCCACTCACACACATACTTCAACCCATTCACAAACATACGTCAACCCACTCACAAACATACTTCAACCCACTCACACACATACTTTAACCCACTCACACACATACTTCCACCCACTCACAAACATACGTCAACCCACTCACACACATACTTTAACTCACTCACACACATACTTCCACCCACTCACAAACATACTTCCACCCACTCACAAACATACGTCAACCCACTCACAAACATACTTTAACCCACTCACACACATACGTCAACCCACTCACACACATACTTCAACCCACTCACACACATACGTCAACCCACTCACACACATACTTTAACTCATTCACACACATACTTCAACCCGCTCACACACATACGTCAACCCACTCACACACATACTTCAACCTACTCAAAAACATACTGTAAACCACTCACAAACATACACACATAATTATTTACTGTAAGCAAATGGTACCTCTAGTCTTTGATCACCATCTACTTCCAACACTTCCATGATAACGTACATACAGTCTATCGCACTTTGTTTTTTCAATATCCCATGTAGGAGCAACACGCTAGCGTGCCTTAGAACAGCTGTGTGTTTCTTCCCTCTTTTGATCTCCCATATAGTAGGAACACGCCATCGTGCATTAGAACAGTTGTGTGTCTCTTCCCTGTTCCCGGGTTAAATTTAATCTCTCTTACAATATATCATTGTCAATGAAACCATGTTGTGGAAAGAAGAAAAGTATGTACCTACAACCTAGGTAAGATTGCGCGTTGATACCACTGAAATCCGTTACAATTCAAACCTGCGCTGTATTTCTAGTTAATCGGCTACGTGTTCTCTAGCTTTGTAAAGTATTTGTGAACTCATTTTGCCGTCTGGTAATTCGAATGTGTGATGTATCTTTGCAGTGCTGTTAATCTGATTGCAATATAAACTGTTGTCTTGCGTACTAAGTTTAATCAAATTATATTTTTCGTGAGTGATGTACTTAGATTGTTCTCAACTAAATGATTAAATAGATCGTAATCATCAGTTAATAAAGAATGTGCCAGTGGTTTGTTGCAGACGTACCAAAGTGTGACATGTAAATGACGGGCATATGTTATATGAAAGACGAACGGGTCAAACGTGTTCATTTTATTTTAGCCAGTCACATCAGTCACTTTAACTAAATTTTACGAAATAAACTGTTTTTGGGTTGACAATACAAGAGGTGTCCCTAAGACGGCGTCACGCGTCGAGGACGATACCGAGAGTACGATATTAACTGGTGTGGACAATTAGTCAATTACAGCGTCAGTTCGGATGTGCATCTCATTGCAGAAGCAGTGGAGAACCATAGCTCCCATTTTACGGCAATCCCTAGAAATGAGTCGAACTGATTCTGTGTGTAAAGAGAGATAACTCTACATTTGTTAAATACATTATAGTTGAGTATTATGTCCCTGGCAACCTAACTGCTCCAATTATTACAACGTGGACTAAACAAACCCCATACTTCACAAACATACATATATATATTTGTGTGTGTGTGTGTGTGTGTGAGTGAGTGTGTGAGTGTGAGTGTGAGTGTGTGTGAGTGAGTGAGTGTGTGAGTGTGTGCGTGTGAGTGTGTGTGTTTGTGTGTGTGAGTGAGTGAGTGATTGAGTGAGTGAGTGAGTGAGTGGGTGAGATAGTGAGTAAGTTCGGAGAATTCGAATAATAATTCAAATGTCCTTATTTCGTACCCTTATCATGAATGATGCCACGTTTGCCGCGATTGGCATGCGTAATAGTGAAGGACTAGGGTTTGAATATTTTGTCTTTAACACTAGCACTAACATCTACTTCGCACAAGATAATGATGAATTAGGTCTGTGAGCTAGTAGTTCACTGTAACATTTGATTCTAATGATAATGCATACAAGAGTGAATGTTGCTCTTATATTCTCTGTAGTAGACAATTGGAAACAATGCCGTATGACATGCATCATTCTGGGGCATTAGAAGATCTAGGAAATGGCATATATTGCATCTGAATCGCCAACATTTTTGACTGTATGGTTTTGATGGTTATGATAGTGGGCTTGCTCTGAGGCAGAAAACTATCTCGCAAATACTCAAAGATCTAAATGGTTACTTGATTTACTGTTAGAATATGTTTGCCAGCTGACAATGTAACATCGGACAATGACATTCGTAACAATTCATTGCTGATGACACTAACTAATAAGTAAACCAGGTAACATTCTGAGCCATGAAAACCAAGACATATATGAACGGAACTGGTCAGTTACTTCACAATATCTTCAGAAATACGTGACGTAGAAATCTTTCAACTATTTATTGGTATATAAACTTCCATGTGTACATAAACCCTTATTTGTTTGGGATGTTAATATACCGCGCATGCACAAAGTGCAGATTATGAGGCAAATCTCGTAACACAACACAATTGGCAACATGGCCTCTATAATAATAATAATAATAATAATAATAATAATAATAAGTCACCGTACCATTCATAGTATCACATGTATTAGACTCCGCAACTCTACTTCTCTGGCAACCTGCTCTTGTAAACACACTGTGCTGACACTGTTCTTATTCTCATTACTGATACTATTATTACTGAACATTATTAGAATGATAGATAAGGAAAAGGCCCTATGAATTATAATAGAGCATATAGGTAAAACTGGCCTACAATGCCTAGAAAAGACAAATGTTCTATGGGACTTAATACATGTTTATAAGATAATCACAGGAAAGGTTAAATTCGACTATAAGAATTTTTTTTTTCATAATACACCCACCAATGGGAACAAGAGGTCACATTTACAAATTAAATTTAAAAAAAAAGGTACAGATTGAATATTAGGAAATATTTTATTAGTCAGAGAGTGGTGAATGCTTGGAATGCATTGCCTCAGGAAGTAGTGGAGGAAGGGACGGTTAATGCATTTAAGAATAGATTGGATGCGCATAGTTATTTTAACAGGGCAATGCAAATGTAACTTGTTGTATATATATTGTGATGATTCTTCTAAACCAGGATAACAACGTTAAGTTAAGTTATATGCTGGTTCTAATTTAATTATGCCAATTCTTAACTACTAAACATTTAGCTCACAACTTGTTTACTTGATGGATGAACCAGTCAGTGACGATACAAATATGTAAATATCCTGCGATTTTCATATAGGAGTCTACGAAAAGAAATAGTCACAATTGACGATCTCGTATTTTAGTTGAGCTTGAGAATAATATGCCTCTACTTTTGTCGTAAGAGATCAGACCTATCTCACTTATCCCTGAATAATTCCATGAATACTGTTCTTCAGGGCTTACTGAAAATTGTCTGTGTCCATGTATGTACATCCGTTCTGTTGATGCTGCACCTCTTTCTCTCTCTCTCTCTCTCTCTCTCTCTCTATCTATGTATCTCTCTCTCTCTCTCTCTCTCTCTCTCACACACACACACATTCAAACGAATATATCGATTTCCCTTAAAAAACCCGGTGCGATAATTTAAAAAAAAAATTCTCATATTCTTATAAATCCAATGACATATCTGACACAAGGATGTGTCAGCGTATTTCCTTTGATCTTTATCAATTACATGCATACTGAAGGGGAACCATCACATCATATTCTCTTCTCCTTAAACATGTTTTCTAGATTGCCGCATAGAGAGGAATTATGTTTGCCTTGTTTGACGTAACCGGTACAGCTGCAGTAAAATAGGGTTGTTGGAGATTCACTGACCTGCTTCAATGACGTCACAGATATGGCGGTGATAAAATAAATAGACTAAAGACACAATACGTGCTGAACAGGTTATGTCCCTGCGAGGAAATGGGGCTTGGAACTGATTCTATAAACGCGAACTCGAACGGGCAAAACAACTGATCCATAAACAAATTATTACTATTTTTCTCTGGTTGATGGTTAGTGTACATACCTGCTGTATTACGTTAGAAATTAGAAATTCAAATCTAGTGTACATCTAATATGAAAATGGGGTATGTATATTTTTTAAATTCTGAAAAAAGAGTTTTCTAATGCAGTCTGTTAATTTATTTCAAATCAGTCAAATTAATAAATATAAAGTCCTTTCATAATTTGTGCACATATAGTTGTGTGTAATGTTAATTGTCTATCCGTGCTCAAAACGTGGGCATCTATTTTTAATTAGCAACTAATGCTCTGTAACGGCAACTATTTACACTTTAAATACTGTGTAAACGCCTCAAGCGATCACCGTGGTACTCTCAATAATTACATTATTTAGTATATCGAACATTTGTGAGCTAAATTGTAGGCCTATGTTTAATTAAGGCAAATAAAAGAATAAGAAACAGCGCTAGTGCAGGTTATGTCCCAGAAGGATCGACATGTCAATTATTTCAGATTAACAAAGTATAGCCAGTTTTGCTTGGTAACCTTTGAATATTAAAAATAACTGGCCTACTAGTTATATTAAACACGCAAAGATATATTTCATAATTATCGCATCATTTGGACAAATGTAATTGTGTTAAAGTGATCCAGAAAGACTTCACTATTTCTGAAGAATTACTGAAAGTTTACTCTTTGCATCTTACAAGTAAAGGGGATAACATATTTACTGCAGTTCAACATGTCATTGAAAAAATGGTCTACGTTGTGTACTGATGGTTGTAAGGCTGTGGTTGGGAAAAATACTGGTTTTATTGGACTTTTGAGCAAAATAAAATTGACGTGCCTACATTACAGTAATTAGCTCATCAAGCGGCCCTTTGTGCAAAATCCGTAAAACTGAATAACACCGTGAGTACTGTAGTTAAATACAAAATACGATCGGAGATGGACAAAGCTCTCAAATTCACCGGAAATTCCTAGCATTTTCAGAAGAAGTAGATTGTGTTTACGAGGATCTTCTGCTTAATGCTGAGGTGAGATGTCTTAGTCGAAGAAAATGTTGAAAAATATGTTGTGAACTGAAAGACTTCTAGCGAGACAACTTACCACGTTTAATTGATTTTTAAAATAAATCAGAAAGGATCATTTCGTTCAGCACTTGGTATCTCTCATAAATATTACACACCATTTGAATGTACTCAATTTGTAGTTACAAGGAAAAAGTCGAACCATTTTTCTAATGACAAGTTATGTCGATGGCTTTAAAAAGACACTAAGCCAATTTAGTCTGTCTTTGCAACATATTTCATCAGCTGGACCTGAACATCACTAGACGGTCTGAACTGAAACATATTTAGCAAACCCGCACATTTCACAGTTCATACAGCGACACTGACCTCGCACTGGTCTGCTGCACAATTAGGATCCAGTCCAAGAAGATTGACCATGCAAGGCATGCGAGTAAATATCCACAGTTATAGGAAAAACTTATTTTTCCTAAAGGGGAGAACAATTCAAACACTTCGTCTCCACACAACTGGAAAAGCAGTGCACTGAGGGAAGCGGTGCAGAAGGATGGGGACGTATAATAGGGTCAATTCACAACACAACCTTGGCGGTCTTTGGAAAGAAGATAGCAAGAAAATATTACTAGCTGGAGGGTGAGTCCGCCATCCTTGGGCAAATCTTTAAACAGCTGGAGTTCGAGATTTACCTGAGGGTGGGTCGGCCATCCTTGGGCAAATCTTTAAACAGCTGGAGCTCGAGATTTACCTGAGCAGCACGACCTTGAAGTCTTACATATCCGAAATGAGTGCAGTACACAGACTGGCAAGGAATTGCTAACATGACTACGGCTTTACAAGTATGAAAGTACTTGCAGTCGGATGCGAACTCTGGTAACATCCGGGGATCGTAGGATGGCATACAGAAAGCATTTGGACCTACCTACATGAAAGTTTACAGCGCCTCTCCTATATGTGACAGGTACAATTATTCGGGAGAGGGATATGCAAATGAAAAGATCGGCCGACCACTATTCAATCGTATTCAACTGTAATAACGAAGAGATTCCGTTCTCTTCGATACTGAGGTTCTGTAGGTATTGACGGAACTTCACGATAAACTGAATGTGCATGATTTTGAGAAAGCTGTTGAGGGCATGTAATTGGGAAATTCCCTAGGTTCGGATGACATTTCAATATAAACATACAGTGCGGTGGATAGGTCCTTTTCAATACATATATGGTAGTGTTTGGATGAGCGCGCCGTGTCCTATGTCATTAGAGATGCCAACGTAATCGCACACTACACAAAAAGGGCGGCGGGAGAGACTGCAACAGTTACATGAGAAGATCGCTCCTAAACACCGTAGGGAAAGTGTACGCTCGTGTAATCGAGGCTGTGGGTACTGTCCGAAAGGGTATGTCTGGAGGCGCAGTCTGATTTTCACGCAGAACGGTCCACCGTTGAAATGATCTTCTCTCTGACAAAATAACCAGACTCATGCAGAGAACAACATAAACCACTTGGTCATGCCTTCATCGATCTCACAAACGTATTCGACCTCGTAAATATAGAAGGTTTCTTTAAAGTTTTGTGCAAAGTTGTCTGCCATCCGGAACTAATAATCATGATTAGAACTTTTTCAGGTGAGCATGCAAGGCACAATACTTCACAACGGTCAGGAATATGAAGACGTTGTCATTAACATCGGAGTTTAACAAGGGTGTGTCCTGGCACCGACTCTATTCGAAATTTTCTTTGACATCGTGTTAAACACGGAACTGCTACAGAAGGGATCTTCCTGTATACTAGGTCAGAAGGTAGTTCAATCTAACCAGACTGCGCGGTACAAGCAAGAAAAGGGGAGACTGCAATTCGTAAAAAACTCTTCACAGACGATGCAGCACCGGTTATCCACACGGAAACCAAGATACATATATCCTTTTAATTTGTTGGAAATAGTTTGTGATCTATTTGGACTGATTATCAGATTAGACAAGACGAACGCGATGGCACAGGGCGCAGCTTGTCCAGACATTGTCTTAAGCAATATAAATATAGAGGAAGAAAATAATGTTAACTACCTCATATCTATCATCACCGACAACCTTTCAGTAGACGCAGAGCTGCAAACGAGGTTAGAAATGCCCTCTATGTCGTCGTTTGGCACACTCTCCAAGACAGTGTGGAACAACAACACGCTGGCTATCTCCTCAAAAGTTGATCTGTACATATCATGGTTGCTTAGTACCCTGCTCTATACCAGCGGAACGTGTACCATGTATGTTTAACATGATTATAGGCTAATGAGGCTGCTTGAGGCGCATTCTGAGTTTTTCATGGAGTGACATAGTGACAAGCAACGACACGTTGAACCGTGGACAAATGTGCCAAGTTTAGTTGCAATGCTCCACCAATACCGATTGCGGTGGATTGCTCACGTACGCATAACGGAGGACTGGCGAATTCCAAAATGTATTGTATACTTGACCACTGGCGGCCTTAACAAAGGTAGACCCTTCTTCCAAAACAAATATTTTAGCAAACGTGACTTGAAAACGTTGTATGTGAATTATTGCAGCTGGGAGCAAACTGATCAAAGCAAGACTTCTTGACACTTACCACTGACTGGGAGCAACTGATCAAAGCAAGACTTCTTTACATTTACCACTGACTGGGAGCAACTGATCAAAGCAAGACTTCTTGACATTTACCACTGACTGTGAGCAGCTGATCAAAGCAAGACTTCTTGACATTTACCACTGACTGGGAGCAACTGATCAAAGCAAGACTTCTTGACATTTACCACTGACTTTGAGCAACTGATCAAAGCAATACTTCTTGACATTTACCACTGACTGGGAGCAACTGATCAAAGCAAGACTTCTTGACATTTACCACTGACTGGGAGCAACTGATCAAAGAAAGACTTCTTGACATTTACCACTAACTGGGAGCAACTGATCAAAGCAAGACTTCTTGACATTTACCACTGACTGGGAGCAGCTGATCAAAGCAAGACTTCTTGACATTTACCACTGACTGGGAGCAACTGATCAAAGCAAGACTTCTTGACATTTACCACTGACTGGGAGCAGCTGATCAAAGCAAGACTTCTTGACATTTACCACTGCAATAAGTACCACGGTATCAAAAGCAATTTAGTAATCTGGAAATGTAGTACACAGGAGCATACGGACTTCTCGCGCTCCATAAAATGGTTGATTGTGTGGAGGTGGGCAATTGTTAAATGATGCCCCGTCCTGAAACCCGCTTGTTCTCGTGATTGGCTCTCGTCGAGTTGCCCTTCTAAGGTACAGGTGATGACTTTTGTGAACAGTTTATAAATAGCTGATAGCAAGCAGATTGAGCGATAGTTCGCCAGAATTTCTTTATCACCGTTTATATGGATCAGTATTGTCTTAGAGCACTTCCACTGAATTGGAATTTGTATTGTATGAAGATAGAAGTTGTAATGTATGGCCAGTTAGCGGGCAAGTATATTACCGCCAGTCTGAAGCGCGTCTGCAGTGGCCCAGTCCAGACCAGACGAGTAGCCTAGCTGTAGGGGTTCTGTCACGCGCAGGACCTACGTCGCTACATATTGTGGGCAGTGATTCGGAATATGAATCTAATGGTTTGTTTGTCACTACTGTTTTTGATGCAAAGAGACACGTCTAGATCTAGGCACATGCATCTTCAATTTTCTTTCAATTTTGTACCATCTTTCTTTTGTAGGGCTGTCCTGTGACTTTTTTTATGTTGTATTGGCTTTCTGAATTTTATGATACTACTTCTGGTCTCAGTAGCCGTTATCAGAGGTTGTAAGATCTAATGTTAAAATCTTCTTTGGGCATGGGCCTGGTCTTCTTATTTAGTTGGGAAATGGCGAAACTATCTAGCCCACCTCTGGTCTTGAACATTCTTCTAGTTACAAGAAGTTGGTGTATGCCCATACTGAAACGACTTCCTGCTGATGGTTTGGGTATTTGTCCAGCAGTTGTTCAATGATTCAGAACGTGCATCACTTGTTCCAGTGGCATGGACGAGATCCCCCGCATTGACAATTCTGATTTTTAATAAGGTCCTACAATGTCACATCATCTAGTGTTATGAGCACCCTTGGGTGGCGTTGGAGCGGATGAGTGCCAGGTTAATAGGTGCCCTGATCGGCTTGTGATCGCTACTTATAAACAGTTGGTGACGCGCGCCCACATTGGTAACAGACGTCAGATCGGTACTGTGCATGTAGTGGATTGTTTGTTTTCTTAGCAGCTGTCGACGTGCGTCTCATTCTCCCGTGTAGTATCAACACATGCTCTACACTCTTCAATGATTATTATTGTCATATTTTTATTTTTGTATTGTTTATGTTGTGTTTGTTTATCTAGCTCTTCGTAAAAAAATGTTCAACCAAACCTTCTCCTTATCTACTATGGATAAAGATGATGTGGGGGAGGACATTGCATTGAACTAGCAGGAATGGCTTGACACGAACAAAATTGGTGTTTTGTGTATGTTTACTGTAGACCGTTTTACAATGCTGGACGTCAATTGCCTACTATTATTTCAACTCTTGCGTTGATAAACGTGTATTTTTCCACATGGTTTTATTTGTCCCCTGTCCCAATGACTTTACAACTTACCGATTGTCTGGTAGTGTAGTTTTCTTAAAGCGGCAAGTTATTGTATCTTTGTTAGCAAATGATTTAATTTGTCCCTGCAGAAAATACGTTGCCGTACATTTATAAAAAGTATCTGTATTTAGGCATAAGAGTCTCTCCAATTCGATTTATATTTTCTACATAGGGTACCACATCAAGGCTTTTTACTGTAACTCATGTATTGTAGGTACTGTAAGAAGCAAATGTGCATTTCGTAGAAAGAATGTGTGAAGATACACACGCAAATGATACATACGAATATAGAATTATAGAACGTTTAGTGGCATGCTCACGACACATCTCTAATAGCACATGCATGTCCATATAATCTCATGCAGTTACAAGAAAGATACGCTAAATAATGCATCTGGCAGAAAGATACAGTATCGTTAGGGCAGCACACGTATAAGAATAACAACTTCAGCATTACATATCAAGACATTTTGATTTATGATATCATTGAACAATGACAAATACTGTCTTAATGCTAATATTCTGACAATTACAACCGAAAGAGTTGATTAATGATACATCCATTCTGATAATGTAGAAGCAATCATACATACACTCTTACAGTTAGATCACATTAATGGGTAACCATTGATTCTGAAAAAAAGACCAGTTATATTTGTGGCCAGTTTTCGTTTTATAACTAATGGATAAGGATTAATATGATAGTGATGATGATAATGATGATGATATATGACAGATCCAGTTAGTATGAGAAGACGCATGTGGATGACATTGACAGGTGATGGAAAAGGATTGTGTGAGATAAAGGTGATGGTGATAAACAACTGACAGTCATACGTCAAGGTTGTCTGACTTAACTGACTCAGATTGTATTAGATGAAACATTCCAGGTGGTGACGAAAATTGAGAACCGCAGTGAACACTCATACAATTTTTTTTTTTAAAGTATTGTAGAATAGATTTGGAAATGTTTCTATAGAGAATAAACTGTTACCCGTGCAACATATCCCCCCCCCCCCCTATTTACATATATAATTGATCCACGTAAACGACATTAATCGATTTAATCTGGAATCGACGATGTCACAGTATTGATCAAAATAGCAAAGAATGGTCCATTGGAATGCTTTAGGGACTACATCTCCTGATTTTTAATCAGTATCCCACCAGGAATCTAGGGCAATCATTCTTGCAGAATAATCGAAGTTTTCATCACAAAAACAATGATTCTAGAAAATGTAAAGTGCGTCAAACACATCTAATGTCTTGGAGGTGCCTACAAATGTCTAACAGTATTATCATCCTGCAGTACATCTTTATGATGGACAACCACAATCCATGAGACATTGCAAAAAAGGTCAATAACAGAAACGACATACACTTACAATATATTAAAGAAGATGACATTGATGTGGGGTCTTTGAGTTCGCGTACGTGTTCTCTAAAGCGATAATTGGTGTGGATTGCGTACAGAACATGTCTTACATGACGGTTGTCAAAGCTAGATGTAACGGACAGTAATGACCTTGAACTGGTAAGTGTTAAAGAGGTTCACCGTTGATTCATGTTTCCAGATTTCCCTGTTCTTTGCATCTGTTTTGTTTTTGACATATCCTGTTCGGTTTTTACACCACTTATTCAGTGATCGTGTTTGGTGAAACTGAAATAGGCGTAGACACATTCGTCCTGAGGATCAGAAAGTCTCTAAAAGAGTCAACAGAGAGAACAACCGTTATCAAAATCACGCCATCGATTATTGCAGGTTCCATGTCACTGCTATTACCAACCGAAGACATATCATATACAATTTAAACAGATCATATGCTCGTTGCAAGCAAGTTTCATCAAGATTATTCAAGCAAGATTATGCCCCATCTAACGTTCTCCTAGCTGGCATAGCAACTGTTGTACTGCTATATCTCTACGAGGTACTTCTCTCTTTTTTGTTTTGTTTTGGACTCTCTATTTCTCATATAAATATATCATCAAGTAGCATCACATCATGTCTGAGAGAAACTCATTCTGTTGCTGAAACTCCAGTCTCTCCCACGATCATACCCAGGCACTCCTGGATATCCGTTTTGCCATCGTCTTCCAGGTTAACCCGTGCCTATTTAGCCAGACACTATACCTTCCATCACTGTTCTCTCAAGACCACTGTATCTCTTGATGTGGCTAAAGTATTTAAATTATACAAATTTCAAAAGGGAATTGGTAAACCAGTTCTCTTCTACATTGAAGTTTTGCATAATTTCTATATTTGTCATTTTTTTTCGTTTATTGCATTCTGTTAATCTTTCTTTAACATTTTGATTCGAAAAAATCGAAACCTGCATTATTATACACAAACCAGTTCAAGGTGGATTTACAATTCTCAGATCCATTTCAAGTTTAATATTTGTCTATGCCATTTTTGCAACAGTCTGTGAACTGTAATGCATTGTTGGTAGTGTGGAACTCGTTCGTCGCATTCCTACCATCATTTCACATGTGTTGCGACTTTTATCATCTCACATTTATCGGGAGATTCGCCATTACACGTTTAATGTGAGATTCAGCTTTGCACGTTTGATTTGAGATTCATCATTTCACCTTTGTTACGTCATTCATCATATTGCAATTGTTGCGACATTCATCGTTTTACATTTCTTGCGAGAATCATCATTTTACATTTGTTAGGATATTCATCATTTTACATTTCTTGCGAGAATCATCATTTTACATTTGTTAGGATATTCATCATTTTACATTTCTTGCGAGAATCATCATTTTACATTTGTTAGGATATTCATCATTTTACATTTCTTGCGAGAATCATCATTTTACATTTGTTAGGATATTCATCATTTTACATTTCTTGCGAGAATCATCATTTTACATTTGTTAGGATATTCATCATTTTACATTTCTTGCGAGAATCATCATTTTACATTTGTTAGGATATTCATCATTTTACATTTCTTGCGAGAATCATCATTTTACATTTGTTAGGATATTCATCATTTTACATTTGTTTCGAAATTCATCATACTGCTTTCGCTGAAATATTTATCAGTTCACTTGTATTGCGACGTTCATCCTTTCACTTTTGTTGTTACAATAACAACTTCACATTTCGTATGGTATTCACCATTTCTAGTTTGTTTCGATATTCATCATTTCACATTTGTTACAACATTACTTATTTCGCATTTAATGCAACATCACCATATCATATCTGTTTCGAGATTCATCATTTCACCTTTTTTGCGACATTCATCATCTAACATTTGTTGCAACATTAATCATTTCACATTTGTTGTGGCATTAATCATTTCATATTTGTTGCGGCATTAATCATTTCACATTTGTTGTGGCATTAATCATTTCACATTTGTTGCTGCATTAATATAATTTCACATTTGTTGTGGCATTAATCTTTTCACATTTGTTGCGGCATTAATCATTTCACATTTGTTGCTGCATTAATATAATTTCACATTTGTTGCGGCATTAATCATTTCACATTTGTTGCGGCATTAATCATTTCATATTTATTGCGACATTAATCATTTCACATTTGTTGCAGCATTAATATACTTTCACATTTGTTGTGGCATTAATCTTTTCACATTTGCTGCGACGTTCATCAGTTAATAATTGTGGTGATATTCACAAAGCCATTTTTGTTGCGCCATTCACCATTTTAGATTTGTTTATACATTTAGCATTTCACGTTTGTTGTTGTAACATTCATCATTTTACGACTGCAGTCATTCAGGGTAATGCAGCTAGGTTTTGCCAGTGATACCAAATTGATAGTGTGTCGACTAAAACTGTGAACACGTTCTGAGTCAGCGCATGCAAATCGCACGGCAAACATGTTAATAGATTCATTAATTACCAGCGCAATTTTCTTTCTGGAAGCCGAACCAACATGACGATGTAAAAAGATAAAATAATATAAGCGGTGATAAATTATTTTAACCTTTCATAGACTACTAATCTACACAAGTACAATGCTCGCCATTACAGCCAAAAGCATGCTACATTAAAATGGCGTTGTGCAATGATTAAGCGGTTGAGAATTCACTTCTTGATTATACTCCTCGTTGTATTTTTTTAATAGAAAATGGAACATTAAATGATCCAAAAAATAACATGGTGATACACATAATTCATATCCCATTGCAATTACATAAATACATATATTTATATATCGCCTGCAGTTTTTATTTGAAAATCGTTAAAGCCATTTAATGTGGCACTTAATGATGATTCGACAATTGCAATATTTATTATTTTTTTACACTGGCTAATACAACCATTTTAGGTTCAAAAAAAGAAACAGTTGATGTACTGACTGTGGTCTGTTGATGAGGTGAACAATCTTTATTTGCAAGAAAGGGACGTTTACTTTAGTATGTGTTGTTTATAGGAGTATAATATTATCTGCATTAACTATTGTTTATTAGAGAGGGTGTAACAGTTCCAGCCGGAGCATGGGCGTTCAGGGCAGTGGAAGATGAGGTCGGCGACTATGAGAACATAGGTACTTGAATGTGTAAAGGTCAGTCGCGATCTTGACACTAAGTCGACAAAGCATAACGGGAGATGTACGGGCAGAATGTGTCTAGTATAGGTAGGGGATAGAAGTTTACCACTATGGCGTTCCGATTTGATTAGTGACAGACAGAAGCCAGCAGGTCTTGCTGCGACATTTTAGAGTGACACGAATTCAGAGTGACTCGTTCCAATGACAGCTAAGTAGAAGTAGATTCAAACTAGAGTCATGGCTGGTTCAGACATCTTACATATGTCTTTTTGACTGCTATGATACTGCTTGAGACTATATAATACTAGGCAACGTTGAACTCAAGCAGAATGGCGATATAAATAGATAGATAGACAGAGAGAGAGAGAGAGAGAGAGAGAAAGAGAGAGAGAGGGAGAGCGAGACAGACTGATAATTTTGCTAGGGATACGTTTAGCTCGCGACTCTATTGAATAGCGATTGATAGGCTGTGTTACGAATGTTAGAGAGATATAATGGAGTGCAGGATGATTGAACCAGCATCCGCCTTTGAGTCTTGGCCAGTCGCTCTCTAAGGTGTGTGTTGGGCGCCCTGAGACTAGGAGATATTTGTATGTGCACATGGTGTGTGATAACACCGAAGGAACAATGTATATTCCAGAGTGTGTGTATACGCAGATCGATTGAACGTGTAATCACATGCGAGTATACGTTGAATAGATTGAATATATAATGTCACAACCAGATTCTAGTTTGACCTACGAAGAGTCCAAACTGCTTCTAAGGGCCAGATACATGGCCAAATGGCAAACAGAACATACTGGCTACACAATAAATGATGCATATTACCAGTTTAACAGAAGAGAGCAGGTCGTGATCTTCAGACTCCACACAGGCCACAACATACTGAGGTACCACCTATTCAATAAACTGAAGATAGGTGGCACTGACGAATGCACTTGTGGTACCGGGAAAATGACCGCTGAACATCTGCTGCAAAACTGCCCGACATACGAGGACCAGAGAAAGCACATGTGGCCATCACCAGTGGCAACACTAGACAAGCTCTATGGCAGTGTCGACAGCCTCAGGATGAGCACTGCTTTCTTCGAGCAAATACAGGTTGACAGCGTACGAAGAAGAAGAAGAAGAAGAAGAAGAAGAATATATAATGTAAAGATCACCCGCCTAAGGGGATCTGAGTGTGATTGAATGCACATAAGACGATCGTGAAGACGAGTTTTTGAGAAGCATGTTGAGGGTGCAGATAACGGGAGGGGAATGTGCGACTAGAACTGGGTTGGATTAGTTGGGAACAATATTCAAAAGCTTATGCTTAAATCCTCCAAATATATTAATAATATTTTGTATGTTCAATTGCAATAATATCCTGTTTCGAGTGTTCTATTTTGTTGGTTTGAGTGATGCAAGTAACATGGACTATTACCTGCGGTTTGAAATGTCATTTGCTGCGTGTGGTCTTGAAAGATGTGTATGCATTTGGTAACATTCTAGATAGCTACACCACTGTGGAAACGCCTAACCCTGTCACATGGACTGTATTTATAGTAACTATAGTCTATAGGAGAGATTTGTATCTGCAGGACCTAATTCCTGCAAAAGGGGGATACGATATGCATTAACTATTGTCTGCAAGAGAGAACTGTATCTGCTGGAACTTTTCTCTATTAGAGGGGACTGTGGCTGCAGTAACCATTGTCTATAAGAGAGGAACACTTTATGTGTTGAGTATTGTTTAAAAGAGAGGAATGTATCTGCAGTAACTACTGTGTATAAGAGAGGGGTCGTGTATCTACAGTAACTATTGTTTATATGAGAAGGCGACTATCTGCAGTACTTAATGTTTCTAAAAGAGGACGAATATATGGCGTAAGCATTGTCTATAAGAGAGGGCGAGTCTCTACAGTAATTATTTTACATAAGAGAGGGCGAGTCTATGCAGTAACCATTTCATATAAGAGACGGCGAGTCTCTGCATCAACTATTGTAAATAAGAGATGGCGAGTCTCCGCATCAAATGTTGTCTATAAGAGAGGGTGACTGTCTACATCAACTATTGTCTACAAGATCGAACGGATCTCTACAGTAACTTTTGTCTACAAGAGATGGCGACTATTTGCATTTACTTTTGTTTTTCGTACGTATTGTCTATAAAAACGGGGCACTAACTATGTTTTCGATTTTCTATGAGAGATATTATCTGCAAGAATCGAGTTATAAGTAGCAATTGTAATATAGTCCGTTTTGCAATGATGTTGCTGTCAATTACCGTGTAATATCTAAATAACCCTTGCACATATACACATACATGTTTGCGCATGTTCTTATATTTTCAGTGCACCAACGACTTTATAATTTACATTTTGTTAGGTAGTGTCGTTTTCTTTGATCTTTATTAGCAAAGGATTTAAGTTGTCCTTCCTGAAAATAATTTGCTCTAAATTAAAAACGTGTCTGTATTTAGGCACAGGAGTCTCTCCAGTTTGAATGAGATTTTCTGCATTAGGTACCACATAATGTAGTTTTTACTGTAGTTCATATCTTGTAGGTACTGTAAAAAGTAAATGCGTATTTCGTAGAAATAATGTGAGGAGCGCGTGGCCGAATGGGAGGAGCGCGTGGCCGAATGGTTTCGAGGCCTGCCTGCTGACAATGAGGACAGCAGTTCGAATCCCCGGTAAGACATATGTTATTTTTTCTGTTGGGGGTGAAATAAACAAAAATAGCCAACACACGACGTGGCAACATCAGTGACAAAGCGGCCTTTAGTCCTTAGCCTTGAAAACCCTTCGATTACCTCAGCAATGGGAAAAATGTTGTATAGGGGACGGCGTGGCCTAGTGGTTAAGTGGCACGGCTCACAACCAGAAGGTGCTGGGTTCGATCCCCATCACAGCACCGGCCGTTACCCCGGGGAAGCAAACCCTTAGAAAATGCAGGAGGAAGCAGACCCTTACATAAAATGCATGCTGAAGTCGGATGCACTGGGCCGACAGGCGCAAAATAAAAACCACAGTGTAACGCACACACGCCTTGGGGAATAGATAAAATAAGGCGAACGCAAAAAAAAAAAAAAAAAAAATGTTGTATGCCAGTAAAAAGTAAATTGACAGTGACAGTAAATGTGTGGAGATGCTACCAGAAAATGATATTCAGAACATCGAAAGTAGATATAGCTTCTATAGATATAGAAAGTAGATATAGCTTCTATAGATATAGAAAGTAGATATAGCTTCTTTAGATATAGAAAGTAGATATAGCTTCTATAGATATAGAAAGTAGATATAGCTTCTATAGATATAGAAAGTAGATGGTTATATTTCAGTTCTGAGATCCATCTTACATCTGATTGAGGTGGGCCTGAAAGGGACGTTTTTACAAGGCAATGACAATTTAATTCCTTGGAAAACAGCCAGGGGAGTTAATTTCTAACTTATTCAGTGTCATGCACTTCAAACAAATTGACGACTGCATTAAGCTGAACAAACGAAAGTCCATATTTATGTCCACAAGACTTTTCCTCTTTTAAAACGTGGTCCTTACATTTAGCCGATTACACTTTGTATATATTTGAGAGGGTGGCATATGTTAGTTTTTTTTTTTCATATCGTATAGTTTGACAGTTTTATTTTCATCTGCTACATGTCCTTTAACTTCCACATAAACGAGTTCAATTGGGTGTAAATGTGATTGGTAAGGTGAAAGTCTCAAACACATATGACCATGCTCTTGGAACAAGATGTCTATGTGAAATATCTTATCATTTCGTGATTGCTCGATAAGGGGAAGCAATTCAGGTTTTAGATACTTTTCATTAAATGGTATTTTGTGTTCTTTTGTGAGCCACATCTTTATCGCATCTTTTGTACTGGATGATGTCGGGATTTTGTCTTCTTGTGTCATTGCGTTGTGGTATGATGCATTGGCCATTATCAGACAAGAAGGTCTATCTAAGGACGGATACACTGTGTTTTATTCAATATATTATTGGTATTTTTTATTTTTTATTATTTTTTTGCGTTCGCCTTATTTCTCTAATCCCAAAAGGCGGTGTCCGTTGCACTGTTGTTTTTATTTTGCACCTGTCGGCCCAGTGCATCCGACTTCAGCATGCATTTTATGTAAGAGTATGTTTCTACATTTTCTAAGGGTTTGCTTCCACGGGGTAACGGCCGTGCTGTGGTGGGGATCGAACCCAGCACCGTCGTATTGTGAGCCGTGCTACTTAACCACTTGGTCACGACGGTATGATAATCCTGATTGTCCGTATAATTTTCAGGAAATACAAGTTCTGCATTCTTTACTAGCCCATTATGTTGCTACCTGCATTTGTTAATATAAAGCGTTGTCCTGTGTCACTTGGTACTACTCTTTTAATTGTTCCATCCGCTGGCTGCCAGTCCATTTCACTGTGTTGTGAGCATTTATTTAAGTTAAGTAAATACTTACTTCTAGTGAACAAGAGATGCGGCTTCTCGCTGATGACGTTTCTCCCGCTAGCGAACTTTCTAAAGGTAAGCTATAACGTTTACTTAAACACAAAGCCTGAATAGTTCTCTTGTCAGGGTTTGATATACCCGGATATAGTTTAAAACGCTTAGATTTTCTACAAAAATATTGATACATCTTTCATGTAATTGTATAGAGTGTAAAACAAATATGATCGTTAAGCTATGCATATGACACAATATGTATTGGCACATTGACATACCTGAAGTCCCACTAAAACTGTAAAAAATCAGTGATTCATGGCCTGCTACAGTTGAATGTGAGTTCGCTTTTGGTTGAAATTGGAAAGATTTCGTGGACGGGATCAAGCTGCTGAGCAGCGCATGAGCTACAGTGTTCAGCGACCCATAGCTGACTGCTAGCGTGAGTACCAGCGAACCAGAGCTTCCAAGACCATTCTACACCTCCACGCGGTGATCCTGGATAACTTGCTGCAAGAGGGCAGACTGGCTAAGGAGAAGGGATCGAAGAGGGAATGCTAACCCGGTACTCAAAAAATGCTTGCTGAGGTCGGATGTGTTGGACCGAAATGTGCAAATGTCGCAGTCAAGCTGTAAACAGCGCATTCCGTTCTCTGGACTACATTCTGCTACTTAATCCCTTTTGGGGTTTGGTAGCGGGAGATTGAGAACGAACGAATCCAAGCCAAGCCCGAATACGTGGACAATATTACTTCAAAAAATAATCACTGTTGTGAAGGGGTAATCACTTCATTAGGATGACTTAGTTTAGCCTAAAGAAAGGAAATTGTATACCATTTGTTTGTGGGCAAGAAAAGAATATTCAACATAGGGACATTGTGATCTGCATGTAATAATCAACATTTAAAATATGTTCTTCAAATGAAAGGTGATCTATTGAATGGTATCGTGCGGCAAACATCGTGAAACACAATATAATAGAGAGTCCGACTATCTGCTCTCTATGTTGTTTACATGCGAGGGAGACTATCTGCAATAGTTGTTGCCTTCAAGAGAGGGAGATTATCTGTACTGGTTGCTGTCTACAAGAGAAGGAGACTTATTTGTACTTGTTGTTGGTTACAAGAGAGGGAGATTATCTGTACTGGTTGCTGTCTAAAGTACAGAGAGACTATATGTACTGGTTGCTGTCTACAAGAGAAGGAGACTTATTTGTACTTGTTGTTGGTTACAAGAGAGGGAGATTATCTGTGCTGGTTGTTGTTAATAAGAGAGAAAGCCTATCTGTACTGGTTATTGCTTACACGAGAGTGAGACCTTCTGTTCTGGCTGGTGTTTATAAGAAAGGGAGACTATCTGTACTTATTATTGATTTCAAAAGAACGACTATCTGCAGTCACTGCATTCGTTAGTGACTAGAGTCTATACACGAGTACGACTATGTGCAGTCGCTATTGTACGTAAGATGATCGACTGCCTGCAGTGACTGACGTCTTCAATGGATCATGCATATAACGGTTGACTACAGATTGAATTGTACGTGTCCATATGTTATCCAGTCATATCACGTGCCATAACTGCAGTCAATTTTTAAAGCAAGAAGTGGCTGACTTCTAAGTCGAGTAACCTTGTCGACACTATTATTTGCAACTGATGCAACATGAAATGCATCAAGCACCCTTCAACACCGCCCAGACTTACATCACAGCTTTAATGTTATTTCAAACAATTCAATATTCTTGTAGTCCAGGGCATAGACGGTAAAGGTATCGTCTCTTGATCCACTGATGATCGACCTCTTTTTTAGATTCAGAACGAAAGCTTCATTTTCTTTACTGAATGTTTTACAACTCATTATTTGAACGTCTGCTATACTATTGTTATACAACTCATTTATTGAACGTCTGCTATACTATTGTTATACAACTCATTATTTGAACGTCTGCTATACTATTGTTATACAATCATTATTTGAACGTCTGCTAAACTATTGTTATACAACTCATTTATTGAACGTCTGCTATACTATTGTTATACAACTCATTATTTGAACGTCTGCTATACTATTGTTATACAACTCATTATTTGAACGTCTGCTATACTATTGTTATACAACTCATTATTTGAACGTCTGCTATACTATTGTTATACAACTCATTATTTGAACGTCTGCTATACTATTGTTATACAACTCATTATTTGAACGTCTGCTATACAACTCATTTATTGAACGTCTGCTATACTATTGTTATACAACTCATTATTTGAACGTCTGCTATACTATTGTTATACAACTCATTATTTGAACGTCTGTTATACAACTCATTATTTGAACGTCTGCTATACTATTGTTATACAACTCATTATTTGAACGTCTGCTATACTATTGAAACGGATCTCCTTCTCATTTCGCTACTCTCTTGCCCATTCTATTTATGTTTCTTTATGTGCCACTCGTATTATTATTATTATTACTTTTATTACCATTATTATTGTTATTATTGCAATTATTATTACTATTATTGTTATTACTATTATTATTGTTTTTATTTTATTATTATTGCTATTATTTTTGGTTTTGATTTATTATTATTGCTATTATTATTATTAGTATTGTATTTTTACTATTACAGTACATTTTTACGTATAGTGTCTTACAGCGTGTGTAAGAACGCATGCATGTCAGGTACAAGACGCAGGGTCAACTGTTCGTTAATCACACCTCTCCAAGGTGCACGCTATAGCATAATTCTAAGACGAACAAGTTGTTGCTCGGGTAGCAAGTCCCCACTTTCCACGAAGCAAATTAATCCAGGGAATCGACATTAATCGATACTTCCTGGAATGAGCAACGTCGCATGAGGTGTCTTAATATTGGTGTAAACACCATTCGGCTGCCTCAGGGAATCCGTCAATTGTTGCTAGATAATGCTTATTCATTAATAATAAACATGACTATTTTTGAGAGATATTTAGAAATATAGCTATCGACATTCAACAAAATACATTTCTAGCTTATATAACACAATAAGCACACATTAAATCGAAACATATAATATATATGTAGCTTCATTAGCCGTAATTATAGAACCAAGCGTTATGGACGTTAATTATTGACATAATTGCTAGAAAAAAGCATATATGATGAATGGCAAGTGGGGTTCTCTGTGAAATGATGCAAGTAATGGGACAATTATAATAATGACTATACCAATTGTGAGATGAAATGTCGTGGCAACGTGGCGTCAAAAAGTTCAGATAAAAACCACGAAAAGTACAACACAAAAAGTTCCCATAAAACCCACGAAATATACAATATATTGCCGCTGTGAACAATATTGCAACTACACACTGTTTACATTTATTTCAAGATTTGCAAAAAATTACAGGAGAAAATCAGGATGGTCCGAGCAATCATTGTAACACTAGCATGTTCCATGATCATTGTTGGTAAGTTGCATTTAAGGTGTGTGCGTCCTTCGCTCTGATCTATCAATTTTTTTTTACTGTCTATAACATTCTATCTGTGTGAATTGCGCTGCGTTTTGGTTCTTGTTAGTAAATGACATATGAACTGACTATGTATCAACGACGATTATATAGGTGTTTTGGCTGCAAGTAAAAACGCGTTTCAATTCAAGATTTTATTCATGGGGATATTTAGTGTGATACTAGAATAAATATATGAATATCGATATATTTGCATGCACAATTTAAGGAAATACATCGACGCACGATTCTGTATCATTCGGTTTTAAATCAAGACTTCTATTGTCGTCATCATCAGTTCTGCATGCATGATTTGATATCTTGACGACATATCATAACGAAAAATATTGTAGTGATTTACAGTTGTACTATACTTGTTCGTTCTAGCGTTCTGATTAAATGCTTTCATTTTCTTTGACAACTTCAGTCGCCATCTTCATCATCAATAATGTTTTCATCAAAACAATCGTACGATAATAACAACTTCCATTAGCATTTGTACTCACGTACTGGCATTATGGTCAATGCCGATGTGACCACTATCAATATAAACATATAATTGTCATTGATCCAGCTCACATAACCTGACACCTTACAATGATCTAGCTCACATAACCTGACATCTTACTACGATCTAGCTCACATAACCTGACATTTAACATTGAACTTGCTCACATAACCTGACATCTTTCATTGAACTTGATCACATAACATTACATCTTACACTAAACTTGCTCACATAACCTGACATCTAACAATGATCTAGCTCAAATAACCTGACATCTTACATTGAACTTGATCACATAACATGACATCTTACATTGAACTTGCTCACATAACCTGCCATCTTACAATGAACTTGCTCACATAACATGACATCTTACATTGAACATGCAGACATAACCTGACATATTACATTGAACTTGCTCACATAACCTCACCTTACATTGAACTTGCTCACATACCCTCACCATTTAATTAAAATATATGTTATTACCTCCTCCATTATATTTAATTAGATATCACACACTTGCAATTTGCATTCAATATTGCTTTACCTTCTTTCTGGCGTTATCCTGACAATAACGCTATGACTTGTTGTAGTTTTCAATTAGGCTAATGTATCTAGATCGTTCGGTCCGACATCAGCCTCTACAAGGCTGTTGTAGTAAATACAAAGAGTTCTGACAGAAGATTTGCCGGGCTGCTAGGGAACTAGATCGATATTTATTTCGACGTTGCTGTCCTGAGTGAAACTCGTCTTTCCGGTGAGGGAAATATTACAGAAGATGGTGCTGGGTACACCTTTGTCTGGAGCGGTCGGGCAGCAGGAGAGCGCCATGAAGCTGGTGTTGGCATGTATATAAAGTCAAACCTGGTGAAGAAGAGAACCAATAAACCAAAAGCAATACCTGACCTGATAAGGACACTAAATCGTTCACTGCGTGGTACAATGGTGGCAGAAATTATCAATGTAAATGCGTCTACCCTGACGAATCCGGATAATATCAAGGACACATTGAAAGACGCGCGTGAGGTATTAATTGCTGCTGTGCCGAAGTCCAACAAGCTCATTATATTCAGCGATATCAATGCTTCATGAGATAGAATCATAGGTACATATGGAACACGATACTCTAACACACACCAGTAGATGTGCTGCCAATGACCTTATGATTACCTACACCCTATTTCACCTGCTGAAGCATAATATAACAACATGGATGCATCCCCGCTCAAAACATTGACACTGGATTGATTGCGTTATTGTCCGTAGACACGACAGACAAGATGTCTGGTTCAGCAATGCCATTTTTGGTGCACACTGCTGGACCGACCGCAGATTACCGATCTCCAAGCTTAACATTAGGTTCCAGGCTTCAATGAGTTAATGAGTTAAAGTTCCCAAGCGACTTAACATATGACGCTGGACACAAACAGTAACATAGAGAGTCTTGCAGACAAACTAGCCAGCCAACTGGACACCATCAATGTTGACACTACAGTAGATATAGAGGCAAGCAGGGCAGATTTGCCCAAATGGTGTACTCCACCCTTTGCTAACACACTTTTCACTGTATCGCACGATCATCAGGACGGATTTATGGGAACTTCGAAAATACACATCGTCCGCTAGAGGAATCCATCGTGTATTTAGAAATGATCCAAAATCATCTGCAAAGAACGAGGCATTTTCCAAGGTTTGCCAAACTGTACAACGAAGGCTCCGTGAGATGCAAGATTCAAGGCGTTTGCAGATAGACATGATCTCAGAAACTTGTATAGTGTACTCCGAGAAGTATATGACTCAAATGCATCTGGCATCTCACCTGTGTGCCTCTTGATAACAGGAGAACTAAAATATTGAAATACCGGGCAGAGCACTTCAGTAGTGTTCTCTCTACAGACACTCGTCAAATAATGATGCGGCGATAAGTCGTCTGCCACAAATAAAAACTAATGGGAAGCTAGCTCACTGTCTTATTGTCCAGGAGACATAGCACATCATCGACCCCATTACTAGCTATGAGATGCGTCTCTATTCCTGCCGAGATCTTCAAAGTTTAAGAACACTGACTGACTGAGAAGCTGAAAAATATCTTACGTGAAATGTAGAATCAGCAGCGTATCCAACAAGACTTTAATGATGCATCTATTATTGATCTCTATAAGAGAAAAGGAAAGTCGATGGTAGCTATAGGCGGATATCTCTGCTTTGCGTTGCAGAAAAGATACTTACCAGGATCCTACTATATTTTACTGATCTTCCCCATTCCCACAGCCAGATGCAACTTACACTATGTGTACTTGAAGAGAGCTCACTGATATTCACTCTAAAAACACATTATATAAAACACATGTTAAAAAAATTACATGAACGACAGAAATGGGTTGGATGTCAACCCGTTCAGAACGTGAAGTCTTGCTTATACCTTCACGGCAATATAGTCATACTATGATGTACATCTAACGGTGGTCTCATAAGAAACAAATGGCGAGATGAGCTTCAATTCCATGTAGACTATGTGGAAGGAAAATAAAAATAAAGCTAGCAGCAACATATAAATCATCCTTTTCAACTTAAAATAGGTTATATTGTATCGATCTGATATTGTATCGATCCGATAATGTATCCATCTGAAAAACCTAAAGAAACACGTGCACTTACAAATAAAGAACAACACGTGCACTTACAAACAAAGAATAACACGTGCACTTACAAACAAAGGACAATACGTGCACTCTATATACCGCCTCTAATTAGTCGATCACAATAGTCTCCATCTCTAATGACCAGCTCGCAATAGTTCCCACCTCTATTTAGCTGATCACACTATTTATCATCTCTAATTAGCTGATCATACTAGTTCCCGCATTTATTTATCTGATCACAATACTTACCCTCTCTCAATAGCTGGTCACACTAGTTCCTACCTCTAATTAGCTGAACACACTAGTTCCCGTTTCTAATGACCAGTTCACAATAGTTTTCGTCTCTAATTACCAGATCACAATAGTTCACGTTTCTAATTACTAGATCGCAATAGTTCCCGTCTCTAATTCGTTGATCGCAATAGATCCCGCCTGTAATGACCAGTTCACAAACGTTCCCGTCTCTAATGACCAGATGACAATAGATCCGGTCTCCAATGACCAGATGACAATAGATCCTCTCTCTAATGACCAGATCACAATAGGTCATGTCTCCAATGACCAGATCACAATATGTCCCGTCTCTAATGGCCAGTTCACAATAGTTCCCGTCTCTAATGGCCAGTTCACAATAGTTCCCGTCTCTAATGGCCAGTTCACAATTGTTCCCGTTTCTAAAGATTCAATCTCTTTGGGAAAGATAAGTCGCTTGGTTCTCAGTAGAGACGCATTTTCGAAAACCTGTTTGCTGTGACACACGTAGGTTCTCACTCTCAAGGTACCACTGCATCCTGAGATTAATGATACGCTCCAGTGTTTTACGAAGACAACTTGGTAGGCTAATTAATCTACAGCTGGTTGCTGTGGAATTGTCTTTCCCTTGTTTTAGTAGCGGTATCTCAAATGCTTCTTCCCAGGTCTGGGGCACTCTGCCTGAGGTTCAACTGGTATTGAAGATATGTAGCAGTGTTGTCTTCCCTGCTACTCCCAAGTTCTTAATCATTTCGTTTGATCCCTCGTCAGCCCCTTGCGACTTTATAAATTGTAATTTGGATATTGCTAGCTTCAGTTCTCTGAAAGGAAATTGGGTCTCCATAAGCTCTGGTATAGCTTCATCACTTCTTACATGTTGGTGCTTCTCTCTGATCTTCTGCTGTTTCTCTGTACTCTGGTATAGTTTCATCACATCTTACATGTTGGTGCTTCTCTCTGATCTTCTCTGTTTCTCTGTACTCTGGTATAGTTTCATCACATCTTACATGTTGGTGCTTCTCTCTGATCTTCTCTGTTTCTCTGTACTCTGGTATAGTTTCATCACTTCTTACATGTTGGTGCTTCTCTCTAATCTTCTGATGTTTCTCTGTACTCTGGTATAGTTTCATCACTTCTTACATGTTGGTGCTTCTCTCTGATCTTCTGCTGTTTCTGTGTCCTAACTTCAATGTCATTGTCTTTAGCAAAGGAATATGTTAAGCGATCAGCTGTCTGTTTATCTGCAATGATGTTCCCATCTTTATTAAGTGCAACCCTGGTGTTTCTCCCTATCATTTAGTTGTTACAAACTTCCACATTTTCCTCGTGTCCTTTTAAAGTTCAGGAACTCTCTTTTCTCCTTCCATATTTTCATCCGGGCTTGCACCTTAGCACTTTGGAATTTGGTGTTAACATTTTGACAATTGTAGTGGTGATTTTGACGTTGGCTAGTCTCTGCTTGTTTTTGACAAGTTTACACTTCATTGTGCAGTTGCTTTAGTTTACCTTTCCAGTAAAGTCTATAGTTCTTTCCTGCACCACTAGGTATTGTTTCACGGGCATCATGTAGTATATGTCTGTTGAACTCGTCAACTACCATATATATATATGTGTGTGTGTGTGTGTGTCTCTGCATTTAGATCTGTAACTAGTACACTGGTACGATGCTGGTATATTTTACAGTCCGCCTTTTTGTATTTCCACCTTGGTAGCGTGCTGCTCTTTCTGACATATTTATTTTCAACAGTTAGAAAAACTGGTCTGTGATCACTGCCACCCACTTGTTTCTCAACAACGCGTGTGATGTTCCACTTCATATCTGGTGAATGAAGTGCTAGGTCTGTTGTCGGGGCAGTACGCCATGTTCTCGAGTAGAAGATTGGCAGGTCGGTTGGCTGATTGATCAGGACAAGTCCATTGTTAGCCTGCCATTTTTCTCATTCCTCTTCTCTCTTGTCCATTTGATCGTAACCCTAGCTTTGTGAATGGGTGTTGAAACTGTCACACTCAGTTTATCTATTTTATGATTTGTATCCATTGCCATTGGTCAGTCAGTCGGGCAGTAGTAATTCAATAGGTGAAATTATGTATGTTCTGTCTTGAGTTGAAGCATCTGGTATCCTGTCCCCTCCGTATATACTTCAATCTGTCTTCCACTGATATTATTCCTCACCAGTGTTATTATTCCTCCCTTTCGTCTGTTTTTTCGGTTCACTCAATAGCACTGATGTTGTCTAATTTTGAACACTGTGTTTTTGTTTAGATGTGTTTCTTGCGTGCCACGCACATTGATTTGCTCATCATTTAGTACATGTTCAAGTTCCAGTTGTCTGCTATACCCATCTATTTTGCTATTGACGCCTCCCGCCTACCAGTGCATTATTTGCAGCTGTCTTTGCTTTGTCCTGTTTGGTGCTGTTTGACCAGTAGCTCTATTCTCGTGCCACATGGCAACCGAGAAGGACCTCTTGTAACTAAGGTAGCTCCTTAGAGGTGGCCCGGCACTGCACCTGCCTGGTTGTCCATCACAAACCGAGTGCCATAGCGTTTTGTCAATATAAACATATTCCAAAGTCGAAAATGCGTGACAACCTGATTGATGTGGTGCGCCTCTTGGTTAGTTGCATCTGTCTTCAGCACCTTACAATTTCTTGAGCAGACTGTGGTCTTGCTCGACAGAGTGTGATGATGATAATGATATAATGGACTTATGGACCCATTTTTTGAGTATCCTGGAAGGAAGGTCCAGTGTTTCTGTGTCCCAGGGTCGCCACGTTAAGCCAGACACGTAGCAACATGCATAGGAGTGGGATATATCCTTACTCCCCTTTAGTATTATCGGCTCATCTGCAGTGCTGGTACGCCTAGCATTCCCCCCACCTGGGAGATCGTCACAAAACGGAGAGGGGCAATGTCCGCTGGCCTGCATCTTTTCAAAGTCAATTGGAAAGCCTGACATGAGACACGTAACGAACGAGAAAAGAATGCATTTAACCCATGATGAGGTGCATTGCTTAATCCCAGAGCGTGTACCACTTGCCGGTTGGTCCTGCAGCTCCACCTAATGGGTTCCAAATGCTCCTTGACCTTTTATTCTGGCCCCTCTCTAATAACCTGTCCGGCTTGGATGACTCTAACAGGAGTAAAACTCCTTCCGATGGCAGAACTCGCTAGATCATTTGGTCGCACAAGCTCTCCAGCCCTGGTCAAGGTAGGCCTACATATGATTTTATATTTTTATATATACATAAGAAGAGCGAGAGAAAGAGAGAGAGAGAGAGATAGAGAGAGAGAGAGAGAGAGAGAGATTCGAAGCGATGGTCTATCCAATAAATGCCAATGTAAGGGGTGTCAAGATATGTGTACATGTTTTTGTGTTGGTTGTTTCAGTTGCAAGTAGCCTATTTATAAGGACAGAGAACAGCGAGGATGAAGGTAAACTGTTATCTTTCAATATTGCGTTTTTGTTATTGTTGTTGAAGGACAAAAATCGTTTCAGTCATTCTGGCTCAATTATAAAATTGTAAGTGGCAACATCACGATTATTAATCTTTAGTTTGAAGCAGGAATCAGTTATTTCTGCAAGCTCACGAAGTTTAATAAACCACGTAAGTGATCGTATCAATCATGTAGGCATGGAAGGACTTTAAACAGATGATCGCTTCAAACCAATGATAATACAATATGTTGTTGCATGATCAATACGTAATGGTCTTACATTCGCCAACATAGTTTTGGAAACATGGAGGAAACTGAAAGTGGATATGTTTATTTTGTTTTAAAGTCAATATTTAGCTTTTCATCCAATCTGACGTCAAGGTATAAAAACATTCGATAACTGTATGTACCTTAACAATTATACACCCCACTTCAGTTACTTACGTCATTGTTGATAATTAGAATGCTCGTCACCATTGTGCATAATAGCTAATCTGACATTCTGATTCATTAATAGTGATTCATTTGGTAGACTGTTAATCATTAGCACTTGATTATGTGCATTTTTCGTTGATAGTTCAAACAGGAACGTCACTGGCAAATCAAAATTCAATTGTACTGCCAGCCAATTCATCACATGTTGTCGCTGTTTCACGACGACATGTTTCCCCGGGTGAGAATTGACGGAGAACTGACGTTAGCATTCCCATTTATAAACAGAGAAAAAACAGTGTTTTGTTCTGTACCATCGCATTCTAGCGTCGTTTCGGCCTTAGTACTTTTTTCTTGAATTTTTATACGCGCATGGGACACTGGCGTGCACATCGGATATAGGACGGATGAGGCGATATGACATCGTATGCGGTGCCTACTGACTCTCTTTCTTCTAAGTTTAAAGTAGCAGACATCTTTCAAATACGCTTTGCTGATCAATGCGCCATTAACAAGTGTTCAGAATAGAACATGCAGACCTTAACGTAAATGTTTGAAGTAGTCATCACTAAATGTAATTCGCCTGTCAGCACGCGCAGATACAAACAACGAGAAACATCATATTTAATGTTACTATCTGCTAGTTTTAAACTTGACCACTAGAGAAATACAACTGTACACTGCATACATGTGCAAGTAGTTTGAGTAATCTAGGTTTTATCTTGTCTAGATTAGCGAATGTCGACCAACAGGTCCACGACAGGAGCTTGCAAAGTCAGTTGTTGCTTTTAGAAGATTACGTTTGGTAGTAGCAGGAATGAGCGTGAGCAATCAAAAGATGTGTGTATGGCCAGGTGGTGTTAGAAAGATATGTCTAAGTCTACGAAACGTGCATCTTTGACACCAAACTTGACGGTAAACTCCCCCGCACCACATCAGCTGTCAGTGTGTGCAGCGTGGGATTAGCTGACAGGATACATTTCCTAACGTTGAAGGATTAAAATGTTCAATTTATCTTCCTTCCATATATGTATGCAGTTAATCATAATTACGTTTACTTAAAAAGCTACTGCAATACCCATACACCGCCATTTTCATGTGACGTAAAAGAGTAAATATACTCACTGTAGGCATTAAATACCACAACCTCGACCACCACCATCATCAAGAACAACAACAATAACAATAACAATAGCATGCTATAATGAATACTTTAGTAGTGATTTCAATCGTCATGTAGGTAGGATGCTCCTGATTGTAACTATTTATTGGGATGTGTCTGTTATCAAACTCGATACACATCTCGCATTGAGTACATGTTAAATGCGATCTTTTAATGCGAAAAGATTTAATGCACTATTCATATAATAATAATAGATGTCCGTCGACGAGGACCGCGGATGTAATCCTTGACACACTTTTTCCTGATGGGTGTGGGTGCGCATGTGGCTGAACATGCCAATGCGGACATAGAAACATCTACTGCATAACGGGCACACTAGATCTGTAGCAGGTGATGGTGTTTCCCTCTTTGACATTTATGGGCCTGGCGCCTGTGCTGGGCTTTCACAACTGGTTGCTACACCGGCTTTGACTGGGCTTCTCTAGTTAGATCATATTTGTGCAAGACATTCCCAGGTGTTGACATCTATCAGACAACTTTTCAGTGTGTCCCTAGGGTTGTCTTTAAAACGTTTATGTAGGCACCTTCTCTCGCGCCAAACATCCCTCAACCCGCCGTAGACGAGCTTCTTTGAGAGCCAATCGTCCGACAGATGGCCGTTCCATCCTAGTCGTCAACAAGGCAGCGCGTTGATGCAGGGTATGCCAGCCCTCGAAAGAACCTCGATGTCAGTGACACGATCTTGCCATCGGATGGAGAATATTCGCTTCAAGCAACCTGTTTTGAAGTGATTTGACCTCATTGCATGTACAGAATATACAGTCCAGTTTTTGTAAGCGTAGATTAGAGGTTGAATGACGATGGCAAGCTATACATTGAGGTTGGTCTTGACGCTGATACCACGACGTTCCCCCACCATGGAGCGCATTCTACCAAAGGTTGTGATGGGCCTTGCTATTCTGCTTCCCACCTCATCATCGAAGCTGACCGATCTAGACAGCGTGATGCCCAGATACGTGCATTTATCTTCAACAGTCAGCCTCTTCCCGCTGACTTTAATCTTTGGTTTTGTGTTTGTCATGCCTGGTGCTGGTTTGAAGATTACCTCTGTTTTCTTAGCATTTATGGTCAGGCCAAACGGTTATGATGTGGCAGTATCTGGTCCTTTCCCATCTGCCTTTTCAGTTCTGAACTGATTTTCAGAACGCAGTCGTCAGCAAACAGAAGCTCCCTGATTATGTCGCCAGCCACTTTGGTTTGGCCTTTATTCTTCTGCTTTTGAATAGCTTTCCACCCATGTGGTACTTTATGGGTTTGGCAAGCTCCAGCGATCTGAAGGCGTCTGTCATTGTAACCGCAAGTATCATGCTGAACAGGGTCGTGACTAGTACACATCCTTGTTTCTCCGTATGTTACTTGAAAAGCTTTAGAGATTTCTCAGCACTAGAACACATGTCTTCTTGTAGCTGTTTCACCATAGTTATGAATTGTTGGGTCAGCTAAATTTGGAATCACCAACAACCGTCCGCGGTTTGCTGTATGAAATGCCTTTCTTAAATCAATAAAAGTGGTGTACATTGTTTAGGCATTGTTAATTACACTAATCTTGTAATTCGCGATCGGCAACGATCATATCCACTGTTCCTCTTTTCCGGTTCTAAATCCACATTGGCCTTCTGGGAGGTAGTGGCTTGTTTCAAGGCGTTTGTTTAGCCGGTTAAGTTGAGCAGTAGGCGCGCTAAAATCCTGCCTGCTACGGAGAGTATCGGCATTCCACGATGGATAGTCGTAATCTTGACGGTTGCCTTTTCCCTTGCATATGGGAACTATCGAGGCGTCCTTCAGATATTGCGGAATTAATCCTCCAGACCGCGTGTGACAGAAGAGTTCAGTAAACGCTCTGGTGTGGAATAGGCCGGCTGTCTAGTATACCTCTGCTTGGAGCTTTTCCTATAGATAACGCATTGAGTGCCCTGTCGACTTCCTCCTTAGTGAAGAGTTCATCTAGCGCCTGGTTCAGTTCCAATCACAACATTCGATTTATTGACGATGGGGTGGTTTAGTATTTTGCAGACGTGATCTGCCCATCTGTCTAGGATCTGAGCTTTAGATGTTAGTAGTGTCCCATCCGCATTGCAAACTGGAGAGTTACCAGAGGGATGCTGGCCGTAGAAAGCTCTCACCGCTTCCTAAAACCGTTTGCTGTTATGACGCTAGGCGAACATCTCGATTTCGTCAGCTCTTTTGCTGAGCCAGGAGTATTGCATTTCTCTAAGCCTGGTCTGGACAACTTTACAGTCAGTATTGAAGACTTCTTTTGCTGACGGAAATGGTGTTTCCCTGTGGTATTCTCTGTGCCATTTATGTTTTACATAGATATGGCCATTTATTGCCAAATCATTCTTATCAAATCAGTCTTTATGCTTGCGCAGGAGCGGGCACATGTCCCGCACTATCAGCACATTGCGCAAATCATGACATCACCCTACTGATCACACATTGACCAGCAAATTGCAACTGGCAGGGATTTCTAACTGCATCGCCTAAACAGACAGAAAACGATCCCATAAACTACTAATAACATGGAATGTATGCACGCTACTGGACAACGCCAAAACCAATACACCCGCACGACGAACAGCACTGTTCGCCACGGCACTGGCTAGATACAACATCTGCATATCCGCCCTGAGCGAGACACGACTGTCATAGGAATGGCAGATCGCAGAGAAGGCACTGGTTTTACTATATTCTGGTGCTGCCACAGCAAACAAGAAAGCCATGCAGCTCGAGTTGGCTTTACCAACAACACCACATAGTCTATACGCTCACACGCATGCCCAGGGTAATTAATGACCACCTGATTACACTGCATCTTCCTCTAATATGAGTATACCATTCCACAATTGTCAGTGCATACGCACCCACATTAACAGATACTGATGAAACCAAATATTCATTTTATGAGGACCTTGAGGTTCTCATCGCTACAGTCTACAAATCAAACACAATGGTCATCCTCCGTCAATTTAAATCTAGAATTGGCACATATTATACAGCATGGAAGTTGGTCATTTGCAGCCATGGCATCGGATAATGCTACAGTAACGGGCTGCTCCTTTGAGGAGATGTGCCGAAAATGAACTGCTCAGGAGTAGTTTTCTATCACAGAAAAAAACAGCTTTCCAACTTCAGATCCGAAAACACGTGGATGCACTCAAGATCCCGTCACTGGCAATTCATTGTCTATATTAGCATCATACGTAGGGGTCACGGATGCTATGGTAACGAAGAGCATGTGTGGTGTAGAATGTTTGTCTGACCATCGACTTGTCATTGTCAAGCTAAACTTGAAGATCCAGTAGGATAATGAAGAACATGTGTGGTGCAGAATGATGGACCGACCATCGACTTGTCATTGTCAAGCTCTCATGGAATGAAACGATCTACGAGGTTAAATATCGCTCAGCTGATATGTAAACCCACGAGAAGCAGCTTCTAAGAAAAACTTGAGGGCAGAGTATCTGAGCTTCGATTTCAAATGAACGACATTGAACAGAACTGAGCATCTCTAAGAAATTATATCTACACTACAGCAGGTAAACAATATTCATGATTAGCCCTTCAATTCGTCATGGTTGTGTTTTCTTAACATGTTCACATTTGATATGATACATCCGAGTGATGAGGATATTTTCTAAAGATGATAATTCTTTGTCTTCTCTAAGTTGCTTTGTTCAGTTAATGTAATCTCAGCTGTTTGTAATATACTAGAATTATGCGTCTTATTTTCTTGTTCAGTTCCCGTATATAGTCCTTATAGAACAACTCAGTGTCAACTAATCTTCTTGCTGCTAGAAGTTTGATAAACATTGAACACTGTTTTGTAGTCTGTCTTTAAAATAAGTTTATACTATTTCAGAATGAAACATGGATTAAGAACAAAATTAATAAGAAAGCAATTGCATTCCCCCCTGCAAACGTGTTCTTCTGTTTCAGGATGGAGATGTACATTCTAGCATCACTTTTAACTATACAAATAAAATGTGTTTTCACAGATATAGATCGACAAATAAAGAGGAAGATGGACATAAATATAATGTGAGATACAACATTTGAATGTTACATGTGAAGTGTATTCACCGTTTAAAATATCGTGTGCAGAGCTACATACGTGTTGATATTTCTTTTTTTTTTGCAGATACATTTGATAACTGGAATGAGGATGACACATCTCTCAACGATTGTAAATTTTTGTCGATTTGTGTAATTGTTGAATTTACGTATTGTCATTATAGAAGGAATACTGTAATGCCATATTGCCTAACATTATCGCTTAACAAAGTAACACATATAATTTAGTTATACGGTTTGCTTAATTACTACATCATCATAACATTGTCAAATCTCGCTGTAAATTATTATCAAAAATAAAGTTTTGTGTATAATCAAATTTCCTCATTGATCAATACATATTATATAATATGACCAGCATCTACGAGCCTTCCTTTTCAATTCCAATGTAATCCCTGTGCTGTGCTACGGTGCTGACACGTGGACACTAACAACATCATTAGAGGACACATTGAGAGTTACCAAGGCCTCCATTGAGAGGCGCTTGGTCGGAACCAACATATGCAAGGTCTCCACATGTCTGACATACGATGATTGTCCCTGGTGAAGGAGGCGGTAATTCATGCAGAAAAGGCAAAACATAAACGGGATGTTCACATGTTTCCATGAAACTATGGTCGATGGAGCACGGCGACAGCAATCTGGTACCCCCGAGTAAAAGGAGACCGCGGGATGATCTCCAATGCGTTGTTCAGACTTCATTGATGTAGTCTACACAATACAAGTGCCTCTAGAGAAGTGCTTACCACGCACTGGACTTCCATTACTTAAGACATGGTCCGCTGGAGACGTAGTTGGGACCTCCAGCTACGTTGCGGAACGGGCCATCAAGACTAAGAGCAATATATTATAACCTGTTGTTTTCTTGCAAAAGCCTATCATTACGCGATCTTATTGTTTTAGTTCAGTTGGAACTAAAACGTGATTGTCTTGATTACAGTCCTCTATGGATGTGTTGTACATATGTTGATGTTATTCACCCATGTGTCTACCTCTGACACATTCCAATGGATGTGATGTACACATGTTGATGTTAGTCACCCATTTCTCTACCTCTGACACATTCCAATAGATGTGATGTACACATGTTGATGTTAGTCACCCATTTCTCTACCTCTGACACATTCCAATGGATGTGATGTACACATGTTGATGTTAGTCACCCATTTCTCTACCTCTGACACATTCCAATGGATGTGATGTACACATGCTGATGTTAGTCACCCATTTCTCTACCTCTGACACATTCCAATGGATGTGATGTACACATGTTGATGTTAGTCACCCATTTCTCTACCTCTGACACATTCCAATGGATGTGATGTACACATGTTGATGTTAGTCACCCATTTCTCTACCTCTGACACATTCCAATGGATGTGATGTACACATGTTGATGTTAGTCACCCATTTCTCTACCTCTGACACATTTCAATTCAATATGGTTTTCTCCGCGGTGTTCTGTCTTTTCACGTGACTTAACTATATTAACGCCGGGACTGGCATTTCAATCATCAGCTCTTACGGTAATTATGTGCACTTTGTCCTTTTGTCTCCATAAGATGTGCCTCATACGTACTGCCACCATTTCAGCAAATCACTCTTTTATCTGTCTGGTCATTATCAGAGTGTCTACGTCATAGCGAGATAACCAGTGCACAAACTCATCATGTCATTTCAAAAAGTTATATTTTGTGTTTCATGCTGTCCAAATGCAAACATCCGTTCCTACAAAAGTTATATTTAATGTATTTCATATTGTCCAACTGCAAACAACCTTTCCTACTAAAATTATATTTAGTGTGTTTCATATTGTCCAAATGCAAACATCCGTTCCTACAAAATTTATATTTAATGTATTTAATATTGTCCAAATGGAAACATCCGTTCCTACAAAATTTATATTTAATGTATTTCATATTGTCTAAATGGAAAAATCCGTTCCTACTAAAATTATATTTAGTGTGTTTCATATTGTCCAAATGCAAACATCCGTTCCTACACAATTTATATTTAATGTATTTAATATTGTCCAAATGGAAACATCCGTTCCTACAAAATTTATATTTAATGTATTTCATATTGTCTAAATGGAAAAATCCGTTCCTACTAAAATTATATTTAGTTTGTTTCATATTGTCCAAATGCAAACATCCGTTTCTACTAAAATTATATTTAGTGTGTTTCATATTGTCCACATGCAAACATATATATATATATATATATATATATATATATATATTTTTTTTTTAAAAATATATATATATATATATATATATATATATATATATATATATATATATATATATTTATATAAAGCACATTTAGTGTATTCACCAACATGTGTTTCCATTCTTCATTTAACATATATATGATGTCACCACCGCCATGTGTTGCAGTGGTGGAAGTATAATTCGTGTTCACTATTTTCAACTGTTTATACAAGGAACGGAATCAAAATGATGCAGCGGTCAGCGACCCATAAAGGCTTGCTAGCGTAGGGGTCAATGAACCAGAGCCGCCAAGATTTGTATATACCTCCACGCGGTGATCCTGGATAACATGCAGCAACAGAGCAGGCCGGCTAAAGAGAAGGGATCGAAAAGGGAAAGCTAAACTGGTACTTCAAAAACGCATGCTGCAGAAAATGGATGTGTCGGACCGAAATGTGCAAACATTGCAGTCACGTTGTAAGCTAGCAGCATCACGCATTCTGTTCTGTGGACTATATCATGCCAATTGCAAAGCATGTTCGTGGCTTGATAACGGACGATTGAGAAAAAAACTCAGAAGAAGAACAAGGAACGAACACAGAAGAAGCAAAATGGACGAACATACCATCTCTGAGACTAATAGAAATGCATAACACAATGAAGCAGGCAAATATATTCTGATGTAAAAATGGAGCTGAAAGAAGGAATGATACATACACAGTTGTACATGTGTTTCTATGAGTGTGTATGTGTGGTGTGTGTTTACGCGGGCATAGGGGGTGTGTATGTGTGTGTGTGTGTGTGTATATGTGTGAGTGTGTGTGGTTCTGTGTGAGTGTGTGTATGTGTATGTGTGTATCTATGTGTGTTAAATGCAAATACAGATAATGACATACTTGTAAAGAAAGGAAAGATTAGAGACTGGCACAGGATTTGAAAAGTTGACGTGTTTCTGTTACAAATAAAGTAAATCCATTGTCTACTGATCACGTCTGAACAGTTCAATGATTGTTTTCGGTACATCTTGTTTTCAGTATTCTCACAAGACGAGAATGATGACGAGACTCCAAACATAAATGGTAAGGCACATCTTTCATACGTAATGCCTCCCATTAATTATTGTCATTCCAGGCAGAGGGATGACGTTGAACGTTGTCGTTTTGTGTGTGTTCCAAAACACATTCAGGAAGAACGGCAATAAACATTGAGCTGCACAAAAAATAATTGATATTTACAAATATATATATATGAATGCATCAAGACATTATGGATACATTAAACATATTTGATATTTACATATATATGTATGAATGTATCAAGAAATCATGGATACCTTAAACATAATTGCTATATACATATATATATATATATATATATATATATATATATATATATATATATATATATATACATATATATTTTTATGAATGTATCAAGACCTCGTGGATACCTTAAACACGAACATGGAAAAGGCGAGTAGACTGTGAATGCTGGTCGAGATTAATTTCGAGTGGCTGTGATGAGAGCAACGTTAGACGTCGTGGGGAGGGGGTCCATCCCAGGATCTGTTAGCCCCTGGAAAATACGATCGCCTACTTTTTAGACTGGTGGAAGTGGACCTGGAAATTAGAGCAAGTTAGACATGCAGTCTGTCAAGCGTCATCTTGGTCGCTACGCTAACCACATTACCAAGACATATTGTTCTGGCAACACATTCCTTTTTTGTGCGACATTTTGACTGTGGGGCGCGAATCCCTAGAATAATTTGAGTAGATTTTTAACTTGAATTATGCCCGAGCAGGGGCCGTTAGGCCCACTGCTTTCGATTTCCAACTGCTAGGGTATTTTTAACATGCCCGCTACGGTACACATGTGTCTCATCTCAATACTCAGAGATCAGAGGAAATATTTACCGGATGATCAACGTGAACCCGCCATCTCAAGCACCCTAGGCAAACACCGTATCTCGAGACCACTGGGTCCCCCGGCCCCTAATATATATATATATACATTATACCGCAATTACCACTCACTCAGAGGAGGAACTGCAAAGCTTACTATCTATATTTCCGGATGCCTGTTGTGAGTTTGGGTTAACAGTCAGTAAAACGAAAACACCGGATATGGTTCAGGCTGCAAACAAACCACCAGTAATCTCCATTGATGATGAAGATATTCATGTAGTAGATCACTTTACATACTTGGGATCCTCAGTCAATATAAATTATCCCTGGACCAAGAGATCAATATCAGGATAGGAAAGACAGCAACAACAATGAGCAGATTAACAAAAAAGGATCTAGGAGAACAAGACGCTCACTGTTAAAACAAAAAAAACTTGCTAACCAGGCCTGTGTCCTCAGCAGTCTTCTTTAAGGCTGTGAGGCATGGTCTGCCTACATGCACCAGGAGAGAAGGCTAAACAGCTATCACAAGAGGTGCCTGATCAGAATTCTGGGCGTTGGGTGGCAAGACACGATCACCAACGCAGATGTGTTGGAGAGTACAGGCACTGTTATAATTTTTGCCATGCTTAGTCATCGAATGCTCCGCTGGCTGGGACACATTAAGAGGATGGATGATGGCAGAATACCAAAATATATTCTCTCTAGGGAATTACAATTGGGGATAAGGTCTCGGGGCCGGCCACTCCTTCGGTACAAGGATGTATGCAAGCCGGATATACATGTCCTAATTTGTCTTGCACACACTGTGGAAGATGCTTCTCTGCCCGGATTGGTGTTACCATCATGGACTGTAGTTGCATACCTTTTCAAAGCACAATTACTATCTAGACGGAAAGAGATACTGATATATATATATATGCATTACCCGATTGGTATTTGTGTATGACAAGGACAAGAATAGCACAACTTCCACACAGTGAGCATGTTGTAAGAGGCGACTGAATGTGTGACATGCATAACACCGGTAGTTTGTTTAGAGAAGGATCGATGTCGACTAACAGGCTGTGGGTCTACTTTGGTCTTATGTTTGAGTTTGTTGAGAAGAGCTCGCACATCGATTAACCACCCTTCGTTAGCGATTGTCCCACCGCAGTTGAGTATTAAACTGCTGGAGCCTAGCCCATTAGCAGGAAATCTTTCTACTGACAGCATCCAGCTCATATCTGATCTGGGACCTGCACATTAGCATCTGCCCTTGTAGAAGTGCAGGTCGACATATAATATGTATGTTTCCAATTAGCCAAGAAGTATATTCGGCTATATGAAGTTGGTATTTTAACTTCTTTCTGGCTCACTAGGCCAGAGTTAAGGTGTACAACATTTGTGTCGATTTTAACTATATCGTTTTAAATTTTGTTCAGGCCTACTCTTTTCTATTCCTAAATGCCAAAATGACTTTAACGACACTGAACACAGGAGTCTAATCTCACTACCCAGAGATCAGGGACATTTTCACCAGAAGTTACACGTGAACAATTCCCGGTCTCCATTGTTATTCGAACTAGCGACCTCCGGTACCCTAGGCGGACACCTTAGCTGGAGACCACTTACATTATCGAACAATTGTTATAATTGAACTCGTTGTAAAAATGTGAAACAAACAAATCGAAATGAGAATAAGTGAACACATGTGTTGGTGACAAAGTTTGTAGCAAGAATCAGCCATATCGTTTGCAGATTTACCTTGTTTGGTGACAACTTCTGTAGATGATCTACTCAAATATATACATCGTATTTCACAGTAAATAACCATAACAATATAAACAGCTGACGATAAAATAGTGGCTGCATTTGACCGATTATGGATCTCTCACTCAGAAGTATTTCATGCTTTGGGAATGGTGAACGAACCAAACACTGTAAATGTAAATAATGTGGATAAAACTTTCAAATATCATTTTTTTTTCAAATTAAGCAATCAAATACATATTAGCCGCTTTGTTATTTATATTATATCCCGTAAATGTAGAAGTGTCATTTGTGTATACTCGCAATCGATATAATACTAATAAACATTTTTTGACATGTTGTGACTTTGCAAGATGGATGAATTACCACCTTTAGTTTCATGATTATTTAATATTGCGTAGACTGACAGTTAGCGTTACACTGCTGACCTGGACAGCGACTAGCAGCCTGATCTACTCGAGTTGCACCTGTCACAGGTTCTATTACGTCCATATCGTGCACACCGCACCTCCGAGATTAATGTTGTTGTTTGCGAATGCCTACAAGAGTATGTTACTTTTTTGTGCGTCCTGAAAAGGACGTCAAGTGATGGGTTGCGGCACCTTTCCTCACATCTCGAGCGTGCTGATGAAGGCGGGCCGATGATCCTCCAGGCGGTTGTGCTATGCTTGGTTTCATGTGCGTGTTACTCATTACTACGTGGATCACGTCTAACCTTCACCTCGTAAGCCAGGCTGCCATGAAAACAGCCAGTTTCCAGGGAGGGCTACTAGGGAGCCGAGGTGAGGACCTTGGCCAGTATATTTTGCCTGACCCTAATACTTCTGACCAATATATCTTGCCTGACCCTAACACTTCTGAACAGTATATTTTGCCTGACCCTAACACTTCTGACCAGTATATTTTGCCTTACCCTTACCCTGACTAACACGTCTGACCAGTATATTTTGCCTGACCGTGACAAACATCTCTGATCAGTATGTTTTGCCTGACCAGACGTTAGTCCCCCCCCCCCCCCCCCGCACCTCCGAGATGATTATGTCACAACTAAGACAAACAGAAACTTGAGTACTGCTAGCATTAAACCCGACATCAATTTGCCGGATGGTTAGTTCTTTTCTTGAGTGACGAGCACCTTCTTCTCAGATATAATCTCACATTTATAGAAAGGGGGAGGCGATGGGCATTACAGGCCAACATTTTCTATTCGGTGGGGGCTGGAGGGAGAGGTGAGGAGCATTACGGCGCAAACAGTGTCAGAACAAGAGAGAGTACGAAAGATATATATATATATATATATATATATATATATATATATATATATATATTCACATCGTTCTGCTAAATAAAGTTTCCCAAACAGCCAATTGTCATTGCTGATAGTGTGCATTAACCGTGACGTATATTTTTATTTTTTCAGGAAGAAACAATGACTCTGAAGATGTTCGTGGTTACAAAAGAAATGGTAAAGTGTTGTCTCATATATGTAATGGTTATTGTTGTTTATTCAATGGCATATGCAATAACGTGATACATGTTGTTTCGTCTTTGTTGTTCTTTCTTTTAGTGGTAGACAAATCAGATAGAGTAACTCATTTCTACCGAATTGTTGCTAAGCCACTGTTGGATCAGTCAAGTATTTTATGCTGATAATATTACGAATATAGTCATCATGGTATTACATCTCCTTATGGTGCCATTCATCATATTATCGGTTATCAAATGTGAGAATGTGTGTAATCATAGAGAAAGAGAGAGAGAGAGAGAGAGAGAGAGAGAGAGAGAGAGAAAGAGAAAGAGAAAGAGAGAAAGAGAGAGAGAGAAAGAGAGAGATAATACATTCACATCGTTCTGTTAAGAAAAGTCATTGTCGGATCAGTGAAGTATTTTATGCGGATAATTGTATGAATATAAGTCATGATGGTATCACATCTAATTATGGTGTCATTCATCATATTATCGGTTATCACTCATACGTGCATTTAGCAATCATATTTTGTGGATGTAGCACATTGTCCGTTTATTTTTGGCAACATTGATCATCAATTATTATTGGCAACATTCATCATCAATAAACACAACTGACCCAAACAAATACCCGAGTACTTCTGGATAAGTTATCTGATGATCATAAACATGATCAAGAACGTCTAGTTCTTTCGCAGAGACAACATTTTTCACAATAAACACTTTTTTTAAAAAAAACATATTTTTACAAAAGATGGACATTGTATTCTACATACTGGAATCCAAAGACGGGAATTGATTATGTATTGTGCAACAATAACAAGTCTGTTATAGATGAAGAAGTACACCACCGTTTGTACAGGCAGTAACCACGGGCCAATATGAGCCTCTATAGACCTGCACTGTCCAATTGAAAAGCGGGATTACATAGCCAGATCCGTATTTAATGATACAATTGTTGTAAATGAAAGTAGTCAGCAGGATTGTTAAATCGCTGGATCCACAACACAGCACTACCTAACCACTGTTAACATTACTCGAACAATGCTCTGTGCTTGCACGGTTACTAAATCCAAAATGTGCACATGCATACAAAACAATACAAGAACATTACTAGACATACAGCTATGTTCTAAAGACAGAGGGTGTTTGACAAAATGGCACTATGCGAACTCAATTAACACATTTGGCTCTAGCTCAAGGCCAATTATGAGCAGCGCCGAACGCAGAGACTAATCAAAGATGTTGAATCAAGGAGCAGAGTAAAACAATGCCTTAACATTATGCAACACAATATATGTCTTCTTAAAACCTTAACAAGTCACCACAAAATCATGATAATAGTCAAAACATCGATGCAAAATGCAGACAGTATAATGCTGAACTTATTTGATCAAAGGCTGACATCTAACAAAAATGTGGCAGCAACAGAAGGACAACGGATTGAACCGATCAAACATGCGGAAATCCTGCACGTCATTTAAGCAGTCAAAACCAATCACTGCTCAGATGAATCAGATGGAATAACTACAGACGTCCTTAAAGCAGGGAAGAAACTAACAGTTCCTGTTGTCACGACGTGCACTATTCCGTATCTTCTGATGACATGGCCACAAACGGATGACTGTCTTATTATGATTCCTGCAATAAATTGGCTTGATGTGTGTGCCTTCCCCGAGGACTGTTACATCGGTCTTCTTGCAGTTCCTTGGATACGCAGCAATCTTCTGTAAAACCACGTCCCCGCTGCTTCCAAAAATATAAGCGATCCCTTGCTAATTGTCAATAATCATATTTATATACATACATACACACACACACACACATACACATATATATATATATATATATATATATATATATATATATTTACACACACATATATATTAACACAATATGAGAGAGAAAGAGAGAGAGAGACAGAGAGAGATGACAATATAATGGTGGCAGTGCGGTATAGACGGTGTGGCAGTGAAACATAGAGCGTGATATTGAACTAGAGAAAGTGACAGCGTAATATAGAGAGTGATAATGCAATAGATAGCATGATAGTGAAATAGAGATAGTGATAGTGAAATAGAGATATAGTGAAATAGAATTATAGTGAAATAGAGATAACGTGGAAAAGAGTTACAGTGAAATAGAGTGATTGTGAAATAGATTGATTGTGAAATTGTGTGAATGTATAATAAACTGATAGTGAAATAGACAGCACGCTAATTAAACGCTCATTTTTCTATTTCACAAGGCGGTGTGCGTTGCACTTTTTTTTTATTTTGCGCCTGTCGGCCCAGTGCATCCGACTTCAGCATACATTTTATGTAAGGGTCTGCTTCCTCCTGCATTTTCTAATGGTTTGCTTCTCCGGGGTAATGATCGGTGCTGTGATGGGGATCGAACCCAGCACCTTCGGGTTGCGAGCCGTGCCACTTAACCACTAGGCCACGCCGTCCCCCTGAATCCCTGGTATGGCATAAGTTGTTTGGGGTGAAATAATCAAACATAACCAGCACACGACGTAGTGAATCGGTCTGCAGTCCTCAGCCTACAGAATCCTCGACTACCCCAGCATTGGAAACAATGTCGTATGGTAGTAAACATTAGTAGTGAAATAGACAGCATTATAGTGAAATAGAGAGAATATCTATTCAGTTAGACAACATGACATATAAACAGAGAGAATTATAAGGAAAAGACAGTATGATAGTGTTAGTGATATAATAGAGTTAGTGATAGTGAAAAAGAGTTAGTGAAACGGAAAAAGAGTTAGTGTTAGTGAACAAGACAGCATGATAGGCTGATATAGTCAGTGCTAGTGGAACTATAGAAAATGAAAGTGAAAAATAGAACATGGTAGTAAAATAGATAGCTATAGTTATGGTGAAATTGGGATAGTGATATTAAAATAGGAATAGTGAAGGAGAAGTAGACAGCATGATATTAAAATAGGAATAGTGAAAGAGAAGTAGACAGTGTGATATTAAAATAGGAATAGTGAAAGAGAAGTAGACAGCATGATATTAAAATAGGAATAGTGAAAGAGAGGTAGACAGTGTGATATTAAAATAGGAATAGTGAAAGAGAGGTAGACAGTGTGATATTAAAATAGGAATAGTGAAAGAGAAGTAGACAGCATGATATTAAAATAGGAATAGTGAAAGAGAAGTAGACAGCGTGATAGTGCAATAGCGTCAGTGAAAATGAAATATAGAGCGCGAACGTCAAATAGAGAGTTTGACAATGAAATATAGAGCGGTGCAGTAAAATAGAGAACGTGAACGTCAAATAGAGAGTTTGACAATGAAATATAGAGCGGTGCAGTAAAATAGAGAACGTGAACGTCAAATAGAGAGCAAGGTAATGAAAATTAGTTCGTTATAATGACAATATATATATATATACCTATATAGAGGGCGAGAGAGGGAGATATATAGAGTGAGAGAGAGTGAGAGATGTAGAGATCGACAGCCAGACACACAGACAGACAGACTGAACGAATATGCAGTTACAGGTTAGGAAAATTACGCCATGTTTCTTGTTTCAGTGAATTATGGTGGCGCTTATGATGAAAACGAACCCGACACTGGTGGTAAGTAAATTTTTAAAAAAATCCACAACATAATATATGTGTAATTTCAGATAACACAACGTCATTACACGTGACTAACCTTCAACCAGTTCAGATACCAAATAAAAGAAAACACAGTTAAACGCCGACTCTACCCTTAGTCTTAGAAAGCCACATGACGTTATAAATTACCTACTACGCATAGCCGAAAGTTTCCGCTACCTGGTAGCAGGCATTAACCTTTACTTACTTAGTCGCTCCTCTTCTACCATGAGGTGTCGAGGTTTGCAAAAGAGAACGCTACACTGCTCTATCCGTCGTCTTTTTCTTGGCCTCTTTTCAATCCAGCCCTCTATCACTTACGGACTGTCGTATGTTGTCTTCCCAACGTACTTTGGGACGTCATCGGGGTCTGCGTCCTTGAATTTTGATCTCCCATGAGCGCTTTGGTATCCGATCTTCTTCCATTCTACAGACATGGCCAAACCACTATAATTGGGACTGATCCACTCGTGTCTGCAGGGGTTGAACTTCAAGATTGCTACGTATTGTCTGGTTACAGATCTTGTCACTTTTCCTCACCTGAACCGCCTTTCTTAGGTACCTAATTTCTAAATTTTGTAATTTCCTTTCTTGGGCTGTAGTCATTGCCCATGACTCACATCCATATGTCAGGACAGGCACATAGGTCGAGCCGTATACATCCATCTTTGTTTTCCTGCTTATTTCTCTTCTACTGAGGAAACCTCTGTTTATTGCATGGAAAAGTCTACCTGCTGCTGCCCTTCGTGCAGTTAACTCCTCTTTGATTCCTCCCCTGCTGTTTATTACCACTCCTGGATATTTAAAGTTGTTGACCTGCTCCAGTGCTCGTGTTCCCAGGGTTATCTGAGGTCTCTTTTCATCTCTGGCGATCACCATGGTTTTTGTTTTGGAGTTGCTGATGTGCATTCCTCTCTTCTTTAACTATTATTCCCAGACCTGCAAGTTGATCTGGAGATGTGATTCAGTTTTCGTGATCAAGGCCACATCGTCTGCAAATGCTAGTTCCGATATGTAACTTGGTCTCATATTCCAGTACCCTACGTCATACTTTTTTGTCCGTTCCTTGCAGGCTTTGATGACTTCATCCATGAGGAGTATGTAAAGGTACGCACATAATTTCTGCATGTTTTATAGAAACTCTGTATGGCAGAGATCAGGGGTCATGTGATGTTCTTCCTTGTCAGGCACTCCCAGAGTTTGTCCCAAGGAACTTTATCAAACGCTTTCTCCAAATCCAAAAAGCAGAGATGGATCTCTTTATCATATTCAAGAGCCTTTTCACTTAGCTGTCTAAGTGTAAAGATAAGGTCTTGAGTACTTCTGTTTGCCCTAAACCCACATTGAGTTTCATCCATATTTGGCTCCGCTAGACCTCTTAATCGCCGTTCTAGAATCCTAGAGTAGACTTTCCCGGGGATACTGAGAAGGGAAATACCTCTGTAAATTTCACATTGTCGCCCTTTTTAAATATTGATATTATTATTTCAACCCCCCAGTCTCTTGATATCTTATTGTGGCGCAAACCTGCCTTGAGAATCTTCATGAATAGTATCTCTCCTGCCGTTCTCATGAATTTATCCATTTCTGGTGTTATATCATCATGTCCTGCTGCTTTACCAATCTTAATTTTCTCCAATGCTGTCTTTAGTTCTTCCATTGTGATATTATCGTATCACTCCATGGCTCCCTCTTCTTGAATTGGGACTGTTACTTGCAGAGCTTGGTTTTCCTCCACTCCAAGGAGATCTGAGAAATATCATTTCCATCTGTTCATAACCTCTTTTGGGGCGGCCAATAGCGTACATTGTTTATCTTTAACAAATTTCAGGGGGCATTCCCTTTCCTTCCTCGTGTTCTTTAAGGTCATGTAGAACAGTTTCTGGTTTTCTCCAGAATTATTTTCCAGTTTCTCTTCAAATTCTTCCCAGGATTTCTGTTTGGCCTTGAGCACAGTCTTCTTTGCGTCTGTTATACAATTTAAATATTCTTTATATTTCTGTGTTTGTTCTTCTGTATTCCTAGCCTCTAGGTAATGCGTCCATGCCTTTTTATTTTCTCGTATTATTCTTTTCACTTATTCTGTCCACCATGGTGTACTCTTTCTCTTCCACCCTTCTTTGGTTTGACCGCATGCCTCTGCTGCAGCCTCTTTGGGGATGTTCTTGAACTTTACCCAGAGCATTTCCTTATCTTCTTCAGATTCCTCTATCCTTTCTATTGCGGTTGTTATGAACCCTTGGTATCCCGTCTTAACATCTGGTTCTCGTAGTTTGTAAACCTTAATTTTATTTTCTCCTCGTGTGTTATGTTTCATGCTTGCTGATAGGTGTTCCCTGGCTGGATAGTATTTTTCAATTTCTCTCTTTATTTTAACTAGGTAGTGGTCGCTTCCTATCTCTGGTCCTCTGAACAATCTAGCATCCTTTACATACTTGAAATCAGTTTTCCTCACTATTGCATAGTCAATTATGGATCTTTCATTTCTTGCCGGCTCGCATCTTGTGTAGGTATGGATCTGCTTCTGTGGAAACCTTGTATTTGTAATGACAAGGTTTTGTTCTCTGCAGCATCTCAGCAGTCGTTTTCCATTGTCATTTAAGACATCTTCTCCATACCTACCGATCACTCCATCCCATCTAGAATAGTCGTTTCCATTTCTTGCGTTGAAGTCTCCAAGGAGAAGTATTTCATTATGGCAATTGTCAATGGTCAGTGCTTTCATCTTTGTTTGGTGCATACACAGTGACGATATCCATTTGACTATCCTCCTCTTGTAGACTTAGAACCATCAGTCGTTCTGAAATGAATTTCCATCTTTTAATGTTTGCTTTGTTGTTACTATTCACTATACAGCCAACTCCTGCCCTGGCTCGTTCACTCATGGGAACTCCGCTGTAGTATAGCATGTTACCGTCATGGTCTAGAACGCCCTGTCCCTTTTTCTTTGTTTCTGTAAGTGCCAGGACTGTCAATTTTGCTCTCTTCATCTCCTCTATTAGTTCATGTTCTTTTCCATTTATACTTCGTACATTCCATGTTCCGTAAATCGTGGTCCTTATTTCTCGCCTGTTCGTCGCCGTTGAGGTCAGTCCAGTTTTATCAATTTTTTTAAGACACACATGTGATTAGCCGGTTGTGTCTTTGCATGGTGGAGGGGCTGCCTCCTTACAGCCTCTATGCCTGTCGACTCGTTTTTGTCCACGGCTGCTTATTTATTCACAGCTAGCCTCTACATTAGGAGGCCTTTCAGCAATCCGCAACCCTGCTGACGCGCCTGGTAGGAGGTAGGTGCCTCCACCAGGGGCATTAACCATGATTGCTTGAATATCAGGATTCCCAGTTAAACGCTATCCAATCTGATCTCATCATACCTAATGACAAAGTAGTGTTGTTACATTTGATCTTATGGAACGCCAGAAAAAGATAAGAAACCATTACATTATGACGTGACCACATAAAATAACACTCATAGCGTGTATTATCTTACATTTTGAGAGGATCCGATAAAGTAACACATGAATTAATATCCTACGTTATGGTAGGATCATATAAAGTAACACTTACATGATGTGTTATCTTATCTTATGTCAGGATCATATAAAGTAACACTTACATGATGTATTATCTTACCTTATGTCATGATCAGATAAAGTAACACTTACATGATGTGTTTAAGGCAGGATCTGATAAAGTACCACTTACATGATGTACTATCTTACCTTATGTCAGGATCAGATAAAGTAACACTTACATGATGTGCTATCTTACCTTATGTCGGAATCAGATAAAGTAACACATGATGTACTATCTTACCTTATGTCAGGATCAGATAAAGTAACACATGATGCACTGTCTTACCTTATCGCAGATAAGATAAAGTAACACTTACATGATGTGCTATCTTACCTTAAGACATGATCATATAAAGTAACACATACATGATGTACTATCTGACCTTAAGACATGATTAGATAAAGTAACACTTACATGATGTTCTATTTTACCTTAAGACATGATCAGATAAAGTAACACTTACATGATGTGCTACCTTACCTTAAGACATGATCAGATAAAGTAACACTTACATGATGTGCTGCATTACCTTAAGACATGATCAGATAAAGTAACACTTACATGATGTGCTACCTTACCTTAAGACATGATCAGATAAAGTAACACTTACACGATGTGCTACTTTACCTTAAGACATGATCAGATAAAGTAACACTTACATGATGTTCTATTTTACCTTAAGGCAGGATCATATACAGTAACAATTACATGACGTATTATGTTAACCTATGACAGGATCGGATTAAGTAATATAGTCACGTGCTGACGTATCTTACTTGATGACATGACTTGAAGAGAAACATATATATGTGTTGCATTTTCCGTTCTCTCCTGCACGGTCAAACAAAAACGTATTCTCTCACGGTGACAATTTGGCGTGTTTGCAGTGCAGGGATGTTTTGTTTATAAATCGTATCATGCTTTACTCAAACTGGTTTGATGCCCGTGTCCTCTTGGTAAAATGTATATCTAAACTACCTCTTTGGTCTCTATTTTGTCCATTTGTCATTAATAATATTATTGATATTACTTTTATGTTTTACATTCATTTTTAATAACAATTGTTCTTAATATGCACTAAGACTATCAGTTGTTACTTTGATTACGCTGGCCCGGATGTAGGAAACTGATGGATGATATATATATATATATATATATATATATATATATATATATATATATATATATATATACATATATGTATGTATATATATATATATATATATATATATATATATATATATATATATATATATATATATATATATATATATATGTATATATATATATATATATGTATATATATATATTTATATATATATATTTATATATATATATATATATACATACATTTATATATATATATACATTTATATATATATATATATAAATAAGTAAACAAAGTCATATACTTTGTGATATCGGGTGATCAAATTAAACAGTTCTTAGTGTTTGCACTATATAGTGATTAAACATATTTAATTCTGCCTTGCTTCTTATGAACATAAAACATGTGTTACTTTTTTACGAGAGTATTCAAAAATAGTATACGAATAATAAATGGCGACTAGTGATTAATATAGTGACCTACATCTCTGTCACCCCGTCTCTCAATGACTAAATTGTTTCAAATGAGCGACATATATTTACAAATTAATATCCACTGAAACGCACATACACATGAACCATGTTTAATGCATAACATAGAAACACTAAGATGTATATGCGTTATGTGGTTTCCAGTATTGTTAGTTGAATTATGAGCATTGTGTTGTTTCCAGTAATGTTAGTTGAATTGTGAGCATTATGTTGTTTCCGGTAATGTTAGATGAATTGTGAGCATTATGTAGTTTCCGGTAATGTTAGATGAATTGTGCGCATTTTGTTGTTTCCGGTAATGTTAGATGAATTGAAAACATTATGTTGTTTCCGGTAATGTTAGATAAATTGTGAGCATTATGTTGTTTCCGGTAATGTTAGATGAATTGTAAGCATTATGCTGTTTCCGGTAATGTTAGTTGAATTGTGAGCATTTATGTAACATACAAATGTATTACCTATTCCATAATATGTGAACGAGATATAGATGGATACTATAATTATTAAAGAGACATCTGATATATCTTAGGTTGTGTTTCTAGTACTATTCTTCCAGCTAAATTAATGGTTGAGTTAATGTCACATATTATGTCCATTTATTCTTCACATTCAGCGTACAAACGTGTCGTACGCGCTTTATGAGATGAGTGATCATCCCCTTAAAGTTGTAAGACCTGTAGCAAGCAATCACATTTTTGAGATTGTTGGGATTCCTACATGAATGACGAGATGTACACAAATTCTTCAATTGATGGAAATCAAGTGTAGTACTGCTGAAATGTCATCAAATATTCTTAATTATCATGTTCTACTGTAATAAAACAATACACCTATTGGACGAGTGTCTGCTTTACTTCACAGCTTTTTTGGAAATAAAAAAAAACAATATATTGTCAATTTGTGAAAAGTGTTTTCAGACTTTTATCTGCATCATGTTTGTGTGTTGTGTTGTTGTTATTGTTGTAACTGCAATTGGCAAAATGTGGTATTCAATCTGTTTTAATGTTGACACTCGTCATGTCGGGAGGGGGCCGGGGGGGGGGGGGGGGGGTGAGGGTGGGTGGTCGCTGTTACAATGTGTCACAAACAGTAGAAGTGGTGTGGTTGTGCACTTATGTTGTCGTTTAAATGTATACTCTTTGTGTGGTAGGTTCTTGACTTAGTATTAGTCTTGGCACCACCTATAGTCAGAAACAGCTAGTCTTGGTTACATTGTTAATTAAGGACTGGGTGATAGCATTACTGGGTGTCTCTAGGACATAATCATTGGGGAACCGAACATCTCAGAGCAGAAATTATATTGCTCTTGTTTTGACTCTCAAGCGAGACAAGTTGAGATTGAGAAGGTAATCATCAGATCTTGTTGTGATAATACTGCATCGGATCTTTTTGTTGAGAAGGTAAACCATCAGATCGTGTTGTTGAGAAAGAAGGTAAACCATCAGATCGTGTTGCTGAGAAAGAAGGTAAACCATCAGATCATGTTGTTGAGAGAGCAGGTCAACCATCAGATCTTGGATTTAAGAAGGTAAACCATCAGATCTTGTTGTTTAGAGAGAAGGTAAACCATCATATTCTTCTGTTGAGGGAGAATGTAAACCATCCGAGCTTCTTTTTGGGATAGTAAACCATCTGATCGTGTTGTTGAGAGAGAAGGTAAGCCATCAGATCACATTGTAAGAGAGAAGGTAAACCATGCGATCTTGTTGCTAAGAGAGAAGATAAACCAACATATCTTGTTGTTGAGAGAGAAGTTAAAATATCAGATCACATTTTAGGAGAGAAGGTAAACCAGTAGATCTTGTTGCTGAGAGAGACCGTAAATCATCAAATCTTGTTGTTGAGAAGGTAAACCATCATATATTTTTGTTGAGAGAAAAAGTAAACCATTCGATCTTGTTATAGAGAAGGTAAACCCTTAGATATTGTTGATGAGAGAGAAGGTGAGCCATTAGATCTTGTAGATGAGAGAGAAGGTAACCAGCAGATGTTGTTGTTGAGAAAGTAAGCGATCAGATTTTGTTGTTGAGAATTTAACCATCACATCGTGTTGTTGAGTAGGTAACCATCATATCTTGTTGTTGAGAAATTAAACCATTAGATCTAGTTGCAGATAAAAAACATCGTCAATTGCAACACGGAGGACGACGTTCAGCACGACTGTAGAGAATATAACAAACTGAAGGATGTAAACAGCATGATCTGCTTGACTCTAATCTTAACCCCAAAGCTGTTAGATACACTCCCATAAAACTGCACACTTGCTAGAATGTCCTCAAGTCTGTAACGTGAAAAACATCAAACTACACACCTGCTAGAATGTCCTCAAGTCTGTAAAATTTTGAAAACACATGTGTGAGTTTAACTAACTCCATATGCATAGTTTTATGCATCTTCAAGTAGTTGTCAAAGAGTAGAAATCATGTTCGTTGTTGACCAAACAGCTCAGAACACACCCTTTGATTCACGCCCTGAACACGCCCTGCGAGTTTAAATCATTTGGGTATTATAGCACGTACAAACGTGTTACCAGTAGAGCACATGAGGGTGATGCTTTCTGCACTTGTTGTAACCTCCATTGTCGCTATTGACACATCAGACATGCAATATGGGAGTTCAACATTTCTCAAGCACTGACTAATATGATCATGGAACAACTATTTTCCATGAGTACATCAGCAGAAATGGTGTTTTTTTCCTGGCACCTTGGCACTTGAATGTCTATGTATGACTTGGGACTGTACGTTCGTCATCCACTTCAGTCATTTCCGAAAATGTATATAAGCGCTTGGCCAAAACACGATCAGCTAATGTGTCTACATATATATTTTCGTAATTTTCGATCCACCTTGCAAGGTGTTAGTTCTTGTCTGTTATTGCCACTCCTTTATCTGCTCTTAGTAGAACGATTTAAATGATGTTTGTTCCCAAGTTGACTGTGATATGTTGTATGAATGATGTTTGTTCCCAAGTTGACTGTGATATGTTGTATGAATGATGTTTGTTCCCAAGTTGACTGTGATATGTTGTATGAATGATGTTTGTTCCCAAGTTGACTGTGATATATTGTATGAATGATGTTTGTTCCCATGTTGACTGTGATATGTTGTATGAATGATGTTTGTTCCCAAGTTGACTGTGATATATTGTATGAATGATGTTTGTTCCCAAGTTGACTGTGATACATTGTATGAATGATGTTTGTTCCCAAGTTGACTGTGATATGTTGTATAAACGATGGTTGTTCCCAAGTTGACTGTGATATGTTGTATAAACGATGGTTGTTCCCAAGTTGACTGTGATATGTTGTGTGAATGATATTTGTTCCCAAGTTTACTGTGATATGTTGTATAAAATGTGTATGTTCCCAAGTTGACTGTGATATGTTGTGTGAATTATATTTTGTTCCCAAGTTTACTGTGACATGTTGTATGGATGATGTTTTTGTTCCCAAGTTTACTGTGATATGCTGTAGGCATTGTATTCATATTGCCATTGTAAGCCACATTGTTCACATCAGAGCACATGTGTGTCCAGTATTCGTTTGCACATCTTCTGGATTCAGATAACACTGACAGAAAGTGCCTATTGTAGCTATTGTTGTATTGAGAGATGATTTTATTGGAAAAACTAGTCGGACATTTTTCCATTCAATGAGAGAAATGAGTGTAGTAAGCAGTTTCTTCAATAAAGATCTACTATAGTTCCAAATAAACACGCTACACTGACAAGTATGTTTGTCTCAAGAACGCTCCGTCCTGTTATTTTTTCAACACAGCCGAATTTGAGTTCATGCTCACTTCTGGCTTTGTCGCTGGTTATTATTAATGTTTTGTTAATATTTGCAATAAGGTTGTTATCTTTGTTGTTTCTGCTCTGGGCTGCAATTAGCTGCTATAAATCTCCAGTACTGTTTCAAAGATTCACAGTATCGTCTGCGCATATTATTCTATGATTATGTATCCCCACATTAAAATGTTAACGAAACTGTCGATATTCTCATTCTATCTAATGTTCTTCGTCATGTCAGCGCATAGATAAACATACACATCACGTGTTGCAACAACAACAAACATGAGTTTCCCGTAGACACAACAACACATAGTATGCGTAGTCCAGGTGAACATACAGTGTAAAAGGTATATCTAATAAACAGCAACCACATCGTCCATACTTACTGGGGACATAATGGCGTTTAAATCGAGCGATGAGAATAACATCAGTCTGATATGTTGTCGTGCACCTCACAGTTTAGTCCTCAAGTGGTTGTATAGTCCAATTCTGGTCCTGAAACGCATTACACAAATTCAGAATTGAAGGTCAGAGTTGGGCATGTGAGTATCAGTTGCCTTTTCTTATTGGGAACTGTTCGTATTCTTTGTGCATCGAATGTCGGTCGTTCCTGAGCAATGTAGGTGCCTCAGATGGTCAAACATTCCTATGAGCTCATATCGATGTTCACATGCGTCATATATATTTGAAGTCATTCATTGGAGCATGTCTTGTGTGAATCGACCAGATGCAGATCTTCTTTCAGTTCAACGTTCATGAGTTGTTTCTGGATGCGGTTGTTCTGCAACAGTGTATGGATGCCCGGCGTGTTGGTCTCTGTAAGAATCTTCGTGAGGATCTCCGTAATGATCTCCGTAAGGATCTCCGTGAGGATCTCCGTAAGGATCTCCGTGAAGATCTCCGTAAGGATCTCCATGAAGATCTCCGTGAGGATCTCCGTGAGGATATCCGTAAGTATCTCCGTGAAGATCTCCGTGATGATCTCCGTAAGGACCTCCGTGAGGATCTCCGTGAGTAACTCCGTGATGATCTCCGTAAGGATCTCCGTAATGATCTCCGTGAGGATCTCCGTGAGGATCTCCATGATGATCTCCATAAGGATCTCCGTAAGGATCTCCGTTACTATCTCCGTAAGGATATCCGTTAGGATTTCCGTAAGGATGTCCGTAAGGATCTCCGTAAAGATCTCCATAAAGATCTCCGTAAGGATCTCCGTAAGGATCTCCATAAGGATCTCTGTAATGATGTCTGTAAGGATCACGGTGACTGGAACTATTTCATGACATTGTGTTCTCAATAATCTACGAAGGCAGCTTGTTTGGAAGTGGTTCCTTTGTATTGCATGCCTACTGTTATCAGTCCACATCACATTGGCATACAGAAGGTTGGTGAGCACTACGTCTCCGTAAACTTTACGTTTTCTATGAAGGATACAACTCACACGCTGTTGTGCAGCCTCCAATACGTTCAGCCTCCCACATGCATGATTGCATTTGAGGACTATGTTGCTGACCGCAAATGCAATTATAGTTTCCATGTAGATAAGTGGAGTTGTCTACTAATTTGAGTCGTTCGTTCTTGACTCTGATATATGGGTATGCAATATTGGTCACGTGCAGACCATAAACGATGCCGACTAGCGATCCGCAGGAGTTGCTTCGATGACTCTGCGGGCAGCTTCCGGGAAACCAAAGTGTTTGGATTCCGGGGGAAGAATGGTTGCAAAGCTGAAAGTTAAAGGAATTGACGGAAGGGCACCACCAGGAGTGGAGCCTGCGGCTTAATTTGACTCAACACGGTCAAACACTGAAATGATTGACATGCCGAGAGCACTTTCGTTGGGTCTAATATGGAACGGGTGCTGGAATTAGACCCTCGAAAATCTGGGGATATCCTCTCGGTTGCTTGACTGTCCCGCATCCAGTGTTCGTTAAAGGAATTGACGGAAGGGCACCATCAGGAGTGGAGCTTGCAGCTTAATTTGACTCAACACGCAAATACTGTAGAATGACTGACAAATAGAGAGCACTTTCGTTGGGTGTAATAGTGAACGTGTGCTGGTATTAGACCCACGGAAGACAGGTCAGCTCTTTAACCTTCTAATGAAGGAACGCTACGGAAATCGTGTCTTAACCCCGCAGAAACAGCAGGTTCCAGATACCTGGTCACTGAGAAACAAAAGCCCTCGATTAATTCGTCCTGGCCAAATAGTGAACGGGTGCTGGAAAAGGACCATCGGAAGACAGGTCAGTTTTATCCTACAAATGACAGGGCGTTGCTACGGAAATCCTGCTCAACTCGAGAAGAGCCGCAGACATTTCGTTCACGTACCAGGCTGATAAGCCAATGGCGCGAGGCTACCATGTGAGGGATTACGGTCGGACGCCTGTAGGCCGGAATGATGACAGTACAACCGATCAGAAAAAAACGTATGGCGCTCATCCTGCGAAGTCCGCCAGGCAGCGAGAGTGCCGGGCCTCACGCCTCGAAGGGGCCCACCCTTGACTACTGGTGGTCACCAACGCATGTGTCGTGGAGTCAAGGCACATGGCTATGGGGCAATTCCTATTGACCAAATACTCAAGACCCTCAAAATACTACAGTGGAATGCGGAGGGTGTCGTTAACAAAAAGCTTTCCCTAACACATCACCTGCATGAAGGTAAGATTGACGTGGCATGTATCCAAGAAACGCACCTCAACAATAACCATAAATTCTCAATCAGAAGTTACCGGACCTTCCGTCTCGATAGAGAAGGTCACAAAGGAGGGGTCCTAATACTGACCCGAAACTGCATATCGAGTATCGCGTTATCTGTCAATCACACCGGACAAGCAGAAATTGTAGGAGTTGACATAATGGCTAAAGAGACGAAGCTCCGCATTTTCAATCTGTACGGGCCACCAAATAAAGACATATCGCTCACGAGTATGGACGTCAAAGACTCCAACTGCATAGTAGTTGGAGACTTCAACAGCCACTCGGAGAGATGGGGATACTCGGACACAGACAGCAGAGGTGACGAAGTGGAAGATTAGGAGATAGACACAAATCTCTCCCTAATAAACAGGCCGGAGGATAGCCCTAGTTTCTATTCTAGAACATGGCATACCACCTCGACTCAAGATTTGGCCTTTTCCACACAGGACATATACCATAAAATAGACCGCCAGGTGCTAAACCAATTGGCAGGTAGCGACCACAGGCCGATCAGGCTAGACATTGATATGGAAGCAGTCCCACAGGAAACAAAACCGCTCCAACGTTGGAATTACAAACGAGCCGACTGGGACAGATTAGCAATCCTGACAGATGGGCTGTGTGAAACCATCAACACACGAAACAACAAAATGAAGCCTATGGTGGAAAGCCTATGCAAAGCAATAATGCACGCCGACACTGAAACCATCCCAAAAAGGGCTAGGAAAAACTATAAGCCCTATTGGAATGATGCGTTGCAGAAAGCGGAAGATGCAGTCACAAATGCTAGGAACATGGCAGAGCGAGAACAAGCTATGGAGACAAATATCGCCCTCAAAGCCGCAACGGCGAAATACAAATACACTTTAAATCAAACAGCAAGAGAGAGCTGGAAAAACAAAACTGAAAGCCTCAACCTAGACAAAGAAGGGAACACGGCATGGAAGCTAGTCAGAGTCAAGAATGACGAAACCCCTTCAAACAAACAAATTACCATCAAGCAGGGCGAAAACTTGCTCACTAGAAAAAAAGCCGCAAACGCTTTTGTAGAACACTATGCCAGAGCAAACCACATCGAGGTCCTTGCAGATAGGCATACAGACATTAGTGAAGAGCAAAAGGGGCACGACAACATCAATACGGCACCAGAAGAGCATATGATGGCCAAATAACAATGAGTGAAATGGAAGTGGCCATGAGAACATTAAAGAAAAGAAAATCTCCCGGAAAAGATGGGATAACAAACGAAATGCTAATGGGGCTGGGCCAAACAGAAAAGAGGAAACTGCTATCAGTCCTGAACTAAAGCTGGAAACGGGGTATTGTACCCCAGGCATGGAAAGACGCAGTACTTGTACCAGTACCAAAGAAAGGAAAGGACAAAATAGCCTACTGAGCTGTGTCGGCAAACTGATGGAACGTATGAAAAACACAAGACTGATGTGGCACCTGGAAGAAAAACGAATACTAATTCCACAGCAAGCCGGCTTTAGACAGCACATATCTACTGAGGACCAGGTCATCCTCATAGCCCAGGAAATAGAGGATGCCTACCAGGCACAGAAACACACAGTAGCGGTATGGGTGGACCTGGAAAAGGCATTTGACAAAGTCTGGAAAGACGGACATAGAGTCAAGCTAAGGAGAAGTGAAGTTTGTGGGATAATGTACAAGTGGATCAACCACTACCTCCAAAAACGAACGGCCAGAGTCCAAGTACAAGGGCAGATGAGCAAAAAGGTGACACTCGAGAACGGAGTACCTCAACGGGAATTACTGTCACCCACACTCTTCCTGGTGTATTTAAACGACATTACAGAGAATATACCAAGAAAAGTCCATAGCTCAATATTTGCAGACAATCTGGCTATGTGGACCTCTGAAAAGAATCTCACCATAGCAAGAAATCGGATGCAGCAGACCCTAACATCGCTGGAAGAGTGGGCGAACTCATGGCTGGTCAAAATAAACGAGGAGAAAACCACATGTACAATATTCTCGCTATCAATCAAACCCCAAATTCCCAAATTGAGTCTAAATGGCTAATTCCTGCAGCCAAACGACAACCCAAACTATCTGGGAGTCACATTTGATCGGCGCATGACATGGAAAAGTCAGATCGAGAGAAACCGAATGAGAGCCAGAGAAAGAATGGCAATCATGAGGAAACTTGCCGGCAAAAGCTGGGGAGCAGACGAAAGTATACTAAAGAAACTGTACACTGGAAGAGTGAGACCAGTTCTCGAGTATGGCATTGCGGCATGGACAACAGCAGCAAAGGCGAACTTCGAAAAGTTATCAAACTTCAAAACCAAGCTATGAGAGTTATAACAGGAGGCATGAAGTCAACGATTATTGTAGAACTTGAAAAGATTACAAAACTGCAATCCATGACCGATAGAAGAGACTGCAGAGCCCATCTGCAGTCAGAGAAACTCCGAAGACTGACTGACCATCCAATGTACCAGAGACTAAACAATTTGGGAAATGGGAAACTAAAGCGGAGAAACTTTGCAGAAATAGCCAAAGCAAAGATGCAGGAAGATCCCATAAACGCATTAACAACAACAAAGCCCATCACTACTGTACGAAAACCTACCTGTAGGCAGGATATATTTCCAGAGGTGGTAGAAAATATACCAGGTATTGCAAACAAAAACTGCCAGACTGAAAAAAAAGGAGAGATACTACCCTAAGCTTTATATCTAAACACTACTCAAGCATGGACTGGATCCATGTATACGCCGACGGTTCTGTAACAAACACTACACAGAACGGAGGGGCAGGAGCATTCCTGAACCTACCAAATGGCAGAAAAATAACACTGTCATTCGCTACTGGTAAGTACACAAGCAATTTCAGAGCGGAGGCAGAGGCACTGAGGGCGGAAGTGGAAGAAATGGTGACACATAAAGAAAATGAAATCCATACAGTCCTGCTTACAGATGCTCTGGCCGTAGTCACAGCGCTAAAAAGCCAGAAAAACACTGAGCTTAATGACTTAAGAGCAGTACTCTGTCAACTATGCCAGCAGTCCGCACCAAAAAGGGTAGTGGTACAGTGTGTCCCATCACACTGCAACATCCAAGGCAACGAGGAGGCAGACAGACTGGCAAAAGAAGGTGCAAGACTACCACAAACAGATACTAGTATGACGTACGAAGAGTCAAAACGGCTTATTAAAGCCAGATACATGACCAAATAGGAAACTGAACATACTGGTTACACCAAAAACGATGCCTATTACCAGTTGAACAGAAGAGAGCAGGTCGTTGGCTTCAGACTTCGCACTGGCCACAACAGACTGAGGTACCACCTATTCAACAAATTGAAGATAGGGTGTACCGACGAATGCCCGTGCGGTACTGGTAAAATGACCGCAGAACATCTGCTGCAGAACTGCCCGACATACGAGGATCAGAGAGAGCAGATGTGGCCATTGCCAGTGGAACTGCAAGACAAGCTCTATGGCAGTGGCGACAGCCTCAGGATGACCGCCGCTTTTTTCGAAAAAATAATGGTTACTGTCTGACTGCGTACGCAGAAGAAGAAGAAGAAGAAGAAGAAGAAGAAGAAGAAGAAGAAGAAGAAGAAGAAGAAGAAGAAGAAGACCGGCATCAGACTGGCAGCAGACTGCCATAAGACTGGCATCTCGCATAGGATTTATTTCCGTAGCTGGGGCAGTCGTGTAGATGTTAGGCTAAGGACTACAGGCCGCTTCGCCACGTCGTGTGCTAGCTGTGTTTATTTCCATCACGCCCTGCACCATAAAAACAACATATGTCATACCGAGGAGAGCCTCTGCCATCCTTGTCAGAAAGGTAAGCATCGACACCGTTCAGCAACGCGCTTCCCTTGTGGTTCAGCATTCCGTTATATGTGTCTCTCTTCAATATCTATATTGCATCGTATGCAGTCCACATGCATTGTAACAGTGGGTATTTTACAATGTGTTGTATTGATCGCATTTGAAACTGGGATTCAATCCATCGCTCGCACTTTGATAACAAAACATATACATACGAGCAACATTACATACGTCTTTACAAGTTAATCATATCGCGAAACGCAATGACCGATGAAGGGCGAGTGTCAAAGAGTTCAACGTGAAAATTTGATCAAATGAAATATGGGTAGAGATTAAATATAATAGGAAGGGATACATCAGGGAATGTAGGGGAAGAACCGAGGACATGAAAATGTCGATAATTATGCATTCTGTGTAAGAGTACGAAGAGCAATTATAAGATGTCCCCATAATAGTCGACTGAGTATCAACGCAGGAGGGAAAGAGGACATGAGTGAATATGCGTGATACGACACTATGCGATCTGTAGAAAATGACGAATAAAGAGAGAGTCACAGGAAGTCGATTAATAAGGAACAACAACACGGGTATAGTATTATAAGAGATGAAATTGAGGGATGTAGAGAGATCGAGGGAGTGACCACGAAAGAAACTGTGAAAAACATATAGATTTAACGATATAGGAAGAACAACAAATAAAAATAGAGAGAGAGAGATAGAGAAAGAGAGAGAAAGAGAGAGAAAGAGCGAAGAGAAAGAGATAGATAAAGAGAAAGAGAGAAAGAGAAAGAGAGATATAGAAAGAGAGAGATAAAGAGAAAAAGGGAGACAAAGATAGAGTAAAGGATAAAGAAAGATAAAGAGAAAGACAAAGAAATAAAGAGAGAGAGAGAGAGAGAAGGGGTGAGAGAGAGCGAGAGAGAGAGAGAGAGAGAGAGAGAGAGAAATTCAAATATACCATTTCAAACAACATTCCCAGATTAACCATTTTAACATATACAAACAGTATTACCAATGAAGTGTGGCATAGAAAGACAATCGTCTGCAAGTGAGAACGGAACACCGGCATGTGATCATAATGATGGGATGTATACTGTGACGGACAACCGAGTACAGAAATGGTATTTTGAAGGAGTGTGAGAAAGGTTGATATCATTTCACTATAAATTATAATTTGCAGAACCGTATGTAGGTTATAGTGGGACATCATAAAACCAGAATTATAAAGAGGAAGACATCGAACAATGACGCATCAATACAGCAAAATAAAATGATATCCAAATTCACCAGCGCTTCCCATCAAGACGCCATATGTGGATAAGTCATTCAGTGCGGGTTATCAAGTAACATAAATGCAATGAAAAGAATAATAGAGTGTTACACTAAGACACTTTACAATACAATCTGGAGAAGCATATAACATGATGTCCTTCTGTAACAGCAATGCTTCGTCAGTCGATGTGTGCCATACAAAGACATCTACTGAATAATTGACCAGCTGTTTGCTTCACGAGATAATAGTTTATGATTCAGTTTATGGCTGAACAGCGAGAAGAAATGTATGTATGCTACTAGATACTAGTTTATGATTACGTTTATGGCTGAACAGCGAGTGATATTTAATCTCTGTTTCTAGATAATAGTTTATGTTTACGTTTATGGCTGAACAGTGAGTGACAATGTATCTCTGTTTCTAGATAATAGTTTATGTTTATGTTTATGGCCGAACAGCGAGTGACAATGTATCTCTGTTTCTAGATAATAGTTTATGATTACGTGTATGGCTGAACAGCGAGTGACATTGTATCTCTGTTACTAGAGAACATTTCGATCCTATTTTGATTAATAGTTTACGGGGTGGAAGACTAACGTCTGGTGAGGCAAAATATGCTGATCAGACATGATAACCATGCTTATACAAAATATGCTGATCAGACATGATAATCATGCTCATACAAAATATGCTGATCAGACATGATAATCATGTTCAGACACAATATGCTGATCAAACATACTAATCAGGATCAGGCAAAACATACTGGCTAGGACACTCACCTTAGTTTCCTCGCAACCCTCCCTGGAAACGGGTTGTTTTCATGGCAGCCTGGATAACAGGGTGATGGATTGACGTGATCCATGTAGTAGTCAGCGACACGCAGATGAAGCTAATCAAAGCACGATTACCTGGAGGACCGCGGGCCAACTTCATCAGATCGTTCGAGATGTGAGGAAAGCTATTGCACCCGAGACGTAACGTCCTTTTCAATGCGCACAAAAGAGATACTTATTCATTGTGAGCATTCGCAAACAACAACAGCAACACTAGCTTACATAATTATGTATGCAATGCGTCAGATACACACGAATACTTCAAACGTCTCTCCAAACCATATATTTAGATTCGTTAATGACTGTATTCCATTACAATATAATACCTGAACATCCTTTCAAAAATAGTGAATAGTATGTACGTGTCGTCAGAGACAAAGTTGGATGAACATCTGTTTCAAGGACCCGCTATACTTTAGTGCATTTCACAATGTTTGCTGCGATTTAAAATTGAATATCTCCGTTTGATCAAAATATATCAAATTTCCCTGCATTTCACCATGTCACAATGATGAATATTGTTTTCTTGCCCACAAACATGTGGTACACAATTTTTATTATTTAGGGTAACAAAAAAACAGCCCTCCTAATGAAACCAGTCTTTTGAAATGATTCCCCTTTTTTAAAAGTGAGTAATTTTGGAAATAATGTTTTTCACGTGTTTCACGAAATCTATCCAACTTCACCCCAAAGCTCATTCACAGCAAACTGTAGTAAGTGATGGATCACTGATTATTAACAGATCTAGTGACTCTTCCTGTTTGTCAATGTGTTCATACACATTATGACATAGGCGTAGCTTAACTAATTGTTAACGCTCGCGAATACAATGAGCCAATGAGATCGTTACAATACATAAAATTACATTGAACATGCAACAATATTTTTTTAGAGAAGTTAAGCGTTGTAAGCTGTATCGGAGTATTTCAAACCCTGAAAAGAGAACTATTCAAGATTTGGGTTAAAATGAAAAGTCACTTGATAGGTTGCTCCAAGACTATGTCATTTCGTGTTCTATGAAAACAAATACGCAAGGTAGAAAGAGAATGGCAGTTAACTGATAGGGATGTGATCAGAAACAAAATGTGTAGAATGTTTGATTCTAAAGAACCAATGACACTTAGGAAACCGAAGTCTCGTCTCAGAACATGCAATCCCATTGATCCAATGAAGTCCACATTAGAGAGAACTGTAAGGGGCAACTGATTTGCCTTTAAAAGTATGCTGGCGGGAGATACGTCATCTGTGAACAGCCGCATGTGGTATTCATGGCAAACACGTTTGCACGTAAAGTACGCTAAATACGTAAACAATGTTTTGATATTGTGTATGTCGATGTAATGTGGATAAATGATCACCGCACAAGTAAAAAGCAATGACAATCAATGGCTCACTAAATAACACATACCATATAACGAAACGTATGTAAAACATGAATTGCTTACCCTTTGTCAAACAAACACGTACGGACACATTATTTGACATAGACAAGTTGATCAACGAGCATGGGGATATGTGTTTGAGACAGCCACTTTACCATTCATACTAAAACCCAATTCGTGAACTCGTTTGGACAAAAGTTACTTATCCCCTTGGGCCGTGGGAAGCCGTCATTATTTGTCCAGGCCTAGGCGCGTCGCTGTCATTCCATGATGATTTAACATGTCCGCAACATTTCTGATCCATCTAGATCTTGGACGGTTACGGTTGCAAAATCCCGAACGTCGTTCGTTATAGGTGCACATGGGTAGTTGACGAGGTTGCATTTTCATTAGGTGATCGAACCACGTAATGCTCCTCGTCAATATATTCAGTACCTGGTCTTTTTTCAACTATCTTTATCACATATTCATTGTGCATTCTATCTCCTAGCTTCGTTGATTGTTTTACAGATGCATCTCATCTCACTTATCGTGATCTTTCTCTATAAAGTTGTTGTTAAAATCCACGTTTGATACTGGTAACAGAGTGTTGGCAGGCACACACTATTGATTAGCATTATTTTGGTGAACTTGTTTATGCTAGGGTGTTTCAATAATGGTGCCAGCTAGTATGCAATTACATTTGCATTTTTGCACGTGATCTAAATCGCTATTTATACACATCCATCCTGTGTGAAAACAATGTCAAAGTCATTTAACTCATGCACTTGTATGATCTTGGTCCCGTTTTCCATAACGTTCATGTATTCATACGATCTTCTTATCTGCATAGTTTCTCTTTTGGGTGTATTCATTCCCATTCTCTATCTTTTACATACAGATGTTGCTGCAGATCATTTTCGCTCTCGTAAAGTAGACATTGTTAATTTGCAAAAAGAAGTTCATTTAACTGATCAGCATCTGTCCTTATGAAAAGGACAGGTAGCAGCAGCAAGTAAAACTGTCAAACTATGCGATATAAAAGAACTAACAATATGTTGCCTTCTCAAATACAGACGCAGGTCGTTGGGCTAAATCTGAGAATCATGTCTAACAAGAGGAAGAAAACTACTGGAAAAAAGAGGAGCTGTCATTTGTTCAGCCGAGAGCAGTCGTCAACTTGTTGGTATAGTCTGACTGATTAAGTGAGAAGTTAACTGATATGTTTGTTTTCTGAGAAATATAATGTTCCAACACCTTTGTACAAACGCTCCTATTTAGGACCACCTCGATTAGATAGAAGATGTATTTCAGAACTGAATTATAACCATTTATTATGTGGTCCATTGTTAAACCAGGACAAAACCATCTGAAGTATGTACTTTCTATGATCTATATATTATGCGATTGTACATTATCACACATTCGTTCTACGAAATGCGCAGTTATTTCTTTCAGCACATACAAGAGAAAACTACAGTAAAAAGGAAATTATTTGGTAACTAATGTAGAAAATCCCATTCGAATTGGAGAAACGCATATGCTTAATAAAAGACATTTTTTTAATTTACCGGATTTTTTTTTTCTGCAAAGGACACAATAAATCTTTTTGCTAACAAAGATCAAATGAACTAGCCACTTTAAGGAAAAGACACTACCTGACAAAAAGTAAATTTTAAAGTCGTTGGGACATTGAAAATTTAAAACCAGGGGTACAAATTCACGTTAATCGGTGCACGGGTTACTGAGATATTAGACGGCACTTGACAGCAACCATTGTGAAACGGACTAAAGTCAGTTCTCAACACATATAATAGATCATTATGATGAGCCGTCGTTTTTAGTAAATGGACTATTCATGATGTTGTATCGCAACATGACCTTCACTATGGAAATCGTATATTTCAATTAACCAAAACCCTTCAGCTCACTGTGGAGAACAGGTCCTCAACAATCAACCTCCACGTCACATGCCCTCTTCACCAGCATATGGCACACCAGTTGTATTTCCTTCAAATTAGATCACACTTGTACACCAACTGAAGGTTTGGCCTTGCACTTCTTACTCTTTAGAAAAAGTGTGCCTCGCAATGTCGGCTGGCTGTACTCGTACAGTTAGACTTATCTTGTGTCAACGTATTTTATGTATGTATGTATGTATGTATGTATGTATGTATGTATGTATGTATGTATGTATGTATGTATGTATGTATGTATGTATGTATGTATGTATGTATGGATGTATGTATGGATGTATGTATGTATGTATGTATGTATGCATGTATGTATGTATGGATGTATGTATGTATGTATGTATGTATGTATGTATGTATGTATGTATGTATGTATGTATGGATGTATGTATGTATGTATGTATGGATGTATGTATGTATGTATGTATGGATGTATGTATGTATGCATGTATGTATGTATGGATGTATGCATGTATGTATGTATGGATGTATGTATGTATGTATGTATGTATGTATGTATGTATGTATGTATGTATGTATGGATGTATGTATGTATGTATGTATGGATGTATGTATGTATGTATGTATGTATGTATGCATGTATGTATGTATGGATGTATGCATGCATGTATGTATGTATGTATGTATGTATGTATGTATGTATGTATGTATGTATGTATGTATGTATGTATGCATGTATGTATGTATGTATGTGTGTATGTATGTATATGTGTAAATGTATGTACGTATGTATGCATGTAAGAATGTGTATATATGCATATGTATATATGTATGTATGTATGCATGTATGTATGCATGCATGAATGTATGTATGTATGTGTGTGTATGTATGCATGTATAGGGTCATGTATGTACGCACGTATGCATGTATATATGTGTGCATGTGTGTATGCATGTATGTATGCATGCATGTAAGTATGAATATATGACTGTATGTATGTATGCATGCATGTATATGTGTGTATGTATGTATACATGTATGTGTGTATGTATGTAGGTAGGTAGGTAGGTATGTATGTATGTATGCGTGTGTGGGCGTGTGTATGTGCACGCTTGCGTGTGTGTTTGTGTGTGTGTCGGTGTGTGTATATATATTTGTGGAAGTCGATGTCATCCCCTAACCAGTAAGGTCATTAGCGCACACATGATGACATCCTCACAACACCACGCCATGTTTGCCTGTCAGCAGCCGCAGCCTGTTCCTCTTCTGGTCGGAGATTGGTCCAATTGTATCACCTCCGCCCTAGTCTTGCACAATGGCTGTCGAGTCTTGGTGGAGCCCATCTCGTCTACAAGCCGGTGCGGACCAACATCTGCATCTGACTTGGTCGAGCCAGGCGAGCCATTTCCTCATTTGCCTACATCATAGTTGCCATAGTTTCGCAATGTGCGAAAGTGAGGTTGACTTGTGTTTTCACTTATTTTCGACAGGCTTCTCATTTTACTTATAGCCATCAGAAAAATAGCTAGCCGACCCCGACATAATGTTAACAATAATAGTATGTTCGTTCGTCCTCGTCCATGGGAGCGAGCAACATCATGACATGTCTTAATGCAATCTTGAATGTTTATGTCCGCTCATGACTGATCAAGCCAATTCAAGTCTGGAATGGTCTATGACAAGACTGGTAAACGTAGTCAGCAGGCGTCTCTGACATCTTCTCTGCGCTCGACTTCATGGTTGCACGTCTATCCTGGGCTGTCTGGATACGACGATCCCCGTAGAGTTGAACTCCATCTGTAACCGTGCTCTTCCTTGTTGAGCGATTTCAAGCCAGGTTCTTGCACGTGTTAATGTATATTTTAACGCTTTTTAGACGTGCTTGTGATCCTGTTCCTTCACTCAGCTCGATACACAGGAGCCTCTTTGGAAGCCTTTCGTTTGACATTGTGACAAGGTGGCCATCTCATCGCATTTGCGATTTTTTGCAAAAGTGCCAACATACTTTGCATGTTGGCTGTAGACACCATTTAAATGTATGTTACATGGTCCTACCGGCGAATATGCAGTATTCGTGTCAGACAGTTCATATTACATTTTTTTAGTCTCCTGGCGTTACCAGCGTAGACAGTCCAGCTCTCATACGCATAGAGCAGGAAGGAGACAATGGCGACACGATAGATCTAGTGCTTAGTCATTTTTCTGATCCATCGACGTTCCCACACTGTTAGGCGCATTCGGCATGACACACTTAGCTGGAATTTCCTATGCCAAAGACAGACCTGACTGGAGACAACATTTGTGTGTTTGTCTGAAGGCAGTGGAAGACAAGATGCGTCAAGATGCCGACTCCAAATGTGTGCGGCAAAGCAAGGGCAACAACTGACTGCCCCCTCTCTAGCATGAAGTTCATTGTATCTCGAAACTGACATGATGTCAATCAATACACATTCATAGTTTGGGTGCAACTAATGTATGTGTGTAATGTATGTTGTCTGTTCAACTAATGTGCCGTTTAGTTGCTTTTTCAGAAATTGCATTGATATCAATTTCAAAATAAGTACATTTAAAACAATGCAGAAGGTTACCGTTTTACTATAACAGTTCTTTTGCATGGAATCTAAGATGGGTCATTTATATTGCGAATATCATGACCGAGAAAAACAAATGCAACTGGCATTTGGTCTGGATAGATCATCATGTTATCGTTGGATTGGACATGACTCAATTTACTCATTACAAGCAAGGCAGGAAAAGAAAATGTGAAGATTTCGACAAAGATGTCATACAATGGGATATTTTGAAACTGAAGACAAAAAATCAACTTTTTACTCTCCGAAAACTAAAATTAACATTCGAGCTTCTGTAGACTAAAGTCAAAGAACAAGTTGCAGAACAGAACAGGACATCTAAAATGTGTAATGATGAAGTGCTGACACGTGAGTCCTTTTTATAAATAGGCATTCAGTTGTAGAAGAAGTGTGTTGAACATGTGCTCCGAGAAGAAAAACATTGAGATGTAATACACTTTGTCCAGCCAGTAACAATTATCAACCTCTTTGCTGTGAATAGACAAATTATGTTGATTACTTTAATCTTTTGTGGACTTGAACATCAAAATAATTTGTAGATATGCAAATCTCTTAACATCTATGGACTAAATAATATGAATGTTTTAACGTCATGGATATTTTAATGCTGCATGCGAAAAATCATTTGGATCTAACATGCAGTTTATAGAAAATTGCTTTGGACCTTGCTCATGTATTAACAGACGGACTATAGCTGAAATAGCCAAGCCTGAGGTCCCTTTGCTCAGCACTTTTCTTCGAGGTATATGACGGCATAACTATCAACTAGCTTGTTCTCAGTTATCAGCTCATTAATCTCGAGCTCTGCTCTCTCTTTGCACAATTATCTGCATTACTTGCCCAAGGTTGTGATGACATTGGTACTCCTTCGTTCTATCACCATAATGAGCCTATTCTTCCACCTTAACATTATTACCTGAATAATTCAGGCATCGGTTAAAGGTTTCATAATATGCTAGATATTTTGATGAAAAATCACAGCTTATAACAGCTACTAACAAAAATTAGATTGTACTGGGGAAATTCTTAGTAACAATACAAACGCGATAGGAAGAACTGATTGAAATACAGATGCATACACCCCCACCCCCCTCCCCCACATCCGCACACACACACATATCGATATATAAGTGTTTGAGTAAGTATTCCCTTACCAGTCATGTCTGACTATAGGTCGATGCGACCTGGGAGTAGCAACACTCCTGAGTTTTCACTTTTCCTTTTACTTGCGGCATAGTCTTTTCGCGTATCTGTGTTGCATGAAGTTATATTCGTCTAGCCTGAGTTGGATCTTCAAATTGCGCCTGCATTTGGGTCGGTCTGTAGCTATGCCGTCCCTCAATGACAGATTCATACCCAGTGCCTTCATGTCGCTCTTACATGCGATTTTGAACATCTGCTTTGGTCGGCCAGCTGGTCGTTTACCACATACCAGCTGTCCATAGATAATATATGTGGGTATTCGACTGCTTTCCATGCGACAAACATAACCAAGCCGTCACAGTCTTCGTTGAGGGTGTACATACTTGGAAGACTCGTGCGAAAATACACCTCCGCATTTTACACCCACTCTCTCCATGAGATGCAACCAGTGGATCTTATTCACGTAATTGAAATGTGTTGAATCTATGCTCTTGCTTGTCACGTGTTGCCACCTTTCGCTGCCATACATAAGCGTGCATTGTAGACCATGGTCTAGGTCTTGGCTGCACGTTTGGTGTTTTCCCAGGCACATGTTGTGAGATGAGAAATTAAGGTAGCAGCTCTGCCTACTCGATTGCCTAATTCGGGATCTAGGGAGAGCTTATCATTGATTAGAGACTCCAGGTACATCAACTGGTCCACATATGCCAGTTCATAGATATCGATAGTGATGATTGAAGTGGTATCTGCATCTTATCCCAGCACATTTGTTGTATTGATATATATTGTTAGACCGACATCTCTGCACGCATTATCGAAGCGATCTATAAATCTCAAGTGTTCATGTACACTGACAGTAACAAGTACAGCTTCATTAGCAAATAACAAGTCCCTGGCAGTACCTGATCTTGGTTTTAGCTTTAAAGCTCGCAAGATTAAACAGACGTCCATCTGATGCAGTCTGAAGACCAATCTCTTATATTGCAGTACCAAATACGTGCCGCTGTAGCAACGAGATTCCGAGGGCCAGGACACAGCCTTGTTTAACTCCACATTGAATATTAAATGGAGGTAATGTATTACCGTCGAATTGGACTGTTCCTCTTCTTCTTCTTCATCGTACGCTGTTTACAGCGATATTTACGTTGCACTGTTTCAATTTGTTAGCCAGTGGCTCAGTGCATCCGATTTCAACAGGCGTTTCTGTAGGGTTGCCCTCCTTAGCCTTTGGCTGTCGCCAGCCTAACTGCAAGGCAGCAGTTGTTTTTGGTCAGAGTTGTCTCTCTTAGGAAGTTGTCTTGCAGGACTATCGTGTCTTCCCTACTCGTGCCAAAGGGTTTGGCAATGATATGATGGACTATGTACTAGTTTGTACTATCCCGGAAGAGAGGCACTCCAGTGTGACTTTTTCCCAGGATCATCACGTCCTGCCAGAAACGTAGCATATGCATATGAGTGAGGTATCTTTTTGCTCGCTTTATTTTCTCGGCTCATCTGCAGTGATGGTACGCCTAGCATTCCCCGCCACCCGGGAGCTTGTCACCATAGGGCAGGAGGTGCAATGTCCGCTGGACTGCATCTCTTCTGCGTCCATTGGAATGACTGATACCAGACAGATGCAAAGAACGAGGAAGGAGTGCATTTTACCAGGTGCATTCCTGCGGGTCGATCGGGCCGGGACGCAAGCCACAGCCATTTCGTAGCCTCTCATCTCAGCGGTGCTGAGATTTAGTGCGGGATTCTGGCTTAGAGGCGTTCGGCCGTAATCCCTCAGATGGTAGCTTATCAGCCAAGCATGTGGACCAAATGTCAACGACCTGTGATTCCTCTCGAAATAGTGCATTTGTCCAGGTGACAAGCCTAGTCTTGCACGGAGATGTTGTTCGCCTGGGGAGCGGACATATCTCATGGTCAACGGTTGAGTCTCAGCAGTTCGCAGTGAGGTAGCTGATCTACTGCTTAGGGCACCCCGACCGAGAACTAAGTCTTCTACAAATTATTTTATACCTGATCGCCGTATGGGGTGAATATCGAGCAGCTTCCCGCCCGCTTTGATCAGCGGACGGCAGAGACCTCATTCTGCGGCTTGACCGGGCGGGGCTGGAGCGTGGACCCCAGGTCCCCACCATGTCGAAGCCTCCCTTTGCATTCGTGCTGAGCTGCTTTTGGGCGGGATTTTTGCTTAGAGGCGTTCGGCCGTAATCCCTCACCTCGCACCGTTGGCTTATTAGCCTAGTACGTGAACCAAATGTCCTCGGCTCCTCTCGAGTTTAGCAGGATTACCGTAGCAACGCCCTGTCATTAGTAGGGTAAAACCGACCTGTCTTCCGAGGATCTATTTCCAGCACCCGTTCAATATTAGCCAGAACGTATCAATAGAGGGCTTTTAGTTAGTCAATGGCCAAGTTTCTGGAGCCTGCGATTTCTGCAGGGTAAAGACCAGATTATCATAGCAGGCGCTCTTTTAATTGGGGGATAGAAGACTGACCTGTCTTCCGTGGCTCTAATACCAGCACATATCACTATTTGATCCCACGAAGGTGCTCTCATTTTGACAGTCATTCTACAGTATTGGCGTGTTAAGTCAATTTAAGCCTCAGGTTCCACTCCTGGTAGTGCTGTTCCGTCAATTCCTTTATCAAACACTGAATACAGACCAACCGAGCCACAGAAAGCATAGCCCCAGATTTCTGAGGGTCTAAATCCAGAACCAGTTCCATATTAGACCCAAGGCAAGTGGTCTCGGCATTTAAGTGTTGGCCGTGTTGAGTCAAATTAAGCAGCAGGCTCCACTCCTCGTGGTGCCCTTCCGTCAATTCCTTTAAGTTTCAGCTTTGCAATCATACTTCCCCGGGAACCCAAACACTTTGGTTTCCCGGAAGCTGCCCGCAGAGTCATCGAAGCAACTCCTGCGGATCAGTAGTCGGCATCGTTTATGGTCAGAACTACGACGGTATCTGATCGTCTTCGCGCCTCTGACTTTCTTTCTTGATTAATGAAAACATTCTTGACAAATGCTTTCTCAGTAGCTCGTCTTGCGGCGATCCAAGAATTTCACCTCAAACGCCGCAATACGAATGCCCCCGTTTGTCCCTGTTAATCATTACCTCCAGTTCCTAAAACAAACAAAATAGAATCGAGGTCCTATTACATTATTCCATGCACCATTATTCAGGCAGCCGAGGCCTGCTTTGAATACTCTAATTTTATTCAAAGTAAACGGGCCGGCCACCCAGGACACTCAGCGAAGAGCACCCGTGGGGGAGAGACGACAGACGGTAGGGCAGGAGACAACGGGCAGTGAACCGGCGCGAGCCGGACCGCCCGCCTGCGCCTGAGATCCAACTACGAGCTTTTTAACTTCAACAACTTTAATATACGAAAGAGTCCCGTATTATTATTTTTCGTCACTACCTCCCCGTGCCGGGAGTGGGTAAGTTGCGCGCCTGCTGCCTTCCTTGCATGTGGTAGCCGTTTCTCATTCTCCCTCTCCGGAATCGAACAGTGATTCCCCGTTACCCGTTACAAACATGGTGGGCATGTCACGTACCATCGAAATGTGATAGGGCAGCTATTTGAAAGATACGTCGGCGGCACATGAGGCCATGCGATCAGCACAAAGTTTAGATAACCAGTGGGGACGCCGCAACCCCGCGACGGGAAACGACGATTGGTTTTGAACTAATAAAAGCGCTCTTTTCGCGAGGGTCGGAGCTTTGTAAGCATGTATTATCTCTAGAATTGCCACAGTTATCCAAGTAGGATCGTGTCATCTAAGGAACCTCGACTGATTTAATGAGCCATTCGTGGTTTCACCGTGAGACAGTGTAAACTTAGACATGCATGGCTTAATCTTTGAGACAAGCATATGACTACTGGCAGTATCAACCAGATATATGTGGGAGACGTACGAACCACACACACAGGTCGGCGGAGGACGGTTGTGTAAAAAGCCTCACTGGGATGGCCGCAGGGACCGACTGATGGAAGGACGGACGGTTGTTCCCCCCATGCCTCAGTATGTCGACCTAGGACCGCCTGACAGGGGCCACTAAACACACCAGACGACCGACCGACCAGGCTCGCTCGGGGAGGGATGGCAGCGCTCTGTGCAGAACGGATCCCAACGGCCCCGGCAATGAATTTCACTGGGACTGGAGACAATTTTCGCCTTCCGGCTTGCCCTTCTTCCGAGGGTTGGTAAGGCTAAGACAGGGCCTTCAGGTTGTATTCATGCTTTCCATTTGCCGGTCACAAGCTCTTTGTGAGAGTCTGACCACCATCGAGACGAACTGTCGAGCTCTGCTATAAGCCTTAGAAAAATCACCACCGACTGTCAAAGTTTCTCGATACGGACCAGAGCAGCGCACCTCAGCGGAGGCCACGGCACAACAAACCGCTTCCCGATACCTATACGGGTAAAGGCTGCCGAGCGTTTTCGGCAAGCCCGCGCTATCGCTCCGTCTGGCGGGACTGAGATCGCTTTATGAACACTGGTTGAGATTGAGTCGCGGCGGCGAGACAACTACCCCAGATCTTAACATGTTTATATTTAACCTCCCCGACGTATAAAAAAAAAATTCTAGAAATTGCCCCATTATTTGACATCCACAATTTACATGTAGCTCTACTTCAAGAAACTATACGTGCATCCAGTGAATTATATGTATCAGGAAATACCAGCTATGTATGTAAGTCGAACAGTTGAGTACATACAAAATAACATCCATGGGTATGTTGCACATCTAACAGCACATCGACCTGATGTGCAGAAAACGACAGTATGGCACACTGGAAGCAAATGCACACTTGATAACGTTTACAGTCCACCTCAGACAAGATTTGAAAACTACACTATACACAGTACCACATTATTACATTTGCAGGTGGCTTCAGCGGACACTTCCACCGTTGCAGATACCAAGATCACAACAGAACAGTAACATTTGTAGAAGCGCTCTCTGAAACAACCAGCCTGTCGCGCCTAAAATATGCAAGGTCTGAACCAACAGTCTGCATTAATTATCCATTTATTTAATTCTTGAAACTTTTAAACCTAGCAATGTCTTGGTCTAAACGAATGTTCCTCCATTTGCATGTTTCCGCTTTCTTCTTGGGTAATATGATTGTCCTGACTATGTAGATTAATCGTTCATCTTCTGCCACAGTTAACGTATCTCTTCAGTTACTGATTTTCTATAAATGCACCAATGTCTAAAGTTAACAGGTTAACTATAGTATCCATCTCGTTTAAAGTCATTTCATTCCACTTTTCTAGTCTGTGTCGTTGCACTAGTTTACTATTATTTTGCATTTCCTAATGAGCAAATTGTGCTCCGTATCTGCCTCCAAACAAGCGTAAGCAATGGATTGTTTTAATTTGCTTTATCTATCTTGAGTGTCACGCTTATGTTATCTAATATATATATGCATGTTCAGTTCTGAGTTGCTCATTAGATCGCAGTCGTCAGCAAATACAAGTTCCCTGATTATGTAGCCAGCCACTTTGGTTTTCGCCTTCATTCTTCTGGTATTGAGTAACTTGCCATCTGTGCGGTACTTTATGGGTATTCCACGCCACATTGATCTGAAGGCGTCTGTCATCGTGGCCGCGAACATCATGCTAAACAAAGTCGGGTCGAGTACACATCCTTGTTTTACTCCGTTTGATACTAGAAACGTTTTAGAGATTGCACCGCTTTCCAGTACACGAGCACACATGCCTTCGTGTAACTGTTTCATCATGGTTATGAACTTGTTGGGGCAGCCAAACTTGGACATTATCATCCACAGCCCTCCTCTGTTTACTGTATCAAATGCCTTTGTCAAATCAATAAATGTGGTGTACAAGGCCTGATTTTGTTCCCGACACTTCTCTTGTACTTGGCGAGCGGCAAACATCATGTTGGAATGGACTGGTTCTCTGCCGCATGCGATAATTGTGGCCTGACCATCAATGCCAAAAAAATACATAGGTCATGTACAAAGCAGCACCAGGCATGCGGTACACAAAACCAGAGACTACAGTCAGCGTGCTAACGCTGAATTTTGTAGACAAATTCACATAAATGGGAAGCACACTGTCGAGATCTGTCAGCCAAGACGATGAGGTGGCAAGCAGAATAGCAAAGGCCAGCACAGCCTTTGGTAGAATGCGCTAAATGGTCTGGACACGCCGTGGCATCAGCGTCAAGACCAAACTCAAAGTCTATCGTGCAACCATCATCCCAACCCTACTATACGCTTGCGAAAGCTGGACTGTATACTCTGGACATGCAAGGAGGTTAATTCACTTCCACACAGGTTGCCTTAGGCGAATATTCCACATACGATGGCAAGATCGTGTCACTGACATCGAAGTTCTCTCTAGGGCTAACATGCATAGCATCTATGCACTGCTAGAAAAAGCACGACTATGATGGGCCGGACACCTCGTCCGTATGTCAGACGAGCGGTTCCCAAAGAAGGATGGCGCGAGAGAGGGCCACCAAAAAAACGTTTTAAAGACGGTCTGAAGGACTCACTGAAAAGTTGCCAGAAAGATATCGACACCTGGCAATGTCTTACGCAAAACAGATCTGACTGGAGAAGCGCAGTCAAATCGGGTGTAGCTACCGGCGAAGACGACCGTGTTGTGAAAGACCAGAGCAGACGCGAGACCCGGAAATCCCGAACAGCGGAAACACCATCCCCTTCTACAAACCTCGTGTACCCGATATGTAGCAGATGTTTTCGTGCCAACATTGGCCTGTTCAGCCACATGCGCACCCACACCCAACAGGTAAATCTGTGACAAGGATGATGTCGGCGGTCCTCATCGACAACGATGGGCAGCTATTGCATTACTTATATATCTTGAGTGCCACGCTTATGTTATCTGATCGACACCTTCCTTTATTCCCTGGTTGTACCATGTGTATCTCAAATCGACTACGTGATTACAGTTGGTTACTATAATACAGTATTCCGTGCGACAAAAGTCCACTTTCAGTCCAAGTACCCAGCCCTGTCTTCCCAAGTATGACCCACATCTTGCTATTCCCACTAACGCATCCCAATCCCTTTCCTCCTCGCATTATCTGCTGCACGTGCCGTCGTCAACATTTTCTAAGATAATTAAGTTCAAAAAGGAAAACATAATAACTAATTAAAGTGAATGTAAATACATCGAGGGCAGCATTTATGCTCATAGTGATAATGACTAGTTGGTAATGTATATTGCTATATTAGGTGCGAATTTATTTTCCCGAGTTGGTTAAAATATTGAACAATGTCGTTTGATCTATAGAGCCAATCATCATATATATATATATATTTATAATATATTATATATGTATTATATATATAATTCAAAATAATATAATAATAATAATTATAATAATTATACAAAATGACTTTTTTATTAAATGCATATGTTGATTCATGTTTCATTAGTATGAGTATTGTTCATACGCAATGGTTGGGGTTATAATTGTTAAAATGAACACGTTGGTGTGAGCCATTGCTATATGAGTGTTATAGGTTAAAAGTTCAATAGTGTATCACATTATCACAGATTGACATACATTGTGCAATAAATGACCTGCCCCAATTCTTCATTATGACACCGTGGAGATGCAAGGTGGTAAACGGTAGTTCTCAATATCGTCTAAATGTATTTAACCACAAACAGTCAGTGCTTCCGGTTGTTATCTAAGTATGTCATTATTACTGACATGTCCGTCTTACATCTCTCTCTACATGCTACTTTCATAAATTGTCGCTCAATGATGACGCACTAAAAAAACTGGTCTAACGTGAAAGGTTCACCTCCAGAAACACAAATAAAACATTGTGAACGGTGGAACCTTACGGGAGTCGGTGACATTGTTCTCAAGCTAAATCGAACTGGGCTACTACTTCAACTCATAACAAAAGATTACAAATATATTACCATGACAACACACGCATAATTTATGTGACATTTGCTGCATAGGATGACCGTTATTAATAGATGTAATTTCCCTTTCAGTATCGAAAATGCTCTATAAGCAGTAGTTGTCAACTTGAGTCTAGTTATTGCATCTACAAACTCTGACGGTGTTGTTTGGTTATACCAGAGACAACTAGCTAATGTCTACAAACGAGTCTCAAATGCAATAATGGCTTTATCAGTTTTGTCTTTCTCAGGTTTGGTAATAACAGCGGTACTCAGTGGTGAGTAAATTATTCATCTTTAATGATCTGTTTCCGTGTCAATTCTCGCATTTTACAGTTTACATGGGTGCGATAAATCAATCGGTGTATTGGATTTAATGTTTTCCCTATTGTGGCATACTTTAAGTTAGATAATCGTGAATTTCACACAATTATATCAATCAATGTATTCTGTTTTCAGGTGTGCGTATATATGCACATTTGATGTGGTACGTATATCATATCGCGTATGCCTTGTACCTTGTGAAAAGAACACATTAACGAATACTAACTGTCACAACCTACTGGATACCATGGCAACGAATACTAACTTCAAAAGCTACTGGCTACCATGGCAACGAATACTAACTGTCAAAAGCTACTGGCTATCTAGGTCTCAGTTAAGTAAATATAAATAATGTGAAGATGTTACTTACATGAAAGAGTCACCAATGTTGAGGTTCACAGTATATCATGAATTCAGTTCTATTGTTCTATTTGTATTGTCAAATTAATTTAACTCTATAAATGTGTGGGTGTTGTTCACCGCCCATGTTTATTTTTGTTGTTCCAAGTTGATGACTATAACACTAGGCAGTAGTACGAGTGAATTATACAAAGTTCCTTTATATAAATATTAACAACATTCCTGCGTCATTCAAGTTACTTGTGTATGCCACAATACTATAAGACTCCTGCAAGATGCTGAAACCTAACCAATGTGCAAAATAGCGTCAAAAGCGCAAGTTGCAGTTTAAAAAACCACACTAAATCAGCCAACTATAATGCACTTGAAATGTCTGTGGTTAGAAAGTATGCATTGCTGTCTGGAGTATCAATTTGTCTCATGGCAAGCCTAGTGATAAACACGAATTCAGTAATGACGAAGTAATTCATATTTTTAATAAACTATTGACAATCTCCATCAGAGATCATATAATTGATTACTGCCGAAGACGGATGTGTCGGACCGAAAGGTGCAACATCGCAGTCAAGCTGTTAACTAGCGACACAACACATTCCATTCTCCGGACTTCATCCTGCTACTTGCAAAGCCCTGTTCAGGGCTTGGTAGCGGGAGATTGAGAACGAACGCAGAAAAAGAAGAATAATATATATAATTGATTGATCTCCTCAACTGAGTAGTACAAATTGTTCAACCGAGTATATGTGGGTTGAAAACGATGTGCATGCATGTGTCACAACTCATACGATTGTGTACTGCATATGTGACCCAGGTACCTAGCCGGCTATGTAAGATGTATGTTCAATAAATCGTTGAAGGAAACGACGCAGGAAACGTATACCTAGACATTCAACACATAATGAATGATATGTGCACATTTTGTTTGTATCGCTGGAACTCCCTTTTTCTAATTTTTTTTAGCGAGGTCAACAAACACGCACTTGTATCATTTCTTGTCAGACATGTATGTTGATGTCTTGATTACCTAGCTGTAGAACTGTATAAGTTATTTATTTTTGACTTTCTAAAAATGAATGGTTTTGTACGCTATGATTTGGACTTTTACTGCTTTTCCATTCTTTGCCAAAATTACAACCATATTTTAGCACTCATTTTAAACGTACAGAAGAAAGTATAGATCAAAACTGAAGTAGTTGTCCTGTGACATTTTTACACCATATGTAATCGGGTGTACAATTAAAAATCCCAAACATGTCAGTTTTGAAACAAATTTGTCAAACCACCATTTCAGATGACAAATACGAAATTGATTTCCAATTAACAACCTATTTGAACAGGGATGTGCATTTGAACTTTTAATGTTCCGTTTCCTGTTAATATAATGACGATATAGTGTGTGGTATTAATTGTGTAGGCGAGATATTATTTGTTCTAAATTAATATTTTGTCTCGTAGCGAAAGTGACATTGTTCAACGCTTAATTAGTCGTTGAATAGCTTTGAGCCGCGCCATGTCACTATTTCGAAGGCTTCACACACAAATACACACACACACAATCATGTAAACCCCCCCCCCCCTTCCCCACACTGCCACACACCTCCATTAAATATATATAAATATATATATATATATATATATACACATATATATTAGCAACAGAAATGGCGCCGAAACCCGCTGAGTGTCTACGTCGACCTGGTGTTTTAGTTCATTATGAATTTCCTTGGAATTCTCACTAGTCGACGACGTACACTTGTTCTCACGGAAACGTGTTGTTTTCCATTTGGACTAGTTAATTAGTTCGGCTTTTTATTTTGTTACAATTTCTTCAGTCATATTATTGTCTGGATATCGGCTATATGAAAAGCACTACGCTTAAACCTGTTTCGTAATTCGTGGACTAGTTCACAGGACTGAACTTTACGAGATTTACGCCCTTCTCCCTAGCTGCAGACAGTGTCAATTTTGGTGTGTTTAATTTAGACACAACTATAATTAACTGAACACAGCCGGGGAGAGATGCCAAACGCAATAGCATGCTTAGTTACGTACCTACGAACCCGTGTGTTTGTAGGAAAGCACGAAGCACAACGTTCAAAGTCATCCCCACCCTCGCTGCCTTGCGGGATAACTGTTTACGGTAAATGCTTTAGGAGTAAACCCAGAAAACGTATGCAACATAACTACCATGACGTGGCATTAATAGTTTAAAAAAATGTTGCCTCGCTTATGTATATATTGCTTTTCAGTGCAACACGACCTTGTCAGAGATTTAAACTTCCTTATGTGTCATTACAAATGGCAAATACATTTGACATAATAGCCAGTCTTTACAATTGTATGACCTATTAAGTGACGCTTAAAAAATGACTCTATTTGGAAGTATATATATATATATATATATATATATATATATATATATATATATATATATATATATATATAATATATATTATATATGTATTATATATATAATTCAAAATAATATAATAATAATAATAATAATAATTATACAAAATGACTTTTTTATTAAATGCAGGTGGTCATGAAGCAGGTATGTCTTTTTTAACTAGACGGGTTATTCCTCCTTTCGACGAATACGATTATTGTCGAGTTTCTCTCGCCAAGTAGCTTCAAATGTCGTTAGGCCATTTTAGAGTGATGTCTTCCATGTGGTTCGCACTGCGGCTGAGTTTATGCATGCATTATTGATAATGGACAAGTCTGTCATTGATGCCTTGCTATCATCTTTATATCTGAGCAGGGTGTCTGCCTGGGATTCTCCTCTCCTCCTACAGCTCACCATACAACTTCTGCTTTGGAATGCGCCATTATCCATTCTACTCACGTGACCCAGCCAGTTCAGTCTTCCAGCACGTAACATTCCTATTCCAGAAGAAAGATTTGCACGTCGCAGAACTTCTGTGTTTGTTTGTATGCCTTGCCACGAGATGTTTATAATTTTCGGCAGGCAGCGGAGGTGTAAGGTGTTTTGCCGTCTCTCGTGCCTAGAGTATTTCGTCCATGTCTCTGATGAGTACAGCAGGGCGCTGATAACACAGGCCTAATATATATGCATGTGTGTCTGCAATTTCAGAAACGCGGTTTCCTTGAAGCTCACAAAGTACATAATATAAATTCACGTCCAAACATCATAAATCAAGTTCATGCTGAGAAACTAATTAATGCTGAGAAAGAGGATCTACACATTAATTCATTTTATGGTTCATGTACTTTGTGATACGCTCAATAACACATCAGGCTGCTTGGGGGATGATGATGATGTATGAAGTGCGTCCTAAAGATGACCTTATATTCAATTATATTGAATTGTAATGGCTGCACGTTTACAGAAGAAGCAATTGCATTGAGGTTCACAGGAGCAAATAAAGGAAATCATTCACTGATCGGGAACGGAGTGTCAGACACCTCAGTATACTAAACCTCAGATGGCGTGAAACGAGGTCACCGGCTACCTTCATGCGTGTCATCTTCCTTCCATAATCGGAATTATACAAATATGTCTAACATGGACGAGCAAATTCATTGTTTAAAATAACACACATACACATTTGATCCACATTACATATCGTATTTGAATGCATCCTATTCCTGTCAAAAGCTTTTGTCATTTCAGTTTGCCTCCGAATAATCGTTATGTCATTTAGTGTGTTTGTGGACATGTTCGATACACTGTTTCTGGTTGTTTCTTCTTAACAAATATCATTCACAGGTTTACTGCATTTTGCAATATATATTCAATAAATTAAATCCCTGCAATGTGGGACTAGAAGTATTTACTGAATTTGGAAGTTGAGAATACAATTCCAATATACCAATGAAGTGCAACAAGTGAAAACAACAATTTGGGCTGTAACAATTCATGTAACCAGTGTTTGAATTATGCTCTTCCACTTCTAGACAATTTGATTTTGCCCTGTTTCACAGCAACCGGAAATTATTGTCTGTATCATTATGCTCTTCGTTTAATGTGTCACTACATGTTCATTGTCATTGAAGACTAAAGTTATGTTCTGCATGTATCGACAGTGTGTTTAGTTCCAATAAATACAAATATATCCCATCTAGCTAATTTCAATTTCAGTAATGTAAGTTGTCTAGTGTAATCTTGAATCTGGTCTCTGATGTTCTCCTATTTTCATGTTAGTGAATTTACTCATAAGGTGTACATGATATTATTGTCACATTGATACGTGTATAATTATATCAGTGCCCACTGCCTGTAAGTTCCATTAACAGGAAATGTGAAATGAGATAGAATGCTTTGTTTGTACTTGTCTTTGACTTCATCATTTATTTCTCTTCTCCTGTTTATCCATTATTGCAATAGGACATTGATCATTGCTAATGATAATTACGAAGATGACATTGTTACAATTGTGTTGTTTCTTTCATTGTATATATGTTGAAGGACGAGCAGATGCTCTGCAGGCATGTTCAGGCGTGCAGCAGTTCGTGGCAACCCTCATACATTCTCCATGATTACATTCGACTCGTATATCGCATGGGTTCTTATTTATTAGTCGACCTGCACTTCTACAGGGGCAGATGTTCCTGTGTGGGTCCCCTTAGTGTACCTGCACTTCTACAGGGGCAGATGTTCCTGTGTGGGTCCCCTTAGTGTACCTGCACTTCTACAGGGGCAGATGTTCCTGTGTGGGTCCCCTTAGTGTACCTGTACTTCTACAGGGGCAGATGTTCCTGTGTGGGTCCCCTTAGTGTACCTGCACTTCTACAGGGGCAGATGTTCCTGTGTGGGTCCCCTTAGTGTACCTGCACTTCTACAGAGGCAGATGTTCCTGTGTGGGTCCCCTTAGTGTACCTACACTTCTACAGGGGCAGATGTTCTGGTATTAACTGGGTATAGTCGGGAGAAGGGTGACCTGATTAGCGGACTAGGCTCGAGCAGCCCAATACTCCGCTTTGTTGGTACACGCACTTTCGGAGGGTGGTTAACCCATATGCGAATTCATCGTAATTGACTCAACCACTAGAGCAAAGTAGATCCGCAGCCTGTTAGGCTCCATCTTTGCCGCTCTAAACAAACCAACTAACCGTGGTTGGCAATATCTCCTGTCACAAATAGTCGCCTAATACGATGTGCTCTGTGTGAGGCAGTGGTGCTATGCTTGTCTTTGTTATATACAAAAACCCCAGTTAACCACTCGGGTTTTACTGGAATATCACATGTAAAATAATCTTAAATCTCAACTACAGTTTCTCTGGTTATCTCTTATGTGACAGGATTGTGTCTGACGAGCGCAGCAAACCAAACAATGCCTCGTAACTCAGCTATATCCCATATTGTCCCATCTGCGGTGTCATGGTTACTAATGACAGTATTAACATATTCAACATGACGTACTAGCTGAGCTGGATCTTATATTACGTCAGTCCTTTCGTAAGAACAATCATGGTTCTGCTAGTTTATTAAATTGTATTTATTTTAACTGTTACAGTGATTCAGAGAGGAGCGTCAAGTAACTTCCCTTTATCGGACTGTTCCAGGCGAGATTTGGATATACTGGCGCTGCTTTTTGAAAATGGAGATTCCGATGACAAATCCTATCAACTTCAGTCCAGTTCAAATTTCATCAAACATGTTTCGGGATCTTCTTATAATGAGACACATTCACGAGTGTTCTATGCGTATGTTTACGACAAATACTCTGCCGATAATCCTAAAGTAGATGTAAGAGCTTGGCACCTTCTATCTTCGACTGAGTTTCCAATCTACGGAAACGAGAACAAGCATGGATCACATTCACAATACACAAAATTAAACAAGATTCTTGAAATTAAAGTGGCATTTGTGGATCATCTATTTTCTGAAATGGCTGGGGTCAGAGAAAACGCGACACACATTGCAATTATATTTATCGATGGCGCAAGATTGTTACGAGACAATAATATAAACAAGCTTAATACTGTAGACCGACATAATGGAAGAATTAAGGTTTTTGTTGTTGTAATTGGCGGAGATCATGGGAATCAAACTATTTATCTGGGCGATGCCCTTCTTGTACCGGACTACATTCAGGAGGCTTCGACCCACATCCTAAGTTTGGCACTTTGCAGCCAGTGTGAGGAAGGGTGGTTTTTGTTCAAATACAATGACAGTTCTGACTCTCTCTCTTGCTATGTATTATTCGAAGAATCATTATATGAAAGTAACTGGCTTGAAACCATGGATAAATGTTATAAAAAGGGAGGGTATTTAGCAGCCATTGAAACTGAACAAGAATTCATTTTTTTGCGGTCTCTTGTCTTTGATTACATCAAAAACAAAATCTTAGGTCGTTTTCAAACAGCTTTGTATCATATACATACTACTCCAGTGTATATCGGCCTTATCAGAGATACAACCATCGTCTCAAAACGTTTCCAGTGGTCACTAAGGTTTCCAGCTCCATCCCGTCCATTTTTGGCTCAAAAGTACTGGTGGCAGGAAATGCGTATGCCGTATAACAGAGAGTGTGGACTGTGGCTGTTTTCCTGGGATCACTACTATGATTACAAGGACGAAGCACCCGACACGTACGAAATTATTACTCAATATGCAGAAGTTATATGTACGAATAGGGCAAATCATTATGGATTGTGCGAGATAACACTTCCTCGCAGACATGATGAAATTGACATGGTAAGGATCAGTCCAGCTACGGAGGAAAGATTCCATAAAGCTTTAAATAAAACTAAATCTGTCCAAATTGGAGACGGCACATTGTTTAACACACAGGTGCTGATGTTTGGCGATAACTTTGTATCTGTCTCGGCCAATATTGGCAGCACTCATTTCCAGAAATGTCTCAGGGATACTGGCCGAGAGTTTCCAGTATTTGACTGCGGAGAAGATGCAGGCCATCCCAGATATATATCCTACATCTACGTATGTGACTTTATCGACCACTGTCAGAGCAGTCGAGATGAGCTATATTGTAATAGGAAAGAAAGACTAAATGTGATAGGATGTTCAGGTGTATACTGCTGCGATAGTACTTGTTTGCCTATACAATATGTAAACGATATGGGCATTGATTGTCGACTTTGTGAATATGTCACAGATTTAGACGACGAAGATAAAATTCGCAATAAGCATTTGCTGAGTAACACGACATGCGCCTTCATGTGTAATGATGGCTCTACGTGCATAGAACTCTCTAAGCTTAACGATGGAAGAACAGACTGCCATGGACCAGAGGGGCCACTAGATGAGACAATAGGGAAGCTAAAAGCAGCGAACACGTGTTTCAACGTTTTGGATCATACAATCTGGGCTCCTTTGTGTGTTTATGTTAAAGACATATATGGCGCTGTTATGGGGTGTAGAGATATGTCTCATCTTAATGGTTGTACCAACTTCACGTGCTCGGAGGGATATGTTAAATGTCCCAAAACGTATTGTATCCCTCAACATTACGTCCTCGATGGAAAGGCAGACTGTCCAACTGGTGAAGATGAGTATAGTTATAATGCTGACAGGTGTTTCAGAAATTTTGCATGTTCGTACAGTAACGTTTGTCTCCATCCTGACCTAATTTGTGACGGGCGTACTGATTGTCCACATGGAGACGACGAAGTGGACTGCAATGTACATTGTTCTGACGGCTTTTATTGCATATCTGGCACAGTCACAGTATCGGGTTACAATATATCGATTCCTCTAAAAAATGATCAACTTATTAATGACAACACCAGATACATAGATTTGTCAGGGGTAGATATGTCTCTCATGGGTCAATTACTTCTTGATGGTAAAAAGAACGTTCAATTCATTAACTGGTCTAATTGTAAGATCCGTAATTTATTTCGGATGTTCTCCCTCACATCAAGTAGGATAGTCCGTTTAGATATTAGCTACAATCTGATACAGACATTCAGCGGAAGTGACATCACGTTTCACGCATTAGATAATATTCGACATCTGAACTTGTCCTATAACAGAGAACTGGTTTTTGTGAATTATCTACAATTCAAATTTCTTGAAACACTTGATCTCTCAAATACAGGTATCTCATATTTAGATGAGTCGTTCATGATTGGATTACCTGTAATGAAGCATTTAAACATGAGCTACACGCACATCTCACATGTCCATAAATATGTTTTCTCTTCCAATATCACCCTGCAGACGTTAGATTTTCGTGGAATACACTTTGATACTTTCTACACTGACTTATTTAACGGTCTTATTATCAGTCAGCATCTTTACGCTGATAACTTTGAAATGTGCTGCCCACAGATCAGAGGAGCAAACATCCCATCTTACACGTGTCACACGAAAGACAACGCAATGTCTTCTTGTTTCGAGCTAGTTGGCTCTAACGTTCAGCGTGTTCTTCTTTGGGTGGTAGCGGTTCTTGCTGTGCTGGGGAACGTTACAGTCATTGCTTATCGTGTATGGTGGGACAAATCAGTTATCAGAACAGGATACAGGTTGTTCGTTACAAACTTGGGTGTATCTGATTGTATTATGGGATTTTATCTATTTATTATTGCAGGAGCGGATTATTACTATCGTGACAATTATGTCCTGTATGACAAGAGATGGAGAGAAAGTATCGAGTGTGGAGTAGCAGGCGTCCTTGCAGCTCTCTCGTTAGAAACGTCAACACTTTTTTGTTTCCTTGTCACTCTCGACAGATTTCTCACCGTCAAGTTGCTATTTCGAAATGTGCAGTTTTCTCAGTTGCATAAAATAATGTGTGTTCTCTTGTCTTGGGTCATATGTTTCATTCTTGCCCTCGCTCCAGTTTTGTTTAACTTTAAAACATATTCTTCAAACTCAATGTGTCTAGACTTACCTCTGACACAAAATCGACTCAAGGGATGGGAGTACTCGTTCAGTGTTTATATTGTGCATAATTTTGTCGTGTATCTTGTCGTCGCTTACGGTCAAATATCGATTTTCCGATCGGTTTCTGGGAAAAGAAGAACTAGTTCACCCTCTAGAACACAATCACAGGGGCCAGGAGATGTAGTAGTGGCCAAACAGCTGTTTTTGGTTGTTTTCTCCAGATCTGTGCCCTGGTTGTGTGTGGGGATCTTAGGTTTGTTTTCTCTTGGAGATAACGAGATAAGCAATGAAGTTTACTCATGGATTACAGTTGTGGTTCTACCAATACATTCCGCAGCACACCCTTTTCTTTACCAGACTCCCGTCCTATTGGCCAAGTGGGAAATGTTTAAACATGGTGGTAGGAGTAATAGCAGAACGTTGATCTAATATGAACACACACGGCTGCTATTAATCTAAAAAAATAAAAACGATGAGGAATTGGTTATGTCGCGATCATGTTTGCGACAATTCAGTCCTGAAAAGAAATGTAATAAGAGGAAGCCGTGTGGAACAATCGATGAGAACATGTTTAATATGAGTAATATTACAATTAACTGCATTACCCATTTGGTTTACTACATTAAAGTGAGCAAACGAAAATACTTAATATTTGCTGTTGATGTATATATCATCTTTGTGTTTATTACTGTGTGCAGTTATTTAAATTTACAATATGTTGGATATTAAAGACAACAAAAAAGAAAACCCATACTAATTTAATAATTAACACAAATTTATTAAATTCGATACCTATTTTCAAAACAAAAAAAGGCAAAGGTCACCGGCTATAGTAGACGATGATGGCATACGTTATTTGCTACCCCTATTTTTAGTAAGGATTAACTTCACTACTGTTTATCCTCACTCTCTCGTCTCGATCCGCCCGACCCCAGTGGAAAGTTAAAGACAAGACGAATAGGGGGCTAACTATTTTCTAATTGCAAAGTTGGAAAAGTATTAAATGCTTTTCACTATATTAAATAATAGACTGTTGAGTTTATGTGCATGTAGTTACCATATATATATAATATATTAATCGGGCAAACTAACCCATCTTATCGCCTTGATAATGGGTGTGGGATCCTGCTCTTCAGTTGGTTTGTAAATGGTACATCTGCTTGCCCATCAGCAGCACACTACATTGTTAATTTATATTATCTCTTGGTTCTGGGTATTTTACAGCGAGACAGTAACCACTTCATGACGATCTTCCGCTAGCTACTTAGTTCAAACATTAGAGCCTTTATGAGCGTTAATATTGCCGACTGAAACACCTGTAGTGCTTATTTTGTATTTGTCTTAAATAATATAGGTTCATGACTGAAATTGGTGTTTACAAGTGTTGTATTTGTCACCTTGCTTTTCTAAATGTATGGATCATAATTAAAAACAGGATTTACCAGTTGAAACTCTAATCCTGTTCTCAACAACGTGACCAACATTTTTTATAATATTGTTTTTTAAAAATGTATTCTATGTGCACCCACTGCTCCTAGATTCTTTACTGCACCCTATTTCAGAAATTATCTTCTCGATTTAGTTTTATTATCTAGCTTCAGAGTTATTGAAGCCAAATTGGCTTAAGTAACTCGTCACCTAACGGTCTTCTCAGGGTGCACGAAAGAGTGCACATACTTATCGTGGCAATTAGATACCGACAACACCTGTTCGATATATTCCAGTTTCGCAGATTGCTTGTGCACATATGATGAACGATTGTATTGTGAAGCATTGTCACACGGTAAACAAACAGTTAAAAAAAATACCAAACCTGTTTAAATATGGCTATCTAAATGCATTTTTGTTTGGTATACAGCAACATTCATACGCGCACGTTGTGTGTACTAATTAAGCACATTTAGTTCAATGTACCTCATTTGTAACTGCGACCTACTTACATTCTAGGTCATCTTTAATTCACTCATTTTATTCGTTTCTAGCAGCCATATAGAAAACATTTAAACTCCTTCTCACAGTGTAAATGAATTTCGATGGTACAAGGAAATTCATGTATTGCAAAGTATAATAGTTTATAGTATCAACTAATCTAACTATGACTATTATACCTATGCCAAGTTTGCTAGCAATTAGTTCGATGTCATATTTTAATCTAAATCCACATTTTGTCTCCTCTCATCTATCACATGAATGAATCGAAATATATTTCATCAAGGAACAAATGTGAATACAGGATTAACAATGACTGCAATTATTTATTTATATGATGCACAATCGTTCAACTGAGAAGTGTACACGAAGATGCATGATGTGTATTCACCACATGGATACAGTGAGAATATAATTGGTTTCTTCTTCATTAGTATGAGTATTACGAGAGTATCAGACAGCGACCTAATCTTCGCAGCTACATGAAAACAACTTTGGGTTGTTTAGGATAGAGCAGTTAAAACGAGCCATTAATACAAACATGAACAAATCAAATAAAGAGAAAACGACCTAGGGATTCTTGGAAATAGACGTAAACCGTATGAGACATCGCTCACAGAAAGCGGATGGAGCTGGGTATGACGAGGGCTATGCCACAAGTAACATGTCCATGTAAAGGACAAGAGCAAAACATCGATTGCGCACATTATATGCTGAGCTAAACAGGAAAATGAAAAAGTCTCAGGCATGATAACAGATAAAGCGTAGACGAAATAGCTAGGGAAGCTTAAAAGGCCGCAAAGGAATGTGATCTAACACTGTATAATATAATGAAATAGTGTCAAGGAAAAAACACAATATCACATCAGTGAAAGAGCACCAAAAGCAGAATATATGTAGCAAAGAGGAAACGCGTGACACAAATGGGGAACACTGTAAATACACACTGAACAGAAGTATGCCAATATCCCATACTGACATAGAACCGACAAAGGAACCCTTCAAAGCAAATCCAAATCCACTAACCTAACAAGAACATAAACAATACGGATGCGGTTGATTGCTCAAAAATTATTTGATATGCCTAATAGTACACGCTAACCCTAACTGTACTAACTGGTTAAAAAAAAATATTAAAAAAATTATACGGGAGCTCGACTTAATTGCCTCGGGTTTTTTCCCCATTTTACATAGCACGAACTCCGTAGCTCCAGCTATGCACCCAGGGATCTCCGGAAAACAAAATTGACATCATGGACCGACCGTCGCAGCTCGAAATCGAACCCCGACCGTCTGAACACGATGCAGGTCTTTTACTATTTACAATTACTATAGGTAATTGCAAAACGAAAAAGCGTCAAACCCCTACTCTTGTCAATCATTCTATATATATAAATATAATGTTATATTATCATTGCATAACAGGCTTGAGAAAAAACATATGCCAATATTTAAAGACGACTTTTGCACCTAGGGCAGAAATAACAAACGCTGTCACAATCAGTTAACGCGGCATACAGTTTGAGAAACGTGTTTCTAATTCTTTTTACACGACCTATGCAATCCTTATCATAATGAGATGTCTGAATTATCAAATACCAGAAAATGCTACAGCTTTGTTGAGAACAATCATCATCATTATGAAGCATGTCCTTTGTAGAGCGTCGCTCTCATCGCAGCCAGCCGATTTGAATCTCGGTCTACAATCAATCTTCCCACCTGCTCCATGTTCATGTTTAGGGATTTCTTGATCTCCTGCCTCCAACTTAGCCTTTGTCGACCCTACGTCGCCTTCTAGGCGCATGCTCTCCATGAACATTCGTTCCTGTCCATTATGACGTTTAACCTAGCCGAAAACATTTAATTTCCGAAACATAATTTTGTTTATGAGACAGTTTTCTTCAACATTTAAATCTTCTAGGATGGTTTTATTTGTCACTTTCTTTATCTAATTAATGTTTAGGATTTTTCTGTAACATGTTTCGAACGCTCCAATTGTCTTACTTGCTGATTGTGAAATAGTCCATGTTTGGCACCCATACATTGCCTCAGGGAATATGCATATTTTAAGGATCTTCAGTTTTAGTAGCTTGTTAGCATTATGCCATAAATTGTTTATCTGCTGCATCGCCATAGCCAAACGTCTAATAATTTCTTGTAAGCAGTTCGCGTCGTTGCATAACTTAGAGCCATGGTATTCAAAATCTGTGACATTTTCGATTTCCGCATTTTTAATTGCATTATGGAGTTCCAGTCCTATTTTGTAAGTGTACAGTATCGTACTTATCTTAATGTTCAGGAACATGTTCTGAGCTTCACTGTGCTTCTGAACGGACATGAGCGATCGTTCCAGGCTCTGGGCGCTGTTTGACAGCATGACTGTGTCATCTTAGCTCTGGAATCTCCGTCCTTCCTATTGTGAATGGATCCAAATTCCCGCGGCCGTCGTCTGTTTTTACTTGTCTCATGACGGTTTCTGCGTAGATGTTAAATAACTAAGGTGAAAGTATGCACACTCAAACTAATTTGTTGTACCTTCATTGATTCTAACAGCGGTTTGTTGATTTATGTAGAGTGTTTCTATTAGATGTATAAGGTGTGTTGGACAACCCATGCCCTTCATTATGTTCCACAGTTGGTGATGGTGTACACAGTCGAAATCATTGGCGTAATCTATGAAGCACGTATATATGTTTACACTGTATTATATACACTTATGGAAGATGTGTCTCATATTAAAGATGTGATCTTGTGTGTCTATGTTTTGTTAAGAACAACAGAGAAAGAAACATGTGTCATCTCATTTCCAGCTGACCGAGCGATCATAGACAGAACAGAAAATGAATTACCAAAGCTATTCAGCAGGACCAACAATACAGCCAATTATATGGTTCAAATAAAGAATTTTGACTAAAAACAAAAAGAAAAACACTCGGCCCCAAATAATTACAATATGGTAAATTAGGAACAAGCATCAATCAATAACAAGAAGGTGCATATGTTTGCTGAGGTAAAGAGATCTTCAGAGAATAATGGCATGATCAAACGACTTTGGTTGAATTATCACTTAGTATTTGTCCGAACTTCAATCATTTACACACATACACAAACACACACACACACACATACACACACACACACACACCTCATATCCCCTTTTCACGTAAGCCAAAAACGATACCATCTGATCCATAACTATATATTTGTTACACCATGTTTTCATCAAGATATCGGGAAAGCAGGACTACATATGGCCATGGGGTAATCTAATGAAATTACAAATCAAACGAGATCTACTTAATTTTTGAATCTCCAGAAAGTGGCTGTCAAAGTCCTGACCAAGAAAATGCTTCGCGTATAAAAATTAGAACAGCTGTAGAACTGAGAAAAGAACAACCATGATTCTGAGCAGCAAAATCGTGCAGAAAAACACAAAAATAGCTCAAATAATAAATCACAAATCAAAACTTTAATTTAATATCTAGGCATCATACATCTCTATAAATGACACTTTTTTCTTTTTTTCTATTCGAAAGGCTTTTGATACTATTTTGATACAGGAGAGACAGAATACGGAACGACGATATTCGAAGTATGGTCGGCACTACGTCTTTGGTCGAATACATTTTCAAGCTGAAAATAAGTTGGTTTGGTCATCTCATGAGAATGCACCCTCACCATTTTCCACTGTTGGCTTACAATGCTGGTAGATCTGGCTACCGGGCAAGGGGACGGCCGCGAGGGAGGTGGATAGATGACATTAAAGTGATTATGCAGAGACAAGGGCTCACATTGACCGCACTTGGCGCAGGACAGACGACTTAAGCTGCCCACGACGCAAAACAGCACAAGTTGAAAGAAAACTAACTAACTGACTAACTTTGATACTATAGAACAAAAATCAATATGAACAATATTAAGGATTACGGAACACTAGATAAATGTAATGAATCTACATGCAATTACAATATATATATATATATATATATGTACAAAGTCAAATTTAGAATAACCCAAATATATAAATTGTTAATTTCATCTAGCTGCTAAGTTGCTGCCAGACAAAGAAGTATGATGTGTTTCAGCAATCTTTTTTATGATCGTGGGGTGTAGCAAACAACACAGGTCCGAAAAAACAACGATGACATGGATTCTGTAAGCAGCTGAACTACATAGATATTTCATATATGTCTATATTATCATATATGCATTAGGGCATACTAGAAAAGATACACATAATAGTATATGAAGGAGAAGAGAGGAGATTGCAGATTGAAAAAAACAAAGTACATGAGAATTCATAACAAACAATGAATATTGATAGCAACCAGTGGTCAGATAATTGAACTGCAACATGTTTACATGCTTCAAATGAACATTGATAATGACGAAGGTTCAGACCAATGTGTTAGCAACACGATCAACAAGGCTATATTTGCGTTCAACTCTTCTCGCCCGAAATGGAACTTGACATCATTCTACAAGGAGAATAAGATTAGGTTGTTTGACAGGAATGTAACCTTTGGTCCTGCTATAGAGCTGTAAGACATATTATTTCACTAACATTGTCACCTTCAAACTGCTGACGTTTGTTTGAACAAGTGTCGTATCGCATACTTCATTCTAGATGTAATGGGTAATGACTAACACCTACTTATCTGGAAAAGAACAAATACATCAATGAATTGTTGAAAGAAGGTAGGGATGGGATGGAGGCACTCAGAAACCAGTAACTTCTCTACCCACTATGCCACGTTCGCAAGTATCTCGCTTCTCAACAGCAAAATAATAATAATTCGAGAGGATATCGACACACATTGTACCATGGGTTTGTTGATTTGAAGAAAGTGTGTGATAGGGTATTGAATAAACTACTTTGGCCAACCATGAATAGGTATAAATCAGTGGACATAGTTTACAGGGTCTTGAACAGTTCTTGTGAATGGAAGGTGAGAGGACTGGTTCGCTAATCGGTTGATGTGCGAAAGGGATGTATCTTCTCCGTAACACTTTGCAACATATTTTATGAGAGTATTATGATTGGGGCACTGGGAAATCATGTTGGAACTGTCAAGTTAGGGGACATAACCTTCGTTTTGCAGATAACATTGCCGGGTTGGCGGGTATATAAGCGGAGCCTCGGGCATGTCTCACAAGGCTCGACAACACAGCTAGTGATCTTGTCATGGGGAATAACGCTGGGGAGACACAATTACTGACCACCAACATCGATTGCTTCAACAGTAGGGTAACAGTTAATGGCAAGGACCTTTAAGTCGGCCAAAAGTAAATCTATATTTATCAAAATGTGATGTTTTGGCCAGAATAGCAACGAATAGAATAGCAACGCGAATAGCAACGCGAATAGCAACGCGTATAGCTGTGCTTGGTCGGCTTTATAAAATCTGACAAGACACACTGTTAGCCATATGCAGGCAGATTCGATTAATTTTACATGCCAATGTTCCGATATTCTTTTTAAGACAAGTCGAAAAACAAAGAGGTCGTCTCAAAAAGAGATAATAAGACAACATAAAAGTATTGACCAATCGCTTGCCACAATAACAACAGGTATGACAGAGATGGGTTGCTTGGTGTTGTGAGGATGTCTTCAGTTCCAGAATATTCCTGAGATTTTCAACCGGTTAATTGTGTGAACGCAACTAGAAAATAAATCACATGCTCTATTGTAATACCGAAAGACGTTAAACCCACTGACCCAGATGTTGCATCATGAGAAGCTGTTAATATATATATATATATATATATACATGTCCTGACAATTGTAAGGGGTTACAGGATGATTTGACTTTTACAACAGAACACATTTACAACAGGTTGTTTGAAAAGTTATTCACCACCAGAAACATACTGTCCCATTTATAACGCCAACACGTTCTATCTGACACCGTTTGCAGTTTTGGACAAACTAAGGAGAGCAGGAATAATGCTGGGACATGTGCCAATAGAGCTATCAGGATGGAATTTCAAGTCAGAAAATGTTATAAACCAGACATGGTTACTGCTTTCACTTGTAGCACGACAACGTCATATATTTAAAATGCCCTACATGGTAATCAGGCTCCTAAAAATAATCAAGACATTGTTGCTGAAAAACTAGATGCACACATGAATACAAAACTATATGCCGTTGTAAACGAATGCATGATTATTGAACCTTCTATTACGCTTAGTAGCCGAACAACATACACAGTGGAAGCTGTATCAACAGCCCCTTCAATAATTTGTAGATTCAACTACAACAATGGTGATGGTGCTCTCATTTGCAGAATACATTTATTGAAAATTATGTTATCATTGTAACGGAACATTTTATATATATATATATATACGTATTTCGTTATGGTCTATCTTTAATTCTTCACCTGTTTTCAGTAGATTCCCATCATGTAGTAGACGCATTGTACTATTTTCTGAACCATTTGCCTCCATAACATATAGTTTAATTAAAAGTGTAACACCGATATTGTAAAGAAGAATTTCATTTTAGAAATGCTAAGTTGTCAAGTAAATGGCATGTAAACATTCGGTGCTGTGATGGGGATCGAACCCAGCACCTTTCGGTCGTTATCTGTTTTACTTAACCACTAGCTCACGCCGTCCCCTACTGTTTCATATTAATCCAATTATTTCAGTGAACACTGTCTTTATGGTACACTTTTTAATAATATAGCAGGAAAATATTCATTGCTTTTGTTGTTGAAAATTTGACTTCATAATTGATATTATCTTATTCAATTCAACACGGTTTTATAATATGACACCAATCTACAGTATTGACAATAAATAACCTTTAAGTGCTATCATACTATCATTTCTTTCATTGTCAACAGTTATAAATGATTCCCAAAGCCAAAGAGGCAGCATTTCAAAAATATGACAGCAGTCGGTGACTCATATATTGCTTCTTGCATCATAGTCAGTTTTGCATAACTGATCAAGACTACATTTCACCTCCGAGTGGTGGCCATAGAAACAAACTGAAACCAACCTGCCTGGCTAGGAGACTGTGGATCAAAACGGAAAAGTTGAAGCCGGTCCCTAGAATGAGCTGAGATTGGATGTGGATGGATGAAAGCAGGCATACATATCATCTACGATATATCGCCACTTATACCATAATCAAGACGAACGCTAACAAAGAAGAATTTTCTCCAAATAAAGATACTGACATGAAAATGTATGCACAAAAAATGATTTATTGAAGACAGGTTGGGCCATTTGCTTATATTTACACAAAAGCAAGTGAGGGTATAGGAAGAACCTTTTATGAAAACATGTAATTGATCAGTTCCAGAATATTCCTGAGATTTTCAACCGGTTAATTGTGTTAACGCAACTAGAAAATAAATCACAGGCTCTATTGTAATACCGAAAGACGTTAAACCCACTGACCCAGATGTTGCATCATGAGTAGCTGTTAATATATATATATATATATACATGTCCTGACAATTGTAACGGTTAGGCAGGTTATATTTGTCCCTATTATGTAACGTCCATTCTCAAATGAATACTGCCATAGATAGGCAAGAATACTGGGATTATCATAGGTCGGCACAAACATACGACTCAAAATACAAATGAACTTTTAGTAGACGAAGAATGAGAGATACACATGGTAACATATAACATATTGCATAATGTGCGTAGAACTATTGCCTGTTATCAAGTACGCTCGTGTGTTGTTTGTAAATGTAGTAATGCCTTTATTCTTGACATTGTTTTCGATTGAAGCGGCGGTTTTATTTTTTTATATTCTTTGTAATTGCAGAAGTGGTTTTAATGTTTGAAATTGCTTGTAATAGTAAAAGTTGTTTTATTGTTTGATATTGTTTGTAATTGTAGAAGTGGTTTAATAGTTTGATATTGTTTGTAATTGTAGTGATGACTGTATTGTTTGATATTGTTTGTAATTGTAGATATACTTTTATTGTTTGATATTGTTTGTAATTGTAGGATTGGTTTTATTGTTTGATATTGTTTGTAATTGTAGAAGTGCCTCAATTCGCAATTGGTTCTATCTATGCATGCATTATATCGTTGCTTTTATTTGTCAGTGTCAATAAACATAATAAATCATGTTGGTGTATTTGTGTTGATAAACTATTTGATACAATATGATGCTAGGCGTGTATGTATATGCAGAGCTTCAACTGTTTTGATTGAGCACTTCGGGTAATCAGATGACATAACATACGCACATCCATAGTGAGGAACGCGCACGGAACAATTACACAATGGATTAAAGGAATGAGAGCACACATGCTTAGCATAATCTTTTGGATTAAAGTCAACAATATAAACATATATGCATTCATTCGGAAGCTATATGTGCAGACAAGATTCTGAGACATAACCGTTGTGGAATAATATAAAAACGGAATATACTATAGTGGGCGGAATGGTGTGCAATGTAACCACCACTGACTAACACTGTCCGTGTCACCATTAGTCAACTGTGTCATCTCCATTTCTGGTTTCGACTATCCCAAAACTAAACTGCTGGTATTTTGAGGGGTTAGTCCACTTGTCAAAAAAGCGTTGGTAATTAATGAGGATCCATTTCCATAAGGCAGTCATATATTTATTTAATGCCAAATTGACAACTCCTGCGACGCCTTCTGTGATATGAAGTGTCGACATGTCGTTCCCTTTGATTCACCGGCTATATATAGAGGGGGATGGGGTAATCAACTGATGGGCTACATCAATATTGCCAGACAGGCGCAATAGAAATATCTCGCAAGCGTCTCTTCTGAGAGTCGACACACATGGGATGCAATATGAAGTGATACTTTTCCCATATTCTTGGGGGGGGGGGGGGGGGGGGCAGAAACATTATGTCTCAGGTTAAGCAGACCGAACTGTGTGAAGTCTAGAATCAGCTGCTGCGAATGAATGGGTGCGCGTGACTCGGGCGAAACAATCTAACGGGTGATTTGCACGTCATGCACCATAGATCAGAAACACCAACTGACCACATATCAGAAAATACTAACTGACCACAGATCAGAAGACACCAACTCAGCACAGATCAAAGACATAAACTCACCACAAATCAGAAAACACCAACTCACCATTTATCATAAAACACTAACTCACCACATATCAGGAGACACCAACTCACCACAGATCAGAGACACCAACTGACCCCAGATCACAGACACCATTTCACCAAAGATCAGAAGACCACCTCACTACATATCAGAAGACACCAACTGACCACACATAAAAGACACCAACTCACCACGAATCAGAAGACACCGACTCATTATGCATCAGAAGACACCAACTCACCACAGATCAAGGACATCAACGCAAACCAAATAAGTCTACACTTAAGTTTGGCTGTTACACCGTACGTACATGCCCACGGATAGAACACTCGTCATGCGCCTTAAAAGAGGTGTTCGAAAGGCTTCGATTTGACATTATCCCCCACCAGGAAACGCGTATAGGCGATTCTGGAATTAAAAAATGGTTCACGTTATTCTGGCAAGGTAAGACAGAGGAAGACGTCATAGACCATATCGTTAGTTTGTCAGTCAAGAACCATGCGTTTGTTAAGCTGAGTGTAGTAGACAGCGCTAACTACATCAATGAGAGCAACTACTTTTTCCCAACTTGCGACACCCCATGTATATGATAGTGGTGCTTTCCTTAGTCTACGAGCTCGTCTTCATATGTGCCTTGCTGGGAACATCTCCGTGCTCTGTGTGGTATTCAAAGATAGACGCTTCCATCCAGCTACCTACTATCTGATGGCAAACCTGGCCTTCTCTGAGTTCTTCATGGCAATTTGATGTCACCCCATTACCCTTATGTCCAATTTGGTTTATGGTAAGCACGACCAACTTATTAATATTAGTCACATACCAATGCCTTACCACAACTGCAGATATATTATTATCGCTTTGCATCAATTCATGAAATGCCACTGTTTTTCCTCACAGTGTGTAGACTCCACTGGTGACGTCATGGATACAGTATATTATCAGCTAGATTCACGCATTACAATGATCACTAGATAGTTCCATATTGGATCTACCCATGTGGTTGACTGTACATGGATCTACATTAAACTTCATGTGTCAGCTTAGAGACCAATCTCGAATTGTATCAAAATCCGACCTCAATATATCCACTTCTGCTTTAGATGAGACACTACTGCCTAGTTGTGTGTCATCAGCAAACTTGCAATCGTGAATACCACATCAATTTCCAAATCGGTTATAAATATCAAGAACAAAATTGGTCCCACAACCGAGCTCTGTGACACTCCACTTTTCACTTCACACCATCTTATTTATGCTCACCTTCTGCCTTCTTACCGGTAACAAATGTTCAATCCATTTGGCAACTTTCCCACCTTTTCCATGTGATTTTTATTTTCGACATAATTGTTGATGAGGTACTCTATCAAATGCCTCTACAAAATATAGATAAATGTCCACTGGCTCCCCTTTAACTATCTTTTTTAGTAACCTCCTCCACGAATTAAAATTGATTTATTAAGCATGATCTCCTTCTAGTAAAGTCATGCTGACTATTTCATATTAGATCACATCTGTCTAAATACATTACAATGTTTTCTTTGATTATTGACCATAACAATTTACAGACTATACTCATTAAACTCACCGGTTAATAATTTGCTGGATCTGATTGTTTGACCTTTTTGAATAAGGGGATCACTCCTGCATCTTTCCAATCCCGTGGAACAATCCATTTTGCAAGTGATTGAGAACACAATATCCCAATGGTGTGTTAGTTGGTCTCTAATTTGAAACAATAATTTTGGATGAATACCATTTTGACCTTGACATTTATCCACTTTCAACCCTCTAACTTCTTGAAAACCATTTCCTCTGTAATACAGATTGATCTTAATCTCGCTGTATCCATGTCTCTTATAAAATTAAATATAGCCTCTGGGATCTTGGAGCAGTCCCCTTTTGGGTGGAGTATGCAAAAGTACTGATTGAGTAGATTAGCTGCCTTTCTTTTCTCACTTATTATTGTCCCGGTGCTGTCCATGATAGGTCCTACTTTGCCTTTAGTTCTTTGTGTATTTCTAACATAAGAGAAGAAGCTGTTTCTATCAGTCTTGATCCTCTGAGCAATTTTTTTTCGAAGTCTTTTTTTGCTGTCCACATATTTTAAATAGGTTTCTTTTGATGTGTCTGCCTCTATAGATTTTGACCATTCCTTATTTTTAGCTCTTCTACATTCAGCTAGAAATCTAGTTATCCACTTTTTACGCTTGGGGTTTACCTCCCTACATATCGTGCTTAAACAAATCTATTAGAATTTAGTGGATGTTATTTATCTAGATTTTGCAAATTCATTTGATAGTGTACGTCATCAAAGATTATTTTGAAGTTAAAATCACATGGAATAGGTAGGGAAGTTGCCAAATGGAATGACAATTGGTTAACTGGAAGAAGGCAGAGAGGTTGCAAAAATACTCTGAATGGTTTGAATTGAAAAGTGGAGTGCCACAAGGCTCGGTTTGGGAAACAAAAAATTGTGTTCTTGATAATAATAAATGGGCAAAAAATATATTATAAAGATAGATAAGGAAAGGGACCTACGAATTATACTAGATCATACAGGAAAGGTGAGTGAGCACTTGCATGTTGCAGTGAAAAAGGCAAATGCGATGTTAGATATGCTAACAAGAAATATTAAACATAGGAGCAAGGGAGTGATAGTCAAGCTGAATAAAGCATTAGTTAGACCTAGATTGGAGTACTGTGTATGGGTATGAAGTCCTTATCATAGAGGGGGTATAAACATGTTGGAAAGAATACAAAAAGAGTGACAATGCTAAAAGTGGGATTCCATAATTATAGTTATGAGGAAATCCTCAGAATGACCGGTCTGCAGTGTCTAGAAAAGAGGATAATCCGAGATGACTGAATACAGGTTGATAAGATGACCAGAACAACGGATACATTAGACTATCAAACGTGTTTTTTTCTACGAAATTGAACCACCCACAAGAACAAGAGAGCGTAGCTACAAATTAACTAAAGAGATGTCCAGCTTACATATTAGGAATTTTTTTTTTTAGTCAGAGAGAGGTCAATGCGTAAAATGCATTGCCACAGGAGGTAGTGGAGGCAGGGCCAATTAATGCATTTAAGAATACAGTGGATGCGCATAACTTTTAGAGGAACGTAATGTAAAATAAAGTGGTTGTATACGGACTCTGCAGAGTCTTCTAAACCAGTATAAAGACTTACGTTAAAAACCTGCGATTTGCAGATGATAAAGATGGTCTCGCAGGCACCGAAACGCAACTACATGAGCTGATTAGTAGATTTTACAGAGCGGCGCAGCGCTATAGCACGGATATACATGCTGAGAAAACGCAGCTGATGACTAATAACACGGAAGCATTTACATATGTGATACAAGCAAAGGGTCAGGATCTCAAAGCTTTACACTGGTTCAAGTATCAGAGATCAATGATCAGTGACAAGGGCTCGCCGCCTGAGCTAATTATATGATATTAATCCTTCCAGTCGAGTAGTCTGTACTTCCGGGTTGTGGATGGTTGCGTAGATGGCTGACAAATTCGATTTGGGATCTGCATTTTCGCAGGCAGGGAGGATATTGGAAGTAAGTTTGCGTCGCGAGACTGTGATATTTCAAGGACGTTTCTGGCCTTCCTCCGCTGTTCTGCTGCAGTCCTTTTAGAAGCCTCGCATGACACTGCTCCTCTATGGAGAGCTGTCCGCCAGGCCGTACGGTCTTTTGGAGAATCTTTCCATTTTTCGCGGTTTATGCTAAATGCTTTTAAAGACCTTTTTAGTGTCTCTTTAAAGCGCTTTTTTTTTACCTCCTTGAGAGCGTTCGCTATTCTGCATCTCGTCAAAGAAGATTTGTTTTTTGGCAACTAATAGTCTGGCAAGTGAACGGCATGACCCGCTCAGCATATTTGTGACCGCATCATCATGGTATCAATGCTTTGGATACCACCTTTCTCAAGAACAGCAGTGTCCGGGACCCTGTCCGTCTTGCAATTTGACATCCATCGCCCTCCTGAGACACAGTGAGTGAAAGTGCTTTAACGTTATTGCATGCCGCCTGCATACAATCCGTGTTTCACTTGCATATAGCAACACTGTTCTGTACACTTTCAACTTCGTTTAGAGGCTGATGTCATTTTGACGCCAGACGTTTTAGTGCAGTCATCCAAAAGTGACCCAGTCTTTGGCGATTCTAACAATCATCTTATCATCCATGACCAAATTCTGAGACAGTGTATTAACAAGGTATGTGAATCTATTTACAACTTTCAGTTTTTTACCATCTTGATAATTGGCTCAGTATATGTTTTGCCAAAAGCTGGTTGGTACAATATTTCAGTTTTCTCTGTGTTGATCGTGAGTCCAAATTTGAAACACGCTAACGAGAAATTATCCACACTTTTCTGCAGATCAGCCTCTGTGACAGCGTGCAGGGCACAATCGTTAGCAAACAGAAGATATCTCACGGTATGTGTCGTGTCCTTAGTTTTTGCTTGAAGCCGCCTTAGGTTGAACAGCTAACCATCTATACGATATCTTATGTCGATTCCTATGTCCCCGTCTCTGAAAGCATCAGTCAGCATTGCAGAGAACATCATGCTGAACAAGGTTGGTGCAAGCACACAACCCTGTTTACGCCGTATTTTACTGGAAAGGACTTCGAAGAAGCACCATATTCCTGGACTGTAGCCTGCATTATATCATGCAGTTATCGTACTACATTGACACATTTCATTCGGCAGCCGTACTTTGTCATGATTGTCCACAGGCCCTCTCTGTTGACCTTATCAGACGTCTTTGTCAGATTGATGAAAGCTACGTATAGGTCGCAGTGCTGTGCCTGGCATTTCTCTTGTAGTTGTCTGGTAGCAAACACCAAAATCTGCGCGCTTTCCGGAACCCACACTAACTTAAAGGTAGAAGACCTTCAGCCAGTTGAGCTGTCAGGCGATTGAGAAGAATTCTGGAAAATATCTTCCCTGCGATGTACAGTAAAGACATGCCGCTGTGGTTATCGCATGATTGGCGGTTACCTTTCCATTTAAGCAAATGTCTTATTGGGGCACCCTTCCGATTTTGTGGGATGTTTTCACTGTACCACATCTTTCTGAAGAGCAAGTGAAGTTTTACAGTTAGTTTTATGCCATCATTTTTATAGACCTCCACAGGAATTCCATCGGAGACGAGTGCTTTGCCACTAGGAAGTTGATTAACTGCTTGTTTGGGTCTCCTCTATAGTCGGTATATCATCCAGAGCCTCGTTTAAAGGTTACCGGGGCAGGCAATCAATGGTAACGCTGCTAACAGATGACGGCTGGACCAAGATATCACCACAGTGCTCTACTTATCGTGTGATAATTTTTTCAGGATCTGTACTTAGTGTTTTCCAATCTGCAGGGGTAGTGACCCTGAGGAAGATGTGCCATATAACGTCCTGATTGCATTATATAAGTTTATCATGTCCTGACGCAGTTTTCATTGAACAGTCCTGCGCGAGTTTAGGACAGCTACTTTCTTGGATGTTGACTCTGGGTCATTGGAATATAGTTTATGGAGACGGTGTTTGTCTGCTAGCATCGTTTGTGTGTCCTCTGAGTTCTCAACTAGTCATTTTGTTTACTAATAGCGTGACCCAGCATCTCTGTAGATATGTTATAGACATGTGCACTAATTGGTCGACCAATTGGTATCTTCACTTTTATAGTCTAGCGAGACAGTTTGGAGATGGTTCTCCAGGGTAATAACAAGCGACTGTTGGAGCAGCATGTTCTGTAGATTAGTAATAGCTAGCTTTTTATTGGTTTTCTTACCACGAGGACGTCTGGATAACTTAATGGGAAAAAAACATGAAAAACAAAATAGTAAAAGTTGATTAAGGTTGATCTTAATCAAAATTTAAAAATGGGTATGGTCAGATACCGCACCGCAAACCACATCGAGGTCCCTGCAGATAAGCATACAGACATTAGCAAAGAGCTAAAGGGACACGAAAACATGAATACGGCTCCTGAAGAGCACATGATGGCAAACTAACAATGCGCGAAATGGAAGAGGCTATGAGAACACTAAAGAAAAGGACATCTCCCGGAAAAGACGGGATAACAAACGAAATGCTGATGGGGCTGGGCCAAACAGCGAAGAAGAAACTGCTATCGGTCCTGAACCAAAGCTGGAAAAGGGGAATTGTACCACAGGCATGGAAAGATGCAATACTGGTACCAGTACCAAAAACAGGAAAGGACAAAACAGATCCAAATGGATACAGGCCCATAAGCCTACTGAGCTGTGTCGGCAAGCTGATGGAACGGATGATAAACACCAGACTGATGTGGCATCTGGAAGAAAAACGAATACTAATTCCACAGCAAGCCGACTTTAGACAGCACAGATCCACTGAGTACTAGGTCATCCTCATAGCCCAGGAGATAGAAGATGCCTACCAGGCACAGAAACACACAGTAGCTGTTTGGGTGGATCTGGAAAAGGCATTTGACAAAGTCTGGAAAAATGGACTTAGAGTCAAGCTAAGAAGAAGTGATGTTTGTGGGAAGATGTACAAGTGGATCAACCACTACCTCAAACAAAGAACGGCCAGAGTCCAAGTACAAGGGCAGATGAGCAAAAAGGTGACACTCGAGCAGGGAGTACCCCAAGGGGGAGTATTGTCACCCACACTCTTCCTGGTATATATAAACGATATTACAGAGAATATACCAAGAAGAGTCCATAGCTCAATGTTTGCAGACGATCTGGCTATGTGGACCTCTGAAAAGAATCTCACCATAGCAAGAAATCGGATGCAGACGGCCCTAACATCGCTGGAAGAGTGGGCGAACTCATGGCTGGTCAAAATAAACGAGGAGAAAACCACATGCACAATATTCTCGCTTTCATTAAAACCCCAAAGTACCAAATTCAGTCTAAATGGCAAAATCCTGCAGCCAAACGACAATCCAACCTATCTGGGAGTCACATTTGATCGGCGCATGACATGGAAAAGTCAAATTGAGAGAAACCGAATGAAAGCCAGAGAAAGAATGGCAATCATGAGGAAACTTGCTGGCACAAGCTGGGGAGCAGACGAAGGCATACTAAAGAAACTGTACACTGGGAGAGTGAGACCAGTTCTCGAGTATGGCATTGCGGCATGGACAACAGCAGCGAAGGCGGACTTCGATAAAGTTAACAAACTTCAAAACCAAGCCATGAGAATTATAACAGGTGGCATGAAGTCAACGCCAATTGTACAACTTGAAAAGATTACAAAACTGCAAATCCATGACCGATAGAAGAGACTGCAGAGCCCAGCTGCAGTCAGAGAAACTCCGAAGACTGACTGACCATCCAATGCACCAGAGACTAAACAATTTGGGAAATGGGAAACTAAAGCGGAGAAACTTTGCAGAAATAGCCAAAGCAAAGATGCACGAAGATCCCATAAACGCACTAACAACACCAAAGCCCATCATTACTGTACGAAAACCTACCTGGAGGCAGGATATATTTCCAGAGGTGGTAGAAAATATACCAGGTGTTGCAAACAAAAGCTACCAGACTGAAAAAGAAAGGAGAGATACTACCCTAAGCTTCATAAAGAAAAGCTACCCAAGCATGGACTGGACCCATGCATACACCGACGGTTCTGTAACAAACACTACACAGAACGGAGGGGCAGGAGCATTCCTGAACCTACCAAATGGCAGAAAAATAACACTGTCATTCGCTACTGGTAAGTACACAAGCAATTTCAGAGCGGGGGCAGAGGCACTGAGGGCGGCAGTGGAAGAAATGGTGACACACAGTGAAAATGAGAGCCATATAGTCCTGCTGACAGATGCTCTCCGTAGTCACAGCGCTAAAAAGCCAGAAAAACACTGAGCTTAATGACTTAAGAGCAGCACTCTGCAAACTGTGCCAGCAGTCCGCACCAAAAAGGGTAGTGGTACAGTGGGTTCCGTCACACTGCAACATCCAAGGCAACGAGGAGGCAGACAGACTGGCAAAAGAATGTGCAAGACTACCACAAACAGATATCAGTATGACGTTCGAAGAGTCAAAACGGCTTATCAAAGCCAGATACATGACCAAATGGGAAACCGAACATACTGGTTACACCAAAAACGATGCCTATTACCAGTTGAACCGAAGAGAGCAGGTCGTTGTCTTCAGACTTCGCACTGGCCACAACAGACTGAGATACCACCTATTCAACAAATTGAAGATAGGGTGTACCGACGAATGCCCGTGCGGTACTGGTAAAATTACCGCTGAACATCTGCTGCAGAACTGCCCGACATACGAGGATCAGAGAGAGCAGATGTGGCCATTACCAGTGGAACTGCAAGACAAGCTCTATGGCAGTGGCGAGAGCCTCAGGATGACCACCGCTTTTTTTTGAAAAAATAATGGTTACTGTCTGACTGCGTACGCAGAAGAAGAAGAATAAGATACCGCACCGAGACGAGAACACAAACAAAACCTACGTTACGACCAATATGCCTTCATCAGGGACAACAACACTGAACTAACAAATCAACATATAAGAAAAAAAGGGTCAACTCATCTGTTTCAGGTAGGAGACGCTTTCTGTCTAAGCGACCGGTTGTGCCCAGTACTCGATAGAAACTGAAATGGGAGCGGTCAAACAAAAAGTGGCGGAATATGCCTGATAAGCCAAGCATGGCCAAAAAGTGGTCCAGATAGGAGAACAATGAGAAGGCAATATAAGCCGGGAGGGCGTGATATTGATATAAGAGAGGGGGGAAGAGAACTGATGGAAGAATGGGGGAGGCGGGGGGGGGCGGCGGAAGGAAGACAAATAGATGGGGGCCAGTGTGAGGGTTTAAGAAAAAGTATGGAAGATATTAATACCATGTGGTTGGAGACAGCCCATACTCGAGATAAGTCCGTTCTCAAAGGCGAATCGATGACGATCGTCACAGAAGCACGAAACTAGACCAGTGACACTGACGTCAGCCATACCCCGGTGCTCAGGACCATTGAAGTGGCTGGCAATTGGGGAACCAGTGCGGTTGCGGATGTCGTTGAGGTGTTGGCGGAAATGCTCCCGTAGTTCCATCCCAGTTTCCTCAATGTAAGTCATACCACACTGGCGGCAGATGATGGAATAGATGAGGTTACGAGATTTGCATGTGAACCCCTCTTTGATGAAGAATTCAGCCTTAGGAAAGGTAATGGAGCGAGAAAGGATGACATGAGGGCAGGTAACACAGCCACGTGAATTTTTGCACGGCCTGGTGCCTGGGAGGCTATGAGGACTGGTGTGTAGGCGACTACTGACCAGCAAGTCCATCAGGTTCCTGTCACGCTTGTAGGCGACAAGGGGAGGATCGGGAAAAACTTTGCGAGTGGCAGGATCAGAGTGCAGGATAGGGAGATGGCGGAATAGGATATCCCGGACAGAGACGCTGTGAGGGTGATAGGTGAGGACGAGTTTCACACGGTCAGAGGGAGGACGGCGGGTGAGAGTGAGGGAGTCTTGGCGGGAGATAAGAAGAACCCGCTGAAGGGCGGAGGAGAGAGTGGTCTCAGGGTAGAGTCATTTGCGGAAGAAGTCAAGCATATCGTGGGCCCTGAGAAGGAAGTCGTCGTCATCCTGGCATAGGCGTCGGAGGCGGAGGAGTTAGGAGAAAGGAAGCGAATCGCGACAGGATAGGGGAGGAGAGGAAGTGTAGAGGAGGTAGTTGTGGGCGTCAGTGGGTTTGTAGTAGACAGTGGTGGAGAGGCCTGAAGGGCAGATAGAGACAGTGATGTCCAGAAAGTGGACAGACGTGAGTGAAATGGCAGACGTGAACTTGATCGAAGGATGGAAGTCGTTGACAAAGTCGATAAAGTTGAGGAGATCCTTCTCCGACATATCAATAATACCAATCCCATCGTCGATGTATCGATAATACATCAAAGGAAAGGGGCCCTGGAATTGAAGCCAGATCAAGTGTTCCAGGTGACCCATGAACAGGCATGCGTAGCTGGGGCCCATTCTGGTGCACATAGCCACACCGCTGATCTGGCCGAAGAACTGGCCATTGAATTCAAAGGTATTGAGAGTAAGAACGAGTTCTGCCAGACGGACGATGGCAGACGTGGAGATGGATGGGTTAACCCTTCGGTCAAGGAAGAAACGCGACTTTTTGTTTGACCGCTCCCATTTCACTTTATATCGAGTACTGGGCACAACCGGTCGCTTAGACAGAAAGCGTTTCCTACCTGAAACAGATGAGTTGACCCTTTTTGTCTTATATGTTGATTTGTTAGTTCAGTGTTGTTGTCCCTGATGAAGGCCTATTGGTCGTAGGTTTTGTTTGTGTTCTCGTCTCGGTGCGGTATCTGACCATACCAATTTTTAAATTTTGATTAAGCTCAACCTTAATCAACTTTTACTAGTTTTATTTCATGTTTTTTTCCCATTATACACATCCACAGAACCTCTGCAGCCTCGCCTTATTTTAATCCTGGATAACTTAATACGAACTTGTAGCTTAGACACAATGAGTCAGTGGTCTGTCCAGCACTCGGCACCACACATAGACTTAGTCACCAGGATATCCTGCCTGTCTTTCTTTCTAACAAGTACATAGTCAATTTGGTGCCACTTCTTTGACCGAGGATGCATCCAAGAGGTCCTGTTACGAGTAGGAAGTTGAAACATCGTGTTAGTGACCAGGAGGACATGTTCTGCACAGGTCTAGAGCAGAAGAAGTGCATTGATGTTGCAGCTACCCAAGCCCCATTTTCCGATAGTGCCTTTCCAGGATATACTATCTGCACTTACTCTTGCGTTGAAGTCCCCAAGAATTATGAGTTTGTCAGATTTTGGAACTGATGATATGACTTTGTGCAGGTCTTCATATAACGTGTCCTTGACATCGCCTTGGTTCGTTGTGGTCTGTGAGCAGTCCATGACAATTGTGGCATGTTTCCCATTTTGGAGAATGGGAATCCTGACTGACATGGGTCATATATACCCTTTAGGAGGGAGTGGTGAGCTTTTGTAATTTATTATTAAGTTCTATTTTAATTGCAAAACCAACCCCTCGCCTCGCTTTTTTCTCCAGTGTCTTACCCATACCAGTATAATGTATAGCCTCAACCTTTTTCGCAGAGTTGTCCATCGCACGCAAAACGGGTTTCGCTTGGTGCTGGTATGTCAATGTTGTACCTGGTTTATTTATGTTTCAATAAGGGCAGTACGCCTCTCTGGTCTGTATCAATTTTGTACCTAGCTAATTATGTTTCATTAAGGGCAGTACGCCTCTCTGGTCTGTATCAATTTTGTACCTAGCTAAGTATGTTTCAATAAGGGCAGTACGCCTCTCTGGTCTGTATCAATTTTGTACCTAGCTAATTATGTTTTTATAAGGGCAGTACGCCTCTCTGGTCTGTATCAATTTTGTACCTAGCTAAGTATGTTTCAATAAGGGCAGTACGCCTCTCTGGTCTGTATCAATTTTGTACCTAGCTAAGTATGTTTCAATAAGGGCAGTACGCCTCTCTTGTTTGTATCAATTTTGTACCTAGCTAATTATGTTTCATTAAGGGCAGTACGCCTCTCTTGTTTGTATCAATTTTTTACCTAGCTAATTATGTTTCATTAAGGGCAGTACGCCTCTCTTGTTTGTATCAATTTTGTACCTAGCTAATTATGTTTCATTAAGGGCAGTACGCCTCTCTTGTTTGTATCAATTTTTTACCTAGCTAATTATGTTTCATTAAGGGCAGTACGCCTCTCTTGTTTGTATCAATTTTGTACCTAGCTAATTATGTTTCATTAAGGGCAGTACGCCTCTCTGGTCTGTATCAATTTTGTACCTAGCTAATTATGTTTTTATAAGGGCAGTACGCCTCTCTTGTTTGTATCAATTTTGTACCTAGCTAATTATGTTTTTATAAGGGCAGTACGCCTCTATGATCTGTTTATTTTAGAGTCGACGTCAAGAAGGATACGCACATTACAAGCAGCGGGATTGAGTGGAGAGAATATTTCCATTTTGTTTCCGATTGTGTTCTTTGTTTGACTGAAGTTTAGCTTGTCAGCGGACTTATGTTCTTCACTTCGCCGCTCTCCCGTCGTCACGGGACTCTATTAGTATTGGATGCATGAAAAGAGAATGACTTGCGCGATTAATTTTATTTAAATGTGGAAGGGTTGCGCAGTCCTCGACCTCATTCTCTCGCCTGAGTCCACCTTTAGCAAGTGGCAAGACAAGTCAGGACGACTGGATATAGACTCAGATGCAATGGATAACAATGGCTAATCCAGTGTCTCACAGTGTTATGTGCGGTCAACACCGCTCAGCATATTTGTTGTCGTGGTAGCCTGATGATGAATTTCCTGCTTAGCTGGCTGGGCTTTGAGCAGGGCAGGGTAAATCTAAAATAAAGCTTACCCTGTTCTTTGCTTCCTACAGGTTATGTTACCATCTCTCCTGCCTATTTTTCTTTCTGTATGTGCGTTTGTTTGGATCTCTCACTGACAAGAGCTCCGAGATAGGCAAGAAGTTTTGTCACACCCAGTATTTACTTGTGACCGTTACACACTAACGATCTAAGTGTCAGCATGGCGCCTCGAGAGTATTTGTGTATTCTCGCTGCACGACCCAGCGATTTTGCGCTCACACGTTGTCGGTAATGCGGGATGATAGGCTTAGAGTTCAGTACAGAATATATGATTTAGGAGACTCTTAAATGTTACATATAAGGATCGTGTCACGGACGTAGAAATATGACTAAGAGTGGAAACCGCAATTTAAACACAACTCATCTCTTAATTATGCTAATCGATACAATGCCATGGGGTGATTAATCTTGAACCAGACCATGCCACCATCCAAGGATGAACTATGTGGAATGTGTTGATCTAAGCTCGCGGACGACGCAGTAAACTACATACAACTAACGGACAAGATATACCAATTAAGAAGAGATTCTGGTCTTCCCAACCAAGTGGGACGCTTACTTTAAAACAGGCGTTTTTACGTTATAATTTGAAGGTAACGAAAATTGGAGACGACGCTAAAATGGCATTTTTCAAGACAGTGTACTGACACCAATAATGTTCATGAAAAATGTCCATTCGCATTAATGGACATACAGAAGGAAAGAGATACATTATCATCAAAATGAATAGGGAATTACTAGAAAAAGATAATACACCTGTATATATGTGCGCAACACTGGGCAGACAACTGGAATTGAAACTGCACTTACAGTCCCGCAGACATGTGTCTTTGAGTCAGAATCTAGATAACCAAAATAGACAGTCCTGGCTTATGTGTATGAATCAGCATTCAAATGTATCTCGTTTGCAGGGTATGGTATCAACATGACATACCCGAATGGATCCATATACGCGTTTTGTAATTCATACGACGAAAACTATGTACGTGAAGAAGCGGGGGCCGAGGCTATAGAAACAGCAGTTGCGTTTTTGCACAGCCAGTTTGACGGAGGAATTAACTTCCATATACACTATGGTGTTCAGTGACCCCATGTCGGTTCTGAAGGAGCTGGAGCTCATCCTATACAACACACATGATATATTGTATGGTGAGGGCGATCAACAACGTTGTCACTGCCCACGGGATTAATGAGACCCTGCAATGGATCCCTGGAAATAGCGGGTTATCAGGAAAGATCCTTCTGGAATTGCTTTCAATAAAGACAGGACAGCTTTGAGAAGTGCGTGGAGTCTCAAAGAGAGTACCATGAAAGGGATTAGGGTTTCCAACGCCGAGGTGAGTAATTGTCTTTTTCGGCCCAACGACCGTATATATTTTGAACGCACCTCGTAAGTGCAATTGCGATATTGGAAAGGAGAAGCAGATGTAGTTGAATGTACGTCGCACACGGACTTACATTATAGTGATATCAGTTATACGCAATATGGATAGTGCGACATCGAAATGTCCCGACATTAAATAATAAGATTGTAATGAGTTCTACTAGGTCCCACTTACATGACGACATGCATTGACTGCGCATATTACTTACAAGAAACACTACGTTGTTGTTGACTTCGAATGCCCACAATTATTAGGAATATTCTTGTGTGCGTCCTGAATAAAACGTTACGTGACGGGTTGCCGTTGCTTTCCTCACATCCCTAGGGTGATGATGAAGGTGGACCTGAGTCCTCCAGGCGGTTGTGCTATGTCTGACTTCATCTCCGTGAAATCACATCGATTCCACACCTTGTTAGCCTGGCTTCCTTGAAAACAGCCCGTTTCAAGAGATGACTGAGTTGAAGACAAGGTGAGGGTTTTGGCCCATATATTTTTCCTGAATCTGACTAACATATCTGATCAGTATATTCCGCTTCACCAGACGTTAGTCTGCCTCCACTATATGAAACGATTACTTACTTAGTCGACCCCCTTCTACCATGAGGTGTAGAGGTTTGCCAGAGAGAACGACATATTGTTATATCCGTCGTCTTTCACATGATCTCTATATCCAATTCAGCCATTGGCCACTAAGGGACTTTCGTATGATGTCTTACCAACGTACGTTTGGACGTCCTTGGGTCTAAGTCTTCGAATTTTTGCACCCCCCCCCCCCCTCCATGACCGCGTTGGTATTCGATTGTCTTCATTTCTACAGACATAGACAAATCATTGTAGTTGGGACTGCTCCACTCGTGTCTGCAGGGGTTGGGCTTCCAGATTGATTTGTATTGTCCGATCTTGTTCTTTTTCGTCACTTGAACCACCTTTCTAAGGTATCTAATTTCGAAAGTTTGTAGTTGCTTTTCTTGCGCGGTGGTCATTACACATGACCCGCATTCGCATGTCAGGACAAGCATATATATTGATCGGTATACATCCATCTGTGTTTTCCTGCTTATTTCTCTTACGCTGATGAATCCTCTGTTTATTGCATAGAAATGTCTGCCAGCTGCTGCTATTCGTAAAATTAACTCTTCTTTGATTCATCTCCTCCTGTCTATTACCACTCCTAGATATTTGAAGTGGATAAAATGCTCCAGTGGTCTTTTTCCCAATATTATATGTTGTTTCTTTTCGTCTCTGGCGATCACCACGGCTTTGTTTTGGAGCTGCTGATGTGTATTCCTCTCTTCTTATAATCTTCTTCCTATACCTGCAAGTTGATCTGGAGATGTGCTTCGTATTTCGTGATTAGGGTCATATTATTTGCATGTGCTAGCTCCAATATGAGAATTGGTCTCATCTTCCAGTATCCTACTTCACTCTTTTGTATCCGTTCCTTGTAGGCGTTGATAACTTCATCCGCGAGGAGTATGAATAGATAATGTGATAGAATAGCATCCGCTAGTGGGCTTGAGCTCTCCTGAGTTTTGATTTGATGTCCACATATCATTTCTGCATGTTTTATAGAAACCTTACATCACACAGATCATGGGTCCTGGAATATTATTCCTTGTTAGCAAGTACCAGAGTTTGTCCCAATGGACCTTATCGAATGCCTTTTCCAAAATCCGAAAGCAGAAATGAACCTCCTTATCTTACTCATGAACCCTTTTACTCAACTGTATGAGTGTGAAGAAATGGTATTTTGTACTTTTATTTGATCGAAACCCACATTGAATTTCGTTCTTGGCTCTGTTAGAAATCGAAATCGCCATTATTGAATCCTAGAGTAGACTTTTCCCATGTCACTGATAAGGGAAATACCTCTGTGATGTTGACATTGTCACTCTTTTTAAATATTGGTATTGTAATGGCAACCGCCCGATGTCCTGGTATATTCTTCTGGCGCTAAGCTGCCTATAAATCTTTAAGAATAATATCGTATCTACCGTTCTCAAGTATTTAACAATTCCTGGTGGTATATCATCATGTCCTGCTGCTTTACTAACCTTAATTTTCTCAAATGCTACCTTTAGTTCTTCCATTGTGATAGTACTGTTACCCTCCAAAACTCCCTCCTTAGATAATAGGACAGATACTTTCACAGCTTGATTTTCCTCCACACCAAGGAGATCTGAGAAATATTCTTTCCTTCCGTTCCGCATCTTTTCTGGGACTGCCAGCAGCGCAATTTGTTTAATTTTAACAAGTTGCTGGGGGCATTCCTTTTCCTTCCTCATGTTCTGTAGGGTCATATAGAATAGCTTTTGGTATTGTCCAACATTATTTTCCAGTTTCTCTCCAAATTCCTCACAATATTTCTGATTTCTGTTTGACAATCTTCTTTACTTCTGGTCTGAAATTTACATGCTCTTTATATTTCTTTGTTTATTATTCAGTCTTTCTAGCCTCTAGGTATTGCTTCCATGCGCTTTTTTTTAAATCGTATTATTCTTTTTACCTCTTCCGTGCACTTTGGTGTACTCTTTCTCGTCCACCCTTCACTGGTTTAACCGCATTCACCATTGGCGCCTCTTTGTTGACGTTTTTGAATTTTACCCAGAGCATGTCCATACTTTTATCAGATACCTCTATCCTTCCTATTGTTGTTGTTATCAGCCCTTGTTATCTCCTTTTAACATCTGTTTATTTTAGTTCATTATCATTTATTGTATTTTCTACATGAGTGTTATTATATTTCTTGTTTGTTGATGGGTGTTGTCTGGTTGAATAACTTTTTTTCGACTTCTCTGTTCATTTTAACTAGGCACTGGTCGCTTTCTATATCTGATCTATTGAACACTGAAGAATCCATCATATACTTCAAATCGCATTGTCTCACTATTGCATAGTCAAAAATGGATTTTAATTTCTTGCCGGCTCGCATTGTATGTAGGCATAGATACATTAATGTCAGAACTTTGTATTTGTAATAACAAAGTCTTGTTCTTAACAGCATCTCTGCAGTCTTTTTTCTTTGCAATTGAAGATATATTTTCTATACCTACCGATCACTCTATCCCATCTAGTCGTTTTGAACGCTTAATCAAGAATTTAATTTTGCCAATCGTCAATGTTTCTTTAACTGAGCTAACAAATCATCTGTTATGCCGATACTCTCATCTTCGCTTGGTGCATACATAGTGACGATATCCATTTTACTATGCTCCTCCCGTAGACTTGGCACCATCATTCGTTCTGAAATGAGCTCCAAAAGTTCAATGTTTGCTTTTTTATTACTGCCCACTTTACATCTCACCCTGCCCTGGCTCTTTCAGTTATTCCGATGTTGCCAGTTCGGGCCAGAATGCCCTGTCCCGTTTTCTTTGTTTCTGTAAGTTACAGGACAGCCAGTTTTGCTTTATTCATCCCTTCTATTAGTTTATTTTCTTTCCAGTTCAGGCTTCTTATATTCCATGGTCTGTAAATCGTGGCCCTTATTTCTCGTCTGTTCGTCGCCGTTGTGATAAGTCCATTTCTATCTACGTTTTGACTTGTAATCAGTTGTAAAGACAAACATGTGATTATCATGTTGTGTGTTTGCATGGTGGAGGAGATGTCGCCATACAGCCGCCATGCCTGCCGACCTGTTTATGTTAACGGCTGCTTATTTCATATTCGCAGCTAACCTAAAATTAGGAGGCCTTTGAACAATACGCAACCTTGTTAACGCGCCTGGTATGAGGTATGATCCTCCCCCAGGTATAAGAAACATTACGATCACATATTACTTGACGATACTTCACTTAAGAGTAGGGCTAACAACTTGACAGGTTACACAGGAAAGGGCACACGAGCTCCAACATGTATTGTGGTACTGTCAACTGTGATACTCTTGTGGCGTTATAGTTCTCACGTGACGATCACGCTGCTTTACTTGTGCAATCCCTGGTACAAAAGCATTAGTATATGCTACCATGGCAACTCACTTGACATTCATAAATGTTCAGGCAATGTGGGATCATTGTTTTTGTGTGCTTATCATGATCATGATTAATAGATGTCATTTGTTGCTCAGTCTCGTGGATGACCTTTCATCAGGAGTTATCTAGTCTTGTCATTGCAACGACAGACTCACACTGTGTTGGTTGGTTAGGAGAGCGTCTACTAGTTAGTTTTCTCTGTTATACAGTCATGCCTTTACCAATGCTATCCGTTATGGGTTTGGTAACGGTTGCTGTTCTCAACGGTGAGTTATTATTGTTACTAGCCAATACATGCAAAACATGCCCGTCATGTTTACTGTATACAATGAAATATATAATAACATTGATCCTTGTCACACTGCAAAGCGGCGTGAATAAGAGATAAGTAAGTAAACTATGAGGGCAAATACAAACTGTTTATTATTTCATTTCAAATATTGGACAATGGAATCTAAAAACAGTAAGTAATGATTTAAAACAAAAACTGTATCAGTATGAATCACTGATTGAAACTATTTAGCGAAAAAAGTCACCAACAAGAAAATAATTGAAAATCAGACGGTGACGTCATTTTACAATTGACAAACACATGTTTCTATAAATAATATTAACCGCGGTGTGTGGATTATTACAGTAGTACTATTTTCGTTGAAAATTAATACATTGTAGGTGAATTCAGCAGTTATGTGCAGTCATATATATGGAAAGAGCTTTTATAAAGTGTCGTAAACAAATACAACAAAAAGCATAATTAATAGGTGACACAATAAATATACGTAATTCCTAAGTCATCCAAGGAGATTGAGATCGCATGGAGAAGTAAAAAGAATGCCACCAAGCAGCAGAAGAGGATACTCGCAAACATCACATTGGAGAGAAGAATGGATGTAGAGAGCAGAAGAGGATACTCGCAAACATCACATTGGAGAGAAGAATGGATGTAGAGAGCAGAAGAGGATACTCGCAAACATCACATTGGAGAGAAGAATGGATGTAGAGAGCAGAAGAGGATACTCGCAAACATCACATTGGAGAGAAGAATGGATGTAGAGAGCAGAAGAGGATACTCGCAAACATCACATTGGAGAGAAGAATGGATGTAGAGAGCAGAAGAGGATACTCGCAAACATCACATTGGAGAGAAGAATGGATGTAGAGAGCAGAAGAGGATACTCGCAAACATCACATTGGAGAGAAGAATGGATGTAGAGAGCAGAAGAGGATACTCGCAAACATCACATTGGAGAGAAGAATGGATGTAGAGAGCAGAAGAGGATACTCGCAAACATCACATTGGAGAGAAGAATGGATGTAGAGAGCAGAAGAGGATACTCGCAAACATCACATTGGAGAGAAGAATGGATGTAGAGAGCAGAAGAGGATACTCGCAAACATCACATTGGAGAGAAGAATGGATGTAGAGAGCAGAAGAGGATACTCGCAAACATCACATTGGAGAGAAGAATGGATGTAGAGAGCAGAAGAGGATACTCGCAAACATCACATTGGAGAGAAGAATGGATGTAGAGAGCAGAAGAGGATACTCGCAAACATCACATTGGAGAGAAGAATGGATGTAGAGAGCAGAAGAGGATACTCGCAAACATCACATTGGAGAGAAGAATGGATGTAGAGAGCAGAAGAGGATACTCGCAAACATCACATTGGAGAGAAGAATGGATGTAGAGAGCAGAAGAGGATACTCGCAAACATCACATTGGAGAGAAGAATGGATGTAGAGAGCAGAAGAGGATACTCGCAAACATCACATTGGAGAGAAGAATGGATGTAGAGAGCAGAAGAGGATACTCGCAAACATCACATTGGAGAGAAGAATGGATGTAGAGAGCAGAAGAGGATACTCGCAAACATCACATTGGAGAGAAGAATGGATGTAGAGAGCAGAAGAGGATACTCGCAAACATCACATTGGAGAGAAGAATGGATGTAGAGAGCAGAAGAGGATACTCGCAAACATCACATTGGAGAGAAGAATGGATGTAGAGAGCAGAAGAGGATACTCGCAAACATCACATTGGAGAGAAGAATGGATGTAGAGAGCAGAAGAGGATACTCGCAAACATCACATTGGAGAGAAGAATGGATGTAGAGAGCAGAAGAGGATACTCGCAAACATCACATTGGAGAGAAGAATGGATGTAGAGAGCAGAAGAGGATACTCGCAAACATCACATTGGAGAGAAGAATGGATGTAGAGAGCAGAAGAGGATACTCGCAAACATCACATTGGAGAGAAGAATGGATGTAGAGAGCAGAAGAGGATACTCGCAAACATCACATTGGAGAGAAGAATGGATGTAGAGAGCAGAAGAGGATACTCGCAAACATCACATTGGAGAGAAGAATGGATGTAGAGAGCAGAAGAGGATACTCGCAAACATCACATTGGAGAGAAGAGTGGATGTAGAGAGCAGAAGAAGATACTCGCAAACATCACATTGGAGAGAAGAATGGATGTAGAGAGCAGAAGAGGATACTCGCAAACATCACATTGGAGAGAAGAATGGATGTAGAGAGCAGAAGAGGATACTCGCAAACATCACATTGGAGAGAAGCATGGATGTAGAGAGCAGAAGAGGATACTCGCAAACATCACATTGGAGAGAAGAATGGATGTAGAGAGCAGAAGAGGATACTCGCAAACATCACATTGGAGAGAAGAATGGATGTAGAGAGCAGAAGAGGATACTCGCAAACATCACATTGGAGAGAAGAATGGATGTAGAGAGCAGAAGAGGATACTCGCAAACATCACATTGGAGAGAAGAATGGATGTAGAGAGCAGAAGAGGATACTCGCAAACATCACATTGGAGAGAAGCATGGATGTAGAGAGCAGAAGAGGATACTCGCAAACATCACATTGGAGAGAAGAATGGATGTAGAGAGCAGAAGAGGATACTCGCAAACATCACATTGGAGAGAAGAATGGATGTAGAGAGCAGAAGAGGATACTCGCAAACATCACATTGGAGAGAAGAATGGATGTAGAGAGCAGAAGAGGATACTCGCAAACATCACATTGGAGAGAAGAATGGATGTAGAGAGCAGAAGAGGATACTCGCAAACATCACATTGGAGAGAAGAATGGATGTAGAGAGCAGAAGAGGATACTCGCAAACATCACATTGGAGAGAAGAATGGATGTAGAGAGCAGAAGAGGATACTCGCAAACATCACATTGGAGAGAAGAATGGATGTAGAGAGCAGAAGAGGATACTCGCAAACATCACATTGGAGAGAAGAATGGATGTAGAGAGCAGAAGAGGATACTCGCAAACATCACATTGGAGAGAAGAATGGATGTAGAGAGCAGAATGAGAAGGTCACTGAAGAATTTAAGCAAATGGCCAGAGCAGCAAAACAGCAACAGTGAGAGACATTTACGGAAGAGGTGGCGGAGGATAGAGCTTCTGCATACAATCTGGAAATGACACAGGGCAATGATGGATATACTATCCAATGTGTGCATGAGAAATGAATTGGGACAGGCGCTGACTATTGACACAGAGAATGTAAGAGCCCTTTTTGACAGGTACCTTCATCAGACTCACCAAGACGACATCGTTCAATGCAAGGGACTGGTGACAAAGCTAGGAACAATGGAGTAGGAGCACAACCTGGTTAGTGTCTAAGAGGACAGCACATCCATAAAGAGAGCATCGGACAGTGCACCTGGGCCCGATGGAATACAATACAACCTGTTGAAGGACTGTGGGAATGATGAGCTCGCAAAGATTACAAACAATTGTAACGGGAGTCTAAAGACAGGGCATATACCAGAAGCGTGACTATACATCTATCGTATCCCCCTAGTGAAACGAGGCAAAGATGCTACTGATATACACGGATACCGCATCATCACACTACATAACGTGTACCGTAAGGTGCTGAAGTCAATCATTGCTGGACGAGTTGTCAGTGAGCTAGAAAACACAGGTCAATTTTCAGACACTCTAGGCGCATACAGACCTCGCAGAGACACGGCCATCAATGCAGCTGTCTTGGCATACGATATATATATATGAGGGCTTCCAGACACAAGAGGAAACTGTCGACGATCGACCTGGTAGATGCCTAGAATAGGGTCAACTACGGCAAACTAATCGACCTATTAGTAGACCTCAATATTGGCCCCAGGATCGTCTGTTGGATTGCAACGGTCTTATGTCAAGAGGCGTCGTTTTAAAGTACGGTTCCTGGACATCAGAGATCAGAACCATAGCCCCCGAACTGACTAAGGGCTCTCCGCTGTATCCTTTACTTTTTAATGTGCACACTTGTAAAATAGCAAAGAGGGAGGTGACTGGGCCTGATAGGATCTTCACACATGCGGACGCATCTTGCCATACAACCAGGGCAAAGACAGAACTGAAATTTTTGTTGATGTGTGGATGAAGCTGGAGAAACCATCTGAATGGGGCACCGACTACAACGCTGAAATCATTTCATCTCAGGCCAAGATTGTCTGGTTCTCTCTAAACAATACGTTAGTCTCAGATATACTAAAAGGGGACACATGCATGAGTACCATCATTGAGAGAGGACATCACATGGAAAACCTGGGCATGACATTTGACATAAGTCTCTCTTTCAATGAACATGGTAACAATGTGATTCTGAAATCAAAGAGGGGTACCAATGTAATCAAAGCATGGCGACCACAGACATGCAACAATGAACTTTCTTCCTGTTGATGGAATCACTGGTTTTGTCTGACCTGGACATGTCTTGGGTTACTCACGCTATCGCAGACACAGTTTATTAGATTGGAGAGAATCCAGAAGGTGGTTGGTGACGCAACCGGTGACACACGCAGTGATACTGTCAGACTCGCATGGCATGCTCCGTACAATAGAAAGGCGCATGATACTACGGGGGTGGGCCTCTCTTCTGAACAACTCTGGTGTACAGGTTGTCACATGGATCTACTGCCCGAGACATGCAGGAGTCTGGGACAACGAAAGAGATGATGCAGTGGCAGGACGCGCTGTAGTGAACGACACAGCAATGCCGATAGACAGAGCTGAGTTAATAAGGGCAGACATGGGCAGTCTACCGAATGATGAAGAGATAGGGGGTAGCGAAAATGCATGTGTGCAGAGGAGGATCAATTTGGGATTGACTAAGTGAAAAGAGCGTGTGTTCTGTCTAGAAAGATCCGAAGAAGACGAAATCAACCCCGAATGTATATATATATATATATATATATATATATATATAAACGCTAGGCTGGCTGCTTGGGCGGAGAAGGGCGCACTTATGAGATTGCCCAATGTGTGATGATGTTGGTTCATAGAATCTGGATCATTGGATCATAGATCTGTTCCAACTGTATCATAGATTTCGCTGAAGAAACTATCCCGGTCATCAAAGCAGCAGCTAACTGGCTTTTTTGCCGCCGGAGTGCGGCGTAATCGTTGCATAGTCTTGCTGAGTTACTTGGGATACGGATGTAATAATCTATGTCAGAGAGCCATGGTTCGTGGGCTTACAAGTATTGTGGCAGCCTTGCATTCAGCGTTCTTTAGGGCGTATTCTTCCGCTAAAGTGTAGTCATACATTGTACTTTGGTGTTAGCGCTGGTTTTGGTGGAGCTTACAGACAGATGGGGTACGTAGGCTCCAGTAAATGGTGGTTTGTGTCAGCAGGTGCCTCACCGCCGCCATAGACACGGTAAGAAATCACACGGTTAAGCCCCTTCATGAGAATATGGTCAAGCTCCGTACTTGTACCGATGGATATCAAAACGGCAGAACCAGGAAACACATTTCACCAGGCTAAATGCGGCACAGTATTACAGTAAATAGTGATCACCATGCTAAACGCGGCACATAATGACAGGAAACAGTGATGTACAGGCTAAAAGTGGCACATAATGTCATGAGCCTGTGCGAGTTGTCATTCACTTCCACAGCCGAACGGACCCAGGACAGATTCCTTGCCAATGTGAATGGTACCTGAGATGGCGTTGTAATCCTCCATTAGAAAAAATGGGATAAACAGTCGCAGAGGATGTTTCCAAATTATTATAGAAGTAATCTTGTGTATGTAGTTGGGCTTTGTTTGTAGGGGCATTAGCGACTATTATTGATAAGTGACCATGTCTGAGCTTTAGCCGGGCCAGAAGAAGCTTTTGGGAGATTGCGAGCCAGGACGGTATGCTATATTTTATTTTAGTGGCGGTTTGATGAAAAGGGCAGCCGGAGTATATCATTCACGTATCTTAAGTATATTTCTGCCCTTGACCGAGAAGTATGGCCTCCTTAATTCCAGAAATAGCGATATTTCGTGGCCTAGTGTGCTGGTTAAGGCTGATAGGTAGCTAGTCCCATTCAGTGGTAGGACATTTCAAGTAGCGACCCTCATTGAGCTTCTTATGTCGGGTATAAACATAAATATTGCAGTAGATTATATTGAGCAATAAATGACATTGTTAATACTTTACAAACTTTAAGAAAATATATTCCCGGTTTGACTTGAACACCCCTTGTATGAAACACTTGGGGAAGGTTTTGCAACATAAACCTTTAACCATGCGCAGTGGTTGGTTATTAAACATATTGCAGATCTGATGTATCATATATTTTGTAACAATATCATAACGTAATGGATTAACATTTTGATTTGGTATTTTATGTAGATTTGCGCAGCTTACAAAATGTCGTCCAGGTGAACACAACTAATCGTTGTGTAATGACGGATTGTCGCTGAAACTACAACTGAACAATAACATAACACATGCTATATCGTTTTGCTTCTAAGATATACCTATATATACATTTAATAAAATTGCACTTGCCTAGTTGCTCCACTTCTGCCCTAAGTTGTTCAGTTTTGCCAGAAAAGACACCCGAGAAGGCCTCCACTACCTATCTATTGGCATCGTTCTAGTCTAGCGCATTTTCTCTTATATAGTGTCTTATGTCGATATCCCTATTGTATTAGGGTTGTACTTAAAGTCCCAAACTCGTTGCTAACATTAATTTGCTGTGGTAGTCGATCTTCCTTTACTTAGCAGACATGGGAACACAATTGATATTGCTTCACTCCGGTCTGCATGGGTTGGGTTGGATATCTTGGTAATGTCTGATTAGGGGGTTGGGTTGGACATCTTGGTAATGTCTGATTAGGGGGTTGGGTTGGATATCTTGGTAATGTCTGATTAAGCGGTTGGGTTGGATATCTTGGTAATGTCTGATTAAGCGGTTGGGTTGGATATCTTGCTAATGTCTGATTAGGGGGTTGGGTTGGATATCTTGGTAATGTCTGATTAGGGGGTTGGGTTGGATATCTTGGTAATGTCTGATTAAGGGGTTGGGTTGGATATCTTGGTAATGTCTGATTAGGGGGTTGGGTTGGATATCTTGGTAATGTCTGATTAGGGGGTTGGGTTGGATATCTTGGTAATGTCTGATTAGGGGGTTGGGTTGGGTATCTTCGTAATGTCTGATTAGGGGGTTGGATTGGATATCTTGGTAATGTCTGATTAGGGGGTTGGGTTGGATATCTTGGTAATGTCTAATTAGGGGGTTGGGTTAGATATATTGGTAATGTCTTGATTAGGGGATTTTATTGGATATCTTGGTAATGTCTGATTAGGGGGTTAGGTTGGATATCTTGGTAATGTCTGATTAGGGGGTTGGGTTGGATATCTTGGAAATGTCTGATTAGGGGATTGGATTGGATATCTTTGTAATGTCTGATTAGGGGGTTGGGTTGGATATCTTGGTAATGTCTGATTAGGGGGTTGGGTTGGATATATTGGTAATGTCTGATTAGGGGGTTGGGTTGGATATCTTGGTAATGTCTGATTAGGGGATGGGGTTGGATATATTGGTAATGTCTGATTAGGGGATTGGGTTGAATATCTTGGTAATGTCTGATTAGGGGGTTGGGTTGGATATCTTGGTAATGTCTGATTAGGGGGTTGGATTGGATATCTTGGTAATGTCTGATTAGGGGGTTGGGTTGGATATCTTGGTAATGTCTGATTAGGGGATTGGGTTGGATATCTTGGTAATATCTGATTAGGGGATTGGATTGGATATCATGGTAATGTCTGATTAGGGGGTTGGGTTGGATATCTTGGTAATGTCTGATTAGGGGGTTGGATTGTATATATTGGTAATGTCTGATTAGGGGGTTGGATATATTGGTAATGTCTGATTAGGGGATTAGGTTGGATATCTTGGTAATGTCTGATTAGGGGGTTGGGTTGGATATCTTGGAAATGTCTGATTAGGGGGTTGGGTTGAATATCTTGGTAATGTCTGAATAGGGGGGTTGGGTTGGATATATTGGTAATGTCTGATTAGGGGGTTTTGTTGGATATATTGGTAATGTCTGATTAGGGGGTTGGGTTGGATATCTTTGTAATGTCTAATTAGGGGGTTGGGTTGGATATCTTGGTAATGTCTGATTAGGGGGTTGGGTTGAATATCTTGGTAATGTCTGAATAGGAGGGTTGGGTTGGATATATTGGTAATGTCTGATTAGGGGGTTTTGTTGGATATATTGGTAATGTCTGATTAGGGGGTTGGGTTGGATATCTTTGTAATGTCTGATTAAGCGGTTGGATTGGATATCTTGGTAATGTCTGATTAGGGGGTTAGGTTGGATATCTTGGTAATGTCTGATTAGGGGGTTTGGTTGGATATCTTGGTAATGTCTGATTAGGGGGTTGGGTTGGATATCTTGGTAATGTCTGATTAGGTGGTTGGATTGGATATCTTGGTAATGTCTGATTAGGGGGTTGTGTTGGATATCTTCGTAATGTCTGATTAGGAGGTTGGATTGGATATCTTGGTAATGTCTGATTAGGGGGTTGGGTTGGATATCTTGGTAATGTCTGATTAGGGGGTTGGGTTGGATATATTGGTAATGTCTTGATTAGGGGGTTGGATTGGATATCTTGCGAATGTCTGATTAGGGGATTAGGTTGGATATCTTGGTAATGTCTGATTAGGGGGTTGGGTTGGTTATCTTGGAAATGTCTGATTAGGGGATTGGATATCTTTGTAATGTCTGATTAGGGGGTTGGCTGGATATCTTGGTAATGTCTGATTATGGGGTTCGGTTGGATATATTGTTAATGTCTGATTAGGGGGTTGGGTTGGATATCTTGGTAATGTCTGATTAGGGGGTTGGGTTGGATATAGTGGTAATGTCTGATTAGAGGGTTGGGTTGGATATCTTGGTAATGTCTGATTAGGTGGTTGGGTTGGATATCTTGGTAATGTCTGATTTGGGGGTTGGGTTGGATATCTTGGTAATGTCTGATTAGGGGGTTGGATTGGATATATTGGTAATGTCTGATTAGGGGGTTGGATTGGATATATTGGTAATGTCTGATTAGGGGTTAGGTTGAATATCTTGTTAATGTCTGATTAGGAGGTTGGGTTGGATATCTTGGAAATGTCTGATTAGGGGGTTGGATTGGATATCTTGGTAATGTCTGATTAGGTGGTTGGGTTGGATATCTTGATAATGTCTGATTAGGGGGTTGGGTTGGATATATTGGTAATGTCTGATTAGGGGGTTGGGTTGGATATCTTGGTAATGTCTGATTAAGGGGTTGGGTTGGATATATTGGTAATGTCTGATTAGGGGGTTGGGTTGGATATATTGGTAATGTCTGATTGGGATGTTGGGTTGGATATCTTGGTAATGTCTGATTAGGGGATTGGATAGGATATCTTGGTAATGTATGATTAGGGGGCTGGGTTGGATATCTTGGTAATGTCTGATTAGGGGGTTGGGTTGGATATCTTGGTAATGTCTGATTAGGGGGTTGGGTTGGATATCTTGGTAATGTCTGATTAGGGGGTTGGATTGGATATCTTGGTAATGTATGATTAGGGGGTTGGGTTGGATATCTTGGTAATGTCTGATTAGGGGGTTGGGTTGGATTTATTGGTAAAGTCTGATTAGAGGGTTGGGTTGGATATCTTGGTAATGTCTGATTAGGGGGTTGGGTTGGATATATTGGTAATGTCTGATTAGGGGGTTGGATTGGATATCTAGGTAATGTCTGATTAGGGGGTTGGGTTGGATATCTTGGTAATGTCTGATTAGGGGGTTGGGTTGGATATCTTGGTAATGTCTGATTAGGGGGTTGTATTGGATATCTTGGTAATGTCTGATTAGGGGGTTGGGTTGGATATCTTGGTAATGTCTGATTAGGGGGTTGGGTTGGATATCTTGGTAATGTCTGATTAGGGGATTGGATTGGATATCTTGGTAATGTCTGATTAGGGGGTTGGGTTGGATATCTTGGTAATGTCTGATTAGGGGGTTGGATTGGATATCTTGGTAATGTCTGATTAGGGGGAAGGATTGGATATCTTGATAATGTCTGATTAGGGGGTTGGGTTGGATATCTTGGTAATGTCTGATTAGGGGGTTGGGTTGGATTTATTGGTAATGTCTGATTAGAGGGTTGGGTTGGATAGGTTGGTAATGTCTGATTAGGGGGTTGGGTTGGATATATTGGTAATGTCTGATTAGGGGGTTGGATTGGATATCTAGGTAATGTCTGATTAGGGGGTTGGGTGGGATATCTTAGTAATGTCACATTAGGGGGTTGGATTGGATATCTTGGTAATGTCTGATTAGGGGGTTGGGTTGCATATATTGGTAATGTCTTATTAGGGGGTTGGATTGGATAGCTTAGTAATGTCTGATTAGGGGGTTCGGTTGGATATCTTGGTAATGTCTGATTAGGGGGTTTGGTTGGATATCTTGGTAATGTCTGATTAGGGGGTTGGGTTGGATATATTGATAATGTCTGATTAGGGGGTTGGGTTGGAAATCTTGGTAATGTCTGATTAGGGGGTTGGAACGGATATCTTTGTAATGTCTGATTAGGGGGTTTGGTTGGATATCTTGGTAATGTCTGATTAGGGGGTTGGGTTGGATATCTTGGAAATGTCTGATTAGGGGGTTGGATTGGATATCTTTGTAATGTCTGATTAGGGGGTTGGGTTGGATATCTTGGTAATGTCTAATTAGGGGAGTGGGTTGGATATATTGGTAATGTCTGATTAGGGGGTTTGATTGGATATTTTGGTAATGTCTGATTAGGGGATTAGGTTGGATATCATGGTAATGTCTGATTAGGGGGTTGGGTTGGATATCTTGGAAATGTCTAATTAGGGGGTTGGGATGGATATCTTGGTAATGTCTGATTAGAGGGTTGGGTTGGATATCTTAGTAATGTCTGATTAGGGGGTTGGGTTGGATATATTAGTAATGTCTGATAAGGGGGTTGGGTTGGATATCTTGGTAATGTCTTATTAGGGACCTGGTCTCTCCTTATTACTTGACTGCCTTGCTGGTGACGAAAAATAACAATTTGGGACTCTTTCGAGGCCCCGTAATTGGAATGAGTACACTTTAAACCCTTTAACGAGGATCTATTGGAGGGCAAGTCTGGTGCCAGCAGCCTCGGTAATTCCAGCTCCAATATCGTATATTAAAGTTGTTGCAATTAAAAAGCTCGTATTTGGATCTCAGGCGCAGGCGGGCGGTCCGGCTCGCGCCGGTTCACTGCCCCTCGTCTCCTGCCCTACCGTCTGCCGGCTCTCTCCCAGGGGTGCTCTTCGCTGAGCGTCCTCGGTGGCCGGCGCGTTAACTTTGAAAAAATTAGAGTGTTTAAAGCAGGCCTCGGCTGCCTGAATAATGGTGCATGGAATAATGGAATAGGACCTCGGTTCTATTTTGTTGGTTTTCGGAACTGGAGGTAATGATTAACAGGGACAAACGGGGGCATTCGTATTGCGGCGTTAGAGGTGAAATTCTTGGATCGCCGCAAGACGAGCTACTGCGAAAGCATTTGTCAAGAATGTTTTCATTAATCAAGAACGAAAGTCAGAGGCGCGAAGACGATCAGATACCGTCGTAGTTCTGACCATAAACGATGCCGACTAGCGATCCGCAGGAGTTCTTCGATGACTCTGCGGGCAGCTTCCGGGAAACCAAAGTATTTGGGTTCCGGGGGAAGTATGGTTGCAAAGCTGAAACTTAAAGGAATTGACGGAAGGGCACCACCAGGAGTGGAGCCTGCGGCTTAATTTGACTCAACACGGACAACACTGAAATGACTGACATGCCGAGACCACTTTTCTGGGGTCTAATATGGAACTGGTGCTGGATTTAGACCCTCAGAAATCTGGGGTTATGCCCTCTGACGCTCGGTTGGTCTGCATCCAGTGTTTGATAAAGGAATTGACGGAAGAGCACTATCAGGAGTGGAGCCTGAGGCTAAAATTGACTAAACACGCCAATAGTGTAGAATGACTGTCAAATGAGAGCACCTTCGTGGGGTCTAAAAGTGAACATGTGCTGGTATTAGACCCACGGAAGACAGGTCAGTCTCCAAACCCCCAAATGAAAGAGCGCCTGCTACGGTAATCTGGTCTTCACCCTGCAGAAATCGCAGGCTCCAGAAACTGGGCCATTGTCAAACTAAACGCCCTCTATTGATACGGTCTGGCTAATATTGAACGGGTGCTGGAAATAGACCCTCTGAAGACAGGTCAGCTTTACCCTACAAATAACAATGCTCTGCTACGGTAATCCTGCTAAGCCCGAGAGGAGCCGCAGACATTTTGGTTCACGTACTAGGCGGATAAGCCAACGGTTCGAGGTGAGGGATTACGGCCGAACGCCTCTAAGCCAAAAATCCCGCCCAAAAGCAGCCCAGCACGAATGCAAAGGGAGGCTTCGACATGGTGGGGAATTCGGGGTCACGCTCCAGCCCCGCCCGGTAAAGCCGCAGAATGATGTCTCTGCCGTCCGCTGATAAAAGCGGGCGGGAAGCTGCTCGATATTCACCCCATACGGCGATGAGGAATGAAATCATTTGTAGAAGACTTAGTTCTCGGTCGGGTGCCCTAAGCAGTAGATCAGCTACCTCACTGCGAACTGCTGAGACTCAACCCTTGACCATGTCCGCTCCCTAGGCGGACAACATCTCCGTGCAAGACTAGGCTTGTCACCTGGTCAAATGCACTATTTCGAGAGGAAGCACAGGTCGCTGACATTTGGTCCACGTGCTTGGCTGATAAGCTACCATCTGAGGGATTACGGCCGAACGCCTCTAAGCTAGAATCCCGCCCAAAATCTCAGCACCGCTGAGATGGGAGGCTACGACATGGCTGGGGCTTGTGTCCCGGCCCGATTGAGCCGCAGGAATGCACCTGGTAAAATGCACTCCTTCCTCGCTCTTTGCATCTGTCTGCTATCAGTCATTCCAATGGACGCAGAAGAGATGCAGTCCAGCGGACACTGCACCTCCTGTCCTATGGTCTCAAGCTCCCGGGTGGCGGGGAATGCTAGGCGTACCATCACTGCAGATGAGCCGATAAAATAGAGCGAGCAAAAAGATACCTCACTCATATGCATATGCTACGTTTCTGGCAGGACGTGACGATCCTGGGAAAAAGTCACACTGGACTGCCTCTCTTCCGGGATAGTACAAACTAGTACATAGTCCATCATATCATTGCCAAACGCTATAGACACGAGTAGGGAAGACTCGATAGTCCTGCAAGACAACTTCCCAAGAGAGACAACTCTGACCAAAAACAACTGCTGCCTTGCAGTTAGGCTGGGGACAGCCAAAGGCTAAGGAGGGCAACCTTACAGAAACGCCTGTTGAAATCGGATGCACTGAGCCACTGGCTAACAAATTAAATCAGTGCAACGTAAATATCGCTGTAAACAGCGTACGATGAAGAAGAAGAAGAAGAAGAAACTGGTCTGGCTTGGCTGTTGTAATTAACAATGGTCCAAATCGGTAATCCAAAACTGGCGCATTAGTGAAGTTGTTTACAACCATCTTAGTTGGTTTGCCTTTTTGTATTGGTTATATTAGAGCGTGATTAACGTGTCTTGTATAGTGACTATGATCTTGTATAGGTTTCTTTCCTTTCCAACCTTCCAAGTAGTATTCTCCCCCATTATTTTTGTATATTCCATTGTGGATCCACTGTACATTTATATACATTTAACTTCAACTACCAGTCCACATTACTTTCTAAAATTGTAATTAAAGCTGACCTCAATATATCCACCTGTATATTAGAAAAGGCACATATGCATATATGTGTATTTGCCAATTTTACTCTGAGGAATTCGATACAATTATCCAACTCATTCTGCAGATGTTCTCACTGATAATCTAGAAGACTATAAAGATAGTGAAAGGCAGGATGCAATCAAAGAAGATATCCTCAACGCAGCGGTAACAACGCATGACAATAGAGGACGAAGCAATCAGGACTGGTTTGAGGCAAATAGTCGGATACTGCAGCCATTGATTGACAAGAAAAAGGCATCACTACTAAGAAACAAAGACAAAAGAACATGAAACTCCCAATTTATTGAAACAAGCGAGAAAAGTAGTGCAAAGAACAGATAGACAGCGTGCAATGGACTATTTAACACCGTTTTGTGAGAATAAATATCCAAGATGCTTTCAATAATGGTAACATCAGTGGCATATATGAAGGAATTAAGAAATACATCGGCCCAACAGTGAAAAAAAGGGCGACGCTGAAGGATTTATATGGGGAGATCATCACTGGTAAGAGGAAGCAGTTAGATACATAGGTACGAAGAAGAAGAAGAAGAAGAAGATACATAGGTAGATCACTATCTTTAACTCTCATTAAGCGAAACAGCTAACAGAAGATGTCCTCAATGCATCGAAGTCATGCCAACGCTGGACCATCTGGACTCGCTGCCAACCATAACATAAGTTAACTGTGCTTTTCATGTCCTTGCTTCTGGCAAATCTCCAGGAATGGAAGACATCCCAATCGAGGTCACAAGGAGTGGACATGACCTACTTGCCCCACAGATACACTAGTTGAAAACAGTATGCTGGCATGCAGGACACGCCCCACATGATCTAACATTTTCGAGCAGTGTAGCTTTTTTATAGGAACAAGGAGGACATAATTAAGTGGAATAACTTCAGAGGAAATTAGCTTATGTTTACCGTTGGTAAGATACGTGTAAGGATTGTTCTGCGCAGACTACAAGTTTTAGGAAACCAGGTTTGCCCAGAGTCACAGTGCGGTTTTCGTGGGAACGGGTCTGCCACCGACATGATATCAGCACGTCGCTGCTCATGTACTGTCTATTTACTATAATGTATCTTATACAGTATCAGTGTTATTTGCTGGTCTAACACATCTAACATAAAGTCGAATCTCAACAACAGTTTCTCAGGTGTCCTCTTATGTCCATTCGTTGTTACTGACTTTATGAACACATAAAAAAACATCATAATTCAGCCGTAGTTAATTTGCTGTCGTTTTCTGTCTCGTGTTTGTTACTCACTTAATGAACGTTTCTAACATTACGTCATAGCTCATCTGGAAAACGAATTAGTTGAAGAATCGTTAGTTCCATTATTACGCAAGAGAAATACTGATGTAGCAATCGTCATGTTATTGATTATTTACGCTTACAGTGATTCCTGGAAGACAGTTGAGTAACTTCCCTTTATCAGACTGTTCCAGTAGAGAGATGGATATACTGGCGCTGCTGTATGATAGTGGAGATGTCGATGTCAACAATTATCAACGTGAGTCCAGTTCTAATTTCGTCAAACACGTTTCAGGATCTTCTAATAATGTGACAAGTCCACGTGTGTTGTATGCCGAAGTGTACGACATGTTCTCTGTCCATAATCCAAACGTAAAAGTAAGCGACTGGCACTTTCTTTCTTGTGATGGATTTCCAATCTACGGAAACGAGAGCATTCCCGGATCAAATTCACCATACACAACATTACAAGAGAATCTTGAAATAAAAGTAACATTTGTAGAACATCTCTTTTCTGAAATGTCTGGGGTCAGAAAGAACGCGACACACATTGCAGTTATATTTCTAGATGGTGCAAGATATTCACAAATCAACACCAGCAACTTGATCCACATTGTAGAGCAACGTAGTACAGCCATGAAAATATTTGTTGTTGTGATCGGTAGAAATCATGAAAACCAAACTATTTATCTGGGAGATGCGCTTCTTGTACCGAACTACATACACGAGACTTCCACACGATTTCTTAGCATGGCACTATGCCACCAGTGTAATGAAGGTTGGTTTTCGTTTAATCCAAATGAAATCTTTGAGCCGTTCTCATGTTATACATTCTTGAACCAGTCACATGCAAGTAACTGGTTCGAAACTATGGAAGGTTGTTATAAAAAAGGCGGATATTTAGCAACAATTGAAAGTGATGAAGAATTTTATTTTTTAAAGACACGAATGTTTAGTTATGTCAAATATAAGGCGACTTTGTTTAATGATCTAAGTTTCTTTTATAAGTATGGAGCTCAATTTTATATTGGCCTTATTCGAAACAAAACTAGCGTGCCAAAGCGTTTCCAATGGTCGTTACGGTTTCCAACTAGATCTCATCCATTTCTGAAGCAAAAGTACTGGATGTCAAAAAGACCAGCTAGTTGGTATGATACAGATTGTGGCGCGTGGGTATTTTCATGGGATCATCCATATATCTTCACTGGCACTTTCAAAAACTGGTTTTACGAGTCTGGGTTTGCTGATGTTTCATGCATGACTAGACTCACCACACTCGGAGTGTGTGAGATAACACTTCTCGGTAGACTTGAAGAAATGAACAAGATAACAATTAGCCCATCCTCGAAGGAACATTTCAGTAAAGCTGTAAATAAAACACAACCTGCTAAAGTTGGCGACAACATTGTGTTTGACTCACAGATAATGATATTTGGTGACAACATTGTATCTGTCTCGGCCAACATTGCCAGTACTGGCTTTCTGAAAGTTCTGAAAGAAACTGGTCGCGAGTTTCCAATATTTGACTGTGGGGAGGATGAAGGTTATCATAGACATATTTCTTATGTCTACGTGTGTGACTATATTGATAACTGCATAAACAAGCGAGATGAAATGTATTGTAGTAGAGACAGTGTGATAACCCAAGTTGAGTGTTCAGGTGCATACTGCTGTGACGGCTCGTGTTTGCTTGTAGAGTATATTAACGACAACGAAATGGATTGTGTGCTGTGTAAGAACGACGCATATATAGACGATGAACTTTACATTTTTAATATCTATATGCAGAGTGATAAGACATGCGCATTCATGTGTAATGATGGTTCTACGTGCATAGAGTTCTCTAAGCTTAACGATGGAATAACAGACTGTCGTGGATCGGAGGGGCCACTAGATGAGACAATAGGGAAGCTAAAGACAGCGAACACGTGTTCCAACTATCTGGGTCACGAAACATGGGCTCCAAGTTGTGTTTATGTTTTAGACAGGTACGGGGCTGTTATGGGGTGTAGAGATATGTCTCATCTTAATGGTTGTACTAACTTCACGTGCACGGAGGGATATGTTAAATGTCCAAAAACGTATTGTATCCCTCAACATTACGTCCTCGATGGAAAAGCAGACTGTCCAACTGGTGAAGATGAATACAATTATAACGTTTACTCTTGTACTGGGAATTTTGCTTGTTGGAATAGTGATGTTTGTCTACATCCTGACCAAGTTTGTGACGGATGTACAGATTGTCCACATGGAGACGACGAAGTGGACTGTAATGTGAATTGTGCTGACGGTTTTCATTGCATATCTGGGACAGTCAGCGTATCAGACTACAATAGATCGATTCCTCTAATAAATGATCAACTCATTAATGCCAACACCAGATACATCGATTTGTCAGGTGTAGATATTTCTCTCATGGGTCAATTACTTCTTGATGGTAAAAAGAACGTTCAATTCATTAACTGGTCTAATTGTAAGATCCGTAATTTATTTCGGATGTTCTCCCTCACATCAAGTAGGATAGTCCGTTTAGATATTAGCTACAATCTGATACAGACATTCAGCGGAAGTGACATCACGTTTCACGCATTAGATAATATTCGACATCTGAACTTGTCCTATAACAGAGAACTGGTTATTGTGAAATATCTACAATTCAAATTTCTTGAAACACTTGATCTCTCAAATACAGGTATCTCATATTTAGATGAGTCGTTCATGATTGGTTTACCTGTAATGAAGCATTTAAACATGAGCTACACGTACATCTCACATGTCCATAAATATGTTTTCTCTTCCAATATCACCCTGCAGACGTTAGATTTTCGTGGAATACACTTTGATACTTTCTACACTGACTTATTTAACGGTCTTATTATCAGTCAGCATCTTTACGCTGATAACTTTGAAATGTGCTGCCCACAGATCAGAGGAGCAAACATCCCATCTTACACGTGTCACACGAAAGACGACGCAATGTCTTCTTGTTTCGATCTAGTTGGCTCTAACGTTCAGCGTGTTCTTCTTTGGGTGGTAGCGGTTCTTGCTGTGCTGGGGAACATTACAGTCATTGCTTATCGTGTATGGTGGGACAAATCAGTTATCAGAACAGGATACAGGTTGTTTGTTACAAACTTGGGTGTATCTGATTGTATTATGGGATTGTATCTATTTATGATTGCAGGAGCGGATTATTATTATCGTGGAACGTATGCATTGTATAGCAAGATATGGAGAGGCAGTATCGAGTGTAGACTTGCAAGCTTATTTGCAACGATCTCATTAGAAACATCAACACATTTGTGTTTCTTTATAACTCTTGACAGGTTTTTGGTCATGAAGTTTCCGTTTGGGCAAAAAACGTTTTCGAAATCGCATCAAACGTTTGCTGTTCTCTTGTCTTGGGTAATGGGTTTCATTCTTGCATTGGCTCCAATTGTGTTTAACTTAAAAACATATTCTTCAAGTGCAATGTGTCTTGATATGCCTTTGACAAAATATCGACTAAAGGGCTGGGAGTACTCATTCGGTGTTAGCATTGTGCATCCTTGTGTCATGTTTATATTCATCGCTTACGGCCAAATATCCATATTTCGAGCCATGTCTCAGAACAGAATAACTAATTCAGCATCCAGTACATCTTCTCACCGGCCAGAAGATATTTTAGTGGCCAAACAGCTGTTTCTTGTTGCTCTTTCTAATTTTCTTTGTTGGTTTCCCATAGGGATCACGGGATTGATGTCTCTTGGTGAAAACAACATAAACAGTGACGTCTACGCATGGATAACGATTGTGGTTCTACCAATAAATTCTGCAGCAAACCCATTGCTCTACACGATTCCTGCCTTAATGGCAAAGTGGAATTAATTTAGAAATTTGTATTCGAGACCCAAACAATATTTAGGTAGACATGTACATGACTACGATTATTATAATGTTGCAAATGGCTAACAAATGTGTTCTATTGTTAGGATTTTCCCTCCAAAAAACGTAACTATTTTCACATGGAATGCATGAAAATGTCACAGCGATGAAATACTATCATTCATAGAAGCATCACATTCGCGTGTAAATTGAACTCGACTCTTAAATGCAGATTGAGTTTGTTCAATATCCAATTTAGGCGCTGAGCGACCACTGTCTTGTAATTGTATTTTCTTTAACAAACTCAAACATTTGAACGCACTTTGTTTTAATTTGCGACAACGATTTACAAAGTAATTCATATACTTATGTAGGACAAAAGCAACCAGCCAGGGCGCTTCCACGTGCAACCAACGAGGTTATGACGATTATAAGTTCAGTGGGGGTTGCGTGAAGTTGTTGTCGTGGAAATATATTTAATGTGGAAACCAGTAGGAATTGAGCCATGATCGATATATATAATGCAGGAACAATTACTGCGGAAGTGTTTCTGGTTTTGCCAAATCTTCCGACCATGTTTAAAGTGTTAGTTCAAAGACATATCGCTTAGTAAAAACAGCACTGGAGTGAGGGACGGAGCTCGGACAATCATATGCATCGGACACCAGTGCTCGCTAGTCAAATCCCAGTATGTAAATTATAGTTGTCTTGTCGGCGCATTTATGGTAATTGCAACTGCAATCGTGTACATGAAAGTTGCTGGTCAGCAGGGATGAGTGGAATCCAGAGAATAAACGCGTGCTATCCACCGAACGGTCTAGTCAGAATTGTTGCTTTTATGACATGCATTTAAAGCCTTGACTGTAAGCCTGGATCCATTGCAGTTTTGGTTATATAAATTCGAAAACACCATAATTGATCACCTAATTGTCCGCAGTAGTTTGCGGTGAAGTTATTTGGATTCATTTAGTTCACAATTTATACCGTGCAAAATTTACATATGTGCTTCTGTATTGTAGAAAGTGCCTGAGAACATGAACATCACAAATGCCAACTTTTCCCACAACTTGCCTAAGCAAGATTCATTTAATTTTTCTGGCAAAATCCCAACCATATTCGGTTGTCGCTGGAATATCATGTATTATGTTCTAATAAAGAAACATAACCACCAGAACTGCTGTGGTATCGGTCCCATATGGAAGATGAAAGATTGGCTAGCCTAAAATAGCTTAGATAAGGAACAGTTGAGACTGAGAAGGGAATTATGAATCAGATTAGGACATATAAGTAACTGCTTAAAACAACCCGTCACCTTTTATCCACACATCCATGAATTGTAAAAGCTTCTGCCGTAATATCATTGCAACTATAAAATATGGATTTTCTTTTGATTGGCCAATGTACACATTTTGCTCAATCTCTTGGCAATTTGGATTGAAGGTTCACGTGATGCACAGATATGGCTTTCCTCTCTGATAAAAGTAGATGATGGAGTCTTGAGTAAATTCGTGTATGTTTTATGGATCTTCAGTCTATGTTGATACAAAGTAAATAAGGCTTGATTTGCTACATTGCCGTCATTTGCAAATTCCGTCAAGTTCCGTCAATACCTACAGAACCTCAGTATCGAAGAGAACAGAATCTCTACGTTATTTCAGTTGAATACGATTGAATAGTGGTCGGCCGATCTTTTCATTTGCATATCCCTCTCCCGAATAATTGTACCTGTCGCATATTGGAGAGGCGCTGTAAACTTTCATGTAGGTAGGTCCAAATGCTTTCTGTATGCCCTCCTACGATCCCCGGATGTTACCAGAGTTCGCAGCCGACTGCAAGTACTTTCATACTTTTAAAGCCGTAGTCATGTTAGCAATTCCTTGCCAGTCTGTGTACTGCACTCACTTCGGATATGTAAGACTTCAAGGTCGTGCTGCTCATGTAAATCTCGAACTCCAGCTGTTTAAAGGTTTGCCCAAGGATGGCCGACCCACCCTCAGGTAAATCTCGAACTCCAGCTGTTTAAAGGTTTACCCAGCGATGGCGGACTCACCCTCAAACTAGTAATATTTGCTTGCTATCTTCTTTCCAAAGACAGCCAAGGCTGTGTTGTGAATTGACCCTATTATACGTCCCCCTCCTTCTGCACCGCTTCCGTCAGTGCACTGCTTTTCCAGTTGTGTGGAGACGGAGTGTTTGAATTGTTCTCCCCTTTAGGAAAAATCAGTTTTTCCTATAACTTTGCTGCATTTACTCGCATGTCTTGCATGGTCAATCTTCTTGGACTGGATCCTAATTGTGCAGCAGACCAGTGCGTGGTCAGTGTCGCTGTATGAACTGTGAAATGTGCGGGTTTGCTAAATATGTTTCAGTTCAGACCGTCTAGTGATGTTCAGGTCCAGCTGATGAAATATGCCATTATGTTGCAAAGATAGACTAAATTGGCTTAGTTTCTTTTTAAAGCCATCGACATAACTTGTCATTAGAAAAATGGTTCGACTTTTTCCTTGTAACTACAAATTGAGTACCATCAAATGTTGTGTAATATTTATGAGAGATGCCAAATGCTAAACGAAATGATCCTTTCTGAGTTATTTTAAAAATCAATTGAACGTGGTAAGTTGTCTCGCTAGAAGTCACATATTTCATATTTCAGTTCACAACATATTTTTCAACATTTGCTTCGACTAAGACATCCCACCTCAGTATAAAGCAGGAGATCATCGTAAACACAACCCACTTCTTCTGAAAATGCTAGGAATTTCCGGTGAATTTGAGAGCTTTGTCCATCTCCGATCGAATTTGTTATTTAACTACAGTACTCACAGTGTTATTCAGGTTTATAGATTTTGCACAAAGGGCCGCTTGATGAGCTAATTACTGTAATGTAGGCACGTCAATTTTATTTTGCTCAAAAGTCCAATAAAACCAGTATTTCTCCCAACCACAGCCTTTTAACCATCAGTACACAACGTAGACCATTTTTTCAATGACATTTTGAACTGCAGTAAATATGTTATCCCCTTTACTTGTAAGATGCAAAGAGCAAACTTTCAGTAATTCTTCAGAAATAGTGAAGTCTTTCTGGATCATTTTAACACAATTACATTTGTTCAAATGATACGATAATTATTAAATATATCTTTGCGTGTTTAATATAACTGGTAGGCCAGTTATTTTTTATATTCAAAGGTTACCACGCAAAACTGGCTATACTTTGTTAATCTGAAATAATTTACATGTCGATCCTTCTGGGACATAACCCACACTAGCGCTGTTTCTTATTCTTTTCCTTGCCTTAATTAAACATAGGCCTACAATTTAGCTCACAAATGTTCGATATACTAAATAATGTAACTATTGAGAGTACCACGGTGATCGCTTGAGGCGTTTACACAGTATTTAAATTGTAAATAGTTGCCATTCCAGAGCATTAGTTGCTAATTAAAAATAGATGCCCACGTTTTGAGCACGGATAGACAATTAACATTACAAAGAACTATATGTGCAAAATTATGAAAGGACCTTCTATTTATTAATTTGACTGATTTGAAATAAGTTAACAGACTGCATTAGAAAACTCTTTTTCAGAATTAAAAAAATATATATACCCCATTTTCATATTAGATGTACACTAGATTTGAATCTCTAATTTCCAACGTAATACAGCACGTATGTACACTAACATTCAACCAGAGAAAAAAAAAATAATTTGTTCAAGGATCAGTTGTTTTGCCCGTTCGAGTTCGCGTTTATAGAATCAGTTCCAAGCCCAATTTCCTCGCAGGGACATAACCTGTTCAGCACGTATTGTGTCTGTAGTCTATTTATTTTATCATAGCCGTATCTGCGACGTCATTGAAGCAGTTCAGTGAATCTCCAACAACCCTATTTTACTGCAGCTGTACCTGTTACGTCAAACAAGGCAAACATAATTCCTCTCTATGCGGCAATCTAGAAAACATGTTTAAGGAGAAGAGAATGTGATGTGATGGTTCCCCTTCTGTATGCATGTAATTGATAAAGTTCAAAGGAAATACGCTGACACATCCTTGTGTCAGATATGTCATTGGATTTAGAAGAATATGAGAATTTTTTTTTTAAATTATCCAACCGGGTTTTTTAAGGGGAATCGATATATTCGTTTGAATGTGTGTGTGTGAGAGAGAGAGTGAGAGAGACAGATAGATAGAGAGAGAGAGAGAGAGAGAGAGTGAGTGAGAGAGAGATAGATAGATAGAGAGAGAGAGAGAGAGATACATAGAGAGAGAGAGAGAGAGAGAGAGAGAGAGAGAGAGAGAGAAAGAGGTACAGCATCAACAGAACGGATGTACATACATGGACACAGACAATTTTCAGTAAGCCCTGAAGAACAGTATTCATGGAATTATTCAGGGATAAGTGAGATAGGTCTGATCTCTTACGACAAAACTAAAGGCATATTATTCTCAAGCTCAACTAAAATACGAGATGTCAATTGTGACTATTTCTTTTCGTAGAGTCCTATATGAAAATCGCAGGATATTTACATATTTGTATCGTCACTGACTGGTTCATCCATCAAGTAAACAAGTTGTGAGCTAAATGTTTAGTAGTTAAGAATTGGCATAATTAAATTAGAACCAGCATATAACTTAACTTAACGTTGTTATCCTGGTTTAAAAGAATCATCACAATATATTATACCAGTTACATTTGCATTGCCCTGTTAAAATAACTATGCGCATCCAATCTATTCTTAAATGCATTAACCGTCCCTTCCTCCACTACCTCCTGAGGCAATGCATTCCAAGCATTCACCACTAATAAAATATTTCCTAATATTTAATCTGTACCTTTTTTTTAAATTTAATTTGTAAATGTGACCTCTTGTTCCCATTGGTGGGTGTATTATGAAAAAAAAAATAGTTATAGTCGAATTTAACCTTTCCTGTGATTATCTTATAAACATGTATTAAGTCCCATAGAACTCTTGTCTTTTCTAGGCATTGTAGGCCAGTTTTACCTATATGCTCTATTATAATTCATAGGGCCTTTTCCTTATCTATCATTCGAATAATGTTCAGTAATAATAGTATCAGAAATGATAATAAGAACAGTGTCAGCAAAGTGTGTTTACAAGCGCAGGTTGCCAGAGAAGTAGAGTTGCGACGTCTAATGCATGTGATACTATGAATGGTGCGGTGACTTATTGTTATTATTATTATTATTGTTATTATATAGGCCGTATTACCAATTTTGTTGTGTTACGAGATCTGTCTCATAATCTGCACTTTGTGCATGCGCGGTATATTAACATCCCCCCAAAATAAGGGTTTATGTACACATGGAAGTTTATATGCCAATACATAGTTGAAAGATTTCTACGTCACGTATTTCTGAAGATATTGTGAAGTAACTTACCAGTTCCATTCATATATGTCTCGGTTTCCATGGCTTAGAATGTTACCTGGCTTACTTATTAGTTAGTGTCATCAGCAATGAATTGTTACGAATGCCATTGTTCGATGTTGCATTGTCAGCTGGCAAACATATTCTAACAGTAAATCAAGTTACCTTTCAGATCTTTGAGTATTTGCGAGATAGTTTTCTGCCTCAGAGCAAGCCCACTATCATAACCATCAAATCCAAACTGTCAAAAATGTTGGCGATTCAAATGCAATATATGCCAATTCCTAGATCTTCTAATCCCCCAGAATGATGCATGTCCTATGGCATTGTTTCCAATTGTCTACTACAGAGAATATAAGAGCAACATTCACTCTTATATGCATTATCAAAAGAATCAAATGTTACAGTGAACTACTAGCTCACAGACCTAATTCATCATTATCTTGTGCGAAGTAGATGTTAGTGCTATTGTTAAAGAAAAAATATTCAAACCCTAGTCCTTCACTATTACGCATGCCAATCGCGGCAAACGTGGCATCATTCATGATAAGGTTACGAAATAAGCACATTCGAATTATTATTCGAATTCTCCGAACTTACTCACTCACTCACCCACTCACTCACTCACTCACTCACTCACTCACTCACTCACTCACTCACTCACTCACTCACTCACTCACTCACTCACTCACTCACTCACTCACTCACTCACTCACTCACATACACAAACACACACTCACACGCACACGCTCACACACTCACTCACTCACTCACTCACATACACAAACACACATACTCACACGCACACACTCACACACTCACTCACTCACTCACATACACAAACACACACACTCACACACTCACACACTCACACACTCACTCACTCACTCACTCACTCACTCACATACACAAACACACACACACTCACACACTCACTCACTCACTCACAAACACACACACACACACACACTCACACACTCACATACTCACACACTCACTCACTCACTCACATACACAAACACACTCACACACACACACACTCACTCACACACTCACACACTCACACACTCGCACACTCACTCACACACACACAAATATATATATATGTATGTTTGTGAAGTATGGGGTTTGTTTAGTCCACGTTGTAATAATTGGAGCAGTTAGGTTACCAGGGACATAATACTTAATTATAATGTATTTAACAAATGTAGAGTTATCTCTCTTTACACACAGTATCAGTTCGACTCATTTCTAGGGCTTGCCGTAAAATGGGAGCTATGGTTCTCCACTGTTACTGCAATGAGGTGCACATCCGAACTGACGCTGTAATTGACTAATTGTCTACACCAGTTAATATCGTACTCTCGGTATCGTCCTCGACGCGTGACGCCGTCTTAGTGACACTTCTTGTATTGTCAACCCAAAAACAGGTTCTTTCGTAAAATTTAGTTAAAGTGACTGATGTGACTGGCTAAAATAAAATGAACACGTTTGACCCGTTCGTCTTTCATATAACAGATGCCCGTCATTTACATGTCACACTTTGGTACGTCTGCAGTAAACCACTGGCACATTCTTTATTAACTGATTATTACGATCTACTTAATCATTTAGTTGAGAACAATCTAAGTACATCACTCACGCAAAATATAATTTGATTAAACTTAGTACGCAAGGCAACAGTTTATATTGCAATCAGATTAACAGCACTGCAAAAATACATCACAAATTCGAATTACCAGAAGGCAAAATGAGTTCACAAATACTTTACAAAGCTAGAGAACACGTAGCCGATTAACTAGAAATACAGCGCAGGTTTGAATTGTAACGGATTTCAGTGGTATCAACGCGCAATCTTACCTAGATTGTAGGTACATACTTTTCTTCTTTCCACAACATGGTTTCATTGACAATGATATATTGTAACAGAGATTAAGTTTAACCTGGTAACAGGGAAGAGACACACAACTGTTCTAATGCACGATGGCGTGTTCCTACTAAATTGGAGATCAAAAGAGGGAAGAAACACACATCTGTTCTAAGGCACGCTGGCGTGTTGCTCCTACATGGGATATTGAATAAAACAATGTGCGATAGACTGTATGTACGTTATCATGAAAGTGTTGGAAGCAGATGGTGGTCAAAGACTGCAGGTACCATTTGCTTACAGTAAATAATTATGTGTGTATGTTTGTGATTGGATTACAGTATGTTTTTGAGTGGGTTGAAGTATGTGCGTGAGTGAGATGAAGTATGTGTGTGAGTGGGTTGAAATATGTGTGTGAGTGGGTTGAAGTATGTGTGAGAGTATGTTGAAGTATGGTTGTGAGTGAGTTAAAGTATGGTTGAGTGGGTTAAAGTATGTTTTTGAGTGGGTTGAAGTATGTGTGTAAGTGAGCTAAAGTATGTTTTTGAGTGGGTTGAAGTATGGTTGTGAGTTGGTTGAAGTATGTGTGTGAGTGGGTTGAAGTATGTGTGTGAGTGTGTTGAAGTATGTGTGTGAGTGGGTTGAAGTATGTGTTTGAGTGGGTTGAAGTATGTGTTTGAGTGGGTTGAAGTATGTGTGTGAGTGGGTTGAAGTATGTGTTTGAGTGGATTGAAGTATGTGTGTGAGTGGGTTGAAGTATTTTGTGAGTGGGTTGAAGTATGTGTTTGAGTGGGTTGAAGTATGTATGTGAGTGGGTTGAAGTATTTTGTGAGTGGGTTAAAGTATGTGTGTGAGTGGGTTGAAGTATGTGTGTGAGTGGGTTGAAGTATTTTGTGAGTGGGTTAAAGTATGTGTTTGAGTGGGTTGAAGTATGTGTTTCAGTGTGTTGAAGTATGTGTGTGAGTGGGTTGAAGTATGTGTGTGAGTGGGTTGAAGTATGTGTTTCAGTGTGTTGAAGTATGTGTGTGAGTGGGTTGAAGTATGTGTGTGAGTGGGTTGAAGTATGTTAATTCCAAACGTCACAGAACTATACAATTAAGATGACATGACATTGCATTTGAAGATCTGTATTTCTGTGGTGGACCTATTGCTTTCGATTTCTAGAAATTCAAATAATAAAATAAAATTATCTTTGCCAGTTGTAGTATACTTATGTTAACAGTATCGTGCCATCCAATAAAATGTCACTCGTTTGGTGTTTTAATTCTAAGATAGTGTCTTTTTTCTTAGAACACTGGACTTAATTTGAGAAACCATTCAGTAAGCATATTTATTTTATGTTATATTTGGTTATGAGATTGTAGAGCCAGTTCATGAGCCACAATAAGACCACAATTTTGTTTTCTCAAGCAAAACAAGATTCTTTAAGATCCAGGGGAAAAAGAAATGGTGGTAAGAGGCCGTTCTGTCCCACTCCAGTTTATATCTGAAAAGCATCTTACATCTCTTCATCTTATAAAAATCTACAGTTGTCTTAATTATGTTAGTGAACATCATTTACGCTCAATAGTGCCTGAGGAACCTCCAAAGTGATTCTCTGTCTAAACTATCAAATGTCTTCTCATAAATGACAAATCCGATACAAGGTAATGCATTCCCGTCTACACCTCGTTCAATAATTATTTGCAGTACAGTTAGCAGGTCAACAACAAATATTTGAGTTGGTCAAAACCTGCCTGCTCATTCATCAACTGTTTATGTATGGTCTCTTTCAGTCATTCTAAAATTATACAGCTCAATCTCTTACCCTTATAGGTTTCCATCCGTTGAAAATCCCACGTTTTTCAGTAATTGACCTACTTAGTTTTCTTCCAGTCTGCTGATGTTTTTCTCTATATAAGACTGTACAACTCTGCTGCTCCTAAGTTCAAATGACTGTTTGGATTGCTTCTGCTGAGAAACCAGCTGGAACAGTAGGTTTTCTATCTTTCAGCGGTAAATTAGCATTTCATAGTGATTTTGTAGTTTGCTTCACACAATTAACCGCTTGAATTGGTGTATGTCTCTTCGTGTACTGTATCATTAATGTATCATGTGTGTATGTCTCTTCTTGTACTGTATCATTAATGTATCATGTGTATGCCTCTTCTTGTACTGTATCATTATTGTATCATGTGTGTATGTCTCTTCTTGTACTGTATCATTAATGTATCATGTGTGTATGCCTCTTCTTGTACTGTATCATTAATGTATCATGTGTGTATGTCTCTTCTTGTACCGTATAATTAATGTATCATGTGTGTATTCCTCTTTTTGTACTGTATCATTAATGTATCATGCGTGTATGTCTCTTCTTGTACTGTATCAGTAATGTATCATGTGTGTATGTCTCTTCTTGTACTGTATCATTAATGTATCATGTGTGTATGCCTATTCTTGTACTGTATCATTAATGTATCATGCGTGTATGTCTCTTCTTGTACTGTATCATTAATGTATCATGTGTGTATGTCTCTTTTTGTATTGTATCATTAATGTATCATGTGTGTATGTCTCTTCTTGTACTGTATCATTAACGTATCATGTGTGTATGTCTCCTCTTGTACTGTATCATTAATGTATCATGTGTGTATGTCTCCTCTTGTACTGTATCATTAATGTATCATATGTGTATGTCTCTTTTTGTATTGAATCATTAATGTATCATGTGTGTATGCCTCTTCTTGTACTGTATCATTAATGTATCATGTGTGTATGTCTCCTCTTGTACTTTATCATTTATGTGGCATGTGTCTATGTCTCTTCTAGTACGCTATTATTAATGTATCATGTGTTTGCCTCTTCTAGTACTGTATCATTACTGTGTCGAGTGTGTATGCCTCTTCTAGTACTATATCAATACTGTATTATATGTGTATGCCTCTTCTAGTACTAGATATGTGCGCTTGCTTACTATTTGTCGTTGATTCCATTCCATCTGTCAGCACTGGTTCCACGTATGATCTAAGGACTCTATTTCTTAGTTCCAGCGACCGTGTTGTTTGCACATTATTTCTTTCATGACCTAGAAGACTTATTTTGATTGGTCATTCTGCATTTTATTTCTTAATTGCATCTTCCATCTGCGGTTATGCATGTGGTCAGGTATTGAAACGTTTTAACTGGTTTCAATTCTGTCACGTTCGCTTTGACGCAGCATTTTCACTACCATAACTTCCAATTTTTTATCACTCAAGCCGGGGCCCCTGTTTTTCCTGTGCTGAACTATCATCTCTGCCATATATATTTATATATCTACATATGTATATATATATATATATATATATATATATATATATATATATATATATATATATATATATATATATATCTATATCTTCTTCTTCTTCTTCGTACGCTGTCAAACTTCAACTTGTATTTGTTCGAAGAAAGCAGCTGTCATCCTGAGGCTGTCGACACTGCCATAGAGCTTGTCTAGAGTTGGCACTGGTGATGGCCACATGTGCTTTCTCTGATCCTCGTATGTGGGCAATTGTGCAGCAGATGTTCAGCGATCACTTTCCCTATACCACAGGTGCATTGGTTAGTGCCACCTATCTTCATTTTATTGAATATGTGGTACCTCAGTCTGTTGTGGCCTGTGCAGAGTCTGAAGACCACGACTTGCTCTCTTCTGTTCAACTGGTAATAGGCATCATTTTGTGTGTAGCCAGTATGTTCTGTTTCCCATTTGGTCATGTATCTGGCCCTAATAAACCTTTTGGACTCTTCGTTGGTCACACTAGAATCTGGTTGTGGTAGTCTTGCATCTTCTTTTGCCAGTCTGTCTGCCTCCTCGTTGCCTTTTATGTTACAGTGGGATGGATCCCACTGCATCACTACTCTTTTTGGTGCGGACTGCTGGCATATTTGACAGAGTGCTGCTCTTAAATCATTAAGTTCAGTATTTTTATGGCTTTTTAGTGCTGTAACTACGGTCAGGACATCTGTAAACAGGACTATCTGGCTTCCATTGCTTACGTCTGCCAGCATTACTTTTACTGCAGCCTTCAGTGCCTCTGCCTCCGCTCTGAAATTGCTTGAGTATTTTCCAGTTGTCACTCACAGTGTTATTTATCTACCATTTGTTAGGCTCATGAATAGCGCTGCCCCTCCATTCTGTGCTGTGCTTGTTACAGAACCGCCGGCTTATTCATGCGTCCTGTCCATGCTTTGGTAGTTTTCCGCTATATACCTCAGAGTTATGTCTCTTCTTTCTTTTTCAGTCTGCCAGTTCTTGTTTCCAATACCTGGTATATTTTCTACCACCTCCGGAATGATATGCTTCTTCCAGGTGGGTTTGCGTACAGTAGGGATGGGTTTTGGTGGTGTTACGGTGTTCATAGATTCTTCGCTCATCTATGCTTTGGCTATTACTGCAAAGTTTATCCACTTTAGTTTCCCATTTCCAAATCTATTTAGTCTCTGATGCATTCGATGGTCTGTCAGTCTTCTGAGTTTCTCTGCGTGCTGCTGGTATCTGCAGTCTCGTCTGTCGGTCATGGATTGCCGATTTGAAATCTTTTCAAGTTCTACAATTGGCGTTGTCTTCATGCCTCCTATTAAAACTCTCACGGCTTGCTTTTGGAGTTTGCTAATCAAATGTGACTCTCAAGTAGTTAGGGTTACGATTTATTTTGGTGTTATGTGGTTTATTTGAAAGCGAGAATATCGTACATGTTGTTTTTTTTATCATTTATTATGACCAGCCATGAGTTCTCCCACTTTTGCAACGATGTTAAGACCTGCTGCAGCCGATTGTTTGCTACGGTGAGCTTTTTTTCAGAGATCCACTTATCGAGATCTTCTGCAAACATGGGGCTGTGAACTTTTATTGGTATATTCTCTGTGATGTTGTTTACATACACCAGAAAAAGTGTGACAGTACTCACCCTTTGGGTACTCCTTACTCCAGTGTCACCTTTTTGCTCATATGACCTTGTACTTGAATTTATGGCTGTTCTGTTTTCGAGGTAGTGCCTGATGCATCTGTACATTTTTCCAGATACTTCACTTCTTTGTAGCTCTACTTCATGTCCCTATATCCACACTTTGTCAAATGCCTTCTCTAGATCCACCCAAACCGCCACTGAATGCTTTTTCTCTTGGTAAGCATCCTCAATTTCCTGTGCTATGAGAGTGATCTGGTTCTCAGTGGATCTGTGTTGTCTAAGTCCTGCTTGCTGTGGACTTAATATGTGTTTTTCTTCCAGGTGCTACATCAGTCTGGTGTTTATCATACGCTCCATCAGTTTACCTTCACAGCTCAGTAGACTGATAGGCCTGTATCAATTTGGGTCTGTTCTATCTTTTTCTTTCTTTGGTACTGGTATAAGTACATCATCTGTCCATGCTTGCTGTACAATTCCCCTTTTCCAGCTTTGGTTCAGGACTGATAGTAACTTCCATTTTGCTGTTTTGGCACTACCCCATCAGCATTTCATTTGTTACTCCATCTTTTCCGGCCGATTTCTTTTTATTTAATGTTCTCATGACCTCATTTAATTCATTCATCGTTATTTTTGCCATCATGTGCTCCCCTCGTGCATTATTGATGTTGTCTGGGCTTTTTTGTTCTTCACTAATTTATGTATTCTTGTCTGTAGGGAAATCAATGTGGTTTGCTCTGGCATAATGTTCTATGAATGCGTTTGCTGCTTTTTTCCGGTAAGCATGTTATCGCCCTGCTTGATTGTAATTTGTTTATTTGATGGTGTTTCATCATTCATGGCTCTGACTAAATTCCATGGTTTGTGTCATTCCTTGTCTAGAATATATATATATATATATATATATGTTTTGCTCATTTTTCTTCAAAGGAGAAGGATATATCTATAGGTTTTGAAAATGTTGGTGGTGAATAGATAATGATTTACCACAATCAATGTTATATATTTTAGCGATTTTGGTTGTACATCAAGACACGCCTCCTTGTTGAAGACCATACTAGAGGGGTAGTGCGAAAGGCAGGCGTTAAAGAATAAGACATAGTCATAAGTTGATGGAAAACATCATGAGATGGACTGTGAAAAAACAAATCATGTCAAATTGCACGATACACCAACAGATGTAATACACTGAAGATCCATTTCAGCCGAACTTCGATACGGAAACATCATGAACTGAACTTGATTTTATGTTTATCTGAAAATGCTTAACAGTTTCCAATTTCCATCAATGGATAATGGGGCCGAATTGAGTGAGTAAAGACATGTCAGTAATATTGAATTGTAGGAAAGAACAAGGATATACCAGTGAGATGACCAGTGAACAAGATAATTTGCCGATGAATAGGACATACATTACTGAAACCAGCTTAAATTATTGTAATGCAGCCAGTGTTTTAGAAGAGCAAGATAAACAGTGTCATACATAAGACGTGTATGCGGGGTGTGGAATATAGACTTGACATAATGGCATATTACATAACGACTTAGTATGTATTTGTTTAGGACCTTAGGTTCCACAACGGGCTAGCGTGTTTTCATTGATTTGAGTGAAATGACAGACAGATGTTCTACACGGGTCAGCCAGTCTAGAGAACAAAGGAAAACATAAGGGACCTTTGAAGAACAACAACCTTAAGGATACAATTGGCATTTTACAGAGCATTTGCTTGCCACATTTTACAGATCATTTGCTAGCCACATTTTACAGAGCAATTGCTAGTCACATTTTACAGAGCATTTGCTAGCCACATTTTACAGAGCATTTGCTTTCCACATTTTACAGAGCAATTTGTTGCCACATTATACAAGCATATGCTTGCCACATTTTACAAAACATATCCTTGCCACATTGTACGGAACATTTACTTATCTCATATTACAGAACATTTACTTATCACATTTTACAGAATATTTGCTAGCCACATTTTAAAGACCATTTTCTTGCCACTTTTTTAATTTTTGTATTTACATAAATGAATTAAGCCACTGTAATATTTAGGATTTGTAAAATGTTTAAACATAAAAAAAATTGAAAATTATATCTCTTTTCAATGTTTGCGATCTTTACCTCAACTTTAACTTTTTTTCTTCAAAATTAAAATAAAGTAATGTTTCCTTTCAGAAGTCTCTTCGGTTCTGTAAACAACGTGTAATGGGAAATGCTATATATGTTATTATGTATTTCGTATGATCTTATTTGGATAACGTGTCATGCGAAATGTTATGATGTTCAGCAAATTCAAGGTTTCTACATGCCTCAATAAATGTTGCACTTTGTGTCACAGTGTAACTGTTACAAATAATTTCGATATTACACTGTCTAAGTAACATTGTTACATAGTATCTTTCACAATATATAGTATAACTTTCCCTCCTCTTTGACTTCTTTTTTTCCGTTGTATGTTTCGTGTGAAACGTCAACTCGTGGTATATAAGTATAAGAGCACCTTATCAATCTAGTCAAATGTATTATCCTCAATGAACAATGCTATCTTTGTGCGAGTGGGGGCCCAATTGTTAGTTCTTGTTCTTCTCGGTAAACCCCTTTATGTGGTTTTAGTCATTAAACTGAAAATTGCATTTTGTGAATGTTACTCTTTGGTAAACTCTTGTGTTTAAAATGGTATGTTGTCCCAATTTTATGGCACAGAAACATGGACAATGAATAGCTAGTTGGTTAAACGTATTGAAGCCATCATGTGGGTAAACAGAAGATTGTGTCGCAAGTCTCGGAAAGAGAAGAACACCATTTTGAAGGTATTGACAAAGTTCCGGCTGAAAAGAGAACTAATGATCGAAATCAAGATTAGACGGTTTCTTTGTATTGGTACATAACAAAACATACCTACTTGTTGAAGACCATACTGGAGGGTAGTGTGGAAGGCAATCGTTCAAGAGGCAGACATCCCCTTAAGTGGGTGGATAACTTTATAAGATGGCCTGAAGAAGGCATCTCAGATTGCACCATTACTACAAGAGACATAATACACTAGAGATCCATTGCAGCCGATATTCGATGCGGAGATGGCCCTTAAATTTAAAATAGCCATTTCCAAAATTTGGATTATTATAATATTACACTTTTTTTTGGAGCAATACACTTTATGCAATATCAGCAAATATATACAGCCATATTTACATTTAACTAGTTTTTAGAAAATATATGAAACAATACAACAAAAATCTCAAAGAACAGGAGCTCCAATAACGAGCTTATTTCTGAAATATTATTTGAAGGTAGCTAAATATTGTTACAATTTATAGAAAAGAAAAGACAATTTATAAAAGTATCACACCATTAACACGTAATGTTAATCTCTGGAATTATTTATGTATATAGAAATATTAAACATGCTATAAATGTTCTGTATGAGGACAATTTGTGAGATAACCCATTTGACACGGGGACATTATTGAATTGTTACACAACTTATGATGCACTAACGTATCCATATTTAAAATAAAATTGAGACATATATGCATGACAATAGGTAATAAGCTGAACACATATTAAAACATAATACATTGACACATATATGTGTGACCAATTTGTAATATGTTGAACACATTTTTTTTTTAAATCTGCGATGCCCTGTAACAAGTTTAAATATTGTATTTTGAAATCTACTTCGCAAGCCAATAGTAGGCTTTGCAAACAACCATTCAATTACAGCCATTGTTGGCTCCTGTGGAGCATAGGCTTTCAACAAAAGCGCGTAAAGTCGTCAGACCATCTGTGGCAGCTCAATCGATATCTTCCTAGCCTCAAGCTTTTTCTCAACCAACAAAAAATAGACCAGCGTCAACTTCTTGTATTGAAGTTGCATTGTCAATGTAGACATATTTTAACACTGCATAAGAAGCCTACATTGTGTCGTATAGCACGTCTGGTAGGTCGACAATACAAACAAGTGTATCATGAATGATTGCTGTTACACATGACAACCGGACAATCAATGAACACAGGTAATAGTATGTTGCTTTACAATAATCAATCGTTGTATTTGGTATACTCACACTTACTTATTCGCTCCACTTTTGCTCTGTTGATCTTCCTGCTGTTATCCCATAGCTGCCAAGCAAGCCTTCTCTTAGCAGCCCAATGCCATTCTTATATAGATACATGTTTTCTTCAGTTGTTTCACTTCTCCCGTAAAGTGTGTTGGCAATTATCGGGAGTGCGTGTACAAAAAATTGTTCTTATGTCCACAAGCGCCTTGCACTCAGTGAGTTGGTGTCGAACTGTTCCATCAGGATGAGAGCAATATCTGCCCAAGAGGAGGTGATGGGGATTGATGCGGTTCAAGTGACTATTGACTCTTGTATATCCTGTTCGGAACTGAAAGATGATATTCTGATGTGTTCTAAGTAGTCTATTTATGTCACCGATACTTTTTGGCTGTAACATTTTGATAATTACAGTGATACCTGCTGATTCCGTAGCCCATATGATACTCCAGATTTCCCAGGTATTTATTCATAATAATTCGTTTTACTGTTTGGTTATTACAGAGTCCATACAATTGTTATTTCGAGGCTCCTCTTTTCGACAATATGTCGGCCATCTCGTTTCCCAATAGCCCACTATGTTCAGGGATCCATTGCAAGGTGTCATTTATCACGTGGGTAGGGATCATGTTGTTGATCGCCCTCTCCAACAATAAAATCTCCCTTTCTGTGTATGCGCTACATGTTGGGATTGTTGTCGGTAACATCCGGACATACACTGGCACAAGTCAAAGCCGATATTCGTGCCACCACAGATACGCGGCACTCTCTGTACAGTAATATCTCAGACAATAATCATTCATCAAAAAATGATCAATAGTCAAGAGAGGGACGTCATAGATGGCACAGGCAGTGAAAACAATCGGCCACGGCATTCCAGCTGAGACGGAAGCCTTTGGAGGGAGGGGTGGGGGAAGGGGTAGGGATTGGATCAACTGGTGATAGAATGATAGGGTACCAGAGAGTCATCATGACTTTATGCAAGTATAGCAGAGAGTGGATCAACGAGAAAGCAGAGCAATCACGAGGTGAATCAGCTGGTAACTGAGAACACGAACTAGAGTGATGCTGTCATATACACCGACGGATCAGTCGTGCGCAGTGGGACATAAGGCTAGGACGTCTCGGCTAGAGTGATAGAACTGGTCAATGCTGAGCGCAGTAGGGCATACATGTCAACATCCTCCAGTTTGAGAATGGAGACGGAAGCAGTGACCTCAGCACTGAAATGGATATCTGCTTTTCTATAACAAGGGCAGTCATCGTGACAGACGCGTAAGAGCACTTCAGAAAGTACAGAAGGGATGGTATAGGTACGAGTGGATATCAGCTGTTGAGGCCTCAAATCTGCAGGGCTTGACATGGATCTACTATTCTGGTCATGCTGCGATGCATGGTAATGAAAGAGCTGACATTTTGGCTTCTCAAGCTCCCATCATGGGCACATTAGTGATGGAAAGGAGTGACATTTTGAAATCAAGCAGTGACCGCCTGTTAGAGGAGGACACGGCTAAAGGTCAAGCAGCAGTCACATTTCGACATCAAATGAGGTTCGAGAAGAGTAAGACACATGCGATGACGGAGCAAAAGAATGTACACACAGCAAGCTATAAGGTCAAACATCACCTAGACTATGCACCATTTGCTGAGAAAGAATGAGTACATACGGGTTTGCCCGTAGTGTAGTGACGTCGATTCTAACAACCAGAAATAGAAATAGTTGATGTCAATGCACTCTTTTAATGTTGTTATAACGGCGACATGCATAGGCATATGACCTTTTCAAAAGTAGACATGTCTAGTTCTATGTAAAGGCAGTTGTATATCCGTGTCTTAAACATGAGATTCATTTATAATTAGTTCTATGTAATGGTAGTTGTATATCCGTGTCCTAAACATGAGATTCATTTATAATTCGGTCTATGTAATGGCAGTTGTATATCCGTGTCCTAAACATGAGATTCATTTATAATTAGGTCTATGTAATGGCAGTTGTATATCAATGTCTTAAACATGAGATTCTTCTTCTTCTTCTTCGTACGCAGTCAGACAGTAACCATTATTTTTTCGAAAAAAGCGGCGGTCATCCTGAGGCTCTCGCCACTGCCATAGAGCTTGTCTTGCAGTTCCACTGGTAATGGCCACATCTGCTCTCTCTGATCCTCGTATGTCGGGCAGTTCTGCAGCAGATGTTCAGCGGTCATTTTACCAGTACCGCACGGGCATTCGTCGGTACACCCTATCTTCAATTTGTTGAATAGGTGGTACCTCAGTCTGTTGCGGCCAGTGCGAAGTCTGAAGACAACGACCTGCTCTCTTCGGTTCAACTGGTAATAGGCATCGTTTTTGGTGTAACCAGTATGTTCGGTTTCCCATTTGGTCATGTATCTGGTTTTGATAAGCCGTTTTGACTCTTCGTACGTCATACTGGTATCTGTTTGTGGTAGTCTTGCACCTTCTTTTGCCAGTCTGTCTGCCTCCTCGTTGCCTTGGATGTTGCAGTGTGACGAAACCCACTGTACCACTACCCTTTTTGGTGCGGACTGCTGGCACTTATTGCAGAGTGCTGCTCTTAAGTCATTAAGCTCAGTGTTTTCTGGCTTTTTAGCGCTGTGACTACGGCGAGAGCATCTGTCAGCAGGACTATATGGCTCTCATTTTCACTGTGTGTCACCATTTCTTCCACTTCCGCCCTCAGTGCCTCTGCCTCTGCTCTGAAATTGCTTGTGTACTTACCAGTAGCGAATGACAGTGTTATTTTTCTGCCATTTGGTAGGTTCAGGATTGCTCCTGCCCCTCCGTTCTGTGTAGTGTTTGTTACAGAACCGTCGGTGTATGCATGGGTCCAGTCCATGCTTGGGTAGCTTTTCGTTATGAAGCTTAGGGTAGTATCTCTCCTTTCTTTTTCACTCTGGCAGTTTTTGTTTGCAATACCTGGTATATTTTCTACCACCTCTGGAAATATATCCTGCTTCCAGGTAGGTTTTCGTACAGTAGTGATGGGTTTTGGTGTTGTTAGTGCGTTTATGGGATCTTCGTGCATCTTTGCTTTGGCTATTTCTGCAAAGTTTCTCCGCTTTAGTTTCCCATTTCCCAAATTGTTTAGTCTCTGGTGCATTGGATGGTCCGTCAGTCTTCGGAGTTTCTCTGACTGCAGCTGGGCTCTGCAGTCTCTTCTATCGGTCATGGATTGCAGTTTTGTAATCTTTTCAAGTTCTACAATTGGCGTTGACTTCATGCCACCTGTTATAATTCTCATGGCTTGGTTTTGAAGTTTGTTAACTTTATCGAAGTTCGCCTTCGCTGCTGTTGTCCATGCCGCAATGCCATACTCGAGAACTGGTCTCACTCTTCCAGTATACAGTTTCTTTAGTATGCCTTCGTCTGCTCCCCAGCTTGTGCCAGCAAGTTTCCTCATGATTGTCATTCTTTCTCTGGCTTTCATTCGGTTTCTCTCAATCTGACTTTTCCATGTCATGCGCCGATCAAATGTGACTGCCAGATAGGTTGGGTTGTCGTTTGGCTGCAGGATTTTGCCATTTAGACTTAATTTGGTACTTTGGGGTTTTAATGAAAGCGAGAATATTGTGCATGTGGTTTTCTCCTCGTTTATTTTGACCAGCCATGAGTTCGCCCACTCTTCCAGCGATGTTAGGGCCGTCTGCATCCGATGTCTTGCTATGGTGAGATTCTTTTCAGAGGTCCACATAGCCAGATCGTCTTTAAACATTGAGCTATGGACTCTTCTTGGTATATTCTCTGTAATATCGTTTATATATACCAGGAAGAGTGTGGGGGACAATACTCCCCCTTGGGGTACTCCCTGCTCGAGTGTCACCTTTTTGCTCATCTGCCCTTGTACTTAGACTCTGGCCGTTCTTTGTTTGAGGTAGTGGTTGATCCACTTGTACATCTTCCCACAGACATCACTTCTTCTTAGTTTGACTCTAAGTCCATCCTTCATGAGATTCATTTATAATTAGTTATATGTATTGGTAGTTGTATATCCATGTCCTAATCATGAGATTCATGTATAATTAGTTCTATGTATTGGTAGTTGTATATCCGTGTCCTAAACATGAGATTCATGTATAATTAGTTCTATGTATTGGTAGTTGTATATCCGTGTCCTAAACATGAGATTCATGTATAATTAGTTCTATGTATTGGTAGTTGTATATCCGTGTCCTAAACATGAGATTCATGTATAATTAGTTCTATGTATTGGTAGTTGTATATCCGTGTCCTAAACATGAGATTCATGTAAAATTAGTTCTATGTATTGGTAGTTGTATATCCGTGTCCTAAACATGAGATTCATGTATAATTAGTTCTATGTAATGGCAGTTGTATATCCGTGTCCTAAACATGAGATTCATTTTTAATGTAGCAACATATGCGATGACAGTAACCCTTTACAATATAAATATCGTGTAATACCCTCTAACGACCATAACGGTACTGCTCATTGCTATATTCTTTAGAATGCTAAACATGAAGGTTCTAAATTGTGGGTGTAATTGTGGCAAAGAAAACCAACAAAAATAGAGATAGGTAATGCTATGGTTGACAATGATATAAATATCGAAAACAAAAATGATCTTGGGTGTCAGGGAAAAATAAAGGTTTTATCAAAAATCATGATATAGATAGACTAATGATAGAACACGTGTTGCCCACTACAATAGTCCTGGTTAAAAAACGACCAATACAAATGCACAATATAGTTGAAGAGCCCCATTTAATGAGCACTGACAATTTGATGTGACCTTTAGTGCTACATATCTGCTGAGCTTTTAGTTTTCTTTCTCCCTGTGGCTTTGTCGTTTCACTTTTAATTGTTGCAAAAGCTTATTTTTAACAATCATCTACACTTGGGTTCAGCATTGTCACCAGGAATAATATATTCATGTTCAATGCCAACATGTCACACTTACATCGTTAAGCCTTAACGTTGTTCGACCGACTGTTCATTTGCCATCCGTACACTTTCAATTGGTGATATATATATACATTCATGTAGATATCGGGATGAGGTCATTCCTCAAACACCACCACGCCACTGTTACTTCGTTTCCTAAGGAGAGAGTACATACATTGTATACGTTTGTGAAAGTGCACCTCTACCGTTATCGGTCCGCCTTATCCGACACATTCCAAGAAAAGATCGCTGGGGCCGTAGATGGAATAAGTGAAAGTCCTTGCTCGTATTTGACATATGTGGCCCAAGTTTCGTAACTAAATTGGAGCGTGCTGACAACCCTATGTATAAAAACCATGGACTTGGTATTAATTCCAAGTTAATGATTTTCCCAAACGATGTGAGACGAGCAAATGTTGCATTAACTCCGACTAAGCAAAGATAAAACTTTTCGTTGATGAAGTAATCGAAGTATGTGAATTCGTGCAAAACGCAATGTGAGTGAGTGGTGTGTGTATGCGTACGGGTGTGCGTATGTGTGTACATGTAGTCGTGTGTGTTATGTTTTATTATCATTGTTTCATGTATTATTCCACTATTAGTGAATACTTGTTTTCAAAATGTATTAATTGTGTTTCTATTTCCAAATCACATGTCTGTTATAGTCTACTCTGTTTCCGTAACTGACACTCTGTAAGCCATACAATCCTAGCCACATTATGTGCAACATCTGCCCACTCAGATATATAGTGAATGGTGGATACATGTATATGTTGTATGTGTTATTTGTTAATTGTTTTCTAGCATATATTTGTCCCAGGCGAATCTGCTGTGGCGTTAACACAGTTTTAGTTTTGATTCTTCTTCTTCTTTTTCGTACGCTGTCAGACGTCAACCTTTATTTTTTCGAAAAAAGCAGCAGTCATCCTGAGGCTATCGACACTGCCATAGAGCTTGTCTAGTGTTGCCACTGGTGATGGCCACATATAATTTCTCTGATCCTCGTATGTCGGGCAGTTTTGCAGCAGATGTTCAGCGGTCATTTTCCCAGTACCGCACATGCATTCGTCAGTGCCACCTATCTTCAATTTGTTGAATAGGTGGTACCTCAGTCTATTGTGGCCAGTGCGAATTCTGAAGACCATGACCTGTTCTCTTCTATTCAACTGGTAATATGCATCGTTTTTTGTGTATCCAGTATGTTGTTTCTCATTTGGTCACGTATCTAGCTCCAATAAGCCTTTTTGAATCTTCGTATGTCATACTAGTATCTGGTTGTGCTAGTCTTGCACCTTCTTTTGCCAGTCTGTCTGCCTCCTCGTTGCCTTGGATGTTAGAGTTGGATGGAACCCACTGTACCACTCCTCTTTTTGGTGCGAAGTGTTCCAAGCAAGGGTAGGATGGAGATTTGCGCCACTGTTGGCTCTCAGAGAGGAACTGAATACAGATACAGTTACAGAATCTCTTAACGCAGCTCTCATAGATACTGCAACATAGATCCTTGGATGCCACGAAACAAAACAGAAGCCACGGGTGACCAAAGACATTATAGACCTGTGTGAAACAAGAAGGTCACTGAAAAAACAGAATCACCCACCGGGAGAGGTCGGCAGTTATAAAGAGATCAAGAAAGCCATAAAACAAAAGATGAGAGAGGCGAAAGAAGCGTGGATATTTGAGCAATGCGCAAACATCGAAGAGAGACTAAACAGAAATGAAGCTAAAGGAGCATACAAGGTGGTCAAAGAACTGGTAACACCAAGACAAAGCAGGAACCGTATGATTCATGATAAAAACGGCAAGTGGCTCATTGAGGGAAATGATGTACTGGCAAGAACGACAGAGTAATGTTCCGAGCTATACAACTATGAAGGGCGAAACAAACCTGAGAAAACATTCCCCCCAACACCAACAAATATAGAGGATAACAACCTGATAACGAAGGAAGAGGTAATTGCAGCGATAAAGACATTGAGAAGAGGAAAGGCGGCCGGCGTGGACAATATACCAGCAGAGCTCTTACAAGCAGGTGGAGAGGTAGTGGTGGAAGGCCTGACACACATCCGCAACAAAATATGGGCGACAGGAAACTGGCCGGACTTATGGACGAAATAATAGTTATACCGCTACATAAGTCTGGAAACCTAAAGTACTACTACTAGTATCTGTTTGTGGTAGTCTTGCACCTTCTTTTGCCAGTCTGTCTGCCTACTCGTTGCCTTGGATTTTGCAGTGTGATGGGACCCACTGTACCACTACCCTTTTTGGTGCGGACTGCTGGCACAGTTTGCAGAGTGCTGCTCTTAAGTCATTAAGCTCAGTGTTTTTCTGGCTTTTTAGCGCTGTGACTACGGCGAGAGCATCTGTAAGCAGGACTATATGGCTTTCATTTTCTTTGTGTGTCACCATTTCTTCCACTGCCGCCCTCAGTGCCTCTGCCTCCGCTCTTAAAATTGCTTGTGTACTTACCAGTAGCGAATGACAATGTTAGTTGTCTGCCATTTGGTAGGTTCAGGAATGCTCCTGCCCCTCCGTTCTGTGTAGTGTTTGTTACAGAGCCGTCGGTGCATGCATGGGTCCAGTCCATGCTTGGGTAGCTTTTCGATATAAAGCTTAGGGTAGTATCTCTCCTTTCTTTTTCAGTCTGGCAGTTTTTGTTTCCAATACCTAGTATATTTTCTACCACTACTGGAAATATATCCTGCCTCCAGGTAGGTTTTCGTACAGTAGTGATGGGTTTTGGTGTTGTTAGTGCGTTTATGGGATCTTCGTGCATCTTTGCTTTGGCTATTTCTGCAAAGTTTCTCCGCTTTAGTTTCCCATTTCCCAAATTGTTTAGTCTCTGGTGCATTGGATGGTCAGTCAGTCTTCGGAGTTTCTCTGACTGCAGCTGGGCTCTGCAGCCTCTTCTATCGGTCATGGATTGCAGTTTTGTAACCTTTTCAAGTTCTACAATTCGCGTTGACTTCATGCCTTCTGTTATAACTCTCATGGCTTGGTTTTGAAGTTTGCTAACTTTATCGAAGTTTGCCTTTGCTGCTGTTGTCCATGCCGCAATGCCATACTCGAGAACTGGTCTCACTCTTCCAGTGTACAGTTTCTTTAGTATGCCTTCGTCTGCTCCCCAGCTTGTGCCAGCAAGTTTTCTCATGATTGCCATTCTTTCTCTGGCTCTCATTCGGTTTCTCTCGATCTGACTTTTCCATGTCATGCGCCAATCAAATGTGACTCAAAGATAGGTTGCGTTGTCGTTTGGCTGCAGGAATTTGCCATTTAAACTTAATTTGGTATTTTGGGGTTTTATTGAAAGCGAGAATATTGTGCATGTGGTTTTCTCCTCGTTTATTTTGACCAGCCATGAGTTCGCCCACTCTTCCAGCGATGTTAGGGCCGTCTGCATCCGATGTCTTGCTATGGTGAGATTCTTTTCAGAGGTCCACATAGCCAGATCGTCTTTAAACATTGAGCTATGGACTCTTCTTGGTATATTCTCTGTAATATCGTTTATATATACCAGGAAGAGTGTGGGGGACAATACTCCCCCTTGGGGTACTCCCTGCTCGAGTGTCACCTTTTTGCTCATCTGCCCTTGTACTTAGACTCTGGCCGTTCTTTGTTTGAGGTAGTGGTTGATCCACTTGTACATCTTCCCACAGACATCACTTCTTCTTAGTTTGACTCTAAGTCCATCCTTCATGAGATTCATTTATAATTAGTTATATGTATTGGTAGTTGTATATCCATGTCCTAATCATGAGATTCATGTATAATTAGTTCTATGTATTGGTAGTTGTATATCCGTGTCCTAAACATGAGATTCATGTATAATTAGTTCTATGTATTGGTAGTTGTATATCCGTGTCCTAAACATGAGATTCATGTATAATTAGTTCTATGTATTGGTAGTTGTATATCCGTGTCCTAAACATGAGATTCATGTATAATTAGTTCTATGTATTGGTAGTTGTATATCCGTGTCCTAAACATGAGATTCATGTATAATTAGTTCTATGTATTGGTAGTTGTATATCCGTGTCCTAAACATGAGATTCATGTATAATTAGTTCTATGTAATGGCAGTTGTATATCCGTGTCCTAAACATGAGATTCATTTTTAATGTAGCAACATATGCGATGACAGTAACCCTTTACAATATAAATATCGTGTAATACCCTCTAACGACCATAACGGTACTGCTCATTGCTATATTCTTTAGAATGCTAAACATGAAGGTTCTAAATTGTGGGTGTAATTGTGGCAAAGAAAACCAACAAAAATAGAGATAGGTAATGCTATGGTTGACAATGATATAAATATCGAAAACAAAAATGATCTTGGGTGTCAGGGAAAAATAAAGGTTTTATCAAAAATCATGATATAGATAGACTAATGATAGAACACGTGTTGCCCACTACAATAGTCCTGGTTAAAAAACGACCAATACAAATGCACAATATAGTTGAAGAGCCCCATTTAATGAGCACTGACAATTTGATGTGACCTTTAGTGCTACATATCTGCTGAGCTTTTAGTTTTCTTTCTCCCTGTGGCTTTGTCGTTTCACTTTTAATTGTTGCAAAAGCTTATTTTTAACAATCATCTACACTTGGGTTCAGCATTGTCACCAGGAATAATATATTCATGTTCAATGCCAACATGTCACACTTACATCGTTAAGCCTTAACGTTGTTCGACCGACTGTTCATTTGCCATCCGTACACTTTCAATTGGTGATATATATATACATTCATGTAGATATCGGGATGAGGTCATTCCTCAAACACCACCACGCCACTGTTACTTCGTTTCCTAAGGAGAGAGTACATACATTGTATACGTTTGTGAAAGTGCACCTCTACCGTTATCGGTCCGCCTTATCCGACACATTCCAAGAAAAGATCGCTGGGGCCGTAGATGGAATAAGTGAAAGTCCTTGCTCGTATTTGACATATGTGGCCCAAGTTTCGTAACTAAATTGGAGCGTGCTGACAACCCTATGTATAAAAACCATGGACTTGGTATTAATTCCAAGTTAATGATTTTCCCAAACGATGTGAGACGAGCAAATGTTGCATTAACTCCGACTAAGCAAAGATAAAACTTTTCGTTGATGAAGTAATCGAAGTATGTGAATTCGTGCAAAACGCAATGTGAGTGAGTGGTGTGTGTATGCGTACGGGTGTGCGTATGTGTGTACATGTAGTCGTGTGTGTTATGTTTTATTATCATTGTTTCATGTATTATTCCACTATTAGTGAATACTTGTTTTCAAAATGTATTAATTGTGTTTCTATTTCCAAATCACATGTCTGTTATAGTCTACTCTGTTTCCGTAACTGACACTCTGTAAGCCATACAATCCTAGCCACATTATGTGCAACATCTGCCCACTCAGATATATAGTGAATGGTGGATACATGTATATGTTGTATGTGTTATTTGTTAATTGTTTTCTAGCATATATTTGTCCCAGGCGAATCTGCTGTGGCGTTAACACAGTTTTAGTTTTGATTCTTCTTCTTCTTTTTCGTACGCTGTCAGACGTCAACCTTTATTTTTTCGAAAAAAGCAGCAGTCATCCTGAGGCTATCGACACTGCCATAGAGCTTGTCTAGTGTTGCCACTGGTGATGGCCACATATAATTTCTCTGATCCTCGTATGTCGGGCAGTTTTGCAGCAGATGTTCAGCGGTCATTTTCCCAGTACCGCACATGCATTCGTCAGTGCCACCTATCTTCAATTTGTTGAATAGGTGGTACCTCAGTCTATTGTGGCCAGTGCGAATTCTGAAGACCATGACCTGTTCTCTTCTATTCAACTGGTAATATGCATCGTTTTTTGTGTATCCAGTATGTTGTTTCTCATTTGGTCACGTATCTAGCTCCAATAAGCCTTTTTGAATCTTCGTATGTCATACTAGTATCTGGTTGTGCTAGTCTTGCACCTTCTTTTGCCAGTCTGTCTGCCTCCTCGTTGCCTTGGATGTTAGAGTTGGATGGAACCCACTGTACCACTCCTCTTTTTGGTGCGAAGTGTTCCAAGCAAGGGTAGGATGGAGATTTGCGCCACTGTTGGCTCTCAGAGAGGAACTGAATACAGATACAGTTACAGAATCTCTTAACGCAGCTCTCATAGATACTGCAACATAGATCCTTGGATGCCACGAAACAAAACAGAAGCCACGGGTGACCAAAGACATTATAGACCTGTGTGAAACAAGAAGGTCACTGAAAAAACAGAATCACCCACCGGGAGAGGTCGGCAGTTATAAAGAGATCAAGAAAGCCATACAACAAAAGATGAGAGAGGCGAAAGAAGCGTGGATATTTGAGCAATGCGCAAACATCGAAGAGAGACTAAACAGAAATGAAGCTAAAGGAGCATACAAGGTGGTCAAAGAACTGGTAACACCAAGACAAAGCAGGAACCGTATGATTCATGATAAAAACGGCAAGTGGCTCATTGAGGGAAATGATGTACTGGCAAGAACGACAGAGTAATGTTCCGAGCTATACAACTATGAAGGGCGAAACAAACCTGAGAAAACATTCCCCCCAACACCAACAAATATAGAGGATAACAACCTGATAACGAAGGAAGAGGTAATTGCAGCGATAAAGACATTGAGAAGAGGAAAGGCGGCCGGCGTGGACAACATACCAGCAGAGCTCTTACAAGCAGGTGGAGAGGTAGTGGTGGAAGGCCTGACACACATCCGCAACAAAATATGGGCGACAGGAAACTGGCCGGACTTATGGACGAAATAATAGTTATACCGCTACATAAGTCTGGAAACCTAAAGTACTACTACTAGTATCTGTTTGTGGTAGTCTTGCACCTTCTTTTGCCAGTCTGTCTGCCTACTCGTTGCCTTGGATTTTGCAGTGTGATGGGACCCACTGTACCACTACCCTTTTTGGTGCGGACTGCTGGCACAGTTTGCAGAGTGCTGCTCTTAAGTCATTAAGCTCAGTGTTTTTCTGGCTTTTTAGCGCTGTGACTACGGCGTGAGCATCTGTAAGCAGGACTATATGGCTTTCATTTTCTTTGTGTGTCACCATTTCTTCCACTGCCGCCCTCAGTGCCTCTGCCTCCGCTCTTAAAATTGCTTGTGTACTTACCAGTAGCGAATGACAATGTTAGTTGTCTGCCATTTGGTAGGTTCAGGAATGCTCCTGCCCCTCCGTTCTGTGTAGTGTTTGTTACAGAGCCGTCGGTGCATGCATGGGTCCAGTCCATGCTTGGGTAGCTTTTCGATATAAAGCTTAGGGTAGTATCTCTCCTTTCTTTTTCAGTCTGGCAGTTTTTGTTTCCAATACCTAGTATATTTTCTACCACTACTGGAAATATATCCTGCCTCCAGGTAGGTTTTCGTACAGTAGTGATGGGTTTTGGTGTTGTTAGTGCGTTTATGGGATCTTCGTGCATCTTTGCTTTGGCTATTTCTGCAAATTTTCTCCGCTTTAGTTTCCCATTTCCCAAATTGTTTAGTCTCTGGTGCATTGGATGGTCAGTCAGTCTTCGGAGTTTCTCTGACTGCAGCTGGGCTCTGCAGCCTCTTCTATCGGTCATGGATTGCAGTTTTGTAACCTTTTCAAGTTCTACAATTCGCGTTGACTTCATGCCTTCTGTTATAACTCTCATGGCTTGGTTTTGAAGTTTGCTAACTTTATCGAAGTTTGCCTTTGCTGCTGTTGTCCATGCCGCAATGCCATACTCGAGAACTGGTCTCACTCTTCCAGTGTACAGTTTCTTTAGTATGCCTTCGTCTGCTCCCCAGCTTGTGCCAGCAAGTTTTCTCATGATTGCCATTCTTTCTCTGGCTCTCATTCGGTTTCTCTCGATCTGACTTTTCCATGTCATGCGCCAATCAAATGTGACTCAAAGATAGGTTGCGTTGTCGTTTGGCTGCAGGAATTTGCCATTTAAACTTAATTTGGTATTTTGGGGTTTTATTGAAAGCGAGAATATTGTGCATGTGGTTTTCTCCTCGTTTATTTTGACCAGCCATGAGTTCGCCCACTCTTCCAGCGATGTTAGGGCCGTCTGCATCCGATGTCTTGCTATGGTGAGATTCTTTTCAGAGGTCCACATAGCCAGATCGTCTTTAAACATTGAGCTATGGACTCTTCTTGGTATATTCTCTGTAATATCGTTTATATATACCAGGAAGAGTGTGGGGGACAATACTCCCCCTTGGGGTACTCCCTGCTCGAGTGTCACCTTTTTGCTCATCTGCCCTTGTACTTAGACTCTGGCCGTTCTTTGTTTGAGGTAGTGGTTGATCCACTTGTACATCTTCCCACAGACATCACTTCTTCTTAGTTTGACTCTAAGTCCATCCTTCATGAGATTCATTTATAATTAGTTATATGTATTGGTAGTTGTATATCCATGTCCTAATCATGAGATTCATGTATAATTAGTTCTATGTATTGGTAGTTGTATATCCGTGTCCTAAACATGAGATTCATGTATAATTAGTTCTATGTATTGGTAGTTGTATATCCGTGTCCTAAACATGAGATTCATGTATAATTAGTTCTATGTATTGGTAGTTGTATATCCGTGTCCTAAACATGAGATTCATGTATAATTAGTTCTATGTATTGGTAGTTGTATATCCGTGTCCTAAACATGAGATTCATGTAAAATTAGTTCTATGTATTGGTAGTTGTATATCCGTGTCCTAAACATGAGATTCATGTATAATTAGTTCTATGTAATGGCAGTTGTATATCCGTGTCCTAAACATGAGATTCATTTTTAATGTAGCAACATATGCGATGACAGTAACCCTTTACAATATAAATATCGTGTAATACCCTCTAACGACCATAACGGTACTGCTCATTGCTATATTCTTTAGAATGCTAAACATGAAGGTTCTAAATTGTGGGTGTAATTGTGGCAAAGAAAACCAACAAAAATAGAGATAGGTAATGCTATGGTTGACAATGATATAAATATCGAAAACAAAAATGATCTTGGGTGTCAGGGAAAAATAAAGGTTTTATCAAAAATCATGATATAGATAGACTAATGATAGAACACGTGTTGCCCACTACAATAGTCCTGGTTAAAAAACGACCAATACAAATGCACAATATAGTTGAAGAGCCCCATTTAATGAGCACTGACAATTTGATGTGACCTTTAGTGCTACATATCTGCTGAGCTTTTAGTTTTCTTTCTCCCTGTGGCTTTGTCGTTTCACTTTTAATTGTTGCAAAAGCTTATTTTTAACAATCATCTACACTTGGGTTCAGCATTGTCACCAGGAATAATATATTCATGTTCAATGCCAACATGTCACACTTACATCGTTAAGCCTTAACGTTGTTCGACCGACTGTTCATTTGCCATCCGTACACTTTCAATTGGTGATATATATATACATTCATGTAGATATCGGGATGAGGTCATTCCTCAAACACCACCACGCCACTGTTACTTCGTTTCCTAAGGAGAGAGTACATACATTGTATACGTTTGTGAAAGTGCACCTCTACCGTTATCGGTCCGCCTTATCCGACACATTCCAAGAAAAGATCGCTGGGGCCGTAGATGGAATAAGTGAAAGTCCTTGCTCGTATTTGACATATGTGGCCCAAGTTTCGTAACTAAATTGGAGCGTGCTGACAACCCTATGTATAAAAACCATGGACTTGGTATTAATTCCAAGTTAATGATTTTCCCAAACGATGTGAGACGAGCAAATGTTGCATTAACTCCGACTAAGCAAAGATAAAACTTTTCGTTGATGAAGTAATCGAAGTATGTGAATTCGTGCAAAACGCAATGTGAGTGAGTGGTGTGTGTATGCGTACGGGTGTGCGTATGTGTGTACATGTAGTCGTGTGTGTTATGTTTTATTATCATTGTTTCATGTATTATTCCACTATTAGTGAATACTTGTTTTCAAAATGTATTAATTGTGTTTCTATTTCCAAATCACATGTCTGTTATAGTCTACTCTGTTTCCGTAACTGACACTCTGTAAGCCATACAATCCTAGCCACATTATGTGCAACATCTGCCCACTCAGATATATAGTGAATGGTGGATACATGTATATGTTGTATGTGTTATTTGTTAATTGTTTTCTAGCATATATTTGTCCCAGGCGAATCTGCTGTGGCGTTAACACAGTTTTAGTTTTGATTCTTCTTCTTCTTTTTCGTACGCTGTCAGACGTCAACCTTTATTTTTTCGAAAAAAGCAGCAGTCATCCTGAGGCTATCGACACTGCCATAGAGCTTGTCTAGTGTTGCCACTGGTGATGGCCACATATAATTTCTCTGATCCTCGTATGTCGGGCAGTTTTGCAGCAGATGTTCAGCGGTCATTTTCCCAGTACCGCACATGCATTCGTCAGTGCCACCTATCTTCAATTTGTTGAATAGGTGGTACCTCAGTCTATTGTGGCCAGTGCGAATTCTGAAGACCATGACCTGTTCTCTTCTATTCAACTGGTAATATGCATCGTTTTTTGTGTATCCAGTATGTTGTTTCTCATTTGGTCACGTATCTAGCTCCAATAAGCCTTTTTGAATCTTCGTATGTCATACTAGTATCTGGTTGTGCTAGTCTTGCACCTTCTTTTGCCAGTCTGTCTGCCTCCTCGTTGCCTTGGATGTTAGAGTTGGATGGAACCCACTGTACCACTCCTCTTTTTGGTGCGAAGTGTTCCAAGCAAGGGTAGGATGGAGATTTGCGCCACTGTTGGCTCTCAGAGAGGAACTGAATACAGATACAGTTACAGAATCTCTTAACGCAGCTCTCATAGATACTGCAACATAGATCCTTGGATGCCACGAAACAAAACAGAAGCCACGGGTGACCAAAGACATTATAGACCTGTGTGAAACAAGAAGGTCACTGAAAAAACAGAATCACCCACCGGGAGAGGTCGGCAGTTATAAAGAGATCAAGAAAGCCATACAACAAAAGATGAGAGAGGCGAAAGAAGCGTGGATATTTGAGCAATGCGCAAACATCGAAGAGAGACTAAACAGAAATGAAGCTAAAGGAGCATACAAGGTGGTCAAAGAACTGGTAACACCAAGACAAAGCAGGAACCGTATGATTCATGATAAAAACGGCAAGTGGCTCATTGAGGGAAATGATGTACTGGCAAGAACGACAGAGTAATGTTCCGAGCTATACAACTATGAAGGGCGAAACAAACCTGAGAAAACATTCCCCCCAACACCAACAAATATAGAGGATAACAACCTGATAACGAAGGAAGAGGTAATTGCAGCGATAAAGACATTGAGAAGAGGAAAGGCGGCCGGCGTGGACAACATACCAGCAGAGCTCTTACAAGCAGGTGGAGAGGTAGTGGTGGAAGGCCTGACACACATCCGCAACAAAATATGGGCGACAGGAAACTGGCCGGACTTATGGACGAAATAATAGTTATACCGCTACATAAGTCTGGAAACCTAAAGTACTACTACTAGTATCTGTTTGTGGTAGTCTTGCACCTTCTTTTGCCAGTCTGTCTGCCTACTCGTTGCCTTGGATTTTGCAGTGTGATGGGACCCACTGTACCACTACCCTTTTTGGTGCGGACTGCTGGCACAGTTTGCAGAGTGCTGCTCTTAAGTCATTAAGCTCAGTGTTTTTCTGGCTTTTTAGTGCTGTGACTACGGCGAGAGCATCTGTAAGCAGGACTATATGGCTTTCATTTTCTTTGTGTGTCACCATTTCTTCCACTGCCGCCCTCAGTGCCTCTGCCTCCGCTCTTAAAATTGCTTGTGTACTTACCAGTAGCGAATGACAATGTTAGTTGTCTGCCATTTGGTAGGTTCAGGAATGCTCCTGCCCCTCCGTTCTGTGTAGTGTTTGTTACAGAGCCGTCGGTGCATGCATGGGTCCAGTCCATGCTTGGGTAGCTTTTCGATATAAAGCTTAGGGTAGTATCTCTCCTTTCTTTTTCAGTCTGGCAGTTTTTGTTTCCAATACCTAGTATATTTTCTACCACTACTGGAAATATATCCTGCCTCCAGGTAGGTTTTCGTACAGTAGTGATGGGTTTTGGTGTTGTTAGTGCGTTTATGGGATCTTCGTGCATCTTTGCTTTGGCTATTTCTGCAAATTTTCTCCGCTTTAGTTTCCCATTTCCCAAATTGTTTAGTCTCTGGTGCATTGGATGGTCAGTCAGTCTTCGGAGTTTCTCTGACTGCAGCTGGGCTCTGCAGCCTCTTCTATCGGTCATGGATTGCAGTTTTGTAACCTTTTCAAGTTCTACAATTCGCGTTGACTTCATGCCTTCTGTTATAACTCTCATGGCTTGGTTTTGAAGTTTGCTAACTTTATCGAAGTTTGCCTTTGCTGCTGTTGTCCATGCCGCAATGCCATACTCGAGAACTGGTCTCACTCTTCCAGTGTACAGTTTCTTTAGTATGCCTTCGTCTGCTCCCCAGCTTGTGCCAGCAAGTTTTCTCATGATTGCCATTCTTTCTCTGGCTCTCATTCGGTTTCTCTCGATCTGACTTTTCCATGTCATGCGCCAATCAAATGTGACTCAAAGATAGGTTGCGTTGTCGTTTGGCTGCAGGAATTTGCCATTTAAACTTAATTTGGTATTTTGGGGTTTTATTGAAAGCGAGAATATTGTGCATGTGGTTTTCTCCTCGTTTATTTTGACCAGCCATAAGTTAGCCCACTCTTCCAGCGATGTTAGGGCCTGCTGCATCCGATTTCTGGCTATGGTGAGATTCTTTTCAGAGGTCCACATAGCCAGATTGTCTGCAAACATGGAGCTGGGGACTCTTCTTGGTATATTCTCTGCAATGTTGTTAGTATACACCATGAAGAGTGTGGGTAACAGTACTCCTCCTTAGGGTACTCTATGCTCAAGTGTCACCTTTTTGCTCATCTGCCATTGTGCTTGAACTCTGGCTGTTCTGTTTTGGAGGTAGTGGCTGATCCTCTATTTCCTGTGCTACGAGAGTGATCTGATCCTCAGTGGATTTGTGATGTCTAAAGCCTGCTTACTGTGGAATTAGTATTTGTTTTTCTTCCAGATGCCACATCAGTCTGGTTTTTTGTCATACGCTCCATCAGTTTTCCTACACAGCTCAGCAGACTGATAGTCCTGTATCCATTTGAATCTGCTCTATCTTTTTCTTTCTTTGGTACTGGTATAATTACAGCATCTTTCCATGCCTGAGGTACAATTCCCCTTTTCCAGCTTTGGTTCAGGACTGATAGTAATTTTCTTTTTGCTCTTTGGCCCAGCGTTTGTTACGCCATCTTTTTCTGGGCGATTTCTTTTTCTTTAGAGTTCTCATGACCTCTTCCATTTCATTCATTGTTAGTTTTGCCATTATGCGCTCCTCTCGTGCCATATTGATATTGTCGTGCCTCTTTTGTTCTTCATTAATATATGTGTGCCTATTTGTAGGAACATCAATGTGGTTTCTCTGGCATAATGTTCTATGAAGGCGTTTGCTGCTTTTTTTTCCAGTGAGCATGTTGTTGCTCTGCTTGATTGTAAATTGTTTGTTTGATGGAGTTTCGTCGTTCATAGCTCTGAATAACTTCCATAGTTTGTTCCAGTCTTTGTCTAAATTGAGACTTTCTCTTTTACTTTTCCAGCTGTCTCTTGTTATTTCGTTTAGAGTGTATTTGTATTTCGCCGTAGGGGCTTTGAGGTTTATATTTTCCTCCATAGATTGTTCTCTCTCTGCTATGTTCCTAGCATTTGAGACTTCGTCTTCCGCTTTCTGCAATTCATCATTCCAATAAATCTTGTAGTTTTTCATTGCCCCTCTTGGGATGGCTTCGGTGGCTGCCTGCATTATTGCTTTGCTTAGGCGTTCCACCATGGGTTTCATGTTGTTAAACCGTGTGTTGATGGTTTCGCAGAGCCCATCTGTCAGGCTTGCAAATCTGTCCCAGTCGGCTCATTTGTAATTCCAACGTGGGAGCGGTTTTGTTTCCTGTGCAGCTGGAGTCCTTGACTTCCATACTCGAGAGCGACAGGTCTTTGATTGGTGGGCCGTACAGGTTGAAGATGCGGATTTTCGTTTCTTTGGTCATGATGTCGACTCCTACAATTCCTGCTTGTCCGGTGTAATTGACAGCTACCGCGCTACTCGGTATGCAGTTACAATTCAGTATCAGAACCCCTCTTTTGTGACATTCTCTATCAAGACGGAAGGTCTGGTATCCTCTGATTGAGACTTTGTGGTTGTTGTTGAGGTGCGTTTCTTAGATACATGCCACGCCAATCTTACCTTCATCCAAGTGATGTGTTAGGGAAAGCTTTTTATTAATGTCTCCCTCCACATGACATTAATGACATTCTACTGTAGCATTCTGAGGATCTTGTGTTTTTGTTCAATAGTTTTTGTCCCAACACCTTGTACCTTGACTCCACAGTACATGAGTGGGTGACCACCAGTAGCATTTGGTGGGTCCCTTCGAGGCATGAGGCCCGCACGCTCGCTGCCTGGCGGGACTCCACAGGATGAGCGCGACACTTTTTTCTGATAGGTTGTACCGTCATCATACAGGGATATACGTTGTACTGTTTCGTTAAGCCTGTGGCCCAGTGCATCCGATTTCAATAGGCGTTTCTGTAGGGATGCCCTCCTTAGCCTTTGGCTGTCCCTAGCCTATCTGCAAGGCACCAGTTGTTTTTGGTCAGAGTTGTTTCACTTAGGGAAGTTATCTTGCAGGACTATCGAGTCTTCCCCACTCACGTCTATATGGTGTGGCAGTGATATGATATGATGGACTATGTACTAGTTTGTACTATCCCGGAAGAGAGGCAGTCAATGTATCTGTGTCCCAGGATCGTCACGTCCTGCAAGAAACGTAGCATATGCATATGAGTTAGGTATCTCTTTGCTCCCTTTATTTTCTCGGCTAATCTGCAGTGATGGCACACCTACCATTCCCCGCCACCTGGGAGGTTGTCACAATATGGCAGGGGTGCAATGTCCGCTGTACTGCATCTCTTCTGAGTCCATTTGGATGACTGATACCAGACAGACATAAATAACGAGGCAAGAGTGCATTTAACCAAAGGACAAGTCTGGCCAATGGCAATGAGATGTTGTTCGCCTGGTTTGCGGACATATCTCATGATCAAGGGTTGAGTCTCAACAGTTCGCAGTGAGGTGGCTGCTCCACTGCTTACGACCCCCCGACCGAGAACTAAGTCTTCTACTAGTGGTTTCGCACCTCAACGCCGTATGGGGTGAATATCAAGCAGCTTCCCCCACCCCCTCCCCCGCTTTGATCATGGGTGGCAAATACCTCTTTCTGCGGCTCGACCGGGTCGGTCTGAGACGCGAGCCCAAGGTCCCAACCATATCGTAGCCTCCCATCGAAGTGGTGCTGAGATTTTGGGTGGGATTCTGGCTTAGAGGCGTTCGGCCATAATCACTCAGATCGGAGCCTCGCCCTGTTGGCTTATCAGCCAAGCGCGTGAACCAAGTATCTGCGACTAGCGATTCCTCTCGAATTGAGCAGGATTACCGTAGCAACGCCCTGTCATTAGTAGGGTAAAACTGACCTGTCTTCCGAGATTCTAATACCAGCACCCGTTCACTATTAGACCCAACGAATCAATATAGGGCTTTTTAATCAGTCAATGGCCAAGAGTCTGAAACCTGTGGTTCCTCTAGAGTTAAGCAGGATTACCGTAGCAACTATCTTTCATTAAGAAGGTAAACTGACCTGTCTTCCGTTGGTATAATTCCAGCATACGTTCCTTATTAGACCCGACAAAAATGCTCTGTCTGTCAGTCATTTTACAGTGTTGGCTTGTTGAGTCAAGTTAAGCCGCAGGCTCCACTGCTGGTGGTGCTCTTCCGTCAACTCCTTTATCTAAGACTGGATGCGAGACAATCGAGCTACCGATAGCCTAGTCCCAGATTTTCGAGGGTCTAATTCCAGCACACGTTCAATATTAGACCCAAGGAAAGTGCCCTCGGACTGTAAATCATTTCAGTGTTGCCGTGTTGAGTCAAATTAAGCCGCAAGCTCCACTCCTGGTGGTGCTCTTCTGTTAATTCCTTTAAGTTTCAGCTTTGCAACCATACTTTCTACGGAACCCAAACACTTTGGTTTTCCTGAAGTGCCCACAGAGGCATCGAAGCAACTCCTGTGGATCGCTAATCGGCATCGTTTATGGTCAGAACTACGACGGTATCTGATCGTCTTAGCGCATCTGACTTTCGTTCTTGATTAATGAAAACATTCTTGACAAATGCTTTCGCAGTAGCTTGTCTTGCGGCGATCCAAGAATTTCACCTCTAACGCCGCAATACGAATGCCCCCGTTTGCCCCTGTTAATCATCACCTCCAGTTCCGAAAACCGCCCGCTTGCGCCTGAGATCCAACTATGAACTTTTTGACTGCAACAACTTTAATATACGCTATTGGAGCTGGAATTACCGCGGCTGCTGGCACCAGAGTTGCCGTCCAATAGATCTTCGGTAAAGGGTTTAAAGTGTACTCATTCCAATTACGGGGCCTCGAAAGAGTCCCGTATTATTATTTTTCGTCACTACCTCCCCGTGCCGGCAGTGGGTAAGTTTCGTGCCTGCTGCCTTCCTTGGATGTAGTAGACGTTTCTCCAGCTCCCTCTCCGTATCGAAGCCTGATTCCCCGTTACCCGTTACAGACATGGTAAGCATGTCACGTACCATCGACATTTGATAGGGACGACATTTGAAAGATACGTCGCCGGCACATGAGGCCATGCGATCAGCACAAAGTTATCGACAGTCACAAGTGGAAACGGCGCAATCCCGCCATTATATTATGGTCATGCCATTAAGAATTTATCTACTCATGTTTTTAATTGATTCCCCAAAAATGAAACTTGCTGATTATCCAGCCATTTATATTTAATAAGGTAATGAAATATTTAGAATCGTAACTCAAAATCATGGTTCATCAAACACGAGATTTTAGCTAGGGCTAACTGCTAACTCAAAATCATGGTTCATCAAACAAGAGATTTTAGCTAGGGCTAACTGCTAATACGATGAATGAGCGATGTACGTTGTTTATAGTTTTATAAATGTATTAGCGATTATTTCGGAAAATATGGGGAAGGGGGGGGGGGGGGGGGTCCTGCAAATGGACACTGTGATAAGTCTCTCTACACCTCTGGCCAGCAAATGGAAATAGGATGTTATGTCTCACTTCCTAAATCGACTTTTCGAAGACCCGAGAAGTGACCGATGCGACGTTTATCTATGACACTATGGATGATTGTCTTTACCACAAAACATCGGCCAACATAGAAATTCCTAGGATAACATAACAATAAAACAATAACAACATGATAGCGTTCTTGGTATCCTCTTCAAAAAAAGAAGAAGCTGCAAAAATCTCTGCACCAGTAATTGTTAGTTAGGAAATGCAGTGTGTTACATTCCACTGGGTTGTCTCAGCTTGTTTTTGAAGTGGGCTTACAATGACTTTACGTGATGTGATGTCGTGTCCTGCCGTAATATTATTTCTGAGCTTGACCTTTGAAGTGGGCTGACAATGGCTTTCCTTGCTGTCGTGTCCTGCCGTAATATTATTTCTGAGCTTGACCTTTGAAGTGGGCGTACAATGACTTTACGTGATGTCGTGTCCTGCCGTAACATTATTTCTGAGCTTGACCCTTGAAGTGGGCTTAAAATGACTTTCCTTGCGGTCGTGTTTAGCCGTAATATTAAGCAGCAGACTCATTTACAGCTGCCACATCACGAGCGTCTTAGTACAATGGGTTGTGCCCATAACGCTTTTTTTTTTACCAACCAGTGTTCTGCCCCGTCGCTAGACATAGTATCTCATCAATTAATTAAAACTCAATCAAAACGACAGTCTCTGATTAATCCGTACAAAAATGGCATAGTCCTAAACACTTTAATTTGTTTGTATGACCATTACATCATACTTGTTTAGTGGAATCGTCTGCCACCATGTTTAAACCGTTCCCACTTTGTCATAAGAGAAGGGATGGAGTAAAGAACTGGGTTTGCAGCAGCGTTTATAGGAACAACGACAACCATTGTCCAGGCGTAAGCTTCATCGATGATGTCGTTTTCGCAAAGAGACATTAATCCCATGATTCCTACCGGAAACCAGCAGATACAGTTGAATAGAGCTGCACGAGACAGATGTTTGGTCACTATTAGATCTTCTGGTAGGTGGGCAGCTGTACAAGTTAGTCCGTTAGCAGATATGGCTCTAAAGATGAATATTTGTCCACAAGCAATCAAGAGAAACAGTGTACAATTATACACAATAAACACTCCAAACGAGTACCACCAGCCAGTAGGACGTTTTGATGACAAAGGTAGGCCAAAACACATTGCGTTCGAAGAATACATTTCAAATCTGAACAAAACAGGATTCAGGGCAAGAAGGAAACACATGGTCCAAGACAAGAGCAGAACCGCTTGATGTTTTCTTTCAGAAAACCATTTATGTGCAATTGGAGACACAAGAACTAACATTCTGTCCAGAGTGATAAGAAAAATCAATAACGTTGATGTTTGAGTGGAGATCGTAGCCAGGAACCCTGCAAATAAGCATACTCTACTTGTTCTCCAGTTCTTGTCATGCAAGACATAGATGCTACGATAGTAACAATCAGCCCCCACAATAATGAATGCATAAACTCCCATTATAAAGCCCGAAACGCCCATGCTTGTAACGAACAACTCATATCCTGCTCTGATAATTGAGGCTTCCAAAGTAACACGACAAACAACAAACATCAAGTTTCCCAGAACGGCAAGAGCTGCAACCAACCAGAGTACAATTCGCTGAACATTATCTCCTATCATATCAAAGCAGGATGATATTGAGTCGTCAGGACCGTGACACGTGTAGTACGGGATGTTTTCTCCCCTGACCTGTGGACAGCACATGTGATACTTATCAGTGTATATATGTTGACTAATTGCAAGCCTGTTAAACAATTCTTCAGATACATTATCAAATGATGTTGAACGTAAATCAAGTACTTGAAGAGAGTTTTTAAATTGTGAAACATGTTGATGGAAACGGAAGATAAGCGTGTAACTTAAATTTAAATGATTGAGATTCGGCAACCCTTGCAGAAAAGCGTCATCTAAATAATCAATGGCGGTATGAGAGAGATCGAAGGTTTCTAAATAATCTAAATGCAGATCACGTACAATGACTAGTTCTGTATTATAGGACAAGTTGAAAAAACGAACTTCTTTTAATACTTCAACAAAAGAGGAACTACCAATGAATTTTTGAATGCGATTGATGCTAATATCTAATATATGTATATATCTTGTAAAAGGAAAAGTGTCTACATCACGCAGTTTACAATTAGAAGCATACATAAACATTACATTTCCTAAATAAGAAAGACCGTTCATATATGCATTACTCAAATCGACTCCAGACAAATCCAGATATTTGATAGTTTTGTCGTAAAATAAACTGCTTTGAAATTGGACAGATGTGTAATTCGACACTGTGGCTGTCCCTGATACACAACGGAGACCCTCATAACATGGTCCAATACAATCTACTTCGTCGTCTCCATGAGGGCATTCAGAGTGTTCGTTACAAACTAGGTCAGGATGTAGGCATATCTTACTATTCCAGCACTCAAAATGCCCATAACACGAGCCAATATTCATATGTTGCTCATCCTCTCCTGTGGGACAGTCTACTTTTCCGTCAAGGACGTAATGCTGAGGTATACAATACGTGTTGGGACATTTCACATATCCTTCTGGGCAATCAAAGTCAGCACACGCATTAAGATGAGACATGTCTCTACATCCTCTAACAGCTCCGTAACTATCTTTGACATAGACACACATCGGGGCCCAGACAATGTGACCAATTATGTTGTAACAAGTGCTCACTGTTTTCAGCTTTCCTATCGTCTCGTCTAAAGGTCCATCTGGTGAATGACAATCCACTTGACCATTGTTCAGTTGTTTTGGAACTATGCATATATTATTGTCACAATAGAAAGTACACGTTATATTCCTTTGTAAAAATGGGTTCATAATCCAAGTTTCATCATTGTCAACACCGTCTGCGCTGTTGTCACAAACAGTACAATCAATTTCACCATCGTTAACATACTGTAAAGGCAACCATGAACCGTCACAACAGATTGTATATTGATATCCCATGCTGAAAAATAAACCGCGATTAGAACACCTTTCTTCATCTCGTCTGTTGATGCAGTGATCTACACCGTCACAAACATAAATGTAGGGAATAGATTGATGTTCACCAGCGTACTCTCCGCAATCAAATAACGGAAACTCCCGTACTGTCTCCTTCATAAGTTTTTGAAATTCTGGACTCGCTATGTGGGCTGATAGCGAAACAATGTTGTCACCAAGCATGACACACTGTGTTGTAGCTAAAGCTTTGTTGAAACTTGCTGCTGTCGATGGAGTTATTCTCATGTTGTTTGTGTTCTCAAGATTACGAGGCAGTGATATCTCACACAGACGGAAACTACTTAACATAGTCCTACATCCAACGTCCACCCACCCTTCAACAAGATTACGTCCGTTACTCGAAACGGTCGTGTCATTTACGCGATCCATCCAAACAAACTGCCACACGCCACATGCGCTATTATACCCAACAGAAGGTTTCCCACGCATCCAATTATTAACAACAAGTGGTCGATATCGAGTAGGATTTTTGAGTGTCCATTGGAATCGTTTTGCCTTGCTGGTTGAATCTTTTTTTAGACCAATGAAAACTTTAGTTGAACATGTACTAGACGGACTCAAATCATTTCTCCGAGATTGACGCTCTCTAAAATACTGAACCAGACGAGAACGTAAATAATTCAACTCTTCTAATGTTTCAATAGCTGCTAAAGATCCACTGTCAGTTATTAAGCAACTGTCCGTATGTTGAATCCAGTTCATCTTCAAATGTGAAAGATCATCCAACTTATAGCAGGAGAGATAATCAGAGCTGTGACTATGTTTAAAAGAGAACCATCCGCGCATGCACTGGTTACAGATTGCCAGAGTAAGAATATTGATCGTATGGTCGTCCATGTGAAATGGTATAATGAGGGTATCATTTAGATAAGTTGTTTCGTTACCAGGATCCCCACCGAGCACCACAACAAATATTTTGATGGTTGTACGTTTTTCTTGTACAATGTGTGGTATGGTTTTTAATTCATTAGTAGAAAACCGCTCACCACCGATGAAAATAATAACGATGCGAGCTGCCTTCTTTCTAACTCCACTCATTCCTAAAAAAAGTCGTTCGGCAAATATTATCTTAAGGTCAAGCACCTCTCGTACAGTTGCATATCGCAGACTGTTATCCTGAACACCACCGTCTTTGTATGGCGGTGAGTGGTATGTATGAAAGTACCAAGAGCTTAAGTTGAGGTTAGGATTATATCCCTGTAGCCTGTCAAGTACACTTGCATACAACACTCGTGAAGTGGTTCTGTTGGAAGATAGGCTTGAAACATGTTTGACAAAATTGTAGGTAGAGTCAGATTGGAGATCGGGATGCCAACGATTATCGACAAGCAACGCCAGTATGTCCATGTCGTCACTAGAACAGTCCTCTAAGGGAAAGTTAATCGAATCACTTCCAGAAATCACTGCAAGGATAATAAACAAATGTATTAAGTTAAACAAATGTTCAGTATTAAATGTCTTTATATGCTTCGGGTCAAATCGACATTCATATTAAAAGCCAACATACATTAAGTTGTATTTCATGTGTGATACATTGGTATTGATACATTCGTATTGATACATTGGTATTGATACATTGGTATTGATACATTGGTATTGATACATTGTGCATATTATTCATCTCGTTGAAACATTATATGAAGATGAAATAGCGGTTGCCCGAGTATCTCGGCATATATCAGACGGGTTGGCAGCATTGAAGTGAGTAAAACCGGCATGTATCAGACGGGTTGGCAGCATTAAAGTGAGTACAACCAGCATGTATCCTCGTTACTGATAAAACATATATGCGACATGTATGACATTTTGAAGAAGACGAGAACATTGATAGTTTCCATACATTAACGATTGGCGGTTATATCATTCCAGAGTTACCAAATGAAAACGACACAGTGATACTATCAAGACGTGCAGAAGGGCAAGAACAGCTACTCTCAATGGACACAGTAGAGATCAACACATTTTATGAACACAAACAAAACAAAGATAATGGCCACCGACTAAAACACGATGCCAACCTAAATTTACAGTGGGTGGTGATGGAATATATAAGGTCACGCATTTTGAATATCTGTGTTCCAGAATTGACATAAATGGCAACATACATCAGAAGAAGACTAGCCTTTGCAGCGCAGTGATTAAACAACATGAGGAAATTATTGCAGAACAGCAACAAAAAGACAAAACTGTTTTTCCTGTGACAGTGTATGATTGCTAATCATGGATGATTATCAATACTTCTAGACAAATAATCAAATCGTTCGAGTAATAATGTTACAGAAAGATCATCAGAATACCATGGACGAATACAAACAGAAATCAAGATATTTGGCATGAGTTGAGCAAGGAGGAGAACTGGGTCATCAATTCCATTTTGACCAGGCAATGTAAATACTTTGACCACATCAAGAAACACGACGGCTTTAGAGAACCGTGATTGAAGATATGGTACAAGGCAAATAAGAATGGGTAGACGAAGAAAACGATGGCATCACGATATTCTGGAATGTCTGTGTACGACTGTGGCAGAGACTGAAGTTTTGTCAAGGGAAGGAGTTTCTTTCAGACAAACTGTGATGGTAGGGACGTTTTATAAAGGACATGCTACATGCTGGTGATGCATTGACAGACATTGGCAGATATATTACTGTCGTATCGTAACTAACGTTCATTCGCTGACTAAAACTGATGACATGAATGCCAATCAATGTAATGTGTGTAGTTAATTCGTTTACTAAACTTCGAAATTCATTTTCAATTTAAAAATATATGCGAACTAGCAATCTCTTTACAATTTAGATGTTACGTAACAAGATCTAACGACAAGCATGGCCCATTATTTAGTGTGCGAAAAAAATAATGATCTTAATTGTGTGCGTAATTGAAAAGAGCACGCGAGGTCGTTATGATTTGGAATATAACAAAGTATGTTTGGTGCCACGGGCTTCTAACTGTCTTATAACAAATCATGTAATAGACTATTGGATGAGTGCAGAGCATCTGCCGGTAGTTTGTACTGCACTAAATGAAAGAACTAATATCATTTGAACAAAGACTATTTTACAAAGATTTTTAAAACAATGAACCATGTCAAACTAAAAAAACTTAGGGAATGAAACAAAACATAAAGTCAATTGTGACTTCAAATACACACGGCACATTATCCCATTTCAAGTATTTAATAATCCTTCAGCAACACAGCGAGTACTGAAATAATTGAATTCAAATTTAAGCATGAAACAGTTATGGCATAAATCACTTGTAAAATAAATCAACAACATGCCAATAGAAGAAAACCAACTTCTATGCCATTTGAACTAGCATTTGCTTCCCGAACCGTTTTTTTGTATATGTAACTAACTGCATTACACGGTAGAGCATGGTTAATGCATCGGCTTCACGGCAAAGTGGTTACGGCTCAATCCCCAGTTGTAGCAGTATTTTGTTCGGATAACACACCATAATTTTTTTTTTTCAAATTAAAAAACAAAAATGACGTCCTCCGTGATACTGACCACATGACCCACTATGTGCTCTGGGTCACAAAGTAATGTAGCCAAACACCATATTTGCCATACGCCGTTTGGCGTGAAACGGGATCTTTACCTTCTTTTTTGTGTTTATTTAACATATTATATTCTTAAATGGCACTCTAGCAACCAACATGATTATCTGTTCTTTGATCTGTTAACATCAAATATGTACACATGTGCGTTGATTTGTTAGCATCAAACATGTACACATGTCCTTTGATTTATTAACATCAAAAATGTACACCTGCCCGTTGATTTGTTATCATCAAACATGTACACATGTCCGTTGTCAAGTGTGCGTCATTGTTATTAATACACAGTATAAACTGTTCTAACATTGCCCAATAATTCAAATATAATTGTTCTCTATGCAAGAAAAGGCAGCAATGAAAGCGATATATAATTATGAATACCATTATGTTAAAGTAAATATAATAAAGTAAAGTTAAACTCCCCACGTCGCTCAAGGGCATAAGTGGAACGACAACTAACTAACTAACAGAAGCCCCTTTCAGTCATGACTGGTTAAATGATGAAACGATCTTGGAGTGAGATCTATCCTTTGCTTTGCTGTTTGAATTATCCTTACGGCTTTGTCGTTTTAATCTCCGTGTTAATCAGGGTGCATTTCCACTGGGACATGTCTGCAGCTTCGTCTTCATAGGATGTCAGAATCATGCTCAGTATATTCACATTGCGTGTACATGCATCTTTGAACCTGAACTCACTTGTGGTTGGACGACTGTTTTGTTGTCATTCGCCAACTGTCAGTAGAGGGTATCTTTGGGAAGCCGATCATCTATTCAATAACTTGTCCCTCGACACCAATTACGCATCTAATCGAAGTCCGGGTGACTATTACCCTCGCTGCTCTGTACACACGGTAATGTCAAAGTATATGCTCTTCAAGTTGTTGTACAATAAGTGCGTTGGTGATGACGTAATTGTTTCACATGCAAAATGTTGATAGTCGCTCACTTCTCTCAGTTTTCTGACCAAGTCCATACTTTAACTTCACGTCTCTCTCGTGTCCTAGTGGTTTAGTTCGTACCTTGTTATTAATTAGAGATCTACATCAATGAGTAAACGTATCAAGGTCACGATACCTAACTCTAATGTCAATGTCAGTGCTCAATGTTAGTAAACGCTGCAAAATAACAAAGTCAATTTAAATTACATTAATTGCATTTGCTAATAGGCGAATATTTCAAAATGGCTGGAAATAAATCACGACAACTAAGCAAGTACGATTATAGTCCAACCAAAATTATGTTCATCATTTCATCAGGAGGGAACGTTGAGCGTACACTGGCGTTTGCCAGAGATACTCTATGAGGAACTATCACAAGAGAGGGTGCTACCATGGGGGCTAGGGAACATGCACGGATTACGATGAGTGGCCACGGTCCAATAAAATTGAACAATGTTGAATTCTGCCGTATACTCCGTCTTGGGCTGTGATAGACAAAAAGTAAAGTAAAGTAAAGTAAAGTATCCCATAGCATTACTGCCATAGGGGTGTGAGGTGTTAGCGATCTCACATTTCAACATTAAAGGCTCGGCTATATGAGGGCGGTAGCCATCTCCTCTCCCTCGCCGCTTTTACTTCCCGGACTGGACCGGTACCCATCTAAGGCTGGGTCGACCCGGGAACCATTGCAGTCTGAAAAAAACCAGGACCACTCAGATGCGAAGACAGCGCGCTAACCACTGCTCTACGCGGCTCCACTTATATATATACATATATATATATATATATATATATATATATATATATATATATATATATATATATATATATATATATATATTGACCCGTTTATTCAAGGTAACTGCAGCCAAATTGTTGTTTTGAAGTCAAGCACAATAAGGATAACGATTGAACGCACTGACGGACAGACGCGGTCAAAATAATTACAAGGAAACAAACACAAGGCAGGAACGCAAAACTTAGACGCGATAACTACAACAAGTCTAAATAAAAAACGTAAACACTATGTAGCACAGAACGGATGGACAGAGCAACGTTCTAACAAACAAAACAACACTCATAAAGATCGTTTGTTAAATAATCCGTGACCGCTTATAGAACACGTTCAGAGTGTCAAATGCTCTCCAACATTTGTGAAACGCAAATCAGGTTCTTTGCTTACATCCTCTAAAGAGAATACATATTGATTACATTGATTGGTTGTTTTGCGAGTTATTTAAAAAGATCAAATAAAATTCACCCTAGCATTAATAAAAATATGGAAATATAAAACACGACAGCACCATTGATCTGGAACACATATATCATTAATAAGACTTCCAAAAGCTGCATTTTGACACTAAACGAAAGGTCAGAATGGTTCAACAACATTATATCATGTTATTTAACGCATCATGACTTATAAGGGGACGACCCAAAGGTGTTCGGTGGTGTCCATCTCACTTCTCTTAGTAATGTATGCGGGTTCGAAAGTAGCATGCATTCTTGGAGATATTCCCAATATAGATCAGTGTAACATACACACAAGAAGACACGTAGCGAACATTTCAACATCTCATCTTTGGCTTTCACATCAATGCAATTCAGGGAATAACATTTCAGTAAATCATTCTGACCAATGTGTAGACAGAAGGTTTGAGAGCAAAGTGATATGTAGACTGTAAGATAAAGCTAAACCATATACACCATTGACAGGTCAATCTACATACAAGGAACAACGACTTGGTTATTTAATAACAATCATTTTTTGTCATCAGCTCTCAGGTGAACATTTCTTTTTTAGATTATGCACTTGCCTCACCTTTAACGAAGGAATTAGGCCTTGGAGATGAGATTTTTCCGCAAACTTTTAAACGTCACGTACAAAGATCGAGTTACAAATGAGGAAATACGAGATAGAATTACAACAGCAATAGGTCCTTTCGAAGACCTCTTAGCAACTGTCAAAAGAAGCAAACTCACTTGGTACGGTCGCATATCGAGATCAAATGGTCTTGCAAATATAATCCTCCACGGAAAGGTGCATGGCAGACGACGAAGAGGCCGGCCCAAAAAAAGATGGGAGGATAACATAAAAGAATGGGCCAGTCTCCGACCAGAAGAGTCACAGGCAGCGGCATCTGACAGAGAGGGGTGGCGTTTGGTTGTGATAATGTCTTCATGTGTGCCCCAACGACCTCACCTGTTAGGGGATGACCTTACCTGACCAGACTTGCCTCATTGGACTGACGTCTAATTTTAAAACTCAATTTACGATTGGAAATATGGATGCATTGCCGTGTTCAGCAGTACCGCCACAGACATACGCAACATTTTTAAAAAATAAAACGTGATCGTATTGCCCGTAATATGTCTCACTGACAGTAACAGTGTCTTTAGTTTGTGGCGGACTTCTGCCTTCTGCTGCAGTAGTTAATGTACATGTTTAATATTCAACGAGAAAGAAGAACAATACAAATCACCAGTTTAGAAACAATTAAGATTAGGAAAATGTACAGAAATAAATGTATTGTTACTGCAATAAATGTATTATTATAAACGATGTGCATATATTTGCTAATGAAAACTGCGCATTTACACAATGGCGAACCGTTAAGACGAGAAATTCCATGTTTGAGTATACGTCTCTTTAGTTTCGAACCTTTGTGTTTCAAACATTTGTCCTGTTCTTGGCTCACTTAATGATATAACATTAATGGTATTAACATAGCAAGTTAACAAGAACAGAAAAATACCAATCGTGTACACACATTGTAACCAGAAATATATCAAAGGAACGAGCAAAACTAGAAACATTTAAAAAATCAAAATATAAAAAAATCGCAAAGCTATCTAAATAATTATTACAGTGCAATAGTGTCACTGCGAAAACGGTAATAACATAAACGTTACACAATATAACTAGAACTAATTACAAATATACACACTTATCAAAATAATATATATATATAGGGGACTAGTGGTTAAGTGACACGGCTCACAACCGAAGGTGCTAGGTTCGATCCCCATCATAGCATCGACCGTTACCCCGAGGAAGAAAACCCATAGAAAGTGCAAGAGGAAGCAGACCCTTAAATAAATTTCATGCTGACGTCGGATGCATTTGGCCGACATGAGCAAAATAAAAACCACAGTGCAACCCACACCGACTTGGGAAATAGAGAAATAAGGCGAACGCAAAAAAAAACAAATAATGAAAAAAAAAAAGTATATATATGTATATCTTCTTCTTCTTCATCGTACGATCTTTACAGCGATATTTACGTTGCACTATTTTATTTTGTTAAGCCTGTGCCTCAGTGCATCCGATTTCAACAGGCGTTTCTGAAGGGTTGCCCTCCTTAGCCTTTGGCTGTCCCCAGCCTAACTGCAGGGCAGCAGTTGTTTTTGGTCAGAGTTGTCTCTCTTAGAAAGTTGTCTTGCAGGACTATCGAGTCTTCCCTACTCGTGTCTATAGGGTTTAGCAATGATATGATGGACTATGTACTAGTTTGTACTATCCCAGAAGAGAGGCAGTCCAGTGTGACTGTGTCCCAGGATCGTCACGTCCTGCCAGAAACGTAGCATATGCATGTGAGTGAGGTATCTCTTTGCTCCCTTTATTTTCTCGGCTGATCTGCAGTGATGGCACGCCTAGCATTCCCCGCCACCTGGGAGGTTGTCACAATAGGGCAGGAGGTGCAATGTCCGCTGGACTGCATCTCTTCTGCGTCCATTGGGATGACTGATAGCAGACAGAGGCAAAGAGCAGGTTAGAGTGCATTTAACCAGGTGCATTTCTGCCACTCGACCGGGCCGGGCTGAGACGCAAGCCCCAGCCATGTCGTAGCCTCCCATCACAGCGGTGCTGAGATTTGATGGCGGGATTTGCCAAATGCTAGGAACGTGGCTGAGCGAGAACAATCCATGGAGGCAAACATCGCCCTCAAAGCCGCCACGGCGAAATACAAACACACTCTCAAGCAAACAGCAAGAGAAAGCTGGACAAATAAAACGAAATGCCTAAACCTGGACAAAAACGGGAACAAGCTATGGAAGCTAGTCAGAGCCATGAACGAGGAAACCCCGTCAAACAAACAAATTACCATCAAGCAGGGCGAATACTTGCTCACAGGTAAGAAAGCCGCAAACGCTTTTGTCGATCACTATGCCAGAGCAAACCACATCGAGGTCACTGCAAATAAGCATATAGACATTAGCGAAGAACTAAAGAGGCACGAAAACATCAATACGGCACCTGAAGAGCACATGATGGCCAAATTAACAATGAGCGAAATGGAAGAGGCTATGAGAACATTAAAGAAAAGGAAATCTCCCGGAAAAGACGGGATAACAAACGAAATGCTGATGGGGCTGGGCCGAACAGCGAAGAGGAAACTGCTATCGGTCCTGAACCAAAGCTGGAAACGGGGAATTGTACCCCAGGCATGGAAAGACGCAATACTGGTACCAGTACCAAAAACAGGAAAGGACAAAACAGATCCAAATCGATACAGGCCCATCAGCCTACTGAGCTGTGTCGGCAAGCTGATGGAACGGATGATAAACACCAGACTGATGTGGCATCTGGAAGAAAAACGAATACTAATTCCACAGCAAGCCGGCTTTAGACAGCACAGATCCACTGAGGACCAGGTCATCCTCATAGCCCAGGAGATAGAAGATGCCTACCAGGCACAGAAACACACAGTAGCTGTTTGGTTGGATCTGGAAAAGGCATTTGACAAAGTCTGGAAAGACGGACTTAGAGTCAAGCTAAGAAGAAGTGATGTTTGTGGGAAAATGTACAAGTGGATCAACCACTACCTCAAACAAAGAACGGCCAGAGTCCAAGTAAAAGGGCAGATGAGCAAAAAGGTGACACTCGAGCAGAGAGTACCACAAGGGGGAGTACTGTCACCCACACTCTTCCTGGTATATATATAAACAATATTACAGAGAATATACAAAGGAGAGTCCATAGCTCATTGTTTGCAGACGATCTGGCTATGTGGACCTCTGAAAAGAATCTCACCCAAAGCAAGAAATCGGATGCAGCAGGCCCTAACATCGCTGGAAGAGTGGGCGAACTCATGGCTGGTCAAAATAAACGAGGAGAAAACCACATGCACAATATTCTCGCTTTCCTTAAAACCCCAAAATACCAAATTAAGTCTAAATGGCAAATTCCTGCAGCCAAACGTCAACCCAACCTATCTGGGAGTCACATTTGATCGGCGCATTACATGGAGAAGTCAAATCGAGAGAAACCGAATGATAGCCAGAGAAAGAATGGCAATCATGAGGAAACTTGCTGGCACAAGCTGGGGAGCAGACGAAGGCATACTAAAGAAACTGTACACTGGAAGAGTGAGACCAGTTCTCGAGTATTGCATTGCGGCATGGACAACAGCAGCAAAGGCGAACTTCGATAAAGCTAGCAACCTTCAAAACCAAGCCATGAGTGTTATAACAGGAGGCATGAAGTCAACGCCAATTATAGAACTTGAAAAGATTACAAAACTGTAATCTATGACCGATAGAAGAGACTGCAGAGCCCAGCTGCAGTCAGAGAAACTCCGAAGACTGACTGACCATCCAATGCACCAGAGACTAAACAATTTGGGAAATGGGAAACTAAAGCGGAGAAACTTTGCAGAATTAGCCAAAGCAAAGATGCACGAAGATCCTATAAACGCACTAACAACACCAAAACCCGTCACTACTGTACGAAAACCTACCTGGAGGCAGGATATATTTCCAGAGGTGGTAGAAAATATGCCAGGTATTGGAAACAAAAAAAGTGCCAGACTGAAAAAGAAAGGAGAGATACTACCCTAAGCTTCATGTCGAAAAGCTACCCAAGCATGGACTGGACCCATGCATACACCGACGGTTCTGTAACAAACAATACACAGAACGGAGGGGCAGGAGCATTCCTAAACCTAACAAATGGCAAACAAACATAACACTGTCATTCGCTACTGGTAAGTACACAAGCAATTTCAGAGCGGAGGCAGCGGCACTGAGGGCGGCAGTGGAAGAAATGGTGACACACAAAGAAAATGAAAGCCATATAGTTCTGCTTACAGATGCTCTCGCCGTAGTCACAGCGCTAAAAAGCCAGAAAAACACTGAGCTTAATGACTTAAGAGCAGCACTCTGCAAACTGTGCCAGGGGTCCGCACCAAAAAGGGTAGTGGTACAGTGGGTCCCATCACACTGCAACATCCAAGGCAACGAGGAGGCAGACAGACTGGCAAAAGAAGGTGCAAGACTACCACAAACAGATACTAATATTACGTACGAAGAGTCAAAACGGCTTATCAAAGCCAGATACATGACCAAATGGGAAACCGAACATACTGGTTACACCAAAAACGATGCCTATTACCAGTTGAACCGAAGAGAGCAGGTCGCTGTCTTCAGACTTCGCACTGGCCACAATAGACTGAGGTACCACCTATTCAACAAATTGAAGATAGGTGGTACCGACGAATGCCCGTGCGGTACTGGTAAAATGACCGCTGAACATCTGCTGCAGAACTGCCCGACATACGAGGATCAGAGAGAGCAGATGTGGCCAGCACCAGTGGAACTGCAAGACACGCGCTATGGCGGTGGCGACAGCCTCAGGATGACCGCCGCTTTTTTCGAAAAAATAATGGTTCCTTTCTGACTGCGTACGAAGAAGAAGAAGAAGAACCTTTCTGTTTCAAACATTTGTCCTGTTCTTGGCTCACTTAATGATATAACATTAATGGTATTAACATAGCAAGTTAACAAGAACAGCAAAATACCAATCGTGTACACACATTGTAACCAGAAATATATCAAAGGAACGAGCAAAACTAGAAACATTTAAAAAATCAAAATATAAAAAAATCGCAAAGCTATCTAAATAATTATTACAGTGCAATAGTGTCCCTGCGAAAAAAAAAAACGTTACACAATATAACTAGAACTAATTACAAATGTACTCATTAATCAAAATAATATATATATATATAATGGACTAGTGGTTAAGTGACACGGCTCACAACCAAAGGTGCTAGGTTCGATCCCCATCATAGCATCGACCGTTACCCCGGGGAAGAAAACCCATAGAAAGTGCAAGAGGAAGCAGACCCTTCAATAAATTTCATGCTGACGTCGGATGCATTTGGCCGACATGAGCAAAATAAAAACCACAGTGCAACCCACACCGACTTGGGAAATTAAGAAATAAGGCGAACGCAAAAAAAAAAATAATGAAAAAAATAAATATATATGTAGATCTTCTTCTTCTTCATCGTACGCTCTTTACAGCGATATTTACGTTGCATTGTGTTATTTTATTAAGCCTGTGGCTCAGTGCATCCGATTTCAACAGGCGTTTTTGTAGGGTTGCCCTCCTTAGCCTTTGGCTGTCCCCAGTCTAACTGCAGGGCAGCAGTTGTTTTTGGTCAGAGTTGTCTCTCTTAGGACGTTGTCTTGCAGGACTATCGAGTCTTCCCTACTCGTGTCTATAGGGTTTAGCAATGATATGATGGACTATGTACTAGTTTGTACTATCCCAGAAGAGAGGCAGTCCAGTGTGACTGTGTCCCAGGATCGTCACGTCCTGCCAGAAACGTAGCATATGCATGTGAGTGAGGTATCTCTTTGCTCCCTTTATTTTCTCGGCTGATCTGCAGTGATGGCACGCCTAGCATTCCCCGCCACCTTGGAGGTTGTCACAATAGGGCAGGAGGTGCAATGTCCGCTGGACTGCATCTCTTCTGCGTCCAATGGGATGACTGATAGCAGACAGACAGACAGAGGCAAAGAGCAGGTTAGAGTGCATTTAACCAGGTGCATTTCTGCCACTCGACCGGGCCGGGCTGAGACGCAAGACCCAGCCATTTCGTAGCCTTCCATCACAGCGGTGCTGAGATTTAATGGCGGGATCTGGCTTAGAGGCGTTCGGCAGTAGTCCCTCAGATTGTAGCTTCGCACCATTGGCTTATCAGCAAAGTACGTGGACGAAATGTCTCGAAAGAGTGCATTTTACAAGGGGACAAGCCTGTTCATGGCACGGAGATGTTGTTCGCCTGGTGTGCGGACATATCTCATGGTCAAGGGTTGAGTCTCAGCAGTTCGCAGTGAGGTAGCTGATCTACTGCTTAAGACAACCCGACCGAGAATTAAGTCTTTTACTAGTGGTTTCATACCTCATCGCCGTTTGGGGTGAGTATCGCGCAGCTTCCCGCCCGCTTTGATAGGCGGACGACAGAGATCTCTTTCTGCGGCTCGACCAGGTCGGGCTAAGACGCGAACCCCATGTCACAACCATATCGTAGCCTCCCATCACCGTGGTGCGGAGATTTAGGGCGGGATTCCGGCTTAGAGGCGTTCGGCCGTAATCCCTCACATGGTAGCCTCGCGCCATTGGCTTATGAGCCTAGAACGTGGATAAATGTCTGCGACTCCTCTTGAATTGAGCAGGATTACCGTAGCAACGCCGTCGTGTGTAGGGTACGACTGACCTGTCTTCCGAAGGTCTAATACCATCACCCGTTCACTATTAGACCCAACGAATCAATAGATAGCTTTTTTTATATGTCAATCATGACCAAATGTCAGAAACCTGCAGTTTCTATAGGATTAAGCAGGATTACCATAGCAGACGCTGTTTCATTAAGAGGGTAAAACTAACCTGTCTTCCGTGGGTCTAATACCAGCACACGTTCCCTATTAGACCCAACGAAAGTGCTCTCAGTCTGTCAGTCATTTTATAATGTTGGCGTGTTGAGTCAAATTAAGCCGCAGGCTCCACTCATTGTGGTGCCCTTCCATCAATTCATTTATCGAACACTGATTGCGGGCCAATCAAGCCACAGAGAGCTTAGTCCCAGATTTCCGATAGTTTAATTCCAGCACCCGTTCAATATTAGACCCAACGAAAGTGCTCTCGGCCTGTCAATCATTTCAGCGTTGGCCGTGTTGAGTCAAATTAAGCCGCAGGCTTCACTCCTGATGATACCCTTCCGTCAATTTCTTTAAGTTTCAGCTTTGCAACCATACTTCCCCCGGAACCCAAACAATTTGGTTTCCCGGAAGCTGCCGCAAAGTCATCGAAGCAACTCCTGCGGATCGCTAGTCGGCATCGTTTATGGTCTGAACTATGACGGTATCTGATCGTCTTCGCGCCTCTGATTTTCGTTCTTGATTAATGAAAACATTATTGAGAAATGCTTTCGCAGTAGCTCGTCTTGCGGCGATCCAAGAATTTCACCTCTAACGCCGCAATACGAATGCCCCTGTTTGTCCCTGTTAATCATTACATCCAGTTCCGAAAACCAATAAAATAGAACCGAGGTCCTATTCCATTATTCCATGCACCATTATTCAGGCAGCCGAGGCCTGCTTTGAACACTCTATTTTTTTTCAAAGTAAACGCGCTGGCCACCCAGGACGCTCAGGGAAGAGCACCCGTGAGAGAGAGCTGGCAGACGGTAGGGCAGGAGACAACGGGCAGATAACCGGAGCGAATCGGTCCGCCCGCCTGCGCCTGAGATCCAACTACGAGCTTTTTAACTGCAACAACTTTAATATACGCTATTGGAGCAGGAATAACCGCGGCTGCTGGCACCAGACTTGCTCACCAATAGATCCTCGTTAAAGGGTTTAAATTGTACTCATTCCAATTACGGGGCTTCGAAAGAGTCCCGTATTGTTATTTTTCGTCACTACCTCCCCGTTCCGGGAGTGGGTAAGTTGCGCGCCTGCTGCCTTCCTTGGATGTGGTAGCCGTTTTTCATGCTCCTTTCCGGAATCGAATCCTGATTCCCCGTTACCCGCTACAAACATGGTAGGCATGTCACGTACCCTCGACATTTAATAGGGCAGACATTTAAAAGATGCGTCGCCGGAACATGAGGCCATGCGATCAGCACAAAGTTATCCAGAGTCACTAGTGGGGACGCCGCAACCCCGCGAGGGGAAACGACGATTGGTTTTGAACTATTAAAAGCGCTCTTTCTGCGAGGGTCGGAGCTTGGTAAGCATGTATTAGCTCTAGATATGCCACAGTTATCCAAGTAGGATCGTGTCATCTGAGGAATCTCGACTGATTTAATGAGCCATTTGCGGTTTCACCGTGAGACAGTGTGAACTTAGACATGCATGGCTTAATCTTTGAGACAAGTATATGACTACTGGCAGGATCAACCAGATATCTGTTGGAGACGTACGAAGCACACACATCGGTCGGCGGAGGACGGTTGTGTAAAAAGCCTCACTTTGATGACCGCAGGGACCGACTGACGGACGGACGGACGGTTGTTCCCACGCCTGACATGGGCCTCTACACACACCAGACGACCGACCGACTTGGCTCGTTCGGAGAGGGATGGCAGCGCTCTGTGCTTAACGGATCCTAACGGCCCCGGCGATGAATTTCACTGGGACTGGAGACAAATTTCGCCTACTGGTATGCCCTTCTCTCGAGGATTAGTCGGGCTGGGACAGGGCGTTCAGGCTGTATTCCTGCTTTCCATTTGCCAGTCACAACCTCTTTGCAAGATTCTGACCACCAGCGAGACGAACTGTCGAGCTCAGCTATAAGCCTTAGAAAAATCACCACCGAATCACAACGTTTCTCGATACGGACCAGAGCAGCGCACCTCAGCGGAGGCGACGACACAAAAAACCGCATCCCGATACCTCTACGGGGAAAGGCGAGCGAGCTTTTTCGGCAAGCCCGCGCTATCGCTCTGTCTGGCGGGACTGAGATCGCTTTACGAACACTGGTTGTGATTGAATCGCGGCGGCGAGATAACTACCCCAGATATATATGTATATAAGTTATACATGTTTTTATAGTCCTGGATGGGGTTGAGGATAAACTCTCAACACCAACTAAATGCTCCCATTTCGTGCGTCACATATAGTATCTGACAACTCCTGGCCTTCGAGCGGCATACATTTTTTGACTATCAGGATAAGTGGTGGAAGGCGAGTCACTGACGACTTAAAACCAGTAGTAATCAGCAGATGGGACACGAAAGCCCAGGAAGGCAGCTCATCTCGGGGAAGGAAAACTCTGATTTCAAACCATCTGAAGCCATGCAATTACGATACTTGCGTATCTTGTCGGGTTTTGTCAGATTTGGCTGTGTAACCTATTTTCTGATAACTCTGAAAGTTGGTCAGCATCTATTAAACCTGACAACCGATGATGTGCGAAGGAGCACACGAACGAGGATACAGTGCATTATCCTAGAAGAAGAAAAGACAAACTCAATGTTCCGGAAGGGCAGACCAGGTCTTAGGCTGGTCAATGAGTGAAGCCCCGACAGGTGAACATTTATATATGAGGCAGCTTCAAAAAGTTCACCGAATAGTGGAATCGTGTTTGAAAGAAAGACGATATTATGAATAATATATATTTTTAAGTTGGTAGTGCCTTTGACAAAATAACATTACATATATCACCTTCATATATACACTTTAACAGAAGTCACCTAATTTTGTTTGTGGGTTGAGCTCGTTGCATTGTTCGAGTTGAAAGTGTACTTGATTGAATAAAGTGCACGTGTCAAATTATGTGTTTTGCTTGAGAAGTCACCGTCAGAGTCACAACATTGCTTAATAAAGCATTTGGTGATACCGCATTGAAGAAATCGCAAGTATGCGAGTGGCACAAGCCTTTCCGTGAAGGTCGTGTTTGTGTCGATGATGATGCACATAGTGACAACCATCAACCTCGATCAACAATGAGAACATTGAGCATGTTCGAAACGTTGTGTGTACTGACAGAAGACTTAGTGTTAGAAAATAGTCTCAGAAGTTGGAATATCAGTTGGAAGTGGACTCAGTATATTCCACAATTAAATCCACATGCACTTTGTTTGTCAGCACATGGTTCTCTAAATGGTATCTCCTGAACAGAAAGAAACGAGATTGGCCTTTGAAGAGAAGTAATCACAATGTCTGATTAAGAAACCCCTTTTCTCAACAACACAATGACAGGAGATAAGACTTGGTAACTTTCGTACGATCCTTAGACAAAATTTCAGTCCTCTGAATGGAAATCTACCACATCTCCCCGAACACAGAAATTTCGTTTAGACGAGAGCAAAGGAAAAGTTATGTTGACATTTGTTTTTCTTTCCGAGGTTAAAAGGCAAATGCACGTTGATTTCCTCCGTCGTCTAAGCTATGCAACCAGAAGCAAATGACCAGAAAAATGGAGAACAAACAGTTAGATTATGCTGCATGACAATGTCCCAGAACATCGATGCCTACTGGCGAAGCACAACATCACAAAGCACATTTTGATTACATTGGAACATCCTCGCTGTTTTTCCGACCTGGCACCAGCTGTTTTTCTCTTGTTCCCTCGACTGAAGTCGGCACTTAAAGGACAGCGATTCAAGGATGTTGATGATGGTATCACCAATGCGACAAGACAGCTGAGTGATTTGTCAACGAATGGGTTCCACGAATGTTTCTTGCAGCTGTAAGCACGTTGGCAAAAATGGTCTAGTTGCGTAATTGAACTACTTTGAAGGAAATGTATTTTAGATAATTATATTGTAACTTGTTTCTATACAAATCACTAATTCCCGAAACTTTTTGAAGCTTCCTAGTGGTTGTGTGTGCGTGTGAGTGTATATATACATATATATATATATACATATATATGCATAATCCATTATGCAGGAACGTCAAATCGGTCAACACCCATGACACATTCCATCGAGTAACAATCAACGATTACGAGCTCAAACCTGATGATGACACAGTTGTTATCTCAAAGAGTGGTGCGAGCTGGAACTGATGATCATGTCCACAAAACAGTATAGCAAAGACCAACATATAAATATCTGAATATAAGTAAAACCAAGATAAAAGCACATACACAATCAAAGCCAAAACCAAACTACAGTTATGATAGGACAACAGGAGATTAAGCTAGTCACAAGTTGTGAGTACCTCGTCTGCATTTTGAGCAATAATATTTAGAAAAACATAGGAAATGTTCATGCAGATGATGAATAACATACGGGACCACGATGCTCAGCAGTGCACGAGATTGAGCGGTTAGCGATCTAAAACATATTTATAGCGTCAAGACAACGAACCAGAGCATCCAAGACCCTTTTCCATTTCCAAGCGGTGATCCTGAAAAACAAACTGCAACAGAGCAGACTGGCAAAGGAGGAAAAGCTATCCCGGTGCCCACAAATGTCTGCTGAAGTCGGATGTATTCGACCGAATGGTGCAACTATTGCAGTCACGATGTCAACTATGATAAATAGCATCCGTACTCAGGACAACTTCCTGCCTATCGCAGACCCTTTTAAGGACAGTAACGGCAGTTTGAGAACTAACAACGAAGCATAAGAAAACAAAATGACATACGTATAGCAGACCACTAAAAACATGATAACAATGAAAATGCTGCATCTTCCAGGTGTCAACGTTCGGATGTGAAACATGGACAACAGCACTGAAGACAAAAAAATAAGGTAAATATTTGGAACTACATTGCTTAAATAAAAATACTGACAGTAACATTGCTAACGAAAAACCAAAATGCAGATATCGAAATGAAGCTGTATATCGAGACATATCGGCCAGTAAACACTGTCTTATGTAGAAAACAAACCATTGTTGGCCACATCAAACGCCAGAATGGTCTAGAGACCAATACTGGAGGCATGGTGGCTGAAAGTATGGCAAAACCAGATCAAAAAGATAGACCAATACTGGATGGTACGAATGCTAGAAATTGTTGCAAACTAGACCAAGAAGAAGATGGACACAATACATTACGGATGTTCTGAAGATGACACCGTCAGAGGCGGGAGTTCTGACTAGAGATCGAAAATCTTACATGTCGGCTGATATGAGAGTGTCGTTCTGCAAAGGACATGCTACATGATGATGATGACTATAAATCGGGATACATGTGCGTATATAGTATGCATGCCCTGCAGACTTAATATTCTGTATTTGGATACATGCATGTTCTTCTGTTCTGTGGGTTTAACTTTACTTTAAGTGGTTCACTGTTGATTCTATGTCAGTCTAGGATTTTGGTGAACTTCTTTTCAGAATTTCCTCACATTACTTCACCAATGTTTCGCGAAGGTTTTATCCGATGCATATTTGACATCTTTGTTTATTATACTCAAATAAAATAAAGAGGTGGTGTGGGGTTTGAGGTGTGGAGATTAAAGTCGACATGTTGGCGGAAGATTTCATGCTTGTCCTTAACACCTGCCATCAACTACATGCCCTGATCTGACCGCTGCATTTACTGATCCTCTCCTTGACACGAAAACAAACGTCAACCTCCAATTATTTTAGCTGAAGTCGTTGCCGCTATGCGGAAACCCATAGATGCACGTTCAGCTTCTCCGGATCACATTTCTCCGAAGCTGCTGGCACACGGCATTAATTCAATCAACTGTGCCTCCCCCTCCCGCCTCATATTCCTGCATAACTGGCGCGATTGAATCACATTATGGCTGTGCAAAACGTCTCGCAAAGACTGGAATAATGACACGCCTTTAACATTACTCTCTAACCAGGGGAAAGTATTTCGCCACGTTCTTTTTGCTAGGCGCAGGACTCTCCTGAATAACAAAAAAACAACGTCGCTCACAGCAGTCTGCCTTCATCCGAAGCTGTTCTACAATCGCTCACAGCAGTCTGCCTTCATCCGAAGCTGTTCTACAATCGCTCACAGCAGTCTGCCTTCATCCCAAGCTGTTCTACAATTGCTCACAGCAGTCTGCCTTCATCCCAAGCTGTTCTACAATCGACGCTATCCGTGTAATTGTCACGTCATTACCAAACTGCACTGCGTTTTCGATCGCCCCTCTTGCGCTGCAAATGTGGATTTAAAATCCACTTTCGACTCGGTTGAGAGGTCGGCATTATGGAGATGGCTGCATGTAAAGAGTATCCACTTCCTGGCCTTCCCAAAGCCAAGTGTTAAATGTTATCAAGGATTTGCACAAGAACATCAACCCCAGAAGTTGACTCATACAGATTATCAAAGACTTTGAGAGTCAGACACGGCTCTGTTTTTGCACCCAACCTATTCTGCCAGGCCGTCTACTTACGTCGTGACTGCCTCAGTGTGCATCAGTAAGATATCGCGAACGGCCAGTAGTCGTCTCCGATATCGCTTTCGGGAACGTCTTTGTCCTGTTCAAAACAGACAACTCTGTGACGCCGGTATATTTAAAAAAAAAACAACATAGACAGCAGAGCGTGCTTTCTCGGTATGTCTATAACATGTCGCCTTGAACGCATCACCTACCTCTTGGGTGAATATGATCAGCTGGTACAGTGTCTGTTTCTTTCTTCTGAAGCATTATTGGTTTGTATTAAGAATCTGGAGCTTTCTAACCACCAATATATCCTTTCGTTTTTCATCATTTCAACGAGGTTGCCTATGCTTGAAGTCAAGGAAATCGGACTATAACTTGTTACTAGGCTTGATCGTTTTTCTTTCATTAGGACTGGGGTTATGTTGGTTTTCTCCAGTCTGTTGTTAGCTTGCATTCTCTCCATGTTTTGTTAATGAGGTCAAGGATGGTATTGAGCTCATCATTTGAGAGATTTAAGAGCATCTCGTTAGTGAGCCAGCCAGGTCCAGCGGCTTTACCGTTCTTACATTTTGTAGGGCCATCTTAAGTTCTGGAAGTGTGAAATTCCTGTCAAAGATCTCACAATTAGCTGTATGTTGTTTTTCCATCATTGTGGTTAGTGTTTTGATTGTCTTGTCAGATTCTTTCGTTTTTCTTTTTTGGTAACATTAGCAAAGTACCTATTAAGGACTACTGCTTTCTGAGAATCTCGTGTTGTTATTAATTATGTGTCTCTGCTAATGGGTTTGGAATTTGTCCTTCTTTTAACTCCTGAAAGGTTGGATATGAGGCGCCGTGCTTTCTTCCCATCTTTCTGCAAGTCCAACTCTCCACCTTTCTTAGCCGATGCTTTTCTTTTTGCTTGTCCGGTCCGTAACTTGACTTTTGCAGTGAGTCTGTTATAACTAGTTTTGTCTGCAGGAGTAAGCTGTTTCTCGACTTGCCGCCTTACTTTCTTTCTCTCATTAACTGTGGCCTCTAAACCTGTGCTCCAGTATGGTTTGAACTTTGTCCTGTATCCTCGTGGGATGGCTTCCTTTGCGGATTGGAGCAGTGCAGTAGTGGTTTTACTATAGCCCTCATCTATATCCTGCGCCATGTCGATGTTAACGAAACGTTGGCGTACTTGTCTCCTAAAAAACTATTAGTCTGCCTTTTTGTAATTTCTTGGGAGGGGTATTATTTGGTTTCTTAATTTCTCCCTTGCGTTGGTGATCTCAAGGAGTATTGGTCTGTGGTCATTCACTGGTATTGGTCTGTGGTCACTCCCTGGCGTTGGTGATATCAAGGAGTATTGGTCTGTGGTCACTCCCTGGCGTTGGTGATATCAAGGAGTATTGGTCTGTGGTCACTCCCTGGTATTGGTCTGTGGTCACTCCCTGGCGTTGGTGATATCAAAGAATATTGGTCTGTGGTCACTCCCTGGTATTGGTCTGTGGTCACTACCTGGCGTTGGTTATATCAAGGAGTATTGGTCTGTGGTCACTCCCTGGCGTTGGTGATATCAAGGAGTACTGGTCTGTGGTCACTCCCTAGTGTTGGCCTGTGATCATTTCACGCGTTAACAAAAGGTAACATCCAGTATAAAATATAATTTGATTTACGCTACAATTCTGGATTTTCGTTTTGACCCTTCATTCTGTAGAAATGAGGAATAATGCATGTAACAGAAATGCTAATTTCATTGTAATTGTTATATTATATTTTGAATATGGTTTTCCTTGTATTACATTTCAATACTGAATTGCAGAGAACATTCCCACAATAGAACACATTTCTCAACTATGCGTTTTATTTCCAGTAATTCAAGTCAACCATCTTCTTGTTCCAGTTAGCTCAATGTCTGCTACGCCTCTTATCTCCATGTTTACAATTTTTCCATTTTGCAATTAGCGTAACGAAGTGGGTTTGCTGCAGAATTTCTTAACAAACTCACAACAGTTATTATAAGTAAACGTCATTGCTTATTTCTTTTTCGCCAAGAGACAAGAAAACCATGATGCAGACATGAAACCGTCAGAGTAAAGTGGGCATAGCAAAAAGAAACAGCTGTTTGGTTCCTACTTTATCTTCTCATCGGTGTGACGATCTACTGGACGCTGACCTAGATATTCTGTTCTCAGACATGGCTCGAAGGAATATGTGGCCGTAACGATGATCAGGAACACGACACAATTGTGCACTATGTTCACGTCAAACGAGTGCCCCAAGCCCTTGAATAGTTTTTTGGCAAGAGTAAATCAAGACACATTGCGTTTCTTCTTCTTCTTCTTCGCACGCTGTCAGACGTCAACTTGAATTTGTTTGAAGAAAGCAGCTATTATCATGAGGCTTGTCTAGTGTTGGCACTGGTGATGGCCACATGTGCTTTATCTGGTCCTCGTATGTCTGGCAATGTTGCAACAGATGTTCAGCGGTCATGTTCCCTGTACCACAGGTGCATTCGTCAGTGCCACCTATCTTCATTTATTGAATAGATGGTGCCTCAGTCTGTTGTGGCATTTGTGGATTCTGTAGACCACGACCTGCTCTATTCTGTTCAACTGGTAATGGGCATCATTGAGTGTGTAGCCAGTATGCTCTGTTTAACATCATTGCGTTCGAAGAATGCATTTCCAAGGTTAATACAACTGGAATCAGTGCAAGAATGAAACCAGTGACCCAAGACAAGATAACAGAGACCATTTGATGTAATACACAATAGATGTACATGTCCATACATAACTTCAAGACTATAAATATGTCGAGAAGGATAAGGAGACATACACGTGTTAACGTTTCTAATGAATGAGTTTCCAAGAAACCCTTCCATTCTGTGTTCGATACTCTCTCTCGAGGTCAAACAGGACATAATTGTTACGATAGCAATAATCTGATCATACAACAATGAATAGATACAATACCATAATAGTCCGATACGCCCAAGTCTGCGACGAACACCCGAATCATCTTCTGATTAACGATGTGTCCCAAAATACAGGTACACAATTACTGTAACAAAACTAATTCACTTTTTGATCTCTGACTACACAAAACTATAACACTCTTTTGTATCAGGAAAACACAAAACTGTGTTTTTCCTGTGGCAGCTTATGGCTGTGAAGCATGGACGATTACCAAAACTTCTAGACAAAGAATCGAATCCTTTGTGTCAAAATGTTACAGAAAGATCCTCAGAATACCCTGGACAGAGAAAAGAATAAATGTAGACATTCGGCAAGAGTTGAGCATAGAGGAGAACTGGTTTATCAATTCCATTTTGGCTAGAAAATGCAAATACTTTTGTCACATCAAGAGACACAACGGTCTTGAGAGGACGGTGATGGAAGGTATGATGCCAGGCAAAAGAGGAAGGGGTAGACCAAGAAGACGATGGCACCAAGATATCCAGGAATGCCTGAGTATGACAGTGGCGGAAGCTGGTGTTTTGGCAAGGGAACGAGTTTATTTCAGACAGACTGTGATGGGAGCGACGTTCTACAGAGGACATGCTACATGAGAGACACAAAACTATAACACTCTTTTATATCATGAAAACACAAAACTCTAACACTCGGTATGTTATCTCCTGACATCATAAAACTATGACACTCTTTTATCTCTGAAAACAGAAAACTGTAAAGGTCTGTAATCTCTGACAACACACAATTATAACACTCTTGTATCTCATGACAGCAGAAAACTATAAAACGTTTGTATTTCCTGACACAAAAACATGTAACGCTTGGTATGTTATCTCATGACAACAGAGAACTATAACACTATGTCATCTTCTGATAACACAACTCTATAACACTCTCGTATCCCCCGACATCACAAAACTATAATACTCTGTTTTCCCCTAACAACACATCATTATAACGTTTTGTTATCCCTTGACAACAGAAAACGTTAACACTCGTTTATCTCTCACAACACAAAACTATAACACTCTTTTATTACCTGACAACACAACAACTGTCACACTCTGTTATCTTATGTAAACAAAAGCAATGTAACACTCTGCACTCTTCTGACAACAAATAACTATAACATTATGCTACCGAATGTAAACACATAACTGTAACACTCTGTCATTTCCTGACAACACAAAACGGTAACACTCTGTTATTCCCTGGCAACACACACATGTAGAGCTCAGTCAGCTATTCTCTTACACCGCAAAACTAATACACTCTGCAATCCCATCACAGAGCTATCACACTATGTTATCTTTGACGAGGCACAATTACACCTATCTGTTATCTCTAGCAACACACAACGGTAACATTCTGGTATTTCTGATAACACAAAACTATACCTCTCTGTTATCTCTGACAATAAAAACCTGTAACCGTCGGTTTGTTATCTCCGACCGCACACCATGAGTGTAGAAACATACGTACTGGAAAGGACACATATGGACATTTAGAGCAGAACAGTCGGTCTAACCTGACAAAAAAAAAGGTTGAAATGTTATTCTGTACATGCTCTCAAAAATAATAACAATATTTAGGACAACACAATCACTTCAATGTGTCACATTTACTAACAAAGGTGTTGTGTACACACGAACTACAACCCTAAAGAAGTGAATCTTACTTCGCGACTTTGGTGTCCTACACTGATTACCGTGTTTATGTTTTCTTGTTCAATGAACACCTGCTTCCGACACTGTCTAATGTGGCGGTTCAAGGGCTACGTCGGGGTTCAGTCATAAGATAATATACGTGGGTGATATGCAAAGGGGAGCGAGTGGATGTTATTTATCTAGATTTTGCAAAAGCCTTTTATAGAGTACCTCATCAAAGAGTATATCAAAAGTTAAAACTATATGGAATAGGTGGTGAAGTTGACAAATGCATTGAAAATTGGTTAACCGGAAGAAGACAGAGAGTGGTCATACAAAACGAGTACTCTGAGTAGTGTGAAGTAAAAAGTGGCTACAAGGCTCGGTTTTGGGAACAATTTTGTTCCTGATATATATATATAAACGATTTGGACATCAATATTGGATCCATGATTGCAAAATTTGCCGATGACACAAAACTACGCAGCTGTGTCTTATCTAAAGCAGAGGTGGAAATATTGAGGTCGGAATTTTAAAAAATTCAAGAATAGTCTGTAAGCTAAAAAATGGAGTTTAATGTAGATAAATGTACAGTCATCCACATGGGTAGATTCAATATGGAACATAATTACAGAATGGGAGAGAACAATATTAGAAGGATAGAAAAGAAAAAGGATCTAGGGGTTATAACAGACCATACAGGTAGTGTGAGTGAGCAAGTCCATGTAGTAGTAAAAAAGGTAAATGCAATGTTAGGTATAATAACAAGAAATATTAAAAATATGAGCAAAGGAAGTGATAGTCAAGCAGTATAAAGTAAACGGTAGACCTAGATTGGAGTACAGTGTAAAGGTGTAGAGTCATTATCATAAAAGGTATATGAATATGCTGGAAAGTATCCAAAAACGAGCGACAAATCTGATAGCTGGACTCCAGAATGACAGTTATGAATAAAAGCTCAGATCAACCGGCCTATAGTGTCTAGAAAAGAGAAGAATTTGAGGAGACTTAATACAGGCTTTATAAAGTGATCAGAGACACGGATAAATTAGACTATTACGAGTTTTTTTTCCTTCAAATTCAACCATCTACAAGAACAAAAGGGCATAGCTACAAACTAACTAAAGAGTAGTCCATATTGGATATAAGGAAATATTTTTTTCAGCTAGAGAGTGGTAAATTCTTTGAATGCATTGCTACAATAGGTAGTTAAGGCAGAGACAAAACTTGCATTTGAGAATAAATTGACGCGCAAAGCTTTTAGAGCAAGGAAATGTAAATGAAACTGGTGGCATACATACTCTGCAGAGTCTTCTAAAACAGCAAATATATATTAATATATATATATTAATACATATACATATATATATATATATATATATATATATATATATATATATATATATATACATGTATATATGTATATATATATATATATATATATATATATATATCTATATATACATATATATATATATATATATATATATATATATATATATATATATATATTTATACATACATATATATGTGTATATATATATATATATATATATATATATATATATATATATATATATATATAAATATATACGTTAAGTTAAATTAAGTTAAGAGACGTTGGTCGTTAATGTTCTCTGTGACAAGATAAGAGACTTGAAAAGCACGCTGCTAATCTGTTGACAGTTTGAACGAATATTTTACAGTTGATGATACTAGATAGTCTTTGCTGCAGCACTAAATGAAATGTGCGTAGCAGTGCGTGAATGCTGCCAATGTATACATATCAGGCACTCTTTTTTGAAACCCACTTAAATGACCACTTGTTACACTTGCCCCATCATACGTCTGTCCAACCAATGTATTTCTAATCTGAAATTCTTCAACGAAATCAACAACATGCTTTAAAAGATCACCTTAAGTTCTTTCTGCACAAACATGGAATATCTAACGAACCATTCATCTAATTTTCCTGAAAGAACAAAGCGCAGCACTGTTGACATGTTTTACTTTGGCATTACATAAAATATTTCGTTAATTGTTTTCGAAGGAACGTTGCAGTGAATTTTTTTTCTTCATGTTTTTGTTAACAAAACCATAGCTTGTATGATATAGGTTTGCACTGTAAATGACGTTTCTTCAAAGACATACGTTCTGTTTAAGTTGTTGTCCAAAAACTTACCATAATTTCTAAGCACATGTATAAATTCGATGTAGCTGCCTCAATAATCCGATGTATGTGATTCAGCATTGCCTCGAACTGAAATCTCTTATTTTGCCGTTTCAATGTTTCCTAACTTTTTTCGCTAATTATTATGCCGATATATATATAGGTGCTTTTTATTTAGTGTCAATCAATGTCACTATTCTCTGCTTGCCAAACATTTGTAAAGCTAAAAAAAGATTCTACACGTGTTGGCGATCTCTCTTGTTTTTGTACTGCCGCTGCTAAATTATTTAAATCGTTAAACCCATATTTATTACAAACTTTACTGACGTTATAAAGCAGTAAACACTGCCAACAATAAAAAAAAAACAGCTTATATCGGATCTCAAAACCTGTCAATCTTTCTGTTGTGTGGTATTGGCAAACTAGAAAGTGTCGTGTGTATTCACATTTCTGATCTCTGTGTCTGGAAACTGTCAAGATCAGGCCTAGATTTACCGACAATCAACATGTTTATTGTATAAACGTAACTTCTCGACGAAAATAGCCAACTTAGTCAATTATCTACATTATTTTACATTCTTAATCTGTTAAATTATTAATTGTATTTACACTTGTTACCGTTCTATCCTGCAATTAAATGCATTAAAATAAGACAATAATAAATGGTTTAGCACATAGAACACTATAGAACGCAAAACATGTTATGGCATGAACTGGCGAAAAAGGCAGATGCAAAGTAACATACATTCTGTTCTTTATTTGCTTATTACAAATTAACATATCAATAGTAATGAGGATAATCGTAACTACCTGACTGATGTGTTCACATCCACGTCAATTAGTTTAATGACGTCGTGTATTACCACGTCTGTACTTGTCCCACTTAGCCATAACGGCAGGGATTATGTAAAGGATTGGATTTGCTGCACAATTTATGGGAAGTACAAGAGTCATTATCCAGGCGTGGCCATCTTTGTTGATATCGTATCCACCAAAAGAGAATAAGCTTAACATTCCAACCGGAAACCAAAACAGAAAATTGGAAAGAGCAACCAGAAACAGCTGTTTGGCAACGATGATATCTTCTGGACGGTGTGAAACTGTTCTTGAAACCGTACTAGATATTCTGTTTCCTGACATGGCTTGAAAGATTGCCTTTTGACCACAAGCTATACCGAGGAACATTATACCATTCAACACTATAAACACGCAAAACGAGTATCCCCAACCGATAGTGTGCTTCACTGTCAAAGGTAAGCCAAGACACATTGCGTTTGATGAATATATGTCAAGCCTCAATGGTATCACTGCTAGACAGAAACCTATAACCCAGGAGATGAGCATGACGATCATTTTACTTAATTGTGAAAAGTTGTTTTGACCAAATGGAAACTTCATGACAAGATATCTGTCCATAGTGATAAGGAAACAAAAGAATGTTGAAGTCTCAATTCTTCTTCTTCTTCTTCTGCGTACACAGTCAGACAGTAACCATTATTTTTTCGAAAAAAGCAGCGGTCATCCTGAGACTTTCGCCACTACCATACAGCTTGTCTTGCAGTTCCACTGGCAATGGCCACATCTGCTCTCTCTGATCCTCGTATGTCGGGCAGTTCTGCAGCAGATGTTCAGTGGTCATTTTACCAGTACCGCACGGGCATTCGTCGGTACACCCTATCTTCAGTTTGTTGAATAGGTGGTACCTCAGTCTGTTGTGGCCAGTGCGAAGTCTGAAGACAACGACCTGCTCTCTTCGGTTCAACTGGTAATAGGCATCGTTTTTGGTGTAACCAGTATGTTCGGTTTCCCATTTGGACATGTATCTGGCTTTGTAAGCCGTTTTGACTCTTCGTACGTCATACTGGTATCTGTTTGTGGTAGCCTTGCACCTTCTTTTGCCAGTCTGTCTGCCTCCTCGTTGCCTTGGATGTTGCAGTGTGACGGAACCCACTGTACCACCACCCTTTTTGGTGCGGACTGCTGGCACAGTTTGCAGAGTGCTGCTCTTAAGTCATTAAGCTCAGTGTTCTTCTGGCTTTTTAGCGCTGTGACTACTTCGAGAGCATCTGTCAGCAAGACTATATGGCTCTCATTTTCACTGTGTGTTACCATTTCTTCCACTGCCGCCCTCAGTGCCTCTGCCTCTGCTCTGAAATTGCTTGTGTACTTACCAGTAGCGAATGACAGTGTTATTTTTCTGCCATTTGGTAGGTTCAGGAATGCTCCTGCCCCTCCGTTCTGTGTAGTGTTTGTTACAGAACCGTCGGTGTATGCATGGGTCCAGTCCATGCTTGGGTAGCTTTTCGTTATGAAGCTTAGGGTAGTGTCTCTCCTTTCTTTCTCACTCTGGCAGTTTTTGTTTCCAATACCTGGTATATTTTCTACCACCTCTGGAAATATATCCTGCCTCCAAGTAGGTTTTCGTACAGTAGTGATGGGTTTTGGTGTTGTTAGTGCGTTTATGGGATCTTCGTGCATCTTTGCTTTGGCTATTTCTGCAAAGTTTCTCCGCTTCAGTTTCCCATTTCCCAGATTGTTTAGTCTCTGGTACATTGGATGGTCCGTCAGTCTTCGGAGTTTCTCTGACTGCAGCTGGGCTCTGCAGTCTCTTCGATCGGTCATGGATTGCAGTTTTGTAATCTTTTCAAGTTCTACAATTGGCGTTGACTTCATGCCACCTGTTATAATTCTCATGGCTTGGTTTTGAAGTTTGTTAACTTTATCGAAGTTCGCCTTCGCTGCTGTTGTCCATGCCGCAATGCCATACTCGAGAACTGGTCTCACTCTTCCAGTGTACAGTTTCTTTAGTATGCTTTCGTCTGCTCCCCAGCTTGTGCCAGCAAGTTTCCTCATGATCGCCATTCTTTCTCTGGCTTTCATTCGGTTTCTCTCAATCTGACTTTTCCATGTCATGCGCCGATCAAATGGAAGTCTCAATTGAGATAGTAGACATGACACCTGCAATTTTGCATAACACACTTTCTCTCCAATTCTTATCATTCATAACATAAATGTCACGAAAGTAGTAATCTACTCCAGCAATAATAAATAAATATACTCCCATAATCAAGTCCGATATTCCCAAGTTTGTCACAAATAACCCATACCCAGTTCTCAGAGCCGACGTATCCCAAACAACACGATAGACAATAACTGAAATATTACCCAGAGCTGCCATAACCGCTACCACCCAGAGAAAAACACGCTGGCCATTAGCTCCTACCAGATCAAAACAAGAAGAAAATGCATCATCAGGAGAGTGGCACTTGTAAGATGGGATGTTCATCCCTCTGATCTGTGGGCAACATATTTTAAAGTTATCAGTATACAGATACTGATTGATAGTAAGACCGTTAAAATATTCTTGATAGAAAACATCAAATGATAGCCCACGCAAATCGAGTGTTTCCAGTGTGAACGTAGACGAGAATACATTTGTATATAAATATGAGATAAACGTATAGCTTAAGTTTAAATGGTGCAGTCTCGGCAACCAAGTCAGGAAAGATTCGTCTAAATGAGAGATAGCTGTATGAGAGAGGTCGAGTGTTTCAAGATATCTGAACCGTAGATATTGTACAAGTTTAAGTTCTCTATTATAAGATAAGTTCAGATGTGAAACATCAGCTAATGATATGTATGAAACGTCACTTCCTCTGAATACCTGTATCAGATTGTAGCTAATATCTAATAGCTGTACCTTGCTTGCTAGATGATAAAGCATATCAGCTAAATTGGTTATTTTACAATTAGACCAAATAATAAAGATGATTTTTGTTAACGCGGGATAAAGAATTAACTTAGAAACAGACAAATCAACTCCGGACAAGTCCATATATCTCGTATTGCGATCAATGAAATTAATGTATTTTACATTTTTCGATCTGTTGTGATCATGTACGGTTAGTGTCCCTGATAGACATCGAAACCCTTTAGGACAAATCACAATACAATCCATTTCGTCGTCTCCGTGTGGACATTCAGGGTGCCCATCACAGACTAGGTCAGGATGTAAGCACATGTTACTGTTCCAACAAGCAAAGTTTCCAGAACACGAGCCAATGTTAAAAAGTTGTTCATCTTCTCCTTTTGGACAATCTGTTTTGCCGTCAAGGACATAATGTTGAGGGATACAATAATCATTAGGACATTTGATGTATCCGGCTGAGCACTGGAAATGTGTGCAATCAATAACGTGAGACATGTCTCTACATCCTATGACAGCCCCAAATCTGTCGATGACATAAACACACTTCGGAGCCCATATATTATAGCCCATTATGTTATAACAAGTGGTTGCTGTTTCCAGCCTCCCTATAGTTTCATCAAGTGGTCCCTCTGGACCGAAACAGTCTTTTCGCCCATCGTTGAGCTGATCCAATTGTATACATGTATCAACGTTACATATAAAAGTGCAAGTCTGGTTTTTTCGAAAATAACTATTGATAACTTCCCTCTCATCGTTAGCTTCCCTATCTGTTATGTAATCACAAATAATACAATCGATTTCACCATCATTCACAAACTCTAAGGGCAAACAATAACCATCACAGCACAAAACACCACTACACTCAACAGGAGTAGAATCTACAGCCCAACTGCAATACGCTTCATCTCGCTTATTATTGCAGTGATCAATATAGTCACAGACATAGACATAGGAAATATATCTTGGATTACCTACATCCTGCCCGCAATCAAATACGGGAAACTTGCGTCCTGTTTCTATCAAAAATTTGAAGAAATTAGTGTTCACTATATGAGCAGAGACAGATACGATATTTTCATCAAACACAACCATCTGTGAAAACGATAAACTTTTTGTTGTCGAAACTGTACGACCTATGTTTATCAAAACCCTTACTGTAACTTGAGTTCATGGCTTTATTGAGGGAAATACATGTCTTGTTCTCGAGTCTACGAGGAAGATCCATCTCACACAAACCAAATGTACTTCCCCTGGTGCTACATCTGACGTCCACCCATCCGTCAAAGAAACTGTTAAAGTCATTAGTATCATTGGAGTAATCGGTCCAGGTCAGCTGCCATACTCCACACGCTCGACTGTACCCTCCGGATGGTTTACCTTGCATCCAGTTTTTAGTCAATAGTGGGCGGTATCGAGTTCGACCTCCGAGTGCCCATTGGTATCGTTTTGCCAGAGTCGTTAAGTCTCGTTTAAGACCAATATAAATATGGGCAGTAATATTTGACTTGACGTTAGGAGTTACAAGATATTTAACTGAGCGATAAACGTGATTCCTTATAAAATTAATCTCTTCCTCAGTCTCAAGTCCTGCTAAATACCCGCCAAGTGCCCAGCAATGTTTAAACATTTCAGCCCAGTCATATTTATGCAAGCTGGTTGTCATGATTTTATAGCAAGAACGATAATCAGAGCCGTGACTATGTACAAAGGGAATCCACCCTTCAATACACTGACCGCACATTGCCAAAGTCAGAACCTGAAATGAGACTTCTGACGATTTGGGTAAAAGAAGTGTATCACTGAGAAGAATCGCTTCGTTTCCATATTTGCTCCCCAGCACCACAATAAATATCTTAATGTATGTATCTTGTTTTTTTACAATATGTGATATATTCCAACAGTCATCTTTTGTCAAGCCTGAACCATCCATAAATATGACAGCGATGTGGGTCGCGTTCTTTCTGACACCGAGCATTTCGGAAAACAGCTTTTTCACAAAAGTTATTTTCATTTCTAAAACTTCTCGTACATGTGTGACTGATAGAGGTTGTCCACGACTATCTATGCTGCCATATGGACGAGATCCAAGGTGTGTGTGTAAGTACCAAGAGCTGACATTAACGTCGGGATTGTGAGCAGAAAATGTGTCAATCACTTGAGCAAACATCACTCGTGGTGTTGTATCGTTGTAATTAAAGCTTGTAACGTGCTTAAGAAAATGCAACCAAATTATGTGTTCTCCATTTATGTAATCAGATACAAGTGTGTCGAGTCTCAGCGCCAGTGCATCCATTTCTCCTGCTGAACAATCGTCTATAGGGAAGCTACTCCTCTCAATCCCAGTGTTCACTGTAAACGACAATGTTCAAACAAGTTTTTAAAAAAACAACAAAAAACCATCCGCACAAAATAGGGTTCTGGAAATCTGACAATTTAGTAGAACTTGTCTTTACAGCTATTCATGTTTAACAAATGTGATTCTATACACATTTGAGAAATACAATAATGATAATCAATCCCGAGTGCTGCTGGTGTAACGATAGACTATACATTTTGCTACCACGCCCACACAAGTGGTTAATGGGGGCAGTATGGGACACGCATACACCGTTGTGCTCTGTGGCTTTTAAGAGATAAGTCCTTGACATCATTTGGTCATTTTGATTTCACTAAGAAACACATGTATCGCAAAAAAGCAGGTCCAGCTATTGGAAAGATAAACATTCGATAGCAAAGTGACTTAAGGAGTTATGCGAACAACTGATCTCACATAATTATCTTTACTATCGCCATAAGTATTTGTCACATGACGCGCAGGATAATGTGACACACGCTATATGTACTGATGCAGTTTTAGATAATTAATGTAATGTGATGTTGCAGACGATTCATGTCTAATATGTGTTTCTTTCATATACGTGAATGTTATTTCTTTATTTGTCTGATCAATAGTGTGTTATTTATTGTCGTTTACACGAGGTAAAAATAAAAGGACGTAACGACAATAACCTTATACTTGGAGACGAGGTATTACAAGAAGTGGACTCATCCGTTTATCTTGGTGGTAACATAAGTAATGGTGGAGGTGCTGATATAGATATCAAATTGAGAATTCAAAAGGCGAGTGGGGCTTTTATTGCTTTACAGAACATATTTAAATCGACATAAAAAACCAATTGTCAACTACAATGTCAACACCGTCCTACTGTATGGCTTTCTGACGTGATGAACAAAGAAAGTACAACTAACAGAATTCAAGATTTCATCAATGGATGCTTGCGCTGAACTGAGTGAATACAAATGCATGATACAGTTACTAATGTAGAACTGTCTGCACATCATGGTTCGGAGTTAGACACATTTGTCAACCGCTTGGAATGTCTCTCCCTTCATAATAACTATTGTCTGTTTATACGATATGCTTCGCGCCGGTTGATACTTGAGCTCAGTTTTCTTTATGCTTTCAGACCAAAGTTGTCACAAGCAGCACATAATCAGGCATTACTCACCTACATTTTCCGTTTTGAGCTACTGTTCAGAGCACCGTCATCCGCAAACAAGAGTTCGCATATCGCTTCGTGCATCACCTTGGTCTTCGCCTTCAGTCTGCTAAGATTAACCACGATCCATGAGGTAATTTATTGGTATGCCATACTTGGTATTTTTGAAGGTACTTTTGCTCTTGTAGATATGCACTATCGACGCATCCTTTATTTCCTGTTGGACTACTCCTTCAGTCCAAATGGAGCACAAGGGTCCAGCGAGCCTCTTAGTGAGGCATGTTCCTGCTTCTGCATACATCACTGCTGGTATTGCGTCACCCCCAGAGGCTTTTCCAGAAGAAAGAGATTTGACGGCTTTGTCTACTTCATCGTTAGTTAAGATATCATCCATGGTCGTGTTCATTTTTACCTGGGGCATTCGTTGGATGGCCTCTACATTAATGGATGCTGGACTGTTAAGAACGTTAAATGTTCTGCCCACTTGTCGAGGATCTAAGCTTTCTCTGCTGTAAGCAATCCATTGGCGTTGCAAACTGGAGATTTACCAGAAGCTTGTGGACAAAATAGTGATTTCAGCGCCAGATAGAACCCTTTGAGCTCATGGCGCAGAGCAAACGCCTCTATCGCATCTTCCTGTCTGCTTAGCCAGGAATCTTGTAACTCCCTGAGTCTCTTTTGAACTGTTCTTCGAGCGCTAGTGAAGTTTATCTTCTTTAACCTCGGAAGCACGCTGTCGAGATCAGTGACTACTGCTGATGAGCTGGCTAATAGAATAGCAAATGCCAGCTCAGGTTTTAGCCAAATGCGCTCAACAGTATGGGAACGTCGAGAAATCAGCATAATGACTAAGCTGAAGGTCTACCGTGCTGCCATTGTCCCCACCCTGATCTATTCGTATGAGAGCTAGGCTGTCTTCTCTGGTGACGCCTGGAGGCTTAATCATATTCACATACACTGTCTGAGACGCGTATTGCATATACGAAGTCAGGACCATTTCACAGATATTGAAGTGCTGTCGAGAGCCAACATGCAAAGTATGCATGCACTTCTGCCAACATTCCAATTACGAGGAGCTGGCCACTTTGCCTGAATGTCAGACGAAAGGCCTCCACAGAGGCTCCTGTGTAGCGAAACTGAGTGAAGGAGAGCGATCACAAGCACGTTCTAAAAAGTGTTTCAAGGGGAGTCTGAAAGAGTCCCTTAAGTGTTGTCAAATAAACATTAACACCTGGGAGAACCTAACTCAATATCACTCAACACTGAGGAACACGGTCATAGACAGTTTTGAAGTCAGAGAAGGTCTCCTTATCCAGCAGCTCAGTATAGACGTGCAATCAGGAAGTCAAGAGCAGAGAAAATGTCAGAGACAACTGCTGATTACGTTTGCCAGTTGTGCCACATACTTTTCCAGACTCGAATTGGCTTGATCAGTCACGAGCGCACACACAAACTCAAGGTTGCATTATGACACGTGATGATGTTGATGTTCCTCATCGACGACGACGGACGAATTAATTGTATTACCGAACTGTGTGAAATAACCGAACATATGCTTATTGGCGTGTATATTTTGAGGACCTATGCTCTGCACCGAGCTGAAGGGTTTTCATTGATTATCTCCGTCCATGCAAAACAAGTGGATACAGCAGTGGACGAGATGGGCATGACTGCCGGGGTGCCTTAAACCCACACCCACAAACACAATATAGTCCTTAATGGGCATAGCATCACCTGATGTGCGAAGAGGTGCAGCTGCGGAAATCGAACGAGGGAAATATGCTTGGCTATCAGGAATTATATTATATTATCTGCCGCCAGTGTGATATTTCATACATTAGGGAAACTGGTATGGAACTGCGGGAGCGTTTCCGCCAACACCTCAACGGTATTCGCAACAACACTGGTTCCCCAATGTCCAGCCAATTCAATGCTCCTGAGCACCAGGGTAAGGCCGACGTTAGTGTTACTGGTCTAGTTTCCTGTTTCTCTTACGATCGTCATCGATTCGCCCTTGAGAATAGACTTATCTCCAGCACGGGCTGTCTCCAACCTCATGCCATTAATATCTTCCATACTTTTTCTTAACACCTCACACTGGCCCCCATCTATTTGTCTTCCTTTGCCCCCCACCCCATTTTTCTATGAGTTCTCTCCCCACCCCCACTTCCTATATTAATCTCACGCCCTCTCGGCTTATATCACCTTCTCTTTGTTTTCCCACCTGGATCACTATTTGGGAACCATTGGCTTATCAAGCGCATTCCCCTCCACTTCTTACGCTCTCCTGGTCACCTTGTGTTTGACCGCTTCCCTTCATGTTTTAGTCAAGCATCTGGCCCAACCGGTCACTTAGACAAACTATTAGATAAGTTTACCGATTTGTCCGTATATGTTGATTTGTTAGTTCAGTATAGTTGTCCTTGATGAAGGCCTAATGGTCGTAATGTAGGTTTTGTTTGTGTTCTCGTCTCGGTGCGGTATCTGACCATACCTATTTTAAAATTTTGATTAAACTCAACCTTAACCACCTTTTTACATTTTTTTCAATGTTTTTTTTTCCTCATTGGCTATCAGGAACACTTCACAAGACTAAAATCAAGACAGTTTCTTAAAATCGAAAGAGACCACCCAGAGAAGCCCGAAAGGTCGACGCATCGAGAGGTGGCGCGAAACAATGCAGGATCCATGGATAAAGCTAAAGGAAGAGGCTGCGCCTGGACACCACCTGCCCTAAGCTGCATGGAAGACAATGAACAGACTGGTGTGTCAAGATGCAGAGTGAACTTGAAGAAATGAAGATACTCAGATGTCGACACATGTGAATACGGCGCAGTTCAGAACCAAGATCATCTAATGTTTTGCCCCAAACTCCTTGAAACATGTGACATGAAGGACATGATGGAGTCGAACGACAATGCAGTTTAAGTTGCTGAATACTGGACGGATGCCGTGGGACATGATGTTTTAGACACGGAAAGTAAGTAAGTATTGATTATCTGAATATTGATCATTATCTAAATACGTCATATCAATTTATGTTGATGAGTAATATTGTTATTGATTGTCAATACTATTATTTATTTGTCACATTACTTGGTGTTGATGAGCAATTGTGTTATTTAGTGGCGATACTATTATATATGTATGTCACATTACTTGTCGCAAACAATTTTGTAAAAAAAATTGTCACAACTACAATCTTTACGTCACATTACGTGGTTTAAACGAGTAATTTTTTCAGTGTTCCATTAAATGTATGTCACAATCAATTCAGTTCATGTGCCATCTCCGCATTGAAGGTCTGATGCAATGGAAACTTGCTGGCACAAGCTGGGGAGCAGACGAAGGCATACTAAAGAAACTGTTCACTGGAAGAGTGAGACCAGTTCTCGAGTATGGCATTGCGGCATGGACAACAGCAGCGAAGGCGAACTTCGATAAAATTAACAAACTTCAAAACCAAGCCATGAGAATTATAACAGGTGGCATGAAGTCAACGCCAATTGTAGAACTTGAAAAGATTACAAAACTGCAATCCATGACCGATAGAAGAGACTGCAGAGCCCAGCTGCAGTCAGAGAAACTCCTAAGACTGACGGACCATCCAATGTACCAGAGACTAAACAATTTGGGAAATGGGAAACTAAAGCGGAGAAACTTTGCAGAAATAGCCAAAGCAAAGATGCACGAAGATCCCATAAACGCACTAACAACACCAAAACCCATCACTACTGTACGAAAACCTACCTGGAGGCAGGATATATTTCCAGAGGTGGTAGAAAATATACCAGGTATTGCAAACAAAAACTGCCAGACTGAAAAAGAAAGGAGAGACACTACCCTAACCTTCATAACGAAAAGCTACCCAAGCATGGACTGGACCCATGCATACACCGACGGTTCTGTAACAAACACTACACAGAACGGAGGGGCAGGAGCACTCCTGAACCTACCAAATGGCAGAAAAATAACACTGTCATTCGCTACTGGTAAGTACACAAGCAATTTCAGAGCGGAGGCAGAGGCACTGAGGGCGGCAGTGGAAGAAATGGTGACACACAGTGAAAATGAGAGCCATATAGTCCTGCTGACAGATGCTCTCGTCGTAGTCACAGCGCTAAAAAGCCAGAAAAACACTGAGCTTAATGACTTAAGAGCAGCACTCTGCAAACTGTGCCAGCAGTCCGCACCAAAAAGGGTAGTGGTACAGTGGGTTCCGTCACACTGCAACATCCAAGGCAACGATGAGGTAGACAGACTGGCAAAAGAAGGTGCAAGACTACCACAAACAGATACCAGTATGACGTACGAAGAGTCAAAACGGCTTATCAAAGCCAGATACATGACCAAATGGGAAACCGAACATACTAGTTACACCAAAAACGATGCCTATTACCAGTTGAACCAAAGAGAGCAGGTCGTTGTCTTCAGACTTCGCACTGGCCACAACAGACTGAGGTACCACCTATTCAACAAATTGAAGATAGGGTGTACCGCCGAATGCCCGTGCGGTACTGGTAAAATGACCACTGAACATCTGCTGCCCGACATACGAGGATCAGAGAGAGCAGATGTGGCCATTGCCAGTGGAACTGCAAGACAAGCTCTATGGCAGTGGCGAGAGCCTCAGGCTGACCGCCGCTTTTTTCGAAAAAATAATGGTTACTGTCTGACTGTGTACGCAGAAGAAGAAGAAGAAGAACGACAATGCAGTTTAAGTTGCTGAATACTGGACGGATGCCGTGGGACATGATGTTTTAGACACGGAAAGTAAGTAAGTATTGATTATCTGAATATTGATCATTATCTAAATACGTCATATCAATTTATGTTGATGAGTAATATTGTTATTGATTGTCAATACTATTATTTATTTGTCACATTACTTGGTGTTGATGAGCAATTGTGTTATTTAGTGGCGATACTATTATATATGTATGTCACATTACTTGGTGTTGATGAGCAATGGTGTTATTTAGTGGCGATACTATTATATATGTATGTCACATTACTTGGTGTTGATGAGCAATTGTGTTATTTAGTGGCGATACTATTATATATGTATGTCACATTACTTGGTGTTGATGAGCAATTGTGTTATTTAGTGGCGATACTATTATATATGTATGTCACATTACTTGTCGCAAACAATTTTGTAAAAACAATTGTCACAACTACAATCTTTACGTCACATTACGTGGTTTAAACGAGTAATTTTTTCAGTGTTCCATTAAATGTATGTCACAATCAATTCAGTTCAGGTGCCATCTCCGCATTGAAGGTCTGATGCAATGGATTTCCAAGGTACTCTATATCTTGCCGTAATTGTTCAGTCTGAGGGGCTTTTTTCAGTCCTTCTCTTCATGTTATCTACCCACTTAGAGCTGTGTCTGCCTCTTGAACGAATGTCTTCCACCCTACCCTCCAGTATGGTCTTCAACAATGACGTAATATTATATGACCAAAAAAGCGTAAATGTCAAACCCTGATTTCGGTAATTGTATCTCTTTTCACCACCAAATACCTTCAAACTTGTGTACTTCTCTTTTCAAGAAATGCGACCCAATCTTCTATATACTCACTATTCGAATGCTTCAATACTTTTGTCCAATGTGTTATTCATTACCCATGTTTCTGCGCCATAATGTAGTCACAAGTATACATGACAACTGACAATTCTCCTTTTCAAATTCTGCTTTATCTGATAGATGTCAGTATGTGTCGCATGTTGTCGAATACCTTCTTGATCATATTCTCTTTCTGATTTCCTTTTCACAGCTGCCTTCGTCCGTTATTATATGACCTAGATAGGAGAAACTCTGTATAAGTTCAAGTAGTTGATCTTCTTTTTCTCTTGTCACTTTTCCCAGTTATCATAGTCTTTGCTCTCTTTATGTTTATGTATAATCCAAACTCTTGACTTATTGTGTATATTGTTGTCACACGTTCCTGTAATTCTTGCTCACTTATTGCCATCAAAACTGTATCATCCGCATTTCTTAGATTCTTCATTGCCAATAATCCAATGACAAATCTTGGCCTTTCCTCTATCCGTTTGAATATCTGTTCTGTGTAGATATGAAATAGACGAGGGGATAATACACATCCCTTTCTCACTCCTCTTTTTTCATCTATACTTAGAGAGCATAACTCTCCTGATTTTACTGTAGCAGTGTGTTCCCAGTACAGATTACGGAGCAGTCTTATGTCATTACCATCTAGACCTGTTTCTTCGAGATATTTAATTAAATTTTCATGTTGGACTCTGTCTAATGCCATCTGGTAGTCTATAAAGGAAATATAAATGTCATTATGAATGTCTATATATTTTTCTCTCAGAGTTCGCAAACAGAAAATCGCTTCCATTGTGCTATTAAACTTTCGAAAACCAAATTGTTCTTCTCTAAATTCCCTCTTTATTTTGCTTCTTATTATCTCTTGCAAAATCCTGAGTAGTACTTTCATTGTGTGACTAATTAGACTTATTGTTCTAAAGTCTAAACATTATGTTGAATTATATTTCTTCGAAAGTGTTATAAATGTAAATGTTTTCAAGCCTGTTGGTATGCATCCAGTATTGTATATGTATTTACACAGATCAGTAAATATATATATGAAATTCCTCTAGGGCCTCTATCACATCTATGTTTATGGAGTCCGGTCCTGCAGCTTTCCTTTTTACATAGTTTTTAATCACATGCACCGCCTCTGATTTGAGGATGAAGGGTCCTTCATGATCATATGTTGATGGTTTGTCTCCACGACTGTCCTCAAAAAGTTCCCTTGCATATTCCACCAGTCGGTTCGGTATGTAAATTTCATCCATTTCTTGGTGTTAAAGAGCAGTTTGTTATTTAGTGCCAGCACTATCATATTTGTGTCACATTGCCTGGTGTTAACGAGTAGCTTTGCTATATAATGTCAGCACTATCATTTTTATGTCACATTACTTGGTGTTAACGAGTAGCTTTGCTATATAATGTCAGCACTATCATTTTTATGTCACATTACTTGGTGTTAACGAGTAGCTTTGCTATATAATGTCAGCACTATCATTTTTATGTCACATTACTTGGTGTTAACGAGTAGCTTTGCTATATAATGTCAGCACTATCATTTTTATGTCACATTACTTGGTGTTAACGAGTAGCTTTGCTATATAATGTCAGCACTATCATTTTTATGTCACATTACTTGGTGTTGACGAGTAGCTTTGCTATATAATGTCAGCACTATCATTTTTATGTCACATTACTTGGTGTTGACGAACAATTTGGTATTTAGTATTATTTCCATTATCTTTACTTCATTCCAGTTTGTTTTAACGAACATGTTTAATGAGTGTCACTCCTATCAATTGTTATGTTTTATTACTTGGTGATTTCCTCAACTAATCCCTTGATTTATTGTGTTAAACACATTTGACCGTTTATTTTCATTCCGTTCTTATAATGTACTCATCGACATTTTGTTGGGTTACGTTCTTGCAGATTAATTTTCATGTTCTAGTAAATCTTTTTCCCATCGATGCTGCTTGACCAATTACTATTAGCCGTAGCTAGGTGTCTCTACTGTTGTGTTGAACTACCCTGTCAATTGTAGGAGTTGACATAATGGCCCAAGAGACGAAGCTCCGCATTTTCAATCTGTACGGACCACCAAATAGAGACCTATCGCTCTCGAGTATGGAGGTCAGAGACTCCAACTGCATAGTAGTTGGAGATTTCAACAGCCACTCGGAGAGATGGGGATACTCTGACACAGACAGCAGAGGTGACGAAGTGGAAGATTGGGAGATAGATGCAAATCTCTCCCTAATCAATAGGCCGGAGGATAGCCCTAGCTTCTATTCAAGAACATGGCATACCACCTCGACTCCCGATTTGGCCTTCTCCACACAGGACATACACCATAAAATAGACCGCCAGGTGCTAAACCAACTGGCAGGTAGCGACCACAGGCCGATCAGACTAACCATTGACATGGAAGTAGGCCCACAGGAAACAAAACCGCTCCCACGTTGGAATTACAAACGAGCCGACTGGGACAGATTTGCAATCCTGACAGATGGGCTGTGTGAAACCATCAACACACGACACTCAAAAATGAAGCCCATGGTAGAGAGCCTAAGCAAGGCAATAATGCAAGCCGCCACTGAAACCATCCCAAGAGGAGCTAGGAAAAACTATAAGCCCTACTGGAATGATGAGTTGCAGAAAGTGGAAGATGCAGTAACAAATGCTAGGAACATGGCAGAGCGAGAAAAATCCATGGAGGCAAACATCGCCCTCAAAGCCGCCGCGGCGAAGTACAAACACACTCTCAGGCAAACAGCAAGAGAAAGCTGGAAAAATAAAACGGAAAGTCTAAACCTGGACAAAGACGGGAACAAGCTATGGAAGCTAGTCAGAGCCATGAACGACGAAACCCCGTCAAATAAACAAATTACTATCAAGCAGGGCGAGAACTTGATCACAGGTAAGAAAGCCGCTAACGCCTTTGTCGATCACTATGCCAGAGCAAACCACATCGAGGTCCCTGCAGATAAGCATACAGACATTAGCGAAGAGCTAAAGGGACACGAAAACATAAATACGGTTCCTGAAGAGCACATGATGGCCAAACTAACAATGCGCGAAATGGAAGAGGCTATGAGAACACTAAAGAAAAGGAAATCTCCCGGAAAAGACGGGATAACAAACGAAATGCTGATGGGGCTGGGCCAAACAGCGAAGAGGAAATTACTATCAGTCCTGAACCAAAGCGGGAAAAGGGGTATTGTACCCCAGGCATGGAAAGACGCAATACTGGTACCAGTACCAAAAACAGGAAAGGATAAAACAGATCCAAATGGATACAGGCCCATCAGCTTACTGAGCTGTGTCGGCAAGCTGATGGAACGGATGATAAACACCAGACTGATGTGGCATCTGGAAGAAAAACGAATACTAATTCCACAGCAAGCCGGCTTCAGACAGCACAGATCCACTGAGGACCAGGTCATCCTCATAGCCCAGGAGATAGAAGATGCCTACCAGGCACAGAAACACACAGTAGCTGTTTGGGTGGATCTGGAAAAGGCATTTGACAAAGTCTGGAAGGATGGACTTAGAGTCAAGCTAAGAAGAAGTGATGTCTGTGGGAAGATGTACAAGTGGATCAACCACTACCTCAAACAAAGAACGGCCAGAGTCCAAGTACAAAAGCAGATTAGCAAAACGGTGACACTCGAGCAGGGAGTACCCCAAGGGGGAGTATTGTCACCCACACTCTTCCTGGTATATATAAACGATATTACAGAGAATATACCAAGAAGAGTCCATATCTCAATGTTTGCAGACGATCTGGCTATGTGGACCTCTGAAAAGAATCTCACCATAGCAAGAAATCGGATGCAGACGGCCCTAACATCGCTGGAAGAGTGGGCGAACTCATGGCTGGTCAAAATAAACGAGGAGAAAACCACATGCACAATATTCTCGCTCTCATTAAAACCCCAAAGTACCAAATTAAGTCTAAATGGCAAAATCCTGCAGGCAAACGACAACCCAACCTATCTGGGAGTCACACTTGATCGGCGCATGACATGGAAAAGTCAGATTGAGAGAAACCGAATGAAAGCCAGAGAAAGAATGGCAATCATGAGGAAACTTGCTGGCACAAGCTGGGGAGCAGACGAAGGCATACTAAAGAAACTGTATACTGGAAGAGTGAGACCAGTTCTCGAGTATGGCATTGCGGCATGGACAACAGCAGCGAAGGCGAACTTCGATAAAGTTAACAAACTTCAAAACCAAGCCATGAGAATTATAACAGGTGGCATGAAGTCAACGCCAATTGTAGAACTTGAAAAGATTACAAAACTGCAATCCATGACCGATAGAAGAGACTGCAGAGCCCAGCTGCAGTCAGAGAAACTCCGAAGACTGACTGACCATCCAATGCACCAGAGACTAAACAATTTGGGAAATGGGAAACTAAAGCGGAGAAACTTTGCAGAAACAGCCAAAGCAAAGATGCACGAAGATCCCATAAACGCACTAACAACACCAAAACCCATCACTACTGTACGAAAACCTAACTGGAGGCAGGATATATTTCCAGAGGTGGTAGAATAAATACCAGGTATTGCAAACAAAAACTGCCAGACTGAAAAAGAAAGGAGAGATACTACCCTAAGCTTCATAACGAAAAGCTACCCAAGCATGGACTGGACCCATGCATACACCGACGGTTCTGTAATAAACACTACACAGAACGGAGGGGCAGGAGCATTCCTGAACCTACCAAATGGCAGGCAAATAACACTGTCACTCGCTACTGGTAAGTACACAAGCAATTTCAGAGCGGAGGCAGAGGCACTGAGGGCGGCAGTGGAAGAAATGGTGACACACAGTGAAAATGAGAGCCATATAGTCCTGCTGACAGATGCTCTCGCCGTAGTCACAGCGCTAAAAAGCCAGAAAAACACTGAGCTTAATGACTTAAGAGCAGCACTCTGCAAACTGTGCCAGCAGTCCGCACCAAAAAGGGTAGTGGTACAGTGGGTTCCGTCACACTGCAACATCAAAGGCAACGAGGAGGCAGACATACTGGCAAAAGAAGGTGCAAGACTACCACAAACAGATACCAGTATGACGTACGAAGAGTCAAAACGGCTTATCAAAGCCAGATACATGACCAAATAGGAAACCGAACATACTGGTTACACCAAAAACGATGCCTATTACCAGTTGAACCGAAGAGAGCAGGTCGTTGTCTTCAGACTTCGCACTGGCCACAACAGACTGAGGTACCACCTATTCAACAAATTGAAGATAGGGTGTACTGACGAATGCCCGTGCGGTACTGGTAAAATGACCGTTGAACATCTGCTGCAGAACTGCCCGACATACGAGGATCAGCGAGAGCAGATGTGGCCATTACCAGTGGAACTGCAAGACAAGCTCTATGGCAGTGGCGAGAGCCTCAGGATGACCGCCGCTTTTTTCGAAAAAATAATGGTTACTGTCTGACTGCGTACGAAGTAGAAGAAGAAGAAGAAGAACTACCCTGTCGCCTGTTTTATTTTTCAATTTCATTTGACAGTTAATATATTTTCGATTTGCTTTGAGTGTTTTGTATTTCTCATCCTGTAACATGTTTTGGTTTTGCTTTTTCATTATTTAAAGAAAATAATAGTAAGTAGATGAATGTGTCCTAGACAGTAGTGGCTATCATTACTAGTTTATAGCTGTGTTATTATGACGTCATTACATGTGCGTATTTTTATGTTGGTGCTGATCCCGTCTCGAATTTTAACATTGCTCATTAGTAGCAACTAAGTCACGTGATCAGTCACATCCATAGATTATGATACGCTTTCGTAATTGTAACTGCTACTGCCATCGAAGTGGACATGCGCCATTGTTGTCGTTTTACTGTGTTCGACTTACATTGCGTACTGATCGTCCATTGCCACTTTGTTTCAGTGTACGTTAGCCCCTTTCAGACATGACTGCCTATAAGATGAGGCTCTACTGCTTTGATAACTCTATAATGGTTGTTTGCATTTCTTTATTTCACTGAGCCTGGGGTGACCCTTCAGGGTACATCTCCACTTGGATCGGTCTGCAGTTTCTTCTACCCAAGATGTCAGAGCATGACCAGTTTCTTCATGTCCTTTTTACACGCAGATTATTGTTTGGCTCCAATTATGCATAGAAAATATCTTTGAGAATGCGACCATCTTCCAATCGAAGAACATAGCTAAACCAATGCAGTCTAGCTACCTGGGGAGAACACACGATTGGGAGATAAAAGCCATAACGTACATATGCGTGTGTCACTCTTGTTAAGCTTTTGCTTTCATTTGACTTGAATATCCACAGTTTCGCTATTTAAAAAAAAAGTGTACTGGCGATACACGCGCACGCCACCCACCCGATCACCAAACCACCGGCACGCACACATGCACACACACCCACACACGAGATAACCACGACATTAGTTCTGATTGTAAGTTTCTGGTTTTCCTAAACACGTGATGTGAGGTGAGCAAATACGTCAGCAACAATGCCATTGTGAATGACAGTTTCTGGATGGACTGAGGTACTGAGGTACATTAATTAGTGCACATCTGTCAACGTGATCGCCAGTTGCTGGATCTAGATAGAGCTTGCAGTAACTGATGGACTGGGGTACGTTAATTGGGGCACAGCTGCCAATTCATAATTATCTATTTCAAATTTTGTTGTGACATCTATGGTTCAGCCATTTATTTTTGTTTTAAAAACTGATAGTGAGACGAAAAAGTATGGATGGCTGAGAGAAGCGATTTATCAAATGATGTTGTTGCTGCTGTAACAATTGCTGCATCATCAGCGGACATGAGACGTCCTTGATGGTGACTGTTCTGTGTTTTGTTTTGATCTTGAGACCACCACGGTTAAAGAGTCGACCATTCGAGTTATTGTGAAGGCTTGTTCCTACATTTGTGTTACCAAATGCATGTTTCAGTAGCAGAGCAAAGACGATTTCGAATAATGACACTTGCCCAATGTTATCTTTGGGCACTCGATAACCTACCCTAAAGCAGAGGTAGTCATGAATGAGGACCTTACTTGCAAGTCCCGTAACCGTATTCATTTCACCATTTGTTGTCATTGTGGTATTAAATACAAAAGGGCACTATTCTAGAACTGCGAGCGCGTTTCCGGTAACACCTCAGTGCCATATATAAATACTCTGGTTCCCCTTTCTCTAGTCACTTTAATGACCCTGGCAACCAGAGAAAAAGTCCATGTCATTGTCACATTAATAGTGTCTCGCACTTGAGATTAGAATCGATCTTCCTCATGGACAGCCCCCAGTCTCATGGTATCAATATGTTCCGTACATTTTTCTAAAAATTATTTCCTCTCGAACACCTGACTTCTCTACCACAATCTGCCTGTTTTCCTTTTTGTTTTTCTGAACCGGTATCACCGTTTGCTCATTTAGTATTTGCCAGCTTTTTGTCTAACGTCCTGCTTTTAACAGCCTCCTGGGCATGTCACTTCATTGCGCCCTTGTCTTACATTTGTTTTCCGACCTAGGATGCGAGAAACCAATTTACTATTGCTTATGTGCTGTCCATATTAGTACAATCTCTTTCTTCTTCTGTATGTTCGCATTTGATTTTTTTCGAATTTTTCTTTCCTTCTGTGTTTCCCTATTTCAATACTGCTATTGTTAGATGTCCCAATTGAAGATTTCTTGGTCGCAATCTAGATGTTAGTTTCTGTTTTTATCTTAGCATGACTTTGCGTGTTTATGTTTTAGTTAACTTTTTGTAAATCCACATTACCGCCTCAGTCTAAACTGAATTTTAGTTTCAAAATAGAGCGTTGTTTTTCTTACATGAACTATGAAACCTAAACTACTATTTCCTTAATATATGTACGTTCCATTTAAGCACGCCGTAACGTGAATTTACTGATTTTGATATTTTTGCCTTTGACTTATTTGTAGATTATTTGAGCTGATTCTTTTTTACCATCTCGATAATGAACAATTCTGATATTTAAATCGCATCACCTGCCTTTTTTAAATGAGTTATTTACATCCAGTAGTCAGGCCAGACTTCCAGCGTTGTTGTCATGGGATTGGTCTATTAGTCGTTCTGTTCCTACCTCAAGCGGTGTTGACATGGAGTTGGTCTATCTATTAGCTGTTCTGTTCTTACCTCAAGCGGTGCTGACATGGAGTTGGCCTATCTATTAGCTGTTCTGTTCTTACCTCAAGCGGTGTTGACATGGAGTTGGTCTATCTATTATCTGTTCTGTTCTTACCTCAAGCGGTGTTGACATGAAGTTGGTCTATCTATTAGCTGTTCTGTTCTACCCTCCAGCGGTATTATCATGGGGTTAGTAAATTGGTTGTTCTGTTCTTACCTCAAGCGGTGTTGACATGGAGTTGGTCTATCTATTAGCTGTTCTGTTCTACCCTCCAGCGGTATTATCATGGGGTTAGTATATTGGTTGTTCTGTTCTTACCTCAAGCGGTGTTGACATGGAGTTGGTCTATCTATTAGCTGTTCTGTTCTACCCTCCAGCGGTATTATCATGGGGTTAGTATATTGGTTGTTCTGTTCCTACCTCCAGCCGCGCTTACATGGGGTTGGTATATCATTTGTTCTGTTCTACCGTCCAGCGGTGTGTTAACATGGGGGTTGTCTATTAGTTGTGCTGTTCCTACCTCCAGCCGTGTAGACATGGGATTTGTCTATTTGTTGTTCTGTTCTTACCTCAAGCGGTGTTGACATGGAGTTGGTATATCTATTAGTTGTTCTGTTTTTACCTCAAGCGGTGTTGACATGGAGTTGGTCTGTTTTTTGTTCTGTTTTACCCTCCAGCGGTGTTGACATGGGGTTGGTCTATTAGTTTGTTCTGTTTTACCCTCCAGCGGTGTTGACATGGGGTTGGTCTATTAGTTTGTTCTGTTCTACTTTCCAGCGGTGTTGACAGGGGGTTGGTCTATTAGTTGTTCTGTTCTACACTCCAGCGGTATTGACATGGGGTGAGTCTATTACTAGTTCTGTTACTACCCAAACGGTGTTGCCATAGAGTTGGGCTATTACGTATTCTTTTTTTCAGTACAAAAACTCTCATTTGGAAGCTTACCTAATGTATTGTGTGATATGGACATACATAGTTAGTATATAGAAATAACGATTTTTCAACTGAAATCACTGGAACACAATGACGTAAATTAAACATGGGACACTTTTGAGAAAGTAATAAACATTTATAATATTACAAGATGAATATACTAAGATAATCCTAGCTAATACATACCTGCCCTTGGAACCACGTCAGACAAGGTCATTCCAATGTTCAGCCGCATCAGCTGTCTTGTCGTTCCGGCTTAGCATACCATCCATATTACATGTTTTCAGAATGTTTGGACAGATATAAGGTGATCTCAGTGATATGTTGCAATACAGTTGTATGTATCATCATTAGTGTATGCCTATCTCTTTAAGTTCTTCCTTCATTTGAATACATCAGACAACCTCCCGGGTGGCGGGGAATGCTAGGCGTACCATCACTGCAGATGAGCCGAGAAAATAAAGTGAGCAAAAAGATACCTCACTCATATGCATATGCTACGTTTCTGGCAGGACGTGACGATCCTGGGAAAAAGTCACACTGGACTGCCTCTCTTCCGGGATAGTACAAACTAGTACATAGTCCATCATGTCATTGCCAAACCCTATAGACACGAGTAGGGAAGACTCGATAGTCCTGCAAGACAACTTCCTAAGAGAGACAACTCTGACCAAAAACAACTGCTGCCTTGCAGTTAGGCTGGGGACAGCCAAAGGCTAAGGAGGGCAACCCTACAGAAACGCCAGTTGAAATCGGATGCACTGAGTCACAGGCTAACAAATTAAAACAGTGCAACGTTGCAACGTAAATATCGCTGTAAACAGCGCACGATGAAGAAGAAGAAGAAGAAGAAGAATACATCAGTTCGGATTATATTTTGGGACATCCATGTTGCATACGACAATTATTGTCAAGGTGTAGGTTTCTCCCGCAGCTCGATCTAGACGTTCTGCGTCAGTTCATGCCAGTTTTCGATACGTCGTTTTCCGGGACTAATCAGGTTGGGCTGCGTTATCTGTAATACGTTTCGTCTAGATTCCAGCATTGTGTATTAAACCTGGTGTACAAACTATGTCTTGAGGCGTTTGCCTGATTCTCATTTTACACTTTCTAATGGGAAACTTCTTAGCGTCGCAGGTGGTGTTTCGCCGATTAAGGATATATTTTTTCAGTTGCTGTATCAACAATATGCGGCATCAATAGACAGCAATTTTGCCGCTCTGCGTACCCTTCCTGATGACACCAAGTCTGCCTGGCGCATGGTCGCCCAGACCATCCACGAAGTTGCCAATACAGTTCTGTGTCATAAGAAGAACATTCGGAAACCCTAGCTGACAGTGTCTACCCTAGCAATCCTAGAGGAAATAAGTTCAACGAGGGCAAGGGACGACCACCCGGAGCGGCAACAAATCCCGGGCTGCCACCGAGAAGGACCTTCCAAATCCATAGCCGACTGCGCCGAGGAACGTCTATTGCGCAACGACATGAAAGCGAGAAGGGGTCTCAGCTATGATCCTTCCAAACGTCCCTCAGGAACCCCCCTCCCGTTCCCTACGCACCCCTCCCCCTCCCAATGCCTGAATAAGTCCGATGGATCCCCCTTGCACCTCACGTAAAGAAATAGCTAGCAGGGGGGTCAACCATTACAGCGCAGCACATTTCCTGGACAAACACGAAAATACAAAACCTCAGAAGGGGCCTTTTTGATCTGAACATCATCGTGAACAACAACCCTGCTGCAGCCACTGAGGACTTCGTCTACATCGGCAGCAGGCAGTCCTTTGACGTACTCAGGAGCCACGACACCCCCCGTAGGATGGGCTTAGCGGCTTCATCCATGCACTCGCACCGCAGAGTCTGGTCCCAGCGATGCCTCTCCCTGGACACCAAGATTTTTATATACTTCTCATTCATTGTCCTCATTCTGCAGTACGGCTCCGAGTCCTGAACACTACTATATCAGGACCGGCAGCGTCTTGAGACATTCTACCTGTGCAACTAGAGGCGCATCCCTGGGATCGTCTGGCGTGACGTGGATTCCAACAGTTAAATGGCTCCACTTATTCAGCTTGCAGGTATCGGCTCAATGATTGATTGCTGTCTTCTCTTTGGTCACGTTGTTTGCCGTTTCCGGGTGGTCCAAGCCCACGAGAAGCTCCGACAGGCTGCGGGGGCAAGTTATGAAAAAAAGCTGTGCTCATCCTGAAGACATCCTCGAATCGCCTTCGCAACACCTGGCTAAAATAGATAGCCACCTTCCCAAGAGAACTGCAGGTCGCATGGGACGCGTCCATCAGACGTGGTCATGGACATGGTCATTTGGCGAGATGGGTCCTGGTCATCTAAACATACTATTGTATTATGTTAACAAGTTTGACATGTACAAAAGTGTCTGACACTGGCTTGACATACTTAGATACAGAAACATAGGAAAATGCTGATTTTAGAATGACATCTGTCTATGCTCCCCATGTTGTATCAGTCATGACGATATGATTATAGAATTTAGCGTTGTCAGCAGCTTCTGGTGATTTTTATTGTCGTATACTGCTCTGAAGGCAATATAATTCGCTCACATGATATGATTGCGTTCATTCCAGCTGTCATTTTGTTAGATCATATTAAGAATCTAAGCAAAAAAAAAACATGAACATATTTTGTAGAACATGAATGTCGAACTCCGTCGGTTGAACACAGGGACAAAATAAAAGAAGAAGAAAGAATACGGCATATATTCTTTATATAACATCAGCTGATAGTCTACTAATATATGGCATATGTTCCTTATATAACATCAGCTGATAGTCTACTAATATATGGCATATGTTCCTTATATAACATCAGCTGATAGTCTACTAATATATGGCATATGTTCCTTATATATCATCAGCTCATAGTCTACTGATATACTTTGTTCAAGTATCTAGTTGTCTGAACACGTTGGGAACAATAGTATTACTGTTTTTGTGATATGATCTCTGTGATGTATTGTCATACTTCAAAAATCGACCGATGGAAGAACGTATTGTCACACTTCAAATATTGACTGAGGGAAGAACGTATTATCACATTTGTTAGTGTGATTAACTATTTACTTACCGTTGCAAGCAGCAGTGCTGGTCCAAATCATGAGAAGTACTACATAATAAGCCATATTGTGATAGCAGCCCACCAACCGCTTGAGCAAGTCACTCGGTTCTACTGAGGACAAGCCCTCGAGATTCAGACTCTTGTTTATAATGACGAAACTGAAATTACCGGTCTGAATTTTTATTGGAAGACAGGAGCCACGCCCTCAAGCGCTCAACTAAATTACGAATATTATGAAATAACACATCACGAGAGTCATCGAATCTTTTAAGCCAGTATGAAAAGGTCGCGCATGGTCTTGGCGATATAATACAGAGTTAGCTGTGATCTACACTGGTGTTTCCCAACCGCCGGTCCCTGGACCAATAGAGATCCACAGAAATCTCCGTCCGGTCCACGTCAAAATGATGGCGGCTTAAGTTACAAACTGCGGACACCGGATTGATGTGATCTAGTTCTGACTGGCTAAAGTTTAAAGTGAAATGACGTCACTACATACAATCCGTACTTTTCGAACACACGAGCTCATCTATATTTGACATGTTTGTTTATCGAAGTAATTTTTTTGTTTGGAAATGGCGCGGGGTGGGGGTGGGGAGGAGGGAGTGTGGGAGAGGGGTTGGGGGGGGGGGGGGGAGGATACTGCCTACACATTTCGCGAAACGTAAATTAGGTGATTCGAACTGCAGAAGACGGATGTGTCACACCGAAAGATGCAAATATCGCAGTCAAGATGTAAACTAGCGACACAACGCCTTTCGTTCTCTGGACTACATCCTGCAACTTACAAAGCCCTGTTCAGGGCTTGGTGGCAGGAGGTTGAAAACGAATGTAGAAGAAGATGAAGAAAAATGTCATTGATGAAACAGTTTTAGAAGTTCATGTATCAGCTGATACTGTGCTGTGGTATGTTGGAAGATAAGTGTGTGTGTTAGTGTGTGTGTGTGTGATTGAGTGCGTGTGTGTGGATTTGTGTATGTGTGTGTGTATGTGTCTGTGTGAGTGTGTGTGTATTGGTGTGTGTGTGAGTGTGGGTGTATGTGTATGTGTGTGTGAGTGTGTGTGTTTGTGTATGTGTGTGTGTGATTTAGTGTGTGTGTATGCGTGTGTGTGTGTGAGTGTGTGTATGCGTATGTGTGTGTATGCGTATGTGTGTGTGAGTGTGTGTTTGTTTGTGTATGTGTGTGTGTGTGAGTGGGTGTACTATCGTGTGTGTGTATGTGTGTGAATGCGTATGTGTGTGTGTGTATGCGTATGGGTGTGTGTATATATGCGTATGTGTGTGTGTGTATGCGTATGTGTGTGTGTATGCGTGTGTATATATGTGTGTGTATGCGTATGTGTGTGTGTGTGTGTATATATGTGTGTGTGCGTTTGCGTATGTGTGTATGTGTGTGTATATATGTGTGTGTGTGTGTGTGTGTGCGTATGTGTGTGTATATGTATGTGTGTGTGCGTATGTTGTGTGTGTATATATGTGTGTGTGTGTGTGTGTGTGAGTGTCTGTACTATTGTGTGTGTCTGTGTTATTGTGTAGTAAAATTTGAATCCCTATAAGATGGAGACCAACAATTTTTTTTAATTTTTCAAATCAAACGGTAAAAACTATTAACTTTCTTCTACATTTTCCTATTTTCACCGGTCCGCAAAAAAATGTTTCCGAATTTTGCCGATCCACATGTGGGAACCACTGGTCTACGCAAAAATGTCATGACTGTGTATAACGGTTATAATTTTTTTTAAGATTTAAAGGTGTCCTTATCTCGTGTGTTTGCTGATTGGAGCAACACAAACACCAAAACATATCCAAGATAAACATAAATATGACAGTTTAATAGTTTGAGATCATCATCATGTAGCATGTCCTTTGTAGAACGTCACTCCCATCACAGTCTTTCTGAAAGAAACTAGTTCCCTTACCAAAACACCAGCTTCCGCCACTATCATACTCTTGCATTCCTGGATATCTTGGTGCCATCGTCTTCTTGGTCTACCCCTTCCTCTTTTGCCTGGCACCATACCTTCCTTCACCGTCCTCTCAAGACCGTTGTGTCTCTTGATGTGACCAAATTATTTGCATTTTCTAACTGAAATGGAATTGATAAACCAGTTATCCTCTATGCTCAACTCTTGCCGGATGTCTACATTTGTTCTTTTCTCTGTCCAGGGTATTCTGAGGATCTTTCTGTAACTTTTTGACTCGAAGGATTCGATTCTTTGTCTAGAAGTTTTGGTAATCGTCCATGCTTCACAGCTATAAGCTGCCTCAGGAAAAACACAGCTCTCAAGACTTTTACTTTTATCGTTTTGTTGGTGCCCTGCCATACTTTCTTCAGGCTGTTCAGTCTCTGCATTGCCATAGCTAGTCTTCTTATGATTTTTTTCGAGCAGTCACCATTTTTATCGATTCTGGAGCCCAGATATTCGAAATGTGTAACCTGATCTATTTCCTCACCACCCACTGTAAATTTATGCTGGGAAAAAAACATGAAAAGAAACTAGTAAAAGTTGATTACGGTTGAGCTTAATCAAAATTTAAAAATGGGTATGGTCAGATACCGCACCGAGACGAAAACACAAACAAAACCTACGTTACGACCAATAGGCCTTCATCAGGGACAACAACACTGAACTAACAAATCAACATATAAAAAAAATGGACAACTCATCTGTTTCAGGTAGGAGACGCTTTCTGTCTAAGCGACCGGATGTGCCCAGTACTCGATAGAAACTGAAATGGGAGCGGTCAAACAAAAAAGTGGCGGAATATGCCTGATAAGCCAAGCGTGGCCAAATAGTGGTCCAGATAGGAGAACAATGAGAAGGCAATACAAGCCGGGAGGGCGTGATATTGATATAAGAGAGGGGGGGAAGAGAATTAATGGGAGAATGGGGGAGGCGGGGGGGGGGGAAGGAAGAGAAATAGATGGGGGCCAGTGTGAGGGTTTAAGAAAAAGTATGGAAGATATTTATACCATGTGGTTGGAGACAGCCCATACTCGAGATAAGTGTTCTCAAGGGCGAATCGATGATGGTCGTCAGAGAAGCACGAAACTAGACGAGTGACACTGACGTCAGCCATACCCCGGTGCTCAGGACCATTGAAGTGGCTGGCAATTGGGGAACCAGTGCTGTTGCGGATGTCGTTGAGGTGTTGGCGGAAACGCTCCCGTAGTTCCATACCAGTTTCCCCAATGTAAGTCATTCCACACTGGCGACAGATGATGGAATAGATGAGGTTACGAGATTTGCATGTGAACCCCTCTTTGATGAAGAATTCAGCCTTAGGAAAGGTAATGGAGCGAGAAAGGATGACATGAGGGCAGGTAACACAGCCACGTGTATTTTTGCACGGCCTGGTGCCTGGGAGGCTATGAGGGCTGGTGTGTAGGCGACTACTGACCAGCAAGTCCCTCATGTTCCTGTCACGCTTGTAGGCGACAAGGGGAGGATCGGGAAAAACGTTGTTTTATCGGTGGTCATTATCTTTGTTTTGTTTATGTTTATGAACAGATTTTGATCTTTACTATGTCCATTAACGGCTGAAAGTAGCTGCTCTAGCCCTTCCGCTCTTCTTGATATTATCAATGTGTCATCTGCGTATCGTAACTCTGGAATCTCGTACCCCTCAATCGTAAATGGGTCGAAACTTTCAATGTTCTCATCTTCTCGTACATTTCTCATTATTCATTCCGCATATATGTTGTACAGATAAGGTGAGAGTATACATCCCTGTCGGACTCCCTTTTCTACTGCAAACCAATCTGATGTTTGCCCAGATACTTGGACAGCGGCTTGTTGATCTTTTTATAATGTTTCAATGAGATGGACTATATGCAAAGGAAACCCCATTTCCTTCCTGATTCTCCATATATGTTGATGTTTTACCGTGTCTAAGGCCTTAGTGTAATCAATGAAATATGTGTACATGTCTACATTAAACTCTCTATATTTTTCATATATATTCATTAAATTGAATATGTGGTCCCAGGTACCACTTTTCTTGACCTGGACTTTCTCCCATGCGTCTGCAGCTGTTGCCTTGGTGGTTGTCTGGAATTTTAAGCAAATAGCCGTTATTTGCGTATGTTCTTCACGTCTTCCTATTTAAGTGCTTTGAGTAATAATAACACATTTGCTTATTCGTCTGATGCCCGTTGAGTCGATCAGCCACATCTGTGACCCACAGCTGAAGCACGGCTCCAGACCTCGGTAGAACGGATGGGAAGACTGTTAACTGCTGGAGCCAAACTGTGCGGGAACGACCACTCCCTGTTTTGTGTACAGGTATCACAATTCTGCTGTGTTCTAAATGGCCTATATCAATGTGCCAAGCCTGTCACTCTTAAAACGTCTCAAACTTTTCAGGCGAGCCTTGTCTCTTTCACTCAAAACGGTCACACTGCTTTTGTAGATAATACATTTTAAATATCGTTTGTAAGTATTCATATCTCGTTTTATATCTTTTTATCCCCGACGTGTTAGTTCTTTTGTAAATTGTTTGTTGTCCTTAATAAATGAAATTAGGTCGTAAATGTTGGTATAAAGGCTAGCTGTAGCGGTAACCAAATGATCAGTTTTGAAGCAAACGGCCCGATGATGATGGCGGTGGTAATAATGATGATGGTTATTATGATAACGAGGAAAGGTGGCAACTAACAATAATGTACTAACAATAATGTACTAACAATAATGTACTAACAATAATGTACTAACAATGGTGTACTAACAATAATGTACTAACAATAATGTACTAACAATAATGTCCTAACAATAATGTACTAACAATAATGTACTAACAATAATGTACTAACCATAATGTACTAACAATAATGTACTAACAATAATGTACTAACAATAATGTACTCACCGTCATTAACAAACATTGCATTTAAACACAGGAAACAAATATAGTACAAATAAATAAGGTCTGAGAATAGAGGGAAAATGGAAATCCTAAACTTCAAACAAAAAAAACAAACAAACACATTCTTAGACATGGTGTTGTTATGGAGAAACGCGATTACACGTTATATTAGCATAAACAATATGAACCACGCCCAAGAAAGAACAATCTATATCATTTCTTTGCTCTGTGGTTACGTATGGCCATTTATTAATTTCTGGAATTGTCTGACGTTGTGAGTTGCTGGGATACATAATAACACCAGGTGTTTACCTGCTTCCACGTCATTACCATATGGCATCCATATTACCATATGACGTCTTGCTGTAAGCTCAATCTGTTCATTTAATGTGTTTATATTGTTGGCACCAAATGACCTTGTATAAATTGTTTGTGAATGTCTGATGAATTATATGTTACCTTTTGTACATCCATATTTTTTATTTATAATCTGCACCAAAGGACCGTAGGTAAATTTATGTTTCTCTATGGAGAAGCAAACGGTGACCATTTGTACATTTTTATGTGCGAATCTGGTGAGCATTAAGTGACAGTCTGTACACGCCTATGCGTATGTTAGTTGAGTAGCAATTAAAGTTATGTATAGTTATATGTGTATTGCTAACTTATACTTTATTAGTCTGGTGAGCACCAATAGAACGTATGGGTCCATTTATGTGATTATCTAGTGGCTTCAGCTCGGGCAGCAGTGTGTCACTTGTGACACACAGTACATCATGTTACTTCAACTGAAGAACTCTCACAACCACCAAACATCCGTGAAGTTTGCAGAAATGGAAAACGTTGAGCCAATTTCACACTTCGCAACCGACGTTATTCACAAAGATCATGAGCCGAGACAATCGAATTCTATGTCAGTGAACCCACCATTTTCAACATCCATCATTTAAAAATAATTTGTTCAGCCAATATACAAGATATGAGTATTCCAGAAGTTGAAATCCAACTCGATACAGATTTTAGAAATGCCTGACAGCATCTGAAGGAGCCAGAATGGATTCTGCTTTGCTTTATGCTGGCAGCTACTACAGCATTGACCTTTCTTGCTCTTGAAAGTCAGCTTTCACATTCTTGTCATGGATGATGATTGTAGAGGTACCAACAAGTTATTTATTAAATAGGCAGCCCCCCTGGTCTTGGAAATATCGTTTGTAGACTTCAGTAAGGTCAAAGCAATTGTAAAGAGTTTGAAGTCAACAACAAAGATTGAATGAATTGAAACTCCAACCAACTCAACCAATAACACTGGAGGACATTACTGTCAGACTATCATGGCCAACAAATTGTCCTATCTGAAAACGTCCGGAGAGCTCTGGAAATTGGTGTAGACATGGCCACGCAATCATTGTTCAAGTAAATAAATGGTCACAAGCATTTTATCATGATAACCATCCTACTCAGTATTGATGAACTTGCTTCAAAACGGTGCTATATTAAAAAAATACCTTTCTCCATTTAATTGCTTCCCTTGTAACAATCCCTTTCGCATTAGATTGCTGACCTTGTAGCAGTCCCTTCCCCATTTCAATGTCTTCCCCATTTTGTTTTTGCGTTCACCTAATTTCTCCATTCCCCAAGGCGGGTGTGCGTTGCACTGTGGTTTTTATTTTTGCGCCGGTCGGCCCAGTGCATCCGACTTCAGCATGCATGTTATGAAAGGGTCTGCTTCCTCTTGTATTTTCTAAGGGTTTGCTTCCTGGGGTAACGGCCGGTGATGTGATGGAGATCGAACTCGGCACCTTCAGTTTGTGAGCCGTACTACTTAACCACTAGACCACGCCGTCCCCTGTCTTCCCCATTTGATTGATACGTGTATCAGTGCCTTCCACATTTGATTAATACTTGTAGCAGTCCCTTTCTCATTTGATTGCTGCCCTTGTAGCAGTAACTTCCCCATGTGATTGGTACTTATAGCAGTCCTTTTCCCATTTGATTGCTGCCCTTGTAGCAGTAACTTCCCCATGTGATTGGTACTTATAGCAGTCCCTTTCCCATTTGATTGCTGCCCTTGTAGCAGTAACTTCCCCATGTGATTGGTACTTATAGCAGTCCCTTTCCCATTTGATTGCTGCCCTTGTAGCAGTAACTTCCCCATGTGATTGGTACTTATAGCAGTCCCTTTCCCATTTGATTGATGCCCTTGTTGCAGTAACTTCCCCATGTGATTGGTACTTATAGCAGTCCCTTTCCCATTTGATTGCTGCCCTTGTAGCAGTAACTTCCCCATGTGATTGGTACTTATAGCAGTCCCTTTCCCATTTGATTGCTGCCCTTGCAGCAGTCCTTTCCCCATTTAATTGATGCTTGTGGCAGTACATTCTCATTTTGATTACTTCCCTTGTAGCAGTCCCTTGCCCCTTTGACTGATACATGTAACATTCCCTACCCCATTTGAGTGCTGCCCTTGTACCAGTCCCTTTCCAGTTTGATTGCTGTTCTTGTAGCAGGCCCTTCCCTATTTGAGTGATGCCCTTGTAGCAGGCCCTTCCCTATTTGAGTGATGTCCTTGTAGCAGGCCCTTCCCTATTTGAGTGATGCCCTTGTAGCAGGCCCTTCACTATTTGAGTGATGCCCTTGTAGCAAGCCTTTCCCAGTTTGATTGCTGCCCTTGTAGATGTTCAACAGTAATATTGTGAGGGTAATTGCAAACCTTTATGAGCAGGCGACAAGCACAGTCTCTGTTGAGGGAACGCTAGGCGATTGGTTCCACACGACGGTTGGTGTGAGACAGGGATGCATACTCTCCTAAACACTCTTCAATATATTCTTGGAGATAATAATGGAGAGGACCTTAGAAGAACATGTTGGCAAGGTTAAAATAGGTGACAGGATTATCACAAACTTCCGATTTGCAGATGATATTGATGTATTGACAGGCACCGACAGAGTACACCAGGAGTTGATTGGTAGATTGGATAGAGCGGCCCTGAGTTTTGGTATGGAAATAAATGCAGATAAAACAAAGCCCATGACTAATAACGAAGGGGAGTTTAAATTTGTAATAGAGACAAATGTGCAAGAACTTGAGGTGGTACAACGTTTCAAATATCCTGCATCATTTGATCAGTAAAGACGGATCGCAGCCAGAGGTAATTGCAAGAATAGCACAAACAACAGCGGCGCTGACTCGGCTGAAACCTATATGGCAAGACAAGCGGCTCGCCCTCGGCATAACAGTTAGACAAATGCGCTCCTTGGTGATCTCAATATTTATAAATGCCTGCAAGACCTCGGCCATTACAGGAGATATCCAGGGCAGAATACATGCAATGGAAATGAGGTGCTATAGAAAACGCCTAAATCTTACAAATAAAGATCGTGCCACGAACGTAGAAATAAATACATAACTGAGTAGTCAAGCCTTCGTTCCTGTGAGATATACGACAGGCGGCGGCATACAGAGGAAAATGGGATGTGATTTTGGGAGTGTATTCAAGTGTGCCCCAACGACCAGATGGGTTTCTGTATGAACTGAACTGAACTTGTAGCAGTCCCTTTCCCATTTGATTGATGCCCATGTAGCAGTCCCTTCCCCATTTGATTGCTGCCCATGTAGCAGTCCCTTCCCCATTTGATTGCTGCCCATGTAGCAGTCCCTTCCCCATTTTATTGCTGCCCATGTAGCAGTCCCTTCCCCTTTTGATTGCTGCCCATGTAGCAATCCCACCCCATTTGATTGCTGCCTATGCAGCAGCCCATTCCCTTAGTTGATTGATTCCATTTTAGCATCCCTTCCCCATTTGATTGCTGCCCGTGTATTACCGAGGCAGGAAAACACTACCCGATAGGATTACCGAGCATTTGATGAAGATACTTGATTATACCAAGATAGAGTCCCAACCAGCAATGGAGAAAGTAGTGCATCCAAGACTGCCTTCCCACTCACATTATGACATTGGAAGGAAGCAAGTGATCGGTTATCTTGGGAGGTTTATATTCTAAATGAAAGCTGAACTGCAGAGGCCACGTCATTCTTGAAATCTGTTAAGTTTTTACTTAAGATAAAAGTGTTGGTGGTTACAATATCCTCTGTGAGCTGCCTTTCTTACAAACATATCCTTTTGTGCAACATGACCAAAAACTGGCTAACGGTTTAACTGATTCCCTCAAACGTGTGTCTGTTGATTTACATTTTACAACTCATCATATCGATTCCCATTTCCAAACCATCTCATCCTGCTGATTTAAATTTACAAGTCAACTGATACTTTCAATTCACATTTACAAACCAACTCATCCTGCTGATTTAAATTTATAAATCAACTGATACTTTTGATTCACATTTCCAAACCAACATATCTTTGATTATATAAGCGCTGTATATTTTTTCAACAAACATTTCTCTAAACTAATGTGACTACGCATCCACACGAAAAAATAATCACAACAAAAGCAGTTTATTTCCATTTGATAGTCAGACCGAACAAATGTAACACACAATGTGTACAGCACTAAACAACACAAAACATAGCATGTTCTAAATGTAGAAAATGTTTTTGTATCATTCAATCAGTACGTCATCATTGAGCTCTCATTGCTGATTTCTAGAACATGTAATTCTATTGATATTGTGTTTTTTGGTTTATAATTATAAACCATCTTTATTTTGCACATTTTTAAAACTCTTATATCATTGACATCAAATCGTAAATTCCAACGGTTCTTAACGTGTGGTCTGCTGACCTATGGGAGTCTGCGAATCCCTCTTACAGAGCCCACGATGTTCCGAAAAAATGGTAGCAGCTTTCACATTCACAATTAAACAAAAGAAGATTATGAAGAAGAAGATCTCAAGCGAAGAAGTTGGACTTTATTCCGGACATTGTGCAGCAGCGATACCTCGCAACCATCGCTGGGCTGGTGGTATGCATTCCTGACAACAAATGGACACAAATAATAACGTTTTGGTGACCATCTACATGTGCACATCTACGGAGTCGCCCATACATGCAATGACGAGATGGACAGACCAAAGACCTAGATTGCAAAAGATCGGGACGCATTCAGAATAGTGTTTGCTTCTTCGCATATGACACATCTGTCGGACTATTACAATTAGATCAATGACGATTGAACAGACACGTTGGTGAGAATTTAAAGGGATAAAACAAGTGACCTGACATCCCAGCCGACTGTCGTCCGTGATCACATAATTCTAAAATCACCGCCACTGATCAGAATATCAAAGGATGCGGAGAACCGCAAGAACTGAAGGACTTATGATACAGCAGAAAAAATTATGAATTTGTTTTACTTTTTATAGTGGCAAACAAATGGTGGCTGTGAAGTTTGTTGATCATCAAACCATTTTAGAAGATGCAGGAAGATCTACCTAAAACGATTCACAAAATCAGCAAAATCGTAATAGCCTGCAACATGAAATTAAATATGGAAAAGACCAAGACGATGGTCCTCGCAATGGAACCAGCTGAGGTAAGGATAATAATCAAGGGAAGACACTCTAGCAAATACACAAATTGCCATTGCTGGATCAAATCATAGCAGAACATGCACAATGTCAACGACAAATAAAAACCCCAATTGGGATAACAAAGAAGACATTTAGAGAGAAACAGAGAGTCCTGATATCAGGTATCTTTAACATGAGACTGGAAAATAATGATGATCACATATTTGGTAGGGTACTAAAACATGGACAATAAATACAAAATAGAAAACATATTTAGAGACTTGTGAGATGTAGTGTTACCGAATCATAAAGTTAGCAGGACAGAGTTACAATCAAACAGAAATAAGTTGGCTGCAGTGGGAGAGAAAAGAAAGTTGCTACACACAATACACAAACGCTGACTGGTCTGACTAGACCGCATCCTATGTCATGATTGCTCGGCGATGAAAGTCCTGGAGGACAAAACACAAGAAAAGAAAGGAATGGACAGACGAAAAATTCAGTTTTGTAACAATTTTGGAGAGATTGAAGATCGCTCCATGATGACGCCATACCAAATATTTTTTGCAGCAATAGGATGATGATGGCATCTTTCCTGCGTCGGCCAATTGTTATTTTGGGCGGGAGACGATGCTCCAGACTCTAATGCACGTACGGAATGTATTCTAAGTATGAAGTTTGAAGCTAGATGAGCGGGAGACGATGCTCCAGACTCTAATGTACGTCCGGAATGTATTCTAAGTATGAAGTTTGAAGCTATGTGGGCGGGAGACGATGCTCCAGTCTCTAATGTACGTCCGGAATGTATTCTAAGTATGAAGTTTGAAGCTATGTGGGCGGGAGACGATGCTCCAGTCTCTAATGTACGTCCGGAATGTATTCTAAGTATGAAGTTTGAAGCTATGTGGGCGGGAGACGATGCTCCAGTCTCTAATGTACGTCCGGAATGTATTCTAAGTATGAAGTTTGAAGCTATGTGGGCGGGAGACGATGCTCCAGTCTCTAATGTACGTATGGAATGTATTCTAAGTATGAAGTTTGAAGCTAGATGAGCGGGAGACGATGCTCCAGACTCTAATGTACGTACGGAATGTATTCTAAGTATGAAGTTTGAAGCTAGATGAGCGGGAGACGATGCTCCAGACTCTAATGTACGTATGGAATGTATTCTAAGTATGAAGTTTGAAGCTATGTGGGCGGGAGACGATGCTCCAGTCTCTAATGTACGTCCGGAATGTATTCTAAGTATGAAGTTTGAAGCTATGTGGGCGAGAGACGATGCTCCAGTCTCTAATGTACGTTCGGAATGTATTCTAAGTATGAAGTTTGAAGCTATGTGGGCGGGAGACGATGGTCCAGTCTCTAATGTACGTACGGAATGTATTCTAAGTATGAAGTTTGAAGCTAGATGAGCGGGAGACGATGCTCCAGACTCTAATGTACGTATGGAATGTATTCTAAGTATGAAGTTTGAAGCTATGTGAGCGGGAGACGATGCTCCAGTCTCTAATGTACGTATGGAATGTATTCTAAGTATGAAGTTTGAAGCTAGATGAGCGGGAGACGATGCTCCAGACTCTAATGTACGTACGGAATGTATTCTAAGTATGAAGTTTGAAGCTAGATGAGCGGGAGACGATGCTCCAGACTCTAATGTACGTCCGGAATGTATTCTAAGTATGAAGTTTGAAGCTATGTGGGCGGGAGACGATGCTCCAGTCTCTAATGTACGTCCGGAATGTATTCTAAGTATGAAGTTTGAAGCTATGTGGGCGGGAGACGATGCTCCAGTCTCTAATGTACGTCCGGAATGTATTCTAAGTATGAAGTTTGAAGCTATGTGGGCGGGAGACGATGCTCCAGTCTCTAATGTACGTCCGGAATGTATTCTAAGTATGAAGTTTGAAGCTATGTGGGCGGGAGACGATGCTCCAGTCTCTAATGTATGTATGGAATGTATTCTAAGTATGAAGTTTGAAGCTAGATGAGCGGGAGACGATGCTCCAGACTCTAATGTACGTACGGAATGTATTCTAAGTATGAAGTTTGAAGCTAGATGAGCGGGAGACGATGCTCCAGACTCTAATGTACGTATGGAATGTATTCTAAGTATGAAGTTTGAAGCTATGTGGGCGGGAGACGATGCTCCAGTCTCTAATGTACGTCCGGAATGTATTCTAAGTATGAAGTTTGAAGCTATGTGGGCGGGAGACGATGCTCCAGTCTCTAATGTACGTCCGGAATGTATTCTAAGTATGAAGTTTGAAGCTATGTGGGCGGGAGACGATGCTCCAGTCTCTAATGTACGTTCGGAATGTATTCTAAGTATGAAGTTTGAAGCTATGTGGGCGGGAGACGATGGTCCAGTCTCTAATGTACGTATGGAATGTATTCTAAGTATGAAGTTTGAAGCTAGATGAGTGGGAGACGATGCTCCAGACTCTAATGTACGTACGGAATGTATTCTAAGTATGAAGTTTGAAGCTAGATGAGCGGGAGACGATGCTCCAGACTCTAATGTACGTATGGAATGTATTCTAAGTATGAAGTTTGAAGCTATGTGAGCGGGAGACGATGCTCCAGTCTCTAATGTACGTATGGAATGTATTCTAAGTATGAAGTTTGAAGCTAGATGAGCGGGAGACGATGCTCCAGACTCTAATGTTCACCTTGACATTCTGTCCAGGACTATTAAAGCGGCTTGCTACAGTAGAACCAGGTTTACTGAAAATGTCATTTAGGTGTTGACTGAAAAGGGCAAGGCATTCAAGGCCAGTTTCCCTAAATTTATTTCTGGTTCTAACGGTTGGAAATAATCGTGTATATTAGGTTGCCAGACTTACAGTTAAACCCTCCTTTTTAATATAAAACAAAAGACTGTGTGAAGGACACGGAACGTGTCTGAAAAGCACAGTGACAACTGAGTTGGTTTTTGCTTATCTACGTGCTGCGGTGGTCCATAATTTGAATCTCCAGTCAAAACTGCTCTTTGAAACTACTTCAAAAGAAAGTGAGCGAATGGAAGGCCATTTCATTGCCAGAATTTACCAAAAAATATGTATGGATGGAACATAATGAGTGAGAGATATGGTATAGATGTTTTCAACGACAATTCATGAGATTCTGCATCGAGCAAAACTAGGTCAGCACAAACAGAACGTTCCCTAAACGTACATTATAAACACACACTTGATGTGAATAGATACAGCCATGATTAATTATGCTATTGTGTGGAATGATTCATTAAAGTATGTGAGAGATGCCAGAGTCTAGAGAGGATTAGAAACAGGAAGTGACCACTACCTCATGGCAGTAAAGAGATCAATCGAAAGAGTAAACTCACCAAAACAGCAGCCACAATCAAGCAAAACAACAAAAGACTCGAGGTCAAAAGATTGGACCAGATATTAAGGGCATGTATTTGACAGCAGGGGGAAGTGTAAAAGAACAGCCTGATGATTCTGAATATCTTAGGTCAAGATAAAACACTGTCCTCAAGGCATGTGCCGTAGAGAATTGTGGGGGGACATTCGTTGAGAGGAGTGTAAAGAGGGTTCGCTCGTGGACAGAAAAAGCCAACATGATAATTAGGGAACGTGATAAAACATGATAACCAAAGTTGAAAACCAAGAATACAATACAGCAGGAAAAACAGACAACTATCAAGAATATGAAGCACTCAAAACGGAAGCTAACACAATATTGCAAAAGTCAAACAAAAATAATGTGAGGACATTCGAGAAACACGGGGCCAAATTTTTTCTGTGCCTGCTTGAGGGCAGTGGGACCGAATTGTTTCTGTGCCTGCTTGAAGGCAGTGGGACCGAATTGTTTCTGTGCCTGCTTGCAGGCAGTGGGACCACAATGCTTATGTGCCTGCTTGATGGCAGTGGGATCGAATTGTTTTTATGCCTGCCTGGTGGAAGTGGAATCGAATCCCCGGTAAGACAAACGCAATTTTTCTATTGGGGATAAAATAAACAAACAACCAGCACAGGACATGGTTAAGCTACATGATATTCTCAGCCTAAAACGCATCAACTACCCCAGATTTTGAAAAACGGTCGCTGGATAGTACATATCATATCATATATATATATATACATATTGGATATTGGGTACAATTACATAGATCTAGAGAAAGGCAATCATTATTTGACTTATAAAACCAACGAAAGACATCCTTTTTAGTTGTCTTTGAAAAAGAGAGTCAAAACCGTATTGCGTAATGCTGCTAGGCAATCTGCTGATTTCAAGATTTCGAGCACCTTTTCAAAGACATAAAATTGGTACCAGCAACATGACGGGATTTAACGAATGCTTTTCATAAGGTTTATAAAGAAGGAATTTGAAGACACTTTGACAAAATGGAGTGATGGATAGGGTATACCTAATGAATAGAAGCATGTTTGAATAACAAAAACCTAAGTACAACTCAATGGCCTCAGTGGAATAAAAACAACAATGTGTGTCTCAGTGAAATATTATCTCCCCATCATCTTGCAGAGTCAGCTTCAATGAACTGATTACCCAAAACCACCTTGCCGCTATAAGCTGATGTCTTGATAATAAAGTGTACAATCAGGCATACAGCAGCGACCAACACTATCTTATAAAGAGCTATTGGTATCTTAACTTTATAGGGAAATATATAATATGTTAGAATATATAATCAAACAAGTGTAGCACAATACTTTTCACTTCGGCAATAAAACACATATCTCGAGTTATCAAGATCAATAGAGAGCTCCCTAGAGAAGATAAACCAAGATCAATAGAGAGCTCCCTAGAGAAGATAAATCAAGATCAATAGAGAGCTCACTAGAGAAGATAAACCAAGATCAATAGAGAGCTCCCTAGAGAAGATAAACCAAGATCAATAGAGAGCTCCCTAGAGAAGATAAACCAAGATCAATAGAGAGCTCCCTAGAGAAGATAAATCAAGATCAATAGAGAGCTCCCTAGAGAAGATAAAACAAGATCAATAGAGAGCTCCTTAAAGAAGATAAATCAAGATCAATAGAGAGCTCCCTAGAGAAGATAAACCAAGATCAATAGAGAGCTCCCTAGAGAAGATAAATCAAGATCAATAGAGAGCTCCATAGAGAAGATAAAACAAGATCAATAGAGAGCTCCCTAGAGAAGATAAATCAAGATCAATAGAGAGCTCCCTAGAGAAGATAAACCAAGATCAATAGAGAGCTCCCTAGAGAAGATAAATCAAGATCAATAGAGAGCTCCATAGAGAAGATAAAACAAGATCAATAGAGAGCTCCCTAGAGAAGATAAAGAAGGTAAAGCCCTTCCATTGCACTTTGGTTGGGCTAGCTTCTGAGGGCGCACAAACCTAGCATAGGTACATATAGATGCACACATGCATCCAAGCACTGGATTATGCTTCCTGATATCGCCCAATGGACTACGGTCTGGGGTGGAAAATGGCGCGCCTCCGCCAGTAGAAACTAGTGAGGCAAACATCTAAGCTAAAAAACAAAATTGGAGCTCCATGATACGTACCTATGATATAATAGCCTGGAAACAATGTCAACAACACAGACAAACAGTGTTGATTAAGTTAGCCATCGTTGAGGCAAGTAAGTGGAACCACATTGAAAATTAGCGATAAACATTCATTAAAAGTGATGAGATGTTAGCGAGGACATTCTTTAAAAGTGATGAGAAGTGAGCGAGAACATTCTTTTAAAGTGACGGGGTGTTACCAAGAACATTCTTTAAAAGTGATGGGGCGTTAGTGAGAACATTCTTTAAAAGTGACTAGGAGTTAGCAAAAACATTTTCAAAAGTGAGGGAAAGTTAGCAAGTACATTCTTTAAAAGTGAGGGAAAGTTAGCGAGAACATTGTTTAAAAATGATGAGGAATTAGAGAGAACATTCTTTAAAAGTGAGGAAAAGTTAGTGAGAACTTTTTTTAAAAGTGACGGGGAGTTAGCGAGAACATTCTTTCAAATGACAGGGAGTAAGCGGGAACATTCTTTGAATGTGACGAGGAGTTAGCGAGAACATTCTTTAAACGTGAGGTGGAGTTAGCGAAAATATGCTTTAAAAGTGAGGGAAAGTTAGCGAGAACATTCTTTAAACGTGAGGTGGAGTTAGCGAAAATATGCTTTAAAAGTGACGGGGAGTGTGCAAGAACATTATGTAAAAGTGATGAGGAGTTAGCGAGAACATGCTTTAAACGTGAGGGAAAGTTAGCGAGAACATTCTTTAAAAGTGAGGGAAAGTTAGCGAGAACATTCTTTAAAAGTGAGGGAAAGTTAGCGAGATCATGCTTTAAGCGTGAGGGAAAGTCAGCGAAAACATTCTTTAAACGTGAGGGAAAGTTAGCGAGAACATGCTTTAAAAGTGAGGGACAGTTAGCGAAAACATTCTTTAAAAAAGTGAGGGAAAGTTAGCGAGAACATTCTTTAAACGTGAGGGAAAGTTAGCGATAACATTCTTTAAACGTGAGGGAAAGTTAGCGAGAACATTCTTTAAACGTGAGGGAAAGTTGGCGATAACATTCTTTATACGTGAGGGAAAGTTAGCGAGAACATTCTTTAAACGTGAGGGAAAGTTAGCGATAACATTCTTTAAACGTGAGGGAAAGTTAGCGATAACATTCTTTAAACGTGACCTAGAGTTAGCGAGAAAATTCTTTAAACGTAAAGGGAAAGTTAACACGAACATTATTTAAAAGTGAGGGACAGTTAATGGGAATATTCTTTTAAAGTGACTCAGTTATCGAAAACACAATTTACAATAGACGATAAGCGAAAAGATAATTTAAAAGTGACGGCGAGAAAATAATGTAAAGTGGCGCAGAGCTATCTAGACATAATTTGAAAGTATCGAGAAGTTAGAGAGAATATTCTTTAAAAGTGAAGGGGGAATTAGCAAGAATACACTTTATAAGTTACAGGGTGCTCACGAGAAGACACCTCTAGTCGATATATCTCTGAAATCCTTGCCAGAACAAAGTCTTTGACAAGAATAACATTGAGTACCATTACGAATTCAAACAAAAGAGGAACAAAACACTACTTAACAACGACACGCAGAAAAGTGCAGCAAAGGACAGTTAATCTGTTTACTGGATGAAGATTATTTGCTAGACATCTTGGTCTGAAAATACATCAATGGTTCAGCATAGAACAGTAAAGAATGGAGGATCAGGATGTACATAGAATGCTTAACAATTAGAAATACGAACGAAGAACCAACCAGGAAATAATGGAACCCCTGAGATGCAGAAATAAAGCCAAAAAAAGGTGAGAATTAAGAAAATGTTGAACACTAAATTTGGTCCCTCATCTTTAGTGGCAGACACGAGCAAACTATTATGTTGTCCTACCCCAATATGGAACACCTAACCTCGAGCAGAAACATGTATACACAACTGAAGAAAGACTACTGAGGGTACAGGCACGTAAGGCTGCAGAACTGACCCGAATATACTGAAGCTTAGAGAAACACCGCTGCAAGAGACAGTCACCTTTATATAAGAGTCAACATTGTAAAGATAAATACTACATTTTCAACCGATCATAATAAGAAAACGACTATGAATGAGAAGAAGAAGAAGAAGAAGAAGATGAAGAAGACGAAGAATAAGAAGAAGAAGAAGAAGAAGAAGAAGAAAATAAGAAAACGAATTCGAGGAAATAAGTAATAGTAACCTGAAGAATAAATCACAAGTTAAAGGGCCGAAGATAATGATGATTCTGATGATGATAATGAAAAAAATAGCAACAAGATAACGCTAGCAATATGTACTCACCGGGACAAACAAATCCTGCTATCAAACACGTGAAAGAGAACACTAGCAAAGTCATGTTTTGAGAATAGGTCTCGAGAACTAGCCATCCATTCAATTATTATGTGAGATACAAACAGTGAGCCTCGATTTGATCAGAAATATGAATCACACCTAAGCTAAAGCTCTCTTTATAATTCCCGTGCCACGTAGCTCAGAAGGATAATCCAGTAAAGCAAACGATGTAGGATGTCGTGGCATATAATAGCGACACAGATTCTTGAGAAGAAAATACTTAATAGAGGCGTGAAGTAGGAATCCCTCGGTGATCCTGAATCCAATTACGCCGAGTCAGCGGGAAGATGTAATTTCATTTCCCAATTAAACGTTTAGAGAATATAATAAACGCCATCCTCCTGCCAACATGTGATGTCTTCTTAATTATATCTCAGGGAGAAAGCGTATAATCTCATAAAATATATGATAGTTTTGCTGGCGTCGTGTATTGTCATAACATATGAAATGGATATACTGTTCCGGAGAGAGGTTGCACAGCAGAACAGACCTCAAGTGCGAGTCACTCGCTGATTATAAAACCATTTACACCGGATTAGGATATGGAAGTAAAGAGACAACACACAATTTGACATCTCGCAGTTATAATATCCATGCACCACACTTACATCATATGCATGGTCTTGTCCGTAACTTGGCGTCTTTGTATTGTTGTAACAATTATTGTATTCGGTTAGCGTTGCGTGGTGTCGTATGATAGAGATAAGAAAAGCAAGTAATGTGTCCAGGGCCTGTAAAGCTGATCGTCTATGATCACGGTGGATGAACAAGTTTAATGCACATTGTGGGGAAGATGGAGTGGAGGTTAAATGTCTCTGGCAAGTGTTGCTGGAGCGACCCCTGGGACAACTCTATTGGGTGTGTAGTATTTTATCACACTTGATTTACAGGGCCACTTCTTGAAGCTGTCGAGATGGCACGGCCTGAGAGTGGTCGAACACGGTTAGTTGGAAGTTGTCAAGCTGGGACGGCCTGAGAGTGACCGAACACAGTCGGTTGGAAGCTGTCGAGCTAGGACGGCTGGAGAGAGGTCAAATAGAATCGGGTGGAACCTGTCGAGTTGGGACGTCCGGAGAGTGACCTAACAAAGATAGTAGGAGACTGTTCAGCCTGAGGATATGTTTTATAGTCGTGTCCTCGGCCTTGGTGGCTAGGTCCTGCCTGTGAACTTCAAAGATGCGTTGTTGGTTGTGCATTTAGAAAGCCTCGAGCAGTGCTCGATCCCCGTGTAAGAATGTCCAGGTTTTGGAACTGTGCAAACGGAATGGAATGACACGGGATTCATAGACACATAGCTTGATTTCCACGAAGAGTCTGTGATTGATTAATATTATTTACATCGTTTATGGATGATGATGGAATGTCTATCCTTCAAGCGGTGTCTGGGTTACTTCTCGTCACACAGGAGCGATAACTATTCACTAATTATATCAATCAGCATTCTAATATTATAACACAAATGCGGTGTGTCGTTTTGTTATGTTATAATAGATTGAATCGACGTCACAATACGCCGACATTTCATAATAAAGTGAAGTGTATGTTTATTGATAGATGAACAGCTAATTGTGAGTAGAATCTACCAGTATGTGCTCTTCCTGAGATCCTTTCAGCGTGGCGTTCGTGTGTAAACGATAAACAACATATATTTATTGAAACTGATGTACCTCAGCGACGGAAGTTAATTTACGATTTCGTGTAACTGCTTTACTTAAAATATTTCTCGTAACTGATGTGCGTGAACTAGCTCCTGTAAATGATGAATGTGAACTATCTCTTGTAAATGATTAATCTAGACCATCCATTTTCTTATTAAGTGAACTACACAATAATGTAAACCATAGCTGACATCTATCACACTCAATGTGTACGCCCCATTTGGACTTGCAACTCCAACATGTGTAATAATATACAGCGAAATCCAGTAAAACTGCATCAGTTTTAAGTTTCAGTGAAATAGCTCAATGTACAGGCCAGCTACAGGTGTGACATATCGATGATGATGTTGATGGTCGAATGTTCCAATACTCAGCTCAGTAAACGGTGACGATGTTCGAATGTTCCCATGCTGAGTTGAGTTAACCGTTATGATGCTCGAATGTTCTAATGCAGATCTGAGTTACCCGTGACGACGTTTATCTCGGTAGCTGGTTACAATGTCTCCTCTTAGATAATGTGTCGTACATGAGGAGGTGGACAGGGATCTAGCTGTCTGTAGTGCAATATGAAGCTCCTAAGATAATTCACGACTATTGTAATGACAGTGTCAATTCCCACCTTGTTGTTCAGACTATTATGATACAGACTGTTTCCATTGGCACGGATGGATAGCTGATGTGGTTGGTATGTATCAGTATGTTTCGTTTGACCCTTATTACTTTTCGCTCGGTAACCTAACGATCGTATTGAAAGTAAACGTACATATGATACTGATGAAGAAAGTGATGCTAAAGATGAAAGGTGGCAACAAAAGATAATGTAGACAAATGTGTACTCACTACTCACTGTTAGTAAAACCAAAACTATTATAAAATACAAAAAAGAGAAAATATAACAAGGGGATGTTATTAAAATAGTTTCAGAATGCAATTCCCTCATACATTTATAACATAAAATGAAAAAAACTCGTGGGTGTTAATCTGGTATGTCGAAACGCAGTTAGGTATCTCAAAAAATGGTCAATATTAACCACACCCAATAAATTGTAGTCTCATCATGTAGCATGTCCTTTGTAGAACGTCGCTCCCATCACAGTCTGTCTGAAAGAAACTCGTTCCCTTGCCAAAACACCAGCCTCCGCCACTGTCATACTCATTGTTTCCTGGATATCTTGGTGCCATCGTCTTCTTGGTCTACCCTTTCCTCTTGTGCCTGGCACCATACCTTCCATCACCGTTCTCTCAAGACTGTTGTGTCTCTTGATGTGACCAAAATATTTGCATTGTCTAGCCATAATATAATTGATAAACCAGTTCTCCTCTATGCTCAACTCTTGCCGAATGTCTACATTTGTTTTTTTTCTCTGTTCAGTATCTGTAATTACAATACTTCGGGGTAGTACAGAGCGATTTAATAATTATTTAGATTGTCTAACGTTGCGTCTTGAATAACAATGTCAGACATTTACCAATCTTCAAGATATTACATCTTTTATTGTTGCTAGCCGATATTTGATTCAACTGCGCACATTGAGTGTATATGCTTATGTTGTTAGCACCAAGTGGTTTTCTGTACATTGTTTGTGTCTATCGTGTCAGCATCAGGTTACTTTTAGAACCGTTTTCTCTCTTGTTTAGCTGATGCCTACCATTAAACCTGGTGTGCGTTTGCGACTGTCAGGAGAGCATTAGACGAGTGTGTGTACAGTCAATGTGTCTATCTTGAGATCATCAAATCAGTTTGTGTACAGTCAATGTGGCTATCTCGTGAGCATTATATGAGTTTGTGTACAGTCAATTTGTCTATCTTGTGAGCATCAAATGAGTGTGTGTAAAGTCAATGGGCCTATCTTGTGAGCATAAAATGAGTTTGTGTACAGACAATGTGTCTATATTGTGAGCATTAGATGAGTTCGTGTACAGCCAATGTGTCTATCTTGTGAGCATTAGATGATTTTGTGTACATCAAATGTGTCTATCGTGTGAGCATTAGATGAGTGTGTGTACAGTCAATATGTCTATCTTTTGAGCATTATATGATTCTGTGTACAGTCAATGTGTCTATCTTGTGAGCATTAGATGAGTTTGTGTACAGTAAATGTGCTTATCTTGTGAGGATTAGATGAGTTTGTGTACGCACAATGTACCTATCTTTGCAGCATTATATGTGTTTGTGTACAGTCAAGGTGTCTATTGGACATGTACAAGTGGACTTTAGATACAGTCAATAAGTCTATTTGGTGTGTACAAAAGGACTTTATGTACATATGTGTGTTTTTATATCTGGGTAACCCGTCCTGAATGTATGTGCATCTTTATTTGTCTATCCAGTGAGCGCCAAACTATCTTATCGATACGTGCATGTCTATGTCAGTTTATTCAGTTCAGTTCATCTCGTAACCCATCAGGTCGTTTGGGGCACACTTAAAGACACTCCCACAAGCCCACGCACGTCTCTCTGTCCACTGCCGCCAGACGTGCCTGGGCGGGACGAAGTTTTGACCACTCAGTGATGTTCTCTGTCCATCTCTGCATTGGACGTCCCCGTCCTTTCTTTCCTGGTACAGAACCATGCAGGATGGAATTTGTAATTCCGCTAGGCCTCGTGATGTGCTTATACCACGATATCTTTTTGTCTTTTTATAGATGTAAATAAATCATAAAATGGCCCCTTTCGGTCCAACACATCCGACTTCAGCAAGCATTTTAGTACCGGGTCAGCATTCCCTCTTCGATCCCTTCTTCTTATCCAGTCTGTCCTGCTGCAGCCTGTTATGCAGGATCACTGCGTGGAGGAGTAGAAGGGTCTTGGCAGCTCTGGTTCGCTGGCCCTGATACTAGCAGTCAGCTATGGGTCGCTGACCACTGCAGCTCATGCGCTGCTCAGCATCTTGGTTTAATTTCGTTTTCCACTCTCCGCCGTATTTCAACGTTCGTGACTCTATCCTTACATATAGCATTTTAGAGTTTTCTAAAGCATTTTATGTCCATTGCATGTATATTAGCAGTAATGGCTCAAGTCTCACAGGCATACACAAGTATTGAGAGCACCAATCAGCGAATTAGTCTAACTTGTATGCTGAGGACGAGCCGCTTATCCGCCATATGGGTTTCAAACGCGAACGCGCCGCCGTTGTCTGAGCTATTCTGGCAACTATCTCAGGCTGCGAGACCTCGTCACTGATCCCAGATACTTGAACCGGTGTACACATTCGAGTTTCTGACCTGATGTTAGCTCTTCCGTGTTACTCCTCATCAGATTGGTTTCCTCTGCATTTATCTCAATGTCGTAGCTTAGCGCCGATCGGTCCAATCTACTAAAATACTCTTTGTTAGGATGACTAACGTGGCTAAGTGATCTATAGTTTTGACACATCTTTAGGTTCTCTGATTTAAGCAACGGTAAACTCACTAATTTATCCCAGAGGGTTGGAAACTCTCCTGTCCTCCACATTTTGTTACAAATGTATTTCAGAGCCTCAATTATTACCTTATCTCTCACTTGTATGAGCTATGCTGGGATATTATCCATGCACACAAGATTAGCACTAGCTCAGCCGATGTTTGATCTTCTATACCTCTGCTGGGAGGAAGGTGCAGTTCCCCAAGATATGCGTGACGCCATTATTGTGACTATTTACAAAAACAAAGGTGACCGCGAGGGCTGCAATAATTATAGAGTAATCTCGCTCCTGAGCGTTGTAGATAAGGTTTACGCCAGCATGCTACGTAACAGGTTGAGACTGCTCGTGGACAGGGTGTACCCAGAATCATAGTGTGGCTTTAGGGTAGGTAGATCAACAACGGATATGATTTTCTCGCTTCGCCAAATCCAGGAGAAGTGCAGAGAACAAGGTCAGCCGATCTTTATGATGTTTCTAGACCTCACCAAGGCCTTCGACTTGGTTAGTAGAAAGAATATATTGTAACTCCTGGAGAAGATCGGCTTAACCCCCCCCCCACCCATTTTCCTGACGCTGCACCCATCCACAAAAAAAATAAATAAAAAAAAAATAAAACAAATTGCGTAGGAGAATAACTTCTCAAATAAGACCTCATTTGCCGTGTTTGTCAATGCCAAATTCAAGGCCTCAGTTATCGTCTCAATAGCTGTCTCTTCGTTAGGAACCAAGAGAGGTGCGATTCTTCCTCCCATCATCGCTCACAAAGTCTCCACTATCTCTGGGTGGTTCAGCTCCTGAAAGTCAAATCTTAGTCCAGGTACCTCCCTGTTCACAACTATCTTAAGTCGGAGACGCATGGTCATCATCACTAAGTCGTTGTCGCTCCCTTTATCAGCTCTTGTGAAACTCCTCGTCCGTGCGCTATTGATGCTGGATCTGAATCCGTTGAGTACGAAGTGAATTTGTGTGAAGGTATATATGTCTATCATAACATCAGATGGAAGATGCAGGAAATAACATGCAGGATAGCCGAAACAAAATCGGTTTTACAGACCATGCAATTAGTATTATTGTGCAACAAAACCTTGTCGCTGGAACTGAGAAAGAGAGTCGTTGGATACTACCGTGGAACCAGTACTGACATATGACAGCGAATCATGGACAATTATCACGAAAGCAACGGGGAATGGATTTACAGAAGACTGATGCGGATCCAATGAATTGTAAAGAATGCTAGTGATACAGTCTTAGCCTTAGTCGACCTGTACTTCTACAGGGGCATAAGCCCATGTGCAGGTCCCATCTTAGTCGACCTGTACTTCTACAGGGACATAAGCCCAAGTGCAGGTCCCATCTTAGTCGACATGTTCTTCTACAGGGGCATAAGCCCATGTGCAGGTCCCATCTTAGTCGACCTGTACTTCTACAGGGACATAAGCCCACGTGCAGGTCCCATCTTAGTCGACCTGTACTTCTACGGGGACATAAGCCCATGTGCAGGTCCCATCGTAGTCGGCCTGCACTTCTACAGGGACATAAGCCCATGTGCAGGTCCCATCTTAATCGACCTGTACTTCTACAGGGGCATAAGCCCATGTGCAGGTCGCATCTCTAATGTTAGTTGGATGTAGCCAGGAGAAAATTTACGACTTAGCGAACTAGGCTCGGGCAGCTTATTACTCCCCTATATATGGTGGTTAACTGATGTGCGAGTCCATCTTAATAGACTCAAACACTAGAACAAAGTAGACCCGCATCCCGTCAGGCGCCATATATGCTGTTCTTAACAAACCCCCTAACCATGACCGATGTGATGACATGTCACACAGCTAGTCGCCTCCTTCGACGTGCTCTCTGTGTGGCAGTGGTGCTATTCATGTCATTGTCTCACAGTACTCGAGGAAATACAAACACAAAGACAACGTATTGCAAGGACCAGAACAAGGCAGTCATTCCTTCTTGGGCATGTTGTGAGAAAACGTGTCTTAGAGAAAGTCGTGACAATGCGAACGATAGCAGTAAAGAGAGACAGAGGAAGGCCGAGAGAGGAAATGCTGGACAGCCTGAGAGAATGGCATGGGAGACGATCAACATCAGAGTTGGTAAGCAAAGTGGATGGAGGTCCATGATCGCCAACGGCAACCGGCAGGGCACCTGATGATGATGATCTAAGTAACATAATTCCTTTTTATTTATATTTTTATGATGAGCACAATTTTAACGTCCGTACATGTGCATGTGTTTGTGTTGTGAGAACCAAATTACCTTATTGACATTAATATGCGCATACCTGGTGATGTAATATATTAAATAATCAAATGGACACAACACGCAGGATAAATTTTACTCATATCTGACATGGAGGGTCGCTGGGGTCGAGAGTTTAATCATTGGCTTCTCCAAGCTATGAAGAAAAACGGTGGAGAATTGAATCGAATCTCACAGTTCCCAATCGACCGCTGGTCTCAAGGGTGATGTGACTAGGCTACGTGCATCCTGAATTACCTTCAGTTGTCTCGATTTATCGTCTTGCTAGTGGACCAAGGCAGTTCGAGACCAGAGATTGAGGTTGATGACCACCGCAATTTCTTTCACCCTATAACACACATTCAATGCACGTTACATCATCAAGGCAAAACTGTTTACCGCTTTTGGATTATGGATATGACTCATTGCTTATGATGACAACCAAGAGAAACAAGTTCAAAGCCTCATAAATATGATGGCTAAAGAAGGTCGTCCAAGTAAGAAAAAGAGACAAGCTCCTAGAGCATAAAAAAAGGTCGGCTACGACAGCAATCAAGTTAGCAAAAAGTCAAGTATTCAGATCACAAGAACAATCCAATGTCCTCTCGGGTAACGACATCAGAACGTCTATAAAAGACAACGGACTAGACTGGAACCAAGCCAATATGAAGACAACGTATAGAGTGGACTGTAGCTCAACATCTTTAGACATAAGAGCAGCGGCTAAGAAAATGTATATACGTGTGAGTAAGATTATATAATCAAATGTCAATTTCGTATATGCGTTTGTCTTTGTATCTGTTCTTTCATTATGTACTAGAAATATAAAATCCGTTAAGGTAGAATTCGTCCCATCTGTCATGTCGTTTCCCTAATATATTGATTGGTACAGATTCATATTCATTGGAAGAAGTACGCTCTGCAATTAAAAGCCTGAAAAAGGGAAAGTCCCCAGGATGCGATGATATCCCAGCAGAGCTAATACAAGCAGGAGGAGAGGCATGTGCTTGAGTCTAATGTAACAGTTCCCGCCGGAGCAAGGGGAGTTTAGGATGCCTGAACATGTTAAAGCTTAAAGCTACATGAATGCATGTCAAGGTCACTCACTGTCTCAGCAAAGGAGAACAGAGTTGGGTTAAGGAATGTGGACAGGTAGAAACTGACCACTGGCCTTCCGATTTTGGTAGGGGGAGATTGATTGACAGACGAAATTGGCAACGGGGCTTGCTGCGAGAGAATGAGTGACAGGTGTGCAAAGTGTTTCGTTCCAATTGGAATTGAAGAGGACCATACCTGAGATCGATTGGTCAAGCTCTGGCCTTGCTTGAGGATATATAACTCGAGACAAAGTTTAGCTCGAGGGGCTGGGGAGAGAGACAGGCTGGAGAGAGAGAGTGGCTGTATGGAGGAGAGAGAGAGACTGAATGTGGATAGTATGTTTAACTCACCGACTTAGATAGAGGAGCGATTGATTGACGGTTGGACGAATGTTTAGTGATAGAACAGGATCGCTCAAATAGGTGTGTGAGTTTTGCATTAATAGATAATCTGAACATGTGTTTGTAAGCAAGGACACATTGTGAACGAGTTATGTCGAGATCGCCCGCCTGAGGGGATTTCAGTGAGGAAGAGTATTTGATAAGGTGTGTTGAAGACGCAGTTAAGGCGATGTGTGTGGGATGTAATTGCAAGGCAATAGAACTGGGTTTTTAGATAGTTGGGAATTCCATCAATAGCTAATGCTTACAATTCCCGTTTTAGTTAGAATGTTTAGTTAAGAGATGTATTATATTGTGTTTGTAATTTCTCTACTCATTCTATGATATGAGTATGATTTAATAAATATGCCACCTGCTGTGTGATATGTCATTTACTGAGTATGGTCATGATGATGTGGATGAGTGTGAGAATGTTCTAAGATAGATCACGGCCAAGGCAAACAGTGGGATCTGCTACACGTTATTATTATTTTGGTGCCGTGACCAGGATAGTTATAGTTTTATAAATATAGTGTGTAGCTACAGATCTTTAATTGCCTGTTTAACACAAGTGTCGCAGTTATATATAACTTGTGTGCGTAGTTAGGAATAGAGGAGTATCTAGTGGTTAGAGTGTTAGAATCATAGACAGCTTTTCCAATCATCTGACTGGTAAGTGTGACATTTTTCTTCCACCCATTGTTGTATTATTGACAAGACTTTGTGCGTACTTGACAGTCTTATAATTTTTTTGGGTGGGCCAGACGGGTTTATTCAATATGTCGAGGTTGGACAATGTTAAACAATGTTATCATTGTCTAGCTTTTGGACATTTGTCTATCGGATGCCCTAATATTCTTCGGAATATTAACAGTTCCTGGAGAAGAGGACTGTTTGTCAAAAACAAGCCTTTCATGGCACGAGCTACAGTCAGCGATAAGTGGGAGGACAAAAGTCAACTACAAAACCAGCTAAGAGAACTAACAGGCAGAGTTATTCGGCTGGAACGGCAGGAAAAAGATCTCCAATGGAAGCTGCGACAGCTGTTGCAACAGTTTGAAAACGGAGCTTTCAAACCAGCTAGGAAGGAGAGAAGAAATCAAGAAATCACAGAAGTAAACACGGTCCAGTATTGTGGAAGGGGACAGAGGGGTAGGAAAGTGAGTAGGAAGCCCGTACTACTTCCACATTCCGATCCGTGGAGGGACAGAGGTGGAAATCTCAGGACGGACGTGTGTGGACGACTGGAAAGAGGTTGCGAAAAGCGTAGGAGTTTGACCCAGGTGCAGAGGCCAAGTCAAGTGAGAGGAGGAGGAATGGTTGGGCAGAAGTTTGAATCGGGCAGATTCTTAGCCCACAAGAGGTCTTTTGCACGGTTACAGATGGAGAGGCAGAACAGGAGCTATCAAAGAGACTTTGAGCACGAGGCGGATGGACAGAAAGAAAAAGATACAGGTTTTGTGTATCCAGAAAAGTTAGGGACGGAGGGCAGGTTACGCAATGCAAACGAGACAAACGTTCGCTCAGAGGTCCAGATAAAATGTTACCGCATCGGACAGTGTAGGCCGAGAATTCAGGAAGAGGGTATTACGTCGATTAACATGGTCGGGCGTGCTGAAAGGAGCCAAGTTTACCAGGAACTTGTGGTCAAGCCTGGTAGAACATTAGTTAAAGTCGACGAAGAATTGAACAAGGAAATAGTCAAAGATTCGTCAGATAAAGAAGAAAGGAGAGGAGGAGGAATGGTGGCAGGACCAGCTATGGTTTCGTGCCCACCCAAGCCAGGTTCTAGCCATGCGGGAGAAGTGGTTGAACAGACCGAAAGAAGGGACAACCTTTCGGCCACCGAGGAAGGAAGTGGGAATGACGCACAGTTGGAATGTGAAACGGACGCACCGGTTAAGAATACTCGTGCAGCCAACAAAGGAGGAACAGAGTTTCTAAGGAAAACGAAGAAACGGGAAAGACAGGTTAACCACAGCCAGGACAGCGAACCAGTCACCGAAGCAAAGATGAAGAAAAGATCTCAGTTCGAGATAAGCCAACAGTCAAACGAACAGTGTGAAAAGTTTTTCCCACAAATAGTGAATACAGATGGACGGAAGGCTGAAGTAGCGGACGATGTAAGTGTACGTAACACTACCAGAGAACCGGTGGGTACGAACCAAACAACCGTGAAACAAACAGACCAGACGATGGGCGTTTTACAGGAGGAAATCGCGCAGCAATCAGAGACAGCTGATGGGGCAGCGCATAGTCTGGTTAAAATAAGCAGTACTGACAAGGAACGGTTGATGCAATGTTTACTGACGCTAGCCAAAAACATGGAAATCAGAAATGGAATTAGGTAAAGTCGTGTGGAGTACTTACTCACATGGGCTATCATGTGAAACTCCAGTTAATGTATGCATTTGCATAACATTTGTTTCATCTACCGTTATCCTTGGGAAACGGAGATTTGGATAATTAGGGGGTAGGGTATAGAGATGGAGGAATGACTAGATGTTAAAAAATTCCTTTGAATTCGTTGTCTCAAGTAAACGCCAGACAATGAGCGTACCACGGACGGTCAGTCTGAAGCTAGACTGACCGAGATCAAAGGGACATTTCCGACCAGAGAAACGGACAGAACGAACAAGAGACGCAGGATAGCTGGATGCGCCAGGTAATGATTACGCGACGCAGGGTAACACGTGGACGTGATGTTTCGGTCAAAATCTGACCAGGTAGCTTTGATTCGGGGAATTTGTGGAAACAGCGGTAAATTAGTTAGATCAGAACACTCGGTTTTGATTCCTCGTGACAAAGACTGCACCTGGACTAGTAGGGTTACAGCATGACGTAATTCGACAGGTGGACGATTCGGTTTTTGACTTTTGACTCAGACATAGTTTAGTATCTGATTAAATTAGAACTTAGTCATAGTTTAGTGACATAGTTTAGTATCTGATTAAGTTACAACTTAGTCATAGTTTAGGGACATAGTTTAGTACCTGATTAAGTTAGAACTTAGTCGTAGTTTAGTATCTTATAAAGGGGGCATTAACAGGTGCTCATCTGTGGGGCACGAGCAGGAGTGAAGGTTGATGGCACTTGGTCATAAGTATGCGTGCAAATATTTTGACATTTGTATTTATTGTTTGGGTTTCGACATTGTATGCAATGCATTTGTCTTGTGTTTTGTTGTTTTTTTTTGTTGTTGTTGAATCATCATGTTTACAGGTATTTGATACAGGTTATTTAGGTGATCTACAGAGCAGTATATCTCATCCAGACTGTAGGCCTCCGCAAGCACAAGTCACCACGAGTTCCAGAATCACATGTATGTGGAGTCTTTGCAGAGAAGACTACATTGATCAGAAGTTTTAATATTGACTATGACATATGTTGTCAAATATCGTTTTTGTGGGAAACATAAAGAATTTTGCTGTTTTCTTTGAGAGGGGATAGCTGTCAAGAAGGACAGTGATAACTAGCCTGAGGATAACCCACGTAAATTCGTGGCCTCACAGGAGTTAGTATGAAGTGAATCGTCGGCCAGGCGTGTAATGAGACCGCCTGAGAAAATTGACCTGAACTGGTCGAGTGTAACAATGAAGGTTCGTGTCCTTAGAGGAAGGCACGGGAAACAGGGCGAGGTATGTTGACCTCAATGAGTAAGGAGAATTCCTTAAGGTGTTTCTGTTTTGATGAGTTAAAGGTCCCGCAGGGACAGACTTAGGTGAATTTGACTGTAAAACGATGTAAAAGTGTTGGTTTGTGTTGTAAAAACTCCCAGCCACAGTGTTTTTCTTCTGCTTGTATTGATTGTGTATGTATTACAAAAAGTTTATATGTATCAAATGACATGTCTTTTTATGCATGTACGATGTGAGTGAAGTTGTAAACAGGAGTAGTGTTTACATTTTGGATAGTAGAGACGAAAATGGTGGTCATTTGCCAGATGAAAAAAATGACCATCCATGTTTCGGTCTGTAGTTTAGGGAGGTAATGTAACAGTTCCCGCCGGAGCAAGGGGAGTTTAGGATGCCTGAACATGTTAAAGCTTAAAGCTACATGAATGCATGTCAAGGTCACTCACTGTCTCAGCAAAGGAGAACAGAGTTGGGTTAAGGAATGTGGACAGGTAGAAACTGACCACTGGCCTTCCGATTTTGGTAGGGGGAGATTGATTGACAGACGAAATTGGCAACGGGGCTTGCTGCGAGAGAATGAGTGACAGGTGTGCAAAGTGTTTCGTTCCAATTGGAATTGAAGAGGACCATACCTGAGATCGATTGGTCAAGCTCTGGCCTTGCTTGAGGATATATAACTCGAGACAAAGTTTAGCTCGAGGGGCTGGGGAGAGAGACAGGCTGGAGAGAGAGAGTGGCTGTATGGAGGAGAGAGAGAGACTGAATGTGGATAGTATGTTTAACTCACCGACTTAGATAGAGGAGCGATTGATTGACGGTTGGACGAATGTTTAGTGATAGAACAGGATCGCTCAAATAGGTGTGTGAGTTTTGCATTAATAGATAATCTGAACATGTGTTTGTAAGCAAGGACACATTGTGAACGAGTTATGTCGAGATCGCCCGCCTGAGGGGATTTCAGTGAGGAAGAGTATTTGATAAGGTGTGTTGAAGACGCAGTTAAGGCGATGTGTGTGGGATGTAATTGCAAGGCAATAGAACTGGGTTTTTAGATAGTTGGGAATTCCATCAATAGCTAATGCTTACAATTCCCGTTTTAGTTAGAATGTTTAGTTAAGAGATGTATTATATTGTGTTTGTAATTTCTCTACTCATTCTATGATATGAGTATGATTTAATAAATATGCCACCTGCTGTGTGATATGTCATTTACTGAGTATGGTCATGATGATGTGGATGAGTGTGAGAATGTTCTAAGATAGATCACGGCCAAGGCAAACAGTGGGATCTGCTACACTATCACAAGCTGTGTAAACAAATATGGCACAGTGGAAGAAATCAATTTATATTCCCCTCCCCAAAAAAAGGCAACCTGAAGCTGTGCATGAACTAACGAACTATCGCACTGATCAGCCATGCTAGCAAGATACTCTTGCGAATCCTATTAAGAAGGATAGAGAAAAGGTTTCAATCTGAAATTCACGTAGTCCAGGCAGGTTTTAGGAAAGACAGAGGGACTCGGGACCACATATTCAATTTAAGGAATATATATGAAAAATGTAGAGAGTTTATTGTAGACCTGTACACATATTTCATTGATTACACTAAGGCCTTCGACACGGTAAAACATCAAAATCTGTGGAGAATCATGAAGGAAATGGGGTTTCCTTTGCATATAGTCCATCTCATTGAAACATTATACCAAGATCAACAAGCCGCTGTCCGAGTATCTGGGCAAACATCAGATTGGTTTGCAGTACAAAAGGGAGTCCGACAGGGATGTATCCTCTCACCTTATCTGTACAACATATATGCGTAATGTATAATGAGAAATGTGCGAGAAGATGAGAACATTGAAAGTTTCGACCCATTTACGATTGGGGGGTACGAGATTCCAGAGTTACGATACGCAGATGACACAGTGATACTATCAAGAAGTGCGGAAGGGCTAGAGCAGCTACTTTCAGCCGTTAATGGACATAGTAAAGATCAAAATCTGTTCATAAACATAAACAAAACAAAGATAATGACCACCGATAAAACACAATGTCAGCATACATTTACAGTGGGTGGTGAAGAAATAGATCAGGTTACACATTTTGAATATCTGGGCTCCAGAATCGACAAAAATGGTGACTGCTCGAAAGAAATCAGAAGAAGACTAGCTATGGCAATGCAGAGACTGAACAGCCTGAAGAAATTATGGCAGGGCACCAACAAAACGATAAAAGTAAAAGTCTTGAGAGCCTGTGTTTTCCTGTGGCAGCTTATGGCTGTGAATCATGGACGATTACCAAAACTTCTAGACAAAGAATCGAATCCTTCGAGTCAAAATGTTACAAAAAGATCCTCAGAATACACTGGACAGAGAAAAGAACAAATGTAGACATTCGGCAGGAGTTGAGCATAGAGGAGAACTGGTTTATCAATTACATTTTGGCTAGACAATGCAAATACTTTGGTCACATCAAGAGACACAACAGTCCTGAGAGGACGGTGATGGAAGGTATGGTGCCAGGCAAAAGAGGAAGGGGTAGACCAAGAAGACGATAGCACAAAGATATCCAGGAGTGCCTGAGTATGACAGTGGCGGAAGCTGGTGTTTTGGCAAGGGAACGAGTTTCTTTCAGACAGACTGTGATGGGATCGACGTTCTACAAAGGACATGCTACATGATGACAGATTCATATTGATTATGAGATTGATAGCGATTAAAAAGTATGCGAGACTGCATTTGGTACACTATTATTAAACGTGTACGACGCTTCGAAGAAGGAAGTCAAGCAATCGCTTTGCCCAGTTCTACACAATAAGGAAATACAGTAGCAGATTATTTTGCTTTGCCGTGTCCTTGTAGTTGGAATGTAGAAAACGTGTGATCACTGCTTCATGACGTCCAAAAATAGTATATCATAATAAGACCATCAATATAAGAAGCTCCAGTTTCGTTACAATTGATAATTAGGAATGTATACGACATAGTGAACAATATCCTATGACATTCGTAGTTATTGAAACACACCAAAACCCATCCCTACTGTACGAAAACATACCTGGAGGCAGGATATATTTCCATAGGTGGTAGAAAATATACCAGGTATTGGAAACAAAGACTGCCAGACTGAAAAAAAAGTAGAGATACTACCCTAAGCTTTATATCGAAAAACTACCCAAGCATGGACTGGACCCATGCATACACCGACGGTTCTGTAACAAACACTACACAGAACAGAGGGACAGGAGCATTCCTGAACCTACCAAATGGCAGAAAAATAACACAGTCATTCGCTACTGGTAAGTACAACAGCAATTTCAGAGCAGAGGCAGAGGCACTGAGGGCGGCAGTGGAAGAAATAGTGACACATAAAGAAAATGAAAGCCATATAGTCCTGCTTACAGATGCTCTGGCCGTAGTCACATCGCTAAAAAGTCAGAAAAAAACTGAGATCAATGACTTAAGAGCAGCACTCTGCAAACTGTGACAGCAGTCCGCACCAAAAAGGGTAGTGGTACAGTGGGTCCCATAATACTGCAACATGCAAGGCAACGAGGAGGCATACAGACTGGCAAAAGAAGGTGCAAGACTACCACAAACAGATACTAGTATGACGTACGCAGAGTCAAAACGGCTTATCAAAGCCAGATACAAGACCAAATGGGAAATCGAACATACTGGTTACACCAAAAACCATGCCTATTACCAGTTGAACAGAAGAGAGCAGGTCGTTGTCTTTAGACTTCGCACAGGCCACAATAGACTGATGTACCACCTATTCAAAAAATTGAAGATAGGTGGTACCGACGAATACCCGTGCGGTACCGGGAAAATGACCGCTGAATATCTGCTGCTGAACTGCCCGACATACGAGGATCAGAGAGAGCAGATGTGGCCATCACCAGTGGAACTGCAAGACAAGCTCTATGGCAGTGTCGACAGCCTCAGGATGACCGCCGCTTTTTTCGAAAAAATAATGGTTACTGTCTGACTGCGTACGAAGAAGAAGAAGAAGAAGAAGAAACACACATTGTAAAACAATTGGCACATTATGCATTGTGTCTATATTCGTCTATAACACATTGCTTGTGTTGTTGTTGCTGTTGTTGTTGAAGTTCTTGATGTTGTTATTTTTGCTGATGATGATGACAAAGTAGGTCTGCGGAGTTGTTAGCGAGAATGGTGGAGGCCAGTGGCAGGACATGATCAGAAGGCTATACCACCAGTCTCCTGTCAGAATAACAGAGGCCAGTATTTACTTACTTTCCGTGTCCAAGCACCACGTTATAAATCTTGCATCAAGTATTCAGCGACATGGATTGCCTTGTCCTTGCTTCCAGCATATCACGTCTATTGCAAGTTTCATGGAGGTTGGGCAGGTCATCAGGTGGTCTGTATTCCGCCGCAATCACATGTGTCATCAGCTGTGTATCCCCATCGCTTCATATTTATATTGCACAGTGATACACTAGTTCGGAGTCTGTTCAGCGACTTCTATGTTGTGTATGGAAGATGATGTCCAGGAGCAGGTTCCTCCCGAAGTTCCATCTCTGGGGCCTGCATCAATTCGTGCCACCTCTCGATACGGTGACTTTCAGGGTTTCTTGTTTTTAGCTATGTTTGCATTTTAGTCTTGTGTTTTGTATCTGATGTAGAAACATTGAGTGCCTGGTGTCGTGCTCCTGTTCTTCTCATCCGATTTCTGCTGCGACGCTTCTTCGGATCTCAGAGGGTGAAATGTCAATTATGGTTTGTATTTTATCAATTTTGGTGGGTTTTTAGGCACCCTGATACTATCCGACCCGCCTTTTTTATTGCTGTATCAAGTTTCGCATGAGAAGAGATTTTTCCAGACTGGCGAAGCGTATTAAGCTACGGAGTAATACAAGGCAAGTGTAGATGTCCGAAGGACTGATGGTTGTGTCCACCATATTGTGACGGTCAGTTTTCTGATGATATTTTTTATTGCGTGTATCTTGCGCTTGTGTCTTGGCAGTGCGTTATGTAAGACAATGTGCGGTCTAATTTCACGTCTAGACATTTGTGAGCCGTGCAGTGTTCAAACTCCTGCCCTTGCCACCTAAACTGAAGTTTTCTTTTTGCCTCTCTGTTTCTGATGTGGTCGGCACATACCTGGGTTTTACTGGTATTTGGTTTATGGTGATTGGTGTCGTAGTATCCTCCAAGGGCATTGGGATAACTTGACACTTTACTTTCCACTTCATCAATTTTTATCTTGGGACATTTGAAATGTACGTGTAGCTCAAGGTTAAATGCTTCATTACAGGTAAGCCAATCATGAACGACTCATCTAAATATGAGATACCTGTATTTGAGAGATCAAGTGTTTCAAGAAATTAGAATTGCAGATATCTCACAAAAACCAGTTCTCTGTTATAGGACACGTTCAGATGTCGCATATTATTTAATGCGTGAAACGTGATGTCACTTCCGCTGAATGTATGTATCAGATTGTAGCTAATATCTAAACGGACTATCCTACTTGAAGTGAGGGAGAACAAGCGAAATAAATTACGGATCTTACAATTAGACCATGAATTGGACGTTCTTTTTACCATCAATAAGTAATTGACGCATGAGAGACATATCTACCCCTGACAAATCGATGTATCTAGTGTTGTCATTAATGAGTTTATCATTTATTAGAGGAATCGATCTATTGTAATCGGATACGCTGACTGTCCCAGATATGCCATGAAAACCGTCAGCACAATTCACATTACAGTCCACTTCGTCGTCTCCATGTGGACAATCATGACATCGGTCACAAACTAGGTCAGGATGTAGACAAACATCACTATTCCAACAAACACAATTTCCGGTACACGAGTCACCATTATAATTGTTTTCATCTTCACCAGTAGGACAGTCTGCTTTTCCATCGAGGACGTAATGTTGAGGAATGTAGAAAGCGTTGGGACATTTAACATATCCCTCCGAGCACGTGAAGTTTCTACAGTCATTAAAATGAGACATATCTCTACACCCCATATCAACCCCATACCTGTCTTTAAGATACACACACTAAGGAGCCCACATTTTATGATGCAAAATGTTGGAACGCGTGTTCGCTGCTTTTAGCTTCCCTATAGTCTCATGTAAAGGTCCCTCAATCTCGTTTTCCATCGTTAAGCTTAGAGAACTTTATGCATGTAGAACCATCACTATACACACAGTATACGCAGCCAAAAACCACGATTTTACACGCCTATTTTTCTACAAAAATGTTCACACCTAACTGCTGTGACAAAATTATTCATATATCTGTTATATTTTATTGTGTGATCATGTTTTATATATCAAAATGTTCAGGAATGATTGCTCTTTTTAGAAACAGTGCAATAAGATGTCTGTACAGTGAAGTTGCATGCAACAAATTATGTAATGTGTAAACAAAAATAAAAACAATAAATAATTTGTAAACATTTTTTCACTTACCATTTCATTCAAATGAATCCTTCACAATGTTGACACACAAAAATTCTTTCTTTTGATAAAATATCCATAATTACCCAATATTGGGAAGTTTCATCACTCTTGGATCAGAAATAACATTATTATGACCATTCAGCGTTGTCTGGTAAATTGAAAAATAAAATGGCACAAATTCTCAAAGAAAAAAAAAATTATCTATGTACAGCTGATTTTAATTTACATTTATTTCAAATGATGCTGTTCAAAACAGTGATTTTGATGAAGAAATGGCTGGTCTGGGCATCCTTGACAAAAAAATTTTGTCCTAACTCTAGCATTTGGAGTACTGCAAAAAATACATTGACGACACAGTGTAGACTTTTTGATAATGTGTCTTTTTCCACTGTGTCTGTTTGCATGGCTGCTGATGTAAAGTTCCACCTGCAAGCTGGGCGTCTCTGTAGCTGCAAAAAGGCGAAACTCAGAAACTAATTGCTTTTTAAATTGTAGATAGGGCTGCTTTTTTGTGTTTGCAGGCCTCGTCAGGGCATGCAAAATAAATGAATTCAGCTGAGCTACTTCAAAAATCCAAAAGAAAATTTTCTTCCACCATTTCCTTGTTCTTCTAGTGAAGGTACCATATGTTGCGACACACTGATCAACCTTATCACACCCAATCATGTGGTAGTTGTAGTTATCAATCATTGATGGTTTATCCTTCACTACACAGAGCGACTTGTTAAACGTTTGGTGGTCACCGAGGCTTCACTAGAGACAAGCAAGCATTGTTTTTTAGCCTTCTTGTCTCTGAACATCACGCAGAGGAATGCTCTTTCTATATGGAGAAACCATTTCATTTGTAAAAAGGACAATTTTGTTGTCTTGAAAGCTTGTGGAAAATCTCTGCGGTTTATGTTGACCGTACCAGTGTAGTAATGGCCATTACTGGTAAGGTACTGCAGAAGCGGATAGCTGGTGTAGAAACGGTCAGCATAAATGTGATGGCCTTTCCCACAAGGTTCTAAAAGCTTGTCAAATACTTTGACGGCTTGTTGACTGCTTGGATCTAGGTCTGGATTGTAAGATGTATTGCTGCTAAAATATATCAATATGTTGACAACATAAGCAGTGCTGCTGTCGCAGAGGCCAAAGGTTTTGACGTGGTATTTTTTTGGCTTTGATGCATTGAACATCTTATGGGCCCACCTTCCCTTCCATCCAATGACCATTTCATCCACAGAAAGTTCCTTGAATGGGTAATAGGATTTTTGAAATTGAAGTAGCAAGCTCTGCACAAATGGCTCAATTTTGGCTTTGCCCTGCGAATCAGGATTGCTTACGTGAAACATTGTATGGTACAAAGCTTGGAACTTGTCCCTCGTGAATACCTTCCTGAACCAAGGTGTTTCTGTAGTCTCATCATGTGCCCAGTAGTCACTAATTTTAGGCTTCTTTAAATAGCCGATAACAGTAATGACAACAAAGAATTTATGTAGCTCAGCCACAGTCACTGGTGACCATGTTAGAAAAATTGACCGTACTGCAGTTGTTTCTTTCATTGCCAGGCACCGTTGGGCCGTATACTCATTTACTGACCTGACAAGGTCTTCCATAATGGCATCAGTAAATAAAGCTTTAAAGCAAAATAAGGGTGATGCATTCTCTGGAATAATGTCAGGATTGACACCAGGGATTCTTGGCTGAGGTGGAATAAACCGAAAGGTAATGTGTGTGCTGCCCTCAAATACCTCCCTCCATTGCCCTTCATCACTAACCTGAGCGTCTGCCCTAGTAGTTGCAATTGGGACAGGAGACACTGTAGATGGATCTACTGTACTGCTGGTACTAGTACTAGGCCTAGGACCAGGATTCCTATCAAGAACAGATCTTGATTTGCTCCTCGTCCTCTCTTAGGCATTGGACCTTTACCCTTTCCTCTACTATGGATGAGAGACTCCTCCTCTTGCTCACTCGAACTATCCCTGGTGGCACTGTACAATAATGCATTTCTAACATCCCCTTCTTCTTCTGAATGAGAACTTTCACTGTCAGTGTCAGAAGTCATGTCATCTGTATCTTCTTCAGCCCAGATTTGAATCATCTTAGTGGCCTGAACAGCAGAAAATCGTGCGCCCCGAGAATTGGTAGAGGAAGCCATTTCTTCAAATGAAAAAAAAAGTTGAAAAAAATCGCTACTTCCGTTAGAGTATTGAACACAATGTGCCAAACTAATTTTCAAAAGCTTACCAAACCACGCGTAAGATGCTTAAAAGGACAGGAACAGGAAATGACGTTGCAGTAGTTTAAAATGTTGGATAGGAAATAAAAATATTTAAAACTTGGCGTTGGTACATTTCGAGCGACAACGCCCATTTGATGGAAACCAAATATCACTGACGCACTTTCCGATAACAATTTATTATGAATATTTCCTTCTGAATTAGAACTGTCCATGCTAAATATTTCTTTATCTACATGTCTGTCTATTTCAAGTCATGGTTGAATTATATGTGAGACACGTACTGCCGAAAATCGTGTCCCACGAGAATGGGGAGGGAGGACGCCATTTCTTCAAGTAAAAAAAAGTAGACAAAATTGCTTTGTTTACATTTTTATTTTTTAATTTAGTAGTACATAATTGATAATAATGTTAACTCACGCTCTAGAAATGGAATCTGAAATGGAATTGGTGTGGGTTTATACTAGCTGGATTTGGATTAAACCCATATTAAATACATTTAATACGTTGCAAAGAGTGCGAGACACGCTATTTGGCTTAATGTAATTCGGTGGCTGCCTAATCGTCTCGTGATTTGGCGCCGCGGATTTTAAGGTTAAGGCGCATGTGTTTTTCCTCGGCAAATACTTATTACGTACGCCCTTTTCACCATCAGTATATAGGGCATAATTACACATCTTACAAACAATTTCTTTATCGTTAACAAACTCTACAGGCAAACAAGAACCATCACAACAATTTATACCTGAACATTCAACATTAGTTACAAATGTGTCTCTATTACAATACATTTCATCTTGCCTGTTCATGCAGTGGTCGATATAGTCAAACACAAAAATGGAGGAGATGTGTGTAGGATGATCTGCCTACTCCCCGCTATCAAATATTGGAATCCTGCGTCTTTCAGAACTTTCAGAAAGTCAGTGCTGGTAATGTCGGCCAAACAGATACAATGTTGTCACCAAATATCATCCCCTGTGAGTCAAACACAATATTGTCACCAAATATCATCCCCTGTGAGTCAAACACAATGTTGTCACCAAATAGCATCCCCTGTGAGTCAAACACAATGTTGTCACCAAATATCATCACCTGTGAGTCAAATACAATGGTGTCACCAAATATCATTACATGTGAATCAAACACAATGTTGTCACCAAATATCATCACCTGTGAGTCAAATACAATGGTGTCACCAAATATCATTACATGTGAATCAAACACAATGTTGTCACCAAATATCATCACCTGTGAGTCAAATACAATGGTGTCACAAAATATCATCACATATGAGTCAAACACAATGTTGTCACCAACTTTAGCAGTTTTTGTTGTATTGGCAGCTTTACTGAAACATTCCTTCGACGATAGGCTAATTCTTATTTGGTTCATTTCCGCAGGTCTACGGGGAAGTGTTTTTTCCCACAACCCGAATGCAGCTAGCTTAGTCATGCATGTAATGTCATTCACAAAATGGCAGTCTCTTCGTCATCATTATCATTCCAGGATAACAACCACAATCCACATTGGCCGTAACAACCACAATCCACATTGGCCGTAACAACCACAATCCACATTGGCCGTAACAACCACAATCGACATTGACTCACCAGAAAGTAAACAACACTCAAATGATAGCGCGTCAATATGAATGGACGAAATATAGTTGCAAACAGGAGTGACCTTTGACAATGATTTAACACGCTTGTTGAGTCTAGAATAATGCCAATGTAATTTCGTGGGACATTTGATGCAATCGTAAAAATCTCATCCTCCGAACTACCTTTGTCTTTGACAAACAAAATCAGAATACATTTTAAATACAAAACCATGCTCTTCATTTATTGTAATGGCAGTTAAATAATCACCTGAGATAATACATAAATGAAAGGCTTCAATCAAGCTAATCTTTGGTTATTCAGTCAAAATTGTATAGCAAGAGAGATAATCTGAGCTCTCAATATGTTTAAACAAAAGCCATCCTTCCTTACGCTGGTGGCAATGTGCCATATTTAGAATATGAGTGGTCGCCTCATGTACGTAGACCGGTACGTGAAGAACGTCTCCCAGATACATCATTTGGTCTCCATGATCACCAAAACAAATATATTCATTTCTCTATTATGCTGCTGGACGCTATAGGCCATATTCATACTTTTGTCATGTGTAAGTCGTGATGCATCAATGAATAGCATTTCAACGTGTGTTTCGCATTTTCCCTGACCTCATACATTTCAGAAAAGATATGTTTTATTATGTCGTCCCAAGAATCCATTTTTCCTCTAGTAGTTTAGAACTTCCATGATTTCACATCAATTGCTTTTTCTATGTCGGCCATGTGCTGTATTTTTATTATGAGGCCCGCTTCCACGTGGGTTGAGAATATAAGTTCTTAATATGGTTTATGGTATTTTCTCTAAAGGCATAGTCTAATTCCTCCCCTTTAGTATATAATTATTTTATGTTTGTTTCCACAGTAAAAACTGGCTATATTCCCATCTACATATTTAAGTCCGCATGTTGATTTTTCCTTTTGAAATGGTCTTCCTTGGCGTATGTACTTCTGATATATGGTTTAAGTTTCTTCTTGGGGGCGGTTTATGTTAATTCGTTTCATGTGAAAGTGTATGAACATATACTACGATCGGTGGGGCTGAACAAGATCGTCCTGCAAGGCACTGTGTCAGGGAAGCGTGAGAGAAGGAGACCAAAAAAAAGAGATATAAAAGAGTTCACGGTGAAGGTCTATAGCTTAAACTGCCCTGGCGAAAAATCGAGACCTAAGACAAGAACTGGTTCGACAAACTGCAAAAACGGTGCATCAACGAATCTAGGTTACGGGGCTGATGATAATGATGAACGTGTATTTGCCTGATCATTTTTCCTGTTAGATTGAGAATTGTTTTTTTTTCTCGGTGATTCCCAAAGTTGTGGAAGTCTTACGTCGCTTTTAGTTCATCGATTATAAATCCTGAGACCTTTGCTCTATCCAACGTATGCATTGTTTTCGTTGCTGCTGTTGCGCGGGCTTCGGTGCCGTATTACAGAGCTTCTCTTACTGCATTTGTTGCTTCCTGCATTCATGCTCTTACGGCCCCACTGTTTTTAGATTTGGTACATACGGCTTGACCGTTGGCGTGGGGTGCCTGATGGATATACGGTTTGAAATGATTTGTTCGATCGTTGATGAAGAGGATTCACATATCGGGAATAATAAAACTACTGAGGAACCCCTTGTCGTAGTTTGGTGATTTCGCTCTTTTATTCCTCTGTTCTGCCCTCGTACATCATACGACGAGCTAATCTTTGTTTTAGACGAACATTTATCACCTTATTGCAGACCATACTAGTTAATGCATTAGTTCTTTCTTCCAGACATTATCAAAAGCTGTGGCCAGGGCAAATGTTGCTAATGTATTTAGATATTGTCTGAAGGACATATTGGATTTCCTAGGCCAGATAAGTGATGTGCCCGGTGGTAAATGTATGCTCTGCATCCAGACTGACACTCGTGTATGATTCTAATAAAATCAAAGAAATTGAGGTGCCTGTTTTTCACTAGTCCTTCCATTAGCATTCACAGACAACTGATGAGGCTGATGAGGTAGAAGCTGGTTTGATTTTCCTTCGGCCTCTCCTTCTTGAAGATTGGGATTATTACTGCGTTTTTCCATCCTGTTCAAGATGCACTCTCCAAGAAGCCACGGTGTTTTAATGGCGTCTCTGTGTGTTTATCCTTTCGGAACATGTTTTAGCTTGATATCAATTATTCTCTCAATTATTTTCTGCAGATTTTCAAATTGTGTACGATTTTCTATGGCGTTTCTGTTTCCTTTTCTAAGAATCGACGTCACTGCACTCCGAACATGCTCATAGCTGCTCGGTCTCTCCCATCAAATGGCGTAAGGTATGGATGCTGATGTTCCCTGTAGGTCGCTGGCTGTACAGTCTCCAGCGCCACCCTCTGATGCGCCTCACTCCGCTCGAACCTTGTTTAATGTCAACACTTTGCAGTTTGTGGATTTAAGTTTAATCTATTGTGGTGTTCTCATCTAGTAGGCGGTCATTGATTGATTTCAAAATGTCACTCTATTCATCACTAATGATGGTAGCTTGTGAAGCCATGATGTCAGCTCTTTCATTGTCCTGAACCCCGGCATGAGTAGATCCATGTCAACGCCTGTAGATTTTAGGCCTCAACAGCTGCTTTCCACTCGTATCTAAACCATCCCTTCTGTACTTTCTAATGTACGGCTTGCGTGCCTGTCATGATGACTGATCTTGTGGCGTACCCTTTTGAGCTATTATTATTGATATTATAATTTTTATTTTGAATTATTAGTGTCATTGCTAATTATTATTATTATTATTAATAATATAAGTATTATTAATGCTTCAATTATTGTTTACGTTGGTGGGGGATATTTAAATCCCATGCAAAGTTGGTCTGTAAAAATACTAAAACGAACTTTTACCAAGGAAAGTCCCAACATTAGGCAGCTTCAGTCGTGTTACGCCAAAACTTAAGAAGATGAGAAACTGCTCGGCACAAGTTCACATCGAAAACAACATGATTTTCCTTGTAATCGTGTATGGATGCACTGTTTAGATCCGATGAAACCAATAGGCAGGGACGCTGCAGTGAACAATGGAACGACGAACAATGACCGTATCTCTACGTAACCGAATTCGCATGACTTAAATAAGCGTCAGACCTTCTCTAATGGCATTCTCTAAAAAAATACACATGAGACAGGAATGTGCAGCGCACACCTGACAACAGATTGGTCTCAAAACGTGATTTTATGTTGGTTATAAAGCCATACGAGCTCACAATGACCCAAACCGATAAGATGGAGATACGGACTAAGTAGACATGGTGATAGAACAGTGTGCATCAATGCAACCACATGTAGTTAAACATGAAATCAGTTTAAACAATATTTGATCGCATGGCATTGTTTACTTTATGTATTATTTGCAACTACCACGAATAAATTATACGTATGTATGCATTTTGATAACCTTTTATTTACTCGGATATTATTTAAATGTATATTTGTTGTATACGTGAATTGCATCCATTTACCATGTTAACGTTTTCGTAGAGGTACATTGCTGGAACCGCTCTCCGTTGAAGGCTCGTTTGATCCAAACAATTGTATACACGACTATAACAGACAGGGAACTACTTTACAACAAATAACGAGAGACGAATCCAATGAATCTCTTTATGAAACTAAACTAGAAAGCTCAATGAATTGATGAAATACTTAAATAATTCATTTATAAACTAGAAAAATATGCATATTTTACTATTTATATATGTAAATAACATCTACATCACTGGTACTTGACCAACTAACCACATCAAGGTAAATCACTGCCTGCATGTAGAAGATGGCAGCTGACACACAATTTGTTTAACATGTATCACACTGTAAAAGATAATAAAAGTGAGAGCGGACACACAATCTTGGAGACAACTAAGGTAAACGTTATTGGGTTTTGCTGGGGGAGGAATATCAAACGAATAATGACATTTCTGGTGACAAAGATGATTGACCAAGACAAACTTCTTTTCATATTACTATAGTTTTTAGTCAATATTCGTCATTGATACCATATGCTTGACTGTGTCGTTGGGAACCTTTGTTGATAAATTATGTTCTTTTAATGATAACTTGGGTTTGATTACACATATCTCTTCTCCACTGTTCTGAACCAAAATGATGTATTTCTTGGAAGCTTCTAAATGTCTTCTATGAAGATATCAGAAAAAGTATTGCACAGGTTTTGCAGCATTGTCATCACTCTCTGTTTGATGTGTTTTCTGATTTGGACTGCACTTGGTATAAAGAATAATTGAACATAATAAACATTTAAGGTCTACCGTTTCTTCGCTCTCCAAGAAACAGTTGATAGTCAGTGGTTGCAGTAAATTTTATCGTCTTATATTAGACGTACCGAAACACTTTAGAGCAATCAATATCATCATTAATTTTAATTATTGAAATAGTTACTGGTGGTGTATGATTGGTATGTTACACTTAAATATCGTATCTAGCATTAAGTATGCAATTGAGAGAGCATGAAATGTTGCCCGATTTCTTTATGAACTATTGCTAAACAAAACTTAACACCTGAAAAATGTAATCATATATTTCTTAGTGCAACCTATTTTTATGTTACGGTTACATTTATACGCACAACGCTTTTTTTATACATAAAAAATATAGCTCTAATCACAGTCAACATCTGGTTTATCAGTTCTTTTATTTCCACATTATACGCTCTAAGAGGTTGATATGCATTTTTCAAACAAAGCAGGTGTCATCATGACGCTATATACACCACCATATTGTTTCTAGTGTTGACACTGGTTATGACCACGCGTGCTTTCTCTGACCTCGTATGTCGGGAAATTGTGCAGCAGTTGTTTGGGGGTCATCTTCTCGGTACCGAATTTTCATTCATCAGTAGCACATATCTTCAATTTATTGAATATATCGCTCGTACGTCTCTTCATTTCGCCAACGACTAAATCATTTGTTTACTCCATAAAATAATCGGCAGAAGAATACATGTATCGTATTGCATATGTATGTACATTTGTAAATATATATATATATATATATATATCATGTGGCTGCAGTAATCACACCTCTCACAAGGGTAAACAAAGCAATCATTTGTCTACATTATACATACCTCTCACAAGGGTAAACAAAGCAATCAAATGGCTGCAGTATACACAACTCTCACAAGGGTAAACAAAGTGTACAATCCCGTGGGTGTTTTGTTTGTATTATCTCCCTTGTATCGTATAAGCGGTTCTGGATCTTCCGATACTGGCAGTACAAGCTCTACACCTGCAAGTATTTTTCAACACGAGTTATCCCGTCGAGCAGAGATAAATATTTATCAAGTATTTCAATCAATTAATTTTTGCAGCTACTATTACTTTCACTTCTCATTGTTTAATGGTCTCCTAATTTAAGACCGCTCATCATGCGACCCCATTACATAACTAAAGTAAAACGACCACACTAGCGTCCACTTCTACTTCACGACTTCCTAGTCAGACATATGATATGGTTTTGTTTTTTTACCATACATATTGACATCATTTTCTCAGCCGCAATTTTGATTAAAACAATTTAATTGCAAGCCCTGACGTTTCAGTACTATTCATCCCACATGTATTTTCGATATAAGTATATAGGGTGAGTTAGAGTTTTTGTTGAAAAGTATGCAAAAGAGCAATGATCTCATATTTTCTAAAGCGTTATATTAAACGTGACAACATCAACTAGAACACATCAGATTATCATAGAAAGGCACGTTTATGTCAAACAGCAAAAATGAAGATTTATTATAAATTACAAATGTTAAGTCATGACACACATAACAGATACAGTAATAATGGTCGCCCGTCCCATATTTTAAGCCGTCTAACAAAACATAATTACTGCCTAAAATACAATTGAAAACACAATCCAACAAAGAACCGTATGGAACATTCGCAAGATATAAGAATATAATAAAATACATTCTAACCTAGATTTTGTTCAAACAAAGGCAAGCCATATTTTGCTCAACATAAATGATGTTTACATAATTGCAACACCGACTCTTAAATACCAAATTTATGGTAACTCACAAGCAAAGCGTGGCAATTAACACTAGCGACATGAGAGAAGTTAGACACTTAGGAGTGTAGTTGACAAAAATATGAAATGGATGGTAAAACACAAGCACATGTTCACTTACCACTAACAGCATGAGAAAACTAGAAAACTAGGAGTACACGTGACAGAAATATAAAATAGATAGTAAAACACAAGCAAAGTGTCACTTACCACTAGCGACACCAGAAAACTAGAAACCTAGCAGTGCACGTGAAAGAAATATAAATTAGATGGTAAAATACAAGCAGTGTCGCTTACCACTAGCGACACGAGAGATTCTAGAAACTTAGGAGTGCATGTTAGAAAAATATAAAATGAATGGTAAAACACAAGCAAAGTGTCACTTACCACTAGCAAAACGAGAAAACTAAAAATCTAGGAGTACATGTGAAAGAAATATAAAATGAATGGTAAAACACAAGCAAAGTGTCACTTACCACTAGCAAAACGAGAAATCTAGAAATCTAGGAGTACATGTGACAGAAATATAAAATCGATGTAACACACAAGCACAGTGCCACTTACCACTAGCGACAGGAGAAAACATAAAACCTAGAAGTACATGTGACAGACATATAAAGAAGAAGAAACACAGAAGCAAAGTGCCACTTACCACTAGCGACAGGAGAAAACCTACAACCTAGAAGTACATGTGACAGACATATAAAAAGAGAAGAAACATAGAAGCAAAGTGCCACTTACCACTAGCGACAGGAGAAAACCTAAAACCTAGAAGTACATGTGACAGACATATAAAAAAGATGTAACACAGAAGAAAAGTGTCACTTACCACTAGCGACAGGAGAAAACCTAAAACCTAGAAGTACATGTGACAGACATATGAAATAGATGTAACACAGAAGAAAAGTGTCACTTACCACTAGCGACAGGAGAAAACCTAAAACCTAGAAGTACATGTGACAGTCATATAAAATAGATGTAACACAGAAGAAAAGTGTCACTTACCACTAGCGACAGGAGAAAACCTAAAACCTAGAAGTACATGTGACAGACATATGAAATAGATGTAACACAGAAGAAAAGTGTCACTTACCACTAGCGACAGGAGAAAACCTAAAACCTAGAAGTACATGTGACAGACATATAAAATAGATGTAACACAGAAGAAAAGTGTCACTTACCACTGAATCAGACAACCAAGACCGTTCAATTAACTATGCAGACTAAGAATTCAACAAATATCGACAAATGCATCATATCACGTGCCATCATGTCCAGCTATCCCCACGTCTTTTATGTCAATTTATTTGTATTGACTTCTCTTCTCTGTGAGTTTGTCTCCCTGCCTCTACTTCTCTTCTCCGTTAGTGATTATGTCTGCCCCTACTTCGCCGTGAGTGTTTCTGTCTACCTCTACTTTTCTTCTCCGTGAGTGTTTCTGTCTGCCCCTTTATCTCCGTGAGCGTTTCTGTCTGCCCCTACATATCCGTGAGTGTTTCTGTCTGCCCCTACTCCTCCTTGAGAGGTTCTATCTGTCCCTGCTTCTGGTGAGTGTTTCTCTCAGGCCCTACTGCTCCGTGAGTGTTTCTGTAAGCCCCTACTGCTCCGTGAGTGTTTCTGTAAGCCCCTACTTCTGGTGAGTGTTTCTCTCAGGCCCTACTGCTCCGTGAGTGTTTCTGTAAGCCCCTACTTCTGGTGAGTGTTTCTCTCAGGCCCTACTGCTCCGTGAGTGTTTCTGTAAGCCCCTACTTCTGTATTTAAGAGTAGGTGTTGTAATTATGTTAAAACATTTATGTTGAACAAAATATTGCATGCCACTTTTTTGAACATGTAAAGGTTAGACTGCATTTTATTATGTTCTTATGTCTTGCAAATGTTCCATACGGTTCATTGTTGGATTGTGTTTTCAATTGTCTTTTAGACAGAAATTATGTTTTGTTAGACGGCTTAAATTTTGTGACGGGCGCCTTTATTTCTGTATTTGATATGTGTGTTATGACGTAACATTTGTAATTTATACTAAATCTTCATTTTTGCTTGTTTGACATAATCGAGTCTTTCTATGACGCCCTGACGTGTTCTAGTTGATAGTGTCACATTTAATATAATGTATTAGAAAATATGAGATCGCTGCTTATTGGCATACTTTTCAACTTAAACTCTAACTCAGCCTATAAACTTAAAACGAAAATACATGTGGAATGAATAGTACTAAAACGTAAGGACTTGTAATTTAATTGTTTTAATCAAAATGGAGGCGAGAAAGTGATGTCAATCTGTATGGTAAAAAAAAAAAACCATATCCTACGTCTGACTAGGAAGTCGTGAAATAGAAGTGGACGCTGGTGTGGTCGTTTAACGTTAGTTATGTAATGGGGTCGCATGATGAGCGGCATTAAATTTGGAGTCCATTAAACAATGGGAAGTGAAAGTAATTGTTGATGCAAAAATAAAATGATTGAAATACTTGATACATATCTACCTCTTCGTGAGGTGTCAAATCGTGTTGAAAAATACGTGTATAGGTAGAGCTTGTACTGCTAGTATCAGAAGATCCTGAATCGTTTATACATGTCAAGGGAGATAATACAAACAAAACATTCACGGGATTGTACGCTTTGTTTACCCTTGTGAGAGTTTTGATAAGGCTAAGAGAATAGTTATCGCAGGTGCAGGGTGTAGCTAAGAGAATATGGATCGCAGGTTTTATGGTCTAGCTAAGAGAATGTGGATCGCAGGTTTTAGGGTATAGCTAAGAGAATAAGGATCGCAGGTTTTAGGGTCTAGCTAAGAGAATATGGATCGCAGGTGCAGGGTATAACTAAGAGAATATGGATCGCAGGTTTTAGGGTCTAGCTAAGAGAATATGGATCGCAGGTTTTAGGGTCTAGCTAAAATAATATGGATCGCAGGTTTTAGTGTCTAGCTAAGAGAATATGGATCGCAGGTGCAGGGTATAGCTAAGAGAATATGGATCGCAGGTTTTAGGGTCTAGCTAAGAGAATATGGATCGCATGTTTTAGGGTATAGCTAAGAGAATATGGATCGCATGTTTTAGGGTCTAGCTAAGAGAATATGGATCGCAGGTTTTAGGGTCTAGCTAAGAGAATATGGATCGCAGGTGCAGGGTATATCAAGGAGAATAAGGATCCCAGTTGGAATGCAAACACACGGTTCTAATAATCCAGATGGAACTTTTTTTTTTCAGCTGAGAGGTGCAGATTTCGCAGCCTCGCTGCGTTACCTTCGTCCTTTACAGGCTGAACATCGGATAATAAGTGAAACTGATGTATTGCGCACCACCGATGCCTCCTGTACTACACTCAAAACGAACAATTAAAAAAATTGGAGATCAGTTCCTGCTGTAATGGATAAATCCGTGATACTGAACAGTTTGGGAAGTACCGTAGTTACACAACAGCAGCAGGCACTGCCGTTGGATAAAGTGTTGTATTAGTGGTAAAACAGTTTTCAATATCTTGGTTGGACTCTAAATGATCAACTTTTGAGGTGTTGGACAGAACTGCATAGACAGTACGAGTTAGTACAATCTGACAAAACAACCGGCTAGCCATCTGCACGACGATCGGATTAATGCAAACATTGGTTTGGTAATATTCCTCTACGCTTATGAGACTTGGGCAGATACAGCTAACCTTCAGCGAATGATACATGAGTTTGGAATGAGATGATTCCGAAGACTTCTAAACATCACACACAAAGACCGAGTTACACATGACGAAATGCGAACAAGAATTACAACAGCAATATGGTCTTAACTTAACTTAACTTAACTTAACATCTTTATACTGGTTTAGAAGACCCTGCAGAGTCTGTATACAACCAGTTACATTTACATCACCTTGCTCTAAAATCTATGCGCATCCAGTTTATTCTTAAATGCATTAACTGTCCCTGCCTCCACTACCTCCCCTGGCAATGCATTCCAAGCAGACACCACTCTCTGACTAAAAAAATATTTCCTAATATCTAACCTGGACCTCTCTTTAATCAGCTTGTAGCTATGCCCTCGTGTTATTGTAGGTGGCTGTATTTTAAAAAACTTGTTATAGTCTAATTTATCGATTCCTCTGATCATCTTATAAACCTGTATTAAGTCACCACGAATTCTTCTCTCTTCGAGACACTGTAGGCCGGTTTTTCTGAGTCGTTCCTCATAACTGTAATTCTGGAATCCCACTATCATCTTTGTCGCTCTTTTTTGTATTCTTTCTAGCATGTTTATATCCCATCTATGATAAGGACTCCACACCTGAACACAGTACTCCAATCTAGGTCAAACTAAAGCTTTATACAGTTTGACGATCACTTCCTTGCTCCTATGTTTAATATTTCTTTTTATCATACCTAACATTGCATTTGCCTTTTTCACTGCTACCTTAACTTGCTCACTCACCTTTCCTGTATGATCTATTATAACCCCTAGGTCCCTTTCCTTATCTATCTTTCTAATATTGTTTTCTCCCATTCTGTAATTATGTTCCATATTGGATCTACCCATGTGGATGACTGTACATTTATCTACATTAAACTCCATTTGCCAGCTTACAGATCATTCTCGAATTTTAACTAAATCCGACATCAATATATCCACTTCCGCATAGTTTTGTGTCATCAGCAAATTTTGCAATCATGGATCTCATATCAATGTCCAAATCATTTATATATATCAAGAACAAAATTGGTCCCAAAACCGAGCCCTGTGGCACACCACTTTTCACTTCACTCCACTCAGAGTACTCCTTATTTATGCCCACCCTCTGCCTTCTTCCCGTTAACCAATTTTCAATCCATTTGGCAACTTCGCCACCTATTCCATGTGATTTTAACTTTCGAAATAATCTTTGATGAGGTACTCTATCAAAGGCCTTTGCAAAGTCTAGATAAATAACATCCACTGGCTCCCCTTTATCTATGATTTTAGTAACCTCCTCCATGAATTCTAATAGATTTGTTAAGCATGATCTCCCTCTAGTAAACCCATGCTGACTATTTCTAATTAGATTAAATTTGTCTAAATGCATTACAATGTTTTCTTTGATTATTGACTCTAACAATTTACAGACTATGCTCGTTAAACTCACCGGTCTATAATTTGCCGGATCTGATTTTTTGCCTTTTTTGAATAAGGGGATCACTCCTGCATCTTTCCAATCCCGTGGAACAATCCCTTTTGTAAGTGATTGAGAACATAATATAGCCAATGGTTTTGCTAGTTGGTTTCTAATTTCATACAGCAATTTTGGGTGAATACCATCTTGACCTGGACATTTATTCACTTTCAACCCCTCCAATTTTTTAAAAACCATTTCCTCTGTAATACAGATTGATCTTAATCCCGCTGTATCCATGTCTCTTTGAAAAATATCTATAGGCTCTGGGATCTCGGAGCAGTCCTCCTTTGTGAAGACTGTGCCAAAGTACTGATTGAGCAGATTAGCAGCCTCCCTATTCTCACTTATTATTTTCCCTGTACTGTCTGTGAGACGGCCTACTTTGTCTTTCGTTCTTTGTTTATTTCTAACATAAGAAAAGAAGCTTTTACTGTCAGTCTTGATCCTCTTGTGAGACCTCTTGACAAGTGTCAAATAACGGACACTCACTTCGTACGTTTATATATCGAGATCAAACTGTCTTGGAAATTCGATCATGCACTGAAAGATGCAAAGCTGAAGACGAACGGGTAGTCCCAAAAAGAGGTGGGAGGACAATATAAAAGAATGCATCAATCGGTTGATCAGAAGAGGCAGCGGCTGTGAACCGAAACGGGTGGAGTGGGGTTGTTGTTGTGTCTTCATGTGTGCCCCAATGGTCTCACCGGTTACGGGATGACCTGATTAGACTTTATTGTGTAACAGTTAAAATCAGCTTTTCGTCTCGGCTACTGAAAGTCACGAGTTGAAATCAGGTGTTCGTCTCGGGTGCTGAGAGTCACGTGTTGAAATCAAGTGTTCGTCTCGGGTGCTGAACGTCGCGGGTTGACATCAAGTGTTCGTCTCGGGTGCTGAACGTCGCGGGTTGACATCAAGGTGGACATAATGATTTGTTCGCTTTCATCATCCTGTAAAATTTGCCCATTATCTCTGAGTAGTGAGATCAGACACACATGGTCAGGGGTTCGTATGTTAAAAATCTCTTGAAAGTTGAAAATCGGAAACAAAGTAGTATTACCAGTCAAAATTCAAGTTAAATATATACTCAAATTATGATATAGATTCTAGCCCAAAGAGAATATGTAGCAAAACGAAGACTGTGGTGCTATAATATCTGATATTGGTTATGTGGTTGGCAGAGTGGCATAGACTGTTTCTGATTAGCTGCGGGTCTACATTGCTCTAATTCACGCCTGGACCACCACCAGTCTAAAAAAAAGACGATAGTTTGTTCCACGAATGTTGGAAACAGATACAGTGATTTGCCTGGCAAGTCACCTGCGGATTTTTACCTGCCAAAACATATGAAACAACGAAAAGCAAATCTCTCTTTGACGTTTAACGATACAAGTGGACTGGAGATAGTTATAAAGACAAGATGTGTCTTTCACACATCGGCACACACACACACACACACAGACACAAAAGCACACACGCACAGACACACGCACGCACACAAACACACGCACGCACATACGCATACACACACGCACGCACCCATACATGCATATAAATACATTTAGCGATGTACACACACACACACACAACACACACACACACAAACACACACACACACACACACACCCACACACACACACATACATGAACACATACATGCACACATGTATACATACAAACATTGATAGTTTGTCCATCACAAGTGATGAAGACCACTCTCTTTGTTCAGCCGTGTGGACAGTCGTATCTCTTGCTGTGTCCGCTGAAATGGGTGATTTGGATTAAAGTGAGGAAGAACTTGCGCCTTTTGTCAACCTAACTCACAGAGCGTAAGCTACCTTTTGCCAGTGGCAAGACATTCATCGAGACGACTGGAGATAGCATAGGATGCAGATTTTGCCTCAGGGTTACCACCGAAGCCTTTCCGTAAACATGTAACCCGCAGGGTAAAAAGGTGGGAAGGCATTTAACGCAGTTTGTCGTGCCTTTTCGATAACCACAGGAGGTCGTATGGACAACACTCAGCGTGTGAGTGAGTCTGGCATCTCTCCCCAGCTGTATTCAGTTCATCATAGTAGCATCGAAAATTCCCACACGCCATATTCGTGAATGTGAACCGGCAGAACTAACCCGTGAGATACGACACAGGTATAACTAGTTTAAGCGTAGCGCCATTCAGCATACACACATACAAATGTACATTCATACATAGATCCATTCATACATACATAGATACATACATAGAGACGTACATACATACATACATACATACAAACATACACACATACGTATATACATACATACATACACACATGCATACATACACAAATACACACACATGCATTCATACATACACACATACATATATACATTCATGCATACATACATACACACATACATAAATACATAAACACGCATGCATACACACATACATACATATATACATACATGTGCACACATACATACATACACACATTAACAGACACACATACACACACACACACCTACATACATACATACATACATAAAAACAAACATACACACACGCATACATACATGCATACATATATACATATACACATATATACACACATACATATACACAAACACACATACACACATACATATTTGCAAACATACACACACATACATATAAACAAACATACATACAAACATACATACATGCAAAAATAAATGCATACACATACATACATACACACATACACACATACACACATACATACATATATGCATACATACATTTATACAAACATACATTTGTAATCATATATACATCCATTTAAACATACATACATACATAGATTCATACATATACACAAATACGCATGTATACACACATACACATACATACATGCACACAAACATGTATACATACATATATACATACATACATACATACATGCATTCATGCATACATACCAACACAGATATATGCATGCATACATACACACGCATACATTCAAACAAACATACATACATACATACACACACAACATACATACATACACACACATACATATATACATACATAAATACATACATTCATACATTGATACATTCATGAATACACACATGCATACATACATACATACATATATACATACATACATACACACATACAAACATATATACATGCATACATACATACATACACACATACATACATACATACATACCTACATACATACATACATGTATGCATACATACATATTTGCATACATGCACATACATACATACATATATACATACAAAGACATATACATACATGCATGAAAACACACATACATACCTACACACATACATACATACACACATATACATACATACATACATTTCATACATACATACCCGGAAAAGATGGAGTAACAAACGAAATGCTGATGGGCTGGGCCAAACAGCAAAGAGGAAGTTACTATCAGTCCTGAACCAAAGCTGGAAAAGAGGAATTGTGCCGCAGGCATGGAAAGATGCAGTACTTGTACCAGTAAGAAAAAAAGGAAAAGATAACAAAAATATAAATGGATACAGGCCTATCCGTCTACTGAGATGTGTAGGCAAACTGATGGAACGTATGATAAACACTAGACTGATGTGGCATCTGGAAGAAAAACACATACTAATTCCACAGCAAGCAGGTTTTAGGCAGCACAGATCCACTGATGATCAGATCACTTTCATAGCCCAGGAAATAGAGGATGCTTACCAGGAGCAAAAACACACAGTAGCGGTTTGGGTGGATCTACAAAAGGCATTTGACACAGTCTGGACATAGGGATTTAAAGTCAAGCTACGAAGAAGTAAAGTCTGTGGAAAAATGTACAATGGATCAGTCACTACCTCAAAAACAAGTACAAGGGCAGATGAGCAAAAAGGTGATACTTGAGCAGGGAGTACCCCAAGGGGGAGTACTGTCACCCACACTCTTCTTGGTGTATATTAAGAACATAACACATGACCACATCTGCTTTCTCTGGTCCTCGCATGTCTGGCAATTTTGCAGCAGATGTTCAGCGGTCTTTTCCCCTGTACCACAGGTCCATTCTTCTTCCACCTATCTTCAGCTTATTGAATAGGTGGTACCTCAGTCTGTTGTGGCCTGTGCGGAGTCTGAAGACCACGACCCGCTCTCTTCTGTTCAACTGGTAAAAGGCATACATTTTGTGTAGCCATTATGCTCTGTTTCCCAATTAGACATGTATCTGGCCCTAACAAACCTTTTGGAATCTTCGTAGGTCACACTAGAATCTGGTTGTCGTAATCTTGCACCGTCTTTTGCCAGTCTGTCTGCCTCCTCGTTGCCTTGAATATTACAGTGGGATGGAACCCACTGTACCACTACTCTTTTTCATGCGGACTGTTGGCATAGTTGACACAGTACAGCTCTTAAATAATTAAGTTCTCTATTTTTCTTTCTTTTTTAGTTTTGTAACCACGCTAAGGGCATCTGTAAACAGGACTATATGGCTCTCATTGCTTTCGCCTGTCAGCATTGCTTCTACTGCAGCCTTCAGTGCCTGTCCTCCGCTCTAAAATGCTTGAGAATGTTCCACTTGCCACTGACAGCTTTTATTTTTCGACCGTTTGTTAGGCTCAGGAATACCCCTCCCCCTCCATTATGTGTAGTGTTTGTTACAGAAGCGTCGGTGTATGCATGGGTCCAGTCCATGCTTGGGAAGTTTTTTGTTATGTACCTCAGGGTTATGTCTCTTCTTTCTTTTTCAGTCTGACTGTCCTTGTTTCCAATACCTGGTATATTTTCTACCACCTCCGGAAATATATGTTGCCTCCAGGTAGGTTTGCGCACAGTAGGGATGGGCTTTGGTGTTGTTAACATCAGTTGGGATACGATCCTTTTAAGTGACATTTATGAGTCTTCTGAAACGTTCATTTCAATGGCCTTGATTTTTTCGGGAGGCCAACAGTATTGGTCAATGTTTCGCAGATTTTTCGAAAACTCGAAGTATGTAATGATCGCATTTGTCTGCGAGGGAGAGTCGTTTATATTTTTATAGTTGTTTCAATCGTGCAAGTGGTGATGTTGTTTGTGCTAGGAGCTAGGATTTCAGGTTTTGATCCCTCTTCACTGATAAATGAATCCAGATACTTGAAACTATTCATTGTTTTAAGCGCCTGCCCAGTTACTATGATCAGAGCGTTGATTTCTTCAGAGTTGTTGTCATCAACTTTGTCTTCTCTGCCGTTGTTGTCATGCCATAGTCATGTGCTCTTGCGTTCAGTCTTTGGATCACTTACCGAATTATGTCTCATAAATTGTGCAGACAGAAAGATGTTCGGCAACTTGGTTCAAATGAATAGTTTTGTCAATAGCTTAGGAAACCGTAAGCGTTGTGAAAACTATAGAACAACCAGCCTCATTAGCCACCCTAGCAAAATCTTGTTCACAATAATTTTCGACTGACTGAAACGTCGTCGAGACCATCATTACCGAAAAACAGGCGGGTTTTCGAATACGAAGCAAGTATATCTTTAATCTACGAATACTAAATAAAAAGTAATTGAAACAACACCTATATATTACTTATATTTACTTTAAAAAGGCGTTTGAAAGAGTCTGGCATGATCCTCTATGGACAAACATAAAGATATATACCATCATGGCAACAAGTGGAGTGTTTGTGGATGGGGAAATTGGTGAATGGTTTCACACATCCGTCCGTTAAAGACAAGGATGTATACTTTCCCCGACACATCCGTCGGTGTAAGACAAGGATGTATAGTCTCCCCGACACTGCTCAGTATATTTCTTAAGTAATTATAAGTAATGGTCTTAAAGATGTTGGCACCGTAAGAATAGGGGATGTAACGATTACCAACTTACGTTTTGCGGATGACATTGGTGGGCTGGCGGGGATTAAACAAGAAATAGTAGAGTGATGGTTGTCATGACGTACCCCTGAGTTGTATCGGTTTTTCTGCAAGGATGCAGTTAGATTTGTTATCATAGTCGGGTTTCTTTCCCGGATAACGATACCCAACCACCCGGATTAGTTAATGCTCATAACACGCCATGCAACAATACGTGCATTCAACATGTGTTAATATGACATGCCATAACTTGGATGTTGGGAGAACAGTCTTGTCATAACATGAATTGGAGGAAAATAGTCTTGTCATAACATGGAATGGGGGAAAACAGTCTTGTCATAACATAAATTGTGGAAGAACAGTCTTGTCATAACATGAATTGGGGAAGAACAGGCTTGTCATAGCATGAATGGTTGCAGAACAGTCTTGTCATAACATTAATTGGGGGAGAACAGTCTTGTCATAACATGAATTTGGGGAGAACAGTCTTGTCATAACATGAATTGGGGAAAAACAGTTTTGTCATAACATGAATTGGGGGAAGAACAGTCTTGTCATAACATGAATTGTGGGAGAACAGTCTTGTCATAACATGAAAGGGGGGAGAACAGTCTTGTCATAACATGAATCAGGGGGAGAACAGTCTTGTCATAACATGTATTAGGGGGAGAACAGTCTTGTCATAACATGCACACATATGAGACAATTTGCAATGTGTTGACATGCCAAACTAATTGTCTGCTTTTGTTATTTGTTACACATAGAGATCCAGTTAGTCACAATCAATCCCTGTGTTGATCTGGAGTGCACCATCCGACATGTTGGTGGGCGACAATCAGCCTGTTCCCAATCAGCGACGTTCGTATTCCAGAGCATGCAGTAGTCTCCAAGACAGTCACCCTCGGCACTTGCACAGTGCAGTACTTTGAATAATGTCATCAGCACAGGATTAGATTTGCCTCAGTGTCCCATGTTCTTTTATCAGGATAAGTTCTCGTCCACTCAACGAAACATTTCGAAAAGAACAACAAGCATATGATACACCAAACAACATGCGAACTGGCAACAACTGGTGTGAGTTGCACTGTTAGCGAGGGTTGCAGGTTCACTGTTGTGTAAAAACCTAGTTTCGGCGACGGTGTGCTAAATGGTGATATCTAGTGTTTACTAGACAAAGGTGTGAACAAGAGATCCACTTGATGGGGGTGAGATATACATTGTAGTCAAACTGCCTACGCCAGATATATATTGCATTACTCTACGCATCCGAAAACAACACATCGATAACTGGCGTTCAAAACGGTGTCCCTGTCTACAATGTTCACAATATCGAAATTCGGTGAACGGCATTGAGGCCAAGCAGAATGCTGCAGTTTCCTCATATGTATTAGAAGCGTCTTTTATTTTTCCCACGCACTCCGATACTTCCAGTGACCTTCCGGACAGCTTTTTCTCAAGGTCCTTCAAGAAAGTTATGTTTTACATGTCTGGTCCTCCAAGACAGTTGGGTTTTACATGTCTGGTCCTCCAAGACAGTTGGGTTTTACGTGTCTGGTCTTCCAAGAAAGTTGCTTTACATGTCTGGTTCCCCAAAACAGTTGTGTTTTACATGTCTGGTCCTCCAAGACGGTTGGGTTTTACATGTCTGGTCCTCCAAGACAGGTTTTACATGTCTGGTCCTCCAAAACGGTTGGGTTGTACATAGCAGGTCCTCCAAGACAGTTGGGTTTACGTGTCTGGTCCTCCAAGACGGTAGGGTTTACGTGTCTGGTCTTCCAAGACGGTTGGGTTTACATTTCTGGTCCTCCAAGACGGTTGGGTTTACGTGTTTTACATGTTTGGATCAGAAAACTGTGTTTGTAGCCAAAGAAACGTCGTTTGTCTGCTAGTCTTGGAGTCTAATGTGCATATCGTTTCTTCGTTTAATATGTGTCTTATCTGCCATTCATTCATTCGCTAGCATTAATTATTTTTGAACATTCAGTCACTCAGAAGAGTCTCTGGGAAAGGCAATTACTGAACACCGTGTTTCGTCAGATACATGCTAATTTCATAATGTAAAAACGAACAAACCAAGCACTGGTTAACACACATGGAGATTACAGAAATACATATAAATTGAAACATTGTTAAACAATGTACATTTCTAGAGAAAATATCATACCAAGAAACACACGACATCTTAATTGTGGTGGGAACAATGAGCACTAGAACAGTAATGCAAAGCAGAGAACAAACCACACAATAGACGTTCAACGGAACAAAGAAACATCGTGGAGTAAACAACATCAGGACCATGTTCTGCGTCCACACAAAAAGGAAAAGAGTAGCGAAGATCAGCATATTGATATGAAACGCACTTGAGAATGTCACGTGCACGTAGGCAACATCCTTTGATGTGATATTATCATTTGTCAGTCTCTCCTGCGTCTTAGTGCACTGATTATTGGAATAAGCGAAAGTATGAAATGCAGAAAACATCACAACTTTCAAATGCAACTTCTGTTATGTTGTTATTTTCTTCTCGTGGTGTACTGCCTGCCAAATGAGCATTATATAACTTGGTATTGTATATATTTGTTGTTCTTAGTTTTCTTCTTCCTCGTTTATTTCGTCGCCGTCGTTCGTTCCAAAACTCGCCTTACCAAGCCCTGAAAAGAGTTTTACAAGTAGCAGGAAGTAGTCTAGAGAGCGGAATGCGTTGTCTCGTAGTTTACAGCTGAAATGCGATATGTGCAACTTTCGATCAGACACATCCGAATTCAGAATGCTATTTTTGGATACCAGGTTAGCCTTCCTGCTTCGATTCCTTCTCTTTAGCCAGTCTGCGTTGTTATAGCCTGTTATTCAGAGCCGCCACTTGGAGGTTCAGAAGGCTCTAGGCAGCTCTGAATTTCGAATTGGAGTAAACACATAGAGAATTATAGTTTTTATGTGGCAGTAGTTACCAAACTTATCCACGAACGTATTATAAACATCATCATTCATCAAATAGAATCACAAAAAAAGAAAAAACCAAGAACCGGTCACACGTCCTGTAAATTCACCGTTTAGACATACGAGCTGAATAGGCCTAAACAACTGTTATCGTAAAAACTATTCACCCACTCCCTCGTTGGATACATGTTTACGGGAAAGGCTTAGGGAGTAAACATTGAAGACAAATCCTGATCTGGTGTCCCTAAATCAGTCTAATTGTTGTTCCTTCGCTACTCTGGCAACTCCTGCGACGTCGCTCATTCCATGCTGTATCGATCAATGATGGTTCCCTGGATCAATTAGATACGTGGAGAGTGGGGACCTGCTGCACGGGCAACAGCTTGTTCTCTATAGAAAGATGCCTAAGATTATTACATGGAGGGGCCTTCAAGTTTCACCCTGCGGATTCGACACACGTGCATCAACAGTTAAACTGGGATGTTGAATGTCAAATCCGTTACTGGCAAGAAAGAAAAACAGATAAATCAAAGCAAATGGAGCGATGGGTCGAGCACTATTCTTATCTGTACGCGTGTGTCAATGTAACTATCCCTATAGTCCTTGACGCTGGCAAAAGGTATCCCAGTGTGGACCAGCTTTTCATCGAACGATCTATAGAAGATCTGAATAAATCTATTGACAACTTGGCTCTGGACAAAGCACCAGGCAGCGACGGGATCCCACCTGGATTTATCAAACGCTGTGAAAATTCCTTTCCGTATAACAGTTTAACAGATATAACAATACCTCAGAAAATGAGAGATGCTCAGATTGTAACATTATTCAACAACAAAGGTATAGAAGTCATTGTAATAACAAGCAATCTGTCTCTCTGCGTTGTGTTGTAGCCACAGTCTTCGCCAGAGTTATCTTACTGACGCTACAGAACTTGGCTGAACTTGTGTATCCGAAGTCACCGTATGGATTCAGGTCGCCAAGATCAACGATTCACATGATTTTCTATCTTCGACAACTCTAGGACAAATCACGTGAACAGAACCAAGCATGTTATGTCTCCTTCATTGACCTGACGAAGGACTTTGATTTGGTTAGTAGGGATGGACTTTTCGAAATCATCTCTAAAATAGGCTACCCAAACAAACTGCTACGATTAATAATATAGTTCCATGAGGCCATGACATGAACAGTTCAAATTTAAGGTAGAATATCACAACAATTTGGAATTAAAAGTGGTGTTAAATAGGGGTGTGTTCTAACCCCAACACGGTTCAGGATCTTCTTTACTCTGTTAATGTAACATGCATTTGGTAACGTAAATGAAGGAATCGGAATCACACTAAGTCGGATGGTAGGCTGTTTAACCTTGCAAGGCGCAAGGCCACAATGTAGATAAGGGAGATCCCCACCAGGGACTTGATATTCGCTGATGATGCTGCAATTGTCCCCCACAGTTAGCAGGAACGTCAGAGATTGATAGATCGCTTCTACGAGACTTATAAAGATTTCGGCCACAAAATAATTCTCAATAAAGTAAATATAATGTGACATGAAGTAGATGCCACGCCCAGGGATCCTTTATCAATGACAAACTCTCTCTAGAACCAGAAAAAAGAATGTTTTATTAACAATGCTTATGCTGCATTTGTGCACGTCACAACGCGTATTAGCAATAGCCAGAAACATACAATTAAAACCAATGCCGTTGTATACACCGCATGCGTTGTAAGCACACTTCTATCTGGTAGTTAGACTTGGACAAAGTATGGAAAACAAGAGCACAGGCGTAACACCTTCCACCTACTGCGTCTTTTGTTTAAATTCTTGGAATGGCATGGGGAGACAGAGTGACAAATGTAGAGGTGGACTCTTGCACTGTCTCCTAAGCTTGTACACTCTATTTAGGCAACGAAGGCTTTCCTACTATGGCTTAGTCGTGTTCGTCGCATGGAAGATGGTCACATTCCCAAAAATATATTCTTTGGATAATTGGCGGATGATACGAGAACGGTCGGCCGACCACAGTTGAGATTCAAAGATGTGTGCAAGCGTGATATTAAGCCCTGGACATGAATCTGTCATCCTTAGAAAAGGAAGCTACAAACCGATCCAGGTTGAAATGTATCCAGAATGGCCACCTCACACTTGATGAAGCGAAGTGAAGTCAAAAGACAATTCCGTAAGGAGACAGACAGCAAAAGGGAAGTATGCATTTTTGTATTTATCACTCCAAGTCATATAATCATATAGTCAGTGGTGGCTGAAATTAGCTATTAACTATCATATGTTAATATCTGGTACGTCTGCAATATACATAATTATTTAATAAATGTCCTACCTAGTAAAACAGCCAAAATACGTTAACTGAATCTAATTTTATTTCACGTTTTACCTCCGACTACCGAAATACTTTTTGTTTTGTTGTCATTTAATGCCAACATAATTAAGTTTACTCGTTCGTGTGCCCTGAAGAGGGCGTTGAAAGACGAGTTGCAGTTGCTTTCCTTACATTCCAAGCGTGCTGACGAAGGTGGACAGGGGTCTCCCAGGCTGTTATGTTATGATTGACTTCATCTGTGTGTCGCTTATTACCGTGGGGTTAACTTGCCATAAGCAAACAGCCCGTTTCCAGGAAGAATTGCGAGCGTGTCGAGGTGAGGTGGAGGTCTTGACCAGTATGTTTTGTTTGATCTTCATCTACACGTCCCATTAGTATGTTGTTTCTGACCAGACAATAGTCTCCCTTCTCCCCTCTCTCCCCTCTCCTCTCCAATTCTTGCGCATAAGTTCGTATTATCCACATTGTTACACATCAAGGAGTTTCATACTTCTCATGTCATAAGTGTTCAAGGACACTGATAATGTATATTACTGTAATAACGAGTATAAACAACAGAGATTTTCCATTGTCTATAATTTGTGAGAAGTGTGGGGATGTCAGTATATTATCAGATGTATAATATTACCATACTAATTAAGAAGATTACTTACACAGGACAATCTGTTCATATCTTATCCGTACGCTGTTTTTTAATTAACAGAGCATACCCATTTTAGAATATGAATAACTAACAAAAAATATAGATCGACAAACACATTAATACAACTACTTTCGTCAACATGTGTTTAAAGCTGAAAATCAGCCCCTACATCAGGCAAGTTTCAGGATGAGCAATGGACCACCTCCACAGCCAACCAGTTCATGAAGCAGGCACGGGAAGTGCATTCTAGATTACGTATTCTACCAGTCAATCAACGCACCATTACAACGTGTCGTACGTCAAGGTACTTCAATATCCGCTAAACCATTCACAGCGGATCTAGAGGGAGTCTTTATAACTAAATCTGGATATTGTTCGTCCATCACGGACCTTGAAGACCGTTTCTATTTTCGTTCAACCAGTTCTTTCATATTTGTAATCGCGGTTGTGGATGGGTGCGAAGATGTCTGACAAGTCCTATTTGAGATCGACGTAATCGCAGGCAGTGAGCGCATGGAATCTTCACTTAATGAGAAGTTGAACGTTCAAGGCTTATCTATTTTGTATCTGTTGTTCCGTTGCAGTCTTTTTGGAAGCTTCGCGTGATGTTGCCACTATGCCCAGAGCTGTGTGCTAGGTTATACAGTTTTCCGCATCATCTTCTTATGTTGTGATATTTATGGTGAAAGCATTTAGAAACGTATTAAGCGTGGCTCTAAAGCATTCTTTCCCCTCCATTTGGAAGCGTTTGCCCTTCTACATCTCCCCGAATAAAAGTATTTATTATAGCCGATTGTCTACATGTACACTACACGACTTGTCTTGCGAATCTGTGATTACATCATGATGGTTTCAATGCTAAGGATAACATCTCTCTCAAAAACATTTTCGGGATCATGTCTGGCCATTTGATATGTGCATATGTGCAGAACGCAATCTTTAATATATCCAAACATCTAACTGATAAACGTATTTCCGAATATTTTCATAAACTTCAAGATATGTAAGAAACTCATTTACCTTTGTGTATTGTCCGATACTAACCTGGATAATCGTGTCAGGGTGTGGCTCACTTTCACTATAAAACGGCGAATGTAACTAGTTTCGTTATTATAACTGCGGGCTGGAGCTGGCTGGCTTAGTGACAGCAGCACCGAGAAACTGCCTAACTCGACTTGCTGCCTATTAAGAAAAGATGGCTTATTTACAAGTATCTTTTTTGTCTTTGTTAACATGTCTTGTTGGTTCTGGTAAGTACATGTTTGATCGCATATTCATTGTTGAAAACGTACCGTCACCGTTTGCACATTTCTTAGGCTCCAATGAGAGCAAGGGCCAGTATTGCAATTGGCTACCATGTATGAAACGACAATCAAATAATGATCACAGCTTGTGATTGTGGATTCCGAACCATTGTCTTATATACAACTATATTGCCTGTTCCAATGATCAACTTTCATAACACGATGTTTAGACTTCTACAATAAAAAAACGAATGCATGTTAAACTATCTGATAACCATTTAACATTTCATTTTGCTTCACAGCCACATAGACCGTCGATCATCAGTCTGTTTTCTTATCTACGTCCCTGACATCTGAACGCATGTGACCTCGCGTGTCCATCTTCTCATCAGCCTGTCACTACTTCTTTGTCCAGTTACCATGCCTGATAATACAGCTACTTTTTTTTCCAGATCGATGACAGGTTTAGTATGGCCAACATATTTCAGATCCGTTACCTAATAGCGTTTATCAGCCAATTCTAATCAATACAAGTTCTTTTAGATCAAATGTTTTGCTTTTGTATTTGTTGCTGTCAATATGTATTCTCATAACATACATGTGCTAGTTTATCTTGAAAGTTTAAATTGTAATCTTCTTCTTCTTCTTCTTCTTCGTACGCTGTCAAACGTCAACCTGAATTTTTTCGAAAAAAACAGCGGTCATCCTGAGGCTGTCGACACTGCCATATAGCTTGTCTAGTGTTGCCACTGGTGATGGCAACATGTGCTTTCTCTGGTCATCGTATGTCGGGCAGTCTTGCAGAAGATGTTCAGCGGTCATTTTCCCGGAACCACAAGTGCATTCGTCAGTGCCACCTATCTTCAGGTTATTGAATAGGTGATACCTCAGTCTGTTGTGGCCTGTGCGGAGTTTGAAGACCACGATCTGCTCTCTTCTGTTCAACTGGTAAGAGCATCATTTTTTGTGTAGCCAGAATGTTTTGTTTCCCATTTGGCCATGTATCTGGCCCTAATAAAACTGTTGGACTCTTCGTAGGTCACACTAGAATCTCATTGTGGTAGTCAAGCACCTTCTTTTGCCAGTCTGTCTGCCTCCTCGTTGCCTCGGATGTTACAGTGGGATGGAACCCACAGTACCACTACTCTTTTTGGTGCGGACTGCTGGCATAGTTAATAGAGTACTGCTCTTAAATTAATAAGTTCAATTTTTGTCTGGCTTTTTAGTGATGTGGCTAGGGCCAGGGCATCTGTAACCAGGACTATCTGACTTTCATTGCTTTCGCCTGTCAGCATTGCTTCTACTGCAGCTCTCAGTGCCTCTGCATCAGCTCTGAAATTGCTTGAGATATTTCCAGTTGCCACTGACAGTGTTATTTTTCTACCATTTGGTACGCCTAGGAATACCATTGCCCCTCCGTTCTGTGTTATGTTTGTTACAGAACCGTCGGTGTATGCATGAGTCAAGTCCATGCTTGGGTAGTTTTTCGTTAAGTACCTAAGGGTTATGTGTCTTCTTTCTTTTTTCAGTCTGGTTGTACTTGTTTCCAATACCTGGTATATTTTCTAGCACCTCCAGAATGCTATGCTGCTTCCAGGTAGGTTTGCGAACAGTAGGGATGGGCTTTGGTATTATTACGGTGTTTATAGGGTCTTCGCTTCTCTTTGCTTTGGCTATTTCTGCAAAGTTTCTCCTCTTTAGTTTTCCAGTTCCAAATCTATTTAGTCTCTGATGCATTGGATGGTCGGTCAGTCTTCTGAGTTTCTCTGCTTGCTGCTGGGCTCTGCAGTCTCTTCTGTCGGTCATGGATTGCAGATTTATAATCTTTTCAAGTTCTACAATTGGCGTTGACTTCATGCCTCCTTTTATAATTCTCATGGCTTTGTTTTGAAGTTTGCAAATTTTATCAAAGTTCGTCTTTGCTACTGTTGTCCATGCCGCAATGTCATACTCGAGAACTGGTCTCACTCTTCCAGTGTACAGTTTCTTTAGTATTCTTTCGTCTGCTCCCCAGCTTGTGCCAGCAAGTTTCCTCATGATTGCCATTCCTTGTCTGGCTCTCATTAGGTTTCTCTAGATCTGACTTTTTCATGTCATGAGCTGATCAAATGTGACTCCTAGGTAGTTTGGTTTGTCGTTTCTTCTTCTTCTTCTGCGTACACAGTCAGACAGTAACCATTATTTTTTCGAAAAAAGCGGCGGGCATCCTGAGGCTCTCGCCACTGCCATAGAGCTTGTCTTGCAGTTCCACTGGTAATGGCCACATCTGCTCTCTCTGATCCTCGTATGTCGGGCAGTTCTGCAGCAGATGTTCAGTGGTCATTTTACCAGTACCGCACGGGCATTCGTCGGTACACCCTATCTTCAATTTGTTGAATAGGTGGTACCTCAGTCTGTTGTGGCCAGTGCGAAGTCTGAAGACAACGACCTGCTCTCTTCGGTTCAACTGGTAATAGGCATCGTTGTTGGTGTAACCAGTATGTTCGGTTTCCCATTTGGTCATGTATCTGGCTTTGATAAGCCGTTTTGACTCTTCGTACGTCATACTGGTATCTGTTTGTGGTAGTCTTGCACCTTCTTTTGCCAGTCTGTCTGCCTCCTCATTGCCTTGGATGTTGCAGTGTGACGGAACCCACTGTACAGCTACCCTTTTTGGTGCGGACTGCTGGCACAGTTTGCAGAGTGCTGCTCTTAAGTCATTAAGCTCAGTGTTTTTCTGGCTTTTTAGCGCTGTGACTACGGCGAGAGCATCTGTCAGCAGGACTATATGGCTCTCATTTTCACTGTGTGTCACCATTTCTTCCACTGCCGCCCTCAGTGCCTCTGCCTCCGCTCTGAAGTTGCTTGTGTACTTACCAGTAGCGAATGACAGTGTTATTTTTCCGCCATTTGGTAGGTTCAGGAATGCTCCTGCCCCTCCGTTCTGTGTAGTGTTTGTTACAGAACCGTCGGTGTATGCATGGGTCCAGTCCATGCTTGGGTAGTTTTTCGTTATGAAGCTTAGGGTAGTGTCTCTCCTTTCTTTGTCAGTCTGGCAGTTTTTGTTTGCAATACCTGGTATATTTTCTACCACCTCTGGAAATATATCCTGCCTCCAGGTAGGTTTTCGTACAGTAGTGATGGGTTTTGGTGTTGTTAGTGTGTTTATGGGTTTGTCGTTTGACCGCAGATATTTGCCTTTAAGACGCATTTTGGTGTTCTGGTGTTTATTTCAAAGCGAGAAAATCGTACATGTTGTTTTTTCCTCATTTGTTTTGACCAGCCATGAGTTCGCCCACTCCTCCACCGATGTTAGGGCCTACTGCATCCGATTGTTTGCTATGGTGAGATTTTTTTCAGAGGTCCACATAGCCAGATCATCTGCAAACATGGAGTTGTGGACTCTTCTTGATATATTCTCTGTGATGTTGTTTATATACAGCAGGAAAAGTGTAGGTCACAGTACTCCCCCTTGGGGTACTACCTGCTCAAGTTGTTCCTTTTTGCTCATTTGAACTTGTACTTGAACTCTGGCTGTTCTGTTTTCGAGGTAGTATCTGATCCACATGTACATTTTCCCACAATTTTCACTTCTTCGTAGCTTGACTTTAAGTCCTTCTTTCCACTCCTTGTGAAATGCTTTCTCCAAATCAACCCAAACCGCTACTGTGTGTTTTTTCTCCTAGTAAGCATCCTCTATTTCCTGGGATAGAAGAGTGATCTGGTACTCAGTGGATCTGGGCCGTCTATAACCTGCTTGCTATGGAGTTAGTATGTGTTTTTCTTCCAGATGCCACAGCAGTCTGGTGTTTATCATACACTTCATCAGTTTTCCTACACAGCTCAGTAGACTGATAGGCATGTATCCATTTGGATCTGTTCTATCTTTTTCTTTCTATTATACTGGTATAAGTACAGCGTCTTTCCATGGCTGCTGTACAATTCCCCTTTTCCAACTTTGGTTCAGCACTGAAAGTTACTTCCTCTTTGCTGTTTTGCCCAACCCCATCAGCATTTCGTTTGTTACCCTAGGTTTGTCGGGCGATTTCTTTTTCTTTAAAGTTCTCATGGTCTCAACCATTTCATTCATTGTTAGTTTTACCATCATGTGCTCCTCTGGCGCCATCTTGATGTTGTAGTCGCTCTTTTGTTCTTCACTAATGTCTGTATGCCTGTCTGTAGGGACATCAATGTGGTTTGCTCTGGCATAAGGTTCTATAAAGGCGTTTGCTATTTATTTTTCCGTAAGCATGTTGTCGCCCAGCTTGATGGTAATTTGTTTATTTTATGGTGTTTCGTCATTCATGGCTCTGACTATCTTCCGAAGTTTGTTGCCTTCTTTATCTAAATTGTTATCTTGTTATTTGGTTTAGTGTTCTTCTGTATTTCGCCGTGATGGCCTTGAGGGCGATATTTGCCTCCATTAAATTGTTCTCTCTCTGCCATGTTCCTAGCATTTGAGACTTCACCTTTAGCTTTCTGCAATTCATCATTCCAATATGACTTGTAGCTTTTCCTTGCCCCTCTTGGGATGGTTTCGGTGGCTGATTGCATTATTGCTTTCCTTAGGCATTCCACCATGGGTTTCATATTGTTATTCCGTGTGTTGATGGTTTCACACAGCCCATTTGCCAGCATTGCAAATATGTCCCATTCGGCTCGTTTATAGTTCAAACGTGGGAGCGGTTTTATTTCATGTGGGCCTACTTCCATATCAACTTCTAGCTTAATTGGCCAGTGGTCGCTACCTGACAATTGGTTGAGCACCTGGTAGTCTATTCTGTGGTGAATATCCACAATAGAAGCTAGGGCTGTCCTCCGGTCTATTGATAAGATAGAGATGTGTGTCTATCTCCCAGTCTTCCACTTCATCAACTGTTGTCTGTATCCGAGTGGCTGTTGAAGTCTCCAACTACTAGGCAGCTAGAGTCCTTGATTTCCATACTCGAGAGCGACAGGTCTTTGTTGGGTGGGCCATACAGGTTGAAGATGCGGATCTTCGTTTCTTGTGTCATTATGTCGACTCCTGAAATTCCTGCGTGTCCAGTGTGATTGACAGCTACCGCGCTACTCGGTATGCAGTTACATGTCAGTATCAGAACCCCTCCTTTATGATCTTCTCTATCAAAACAGAAGGTCTTCTTTTTCTTCTTCTTCGTACGCTGGTTACAGCGATATACGTTGAACTGTGTTGCTTTGTTAAGCCTGTGCCCCAGTGCATCCGATTTCAACAGGCGTTTCTGTAGGGATGCCCTCCTTAGCCTTTGGCTGTCCCCAGCCTATTTGCAAGAGAGCAGTTTTTTTTGGTCAAAGTTTTCTCTCTTAGGGAAGTTGTCTTGCAGGACCTTCTCTTTCAAGACGGAAGGTCTGGTATCCTCTGTTTGAGAATTTGTGGTTGTTTTTGAGGTGCGTTTCTTGGATAAATGCCACGTCAATCTTACATTCATGCAGGTGACGTGTTAGGAAAAGCTGTTCGTTAATGACTCTCTCCGCATTCCACTGTAGTATTCTGAGGGTCTTGGGTTTTTGGTCAATAGTTTTTGCCCCATCACCTTGTGCCTTGACTTCGCAGCACATGGGTGGGTGATCACCAGTATCATTGGGTTGGCCCCTTTAAGGCGTGGGGCCCGGCACTCTCGCTGACTGACGGGATTACACAGGATGAGCACCACACTTTTTTCTGTTAGGTTGTACCGTCATCATACAGCGATATACGTTGCACTGTTTCGTTAAGCATGTGGCCCAGTGCATCCGATTTCACCAGGCGTTTCTGTAGGAATGCCTTCCTTAGCTTTTGGTTGTCCCCAGCCTATCTGCAAGGCAGCAGTTGTTTGTGGTCAGAGTTTTCTCTTTTATGGAAGTTGTCTTGCAGTACTATCGAGTTTTCACCACTCGTGTCTATAATAGGATGTGGTGATGATATGATATTATGGACTATGTACGTGTTTGTACTATCACGGAAGAGAGGCAGTCCAGTGTGTCTGTGTCCCAGGATCATCACGTCCTGCCATAAACGTAGCATATGCTTGTGAATGGGGTATCTCCTTGCTCCCTTTATTTTTCTCGGCTCCTGAGCAGTGACGGTACGCCTAGCATTCCCCGCCACCTGGAAGGTTGTCACAATAGGGCAGAAGTGCAATGTCCGCTGGCCTGCATCTCTTCTGCGTCCATTGGGATTACTGATAGCAGACAGAGGTAAACAGCGAGGCAGGAGTGCATTTAACTAGCGGACAAGCCTGGTCATGTCACGGAGATGTTATTCGTCTGGTATGCGAACATATCTCATGATCAATGGCTGAGTCTGAACAGTTCGCAGTGAGGTGGCTGCTTTAATGCTGTTGTTTTGTAAGTGTTCTTCAGTACAATTAGTTTTGTTCATTTTATTTCACTTCACCTTTCTATCCGCTCGTATCATGGACTTCTTTTTTTTTCTTTTTGGACATCTGTTATGTTGCTGATAATGGAATCCAGATATTCGAAAATTATGAGGAGCTCATTATCTAGAATCATTTTTAGTGTTTCTTTTTAAACATAAATTGATTAATCGGTAGCATTTATCTGGAGTGTTACTGATATTCAGGAGTTGATTTAGTTTTTTGCTATGAGGGCATATGTTACTAGTCAATGTAAGCTCCTGAGATCATAACAGTGACACCTGCATCATTCAGTTCAGTTCATCCCGCAACCCATCAGGTCGTTGGGGCACACATGAAGACATGAAAAGCCCACGCTAACCCTCTGTCTGTCGTCGTTTAACGTATCTCACCGGGACGAAGGCCTGACCAATCAGTGATGTTGTCCACCCATCTCTTCCTGGGACCTCCTCGCCCTCTCTGTCCAGATACGGACCCAAAGAGTATCGAGTTGGTAATTCCGTTGGACCTCGCAGACTGCCCGCACCAGGTCATCTTTCGTCTTTTGATTGCTGTGAACAGATCTTAAAAAGGACAACAAGCGTCTTCAACTCTCTGACAGACTTCTACCTTCGTGACACAATCTTTATATGTAACATTTATGAGTTTTCTATAGCACCTCATTTCCATTGCATATATCCGGGATATCTGCTGTAATGGTCTAGGTCTCGCAGTCATACAAAAATATTGATAGCCCCAAAGAGCGCATTAGTCTGACTTTTATGCCGAGGGCGAGGCGCTTGTCTCGCCATATAGGTTTCAGCCTAGTCAGCGCCGCTGTTGTTTGTGCTATTCTTGCAATTACCCAAAGCTTCGAACCCTCTTCGCTGATCAACGATTCCAGATATTTGAAACGTTTTACCACTTCAAGTTCCTGCCCATTTGCCTCTATTACAGATTGAAACCCTGCTACGTTATTGGTCATGAGCTTTGTTTTATCTGCATTTATTTCCATACCAAAACTCAGGGCCTTTCTATCCAATCTACCAATCAACGTCTGGAGTTCCATTTATGTGCCTGCCAATACATCAATATCATATGCAAAACGGAATTTTGTGATAAGCATGGTATCTATTTGAACCGTGCCAACATGTCCTTTTAACGTCGTCTCCATTATTCTCTCCAAGAATATATTGAAGAGTGTGGGGGAGAGTATACATCCCTGTCTCACACTCACCCGAACCAATCGCCTAGCATTCCCTCTACTGAGACAGCGCTTGTCGCCTGCTTATAAAGGTAGGCAATTACCGTCACAATATCACTGTTGAACTTATAATGCCTCATTGTTGACCATAGCGCCGCATGCCAGACTCTGTCAAACGCCTTTCTAAAGTCAATAAAGGCATGGTAGAGTTGATGATGATACTCAGAGTGCTTCTCATTCAGTAGCCGAAGATTAAATATCTACTCGATGGTACTCCTTCCCGCACGAAAGCCTGCTTGTTCTTCGGTAATGATATTTTCCGCCTGTGGATTCAGTCTGTTAAGTATTATTCTCAGAAGAACTTTACTTGGATGACTTATCAGACTGATTGTTCGATAGTTCTGACACATATCTAGGTTTCCTGATTTAGGTTTCCTGATTTAGGCAGTGGTATAATGACTGATTTTGTCCAGCAGGTAGGCCACTCTCCTGTCTGCCAAATTCTATTGCAGATGTATGTCAGGGTATCAATTGTTGCCTCACCTCCCACTTGTAGGAGCTCTGCTGGAATAGTATCTACACCTACAGCCTTCCCTCTCTTCAGCATTTTCACGGCTTCATACACTTCTTCCCTTGTTATCGTTTGATTTTCCTTTATCAGACTCACTTCAGAAGACATTGCATTTTTTGGGTCACCTCGACCTTCATGCTTATATAGCTCCGAACAGTACACTGTCCAGCGCTCACGAATTTCTTGAATCGTTGTATTTCGACTTTGTACAGGTCTTACTAAGTCCTTGACTAATTTATTTGCTCCCTTGGCATCATTTCTTCGCAGATTTTGTTCGATATCTGCACACTGAGTCGGTATCCATTCCACCTTGGCCTGTTTCATCTTGGTCTTTATGGTTCCATTTATCTATCTATATTGCTGAATCCCATCTAGTGTTTTTTCGCTCTCTTCATTTGTCGTCTCTTGTCACATAAATCCAGTATGTCACTGGTGATCCATGCTTTCTTTTTAATCCTGCACCTACCTAGAACCTCAGATGCCGTGGAGATTAATGCCGAATTCAAGGCTTCAGTCATCGTCTCAACATCTGCCTCCTCGTTCAGAAACAATAAAGGTGTGAATCGTCCCCCACCCCCCCCCTCCCCCCCCCCCCCCAATCACCGCTCCAAAGGTCTCCACTACATCCGGGCACTTCAACTTCTCCAAGTCAAATCTCAGTCTAGATATCTCTCTTTTCAGAACTTTCTTTAATCTGAGATGCATGGTCATCAGCACTAAGTCGTGGTCGCTCCATATATCGGCCCCTGGGAAACTTCTTGTCCGGGCGCTATTGACGCTAGATCTGAATCTCCTTTGGACAAAAATACAGTCTATTTGACTATGAAGCGTACTATTTGGGTTGTGCCACGTCCGCCGTCTCGACATTGTATGTGGTCCCAGCGTATTCGCTACTATTAGCGTATTGTAATACGCAAATTCCAAGAGTCTCAGTCCTCTATCGTTCGTGGTCACATTTCCACATGATCCACGTGTGCCCTTCCAGTCACGTACCATGTCTTCGCCAATTTTGGCATTCCAATCTCCCTGTACCACCAGTATATCCTTCTTCGGTACCTCGTTCACCAAAGCCTGCAATTCCTCGCAGAAGCTCTCAACCTCGCTGTCCTCGTAATCTGAGGTAGGTGCATAGCATTGTATCACCGTGCCATTGGAGGACTTGGCATTTTTTCTTTTGGTAATATCACTTTTCACTCTTCCAGGGAAGAACTAGCCGACCTCAGCGACACTGGAACGCGGCGTCAAGCATGAGCACACCTTACACCTTCCGGTCATGGCACGCAAATTCCAAGCAGGTCGTGCACACCAACCAAGGACGGTGCGCAATCCGTAGTGATGTCCTATCCAACAACGCGTATTCTATTACACATGAAGAACAGATCGTGTATCTCCGAATTCCGATAAAATTTACACACATAGGCTTCCTGTGAAAAGCTTAGGACGTGCTAGAAAATGATCGTCACACAACACCGCGCTCCACACATGAAGTGGAACGAACAAACCACACGAATATCACAGACCATGAGAGCAGCTGTTGTTTAGTCTTCATCTTACCGGAATGCATCATTACAATTATGTTATTTCAATATTCCAACGATTATATGACAGGCGAGTAGGTCCAAAAGTATTCCAGGTATTCTACCTCCTTTGAGTCCCACTGTCTTTGTTATTATTTGATCATTATGAATTATCATTGAATGTACTACTTCCCACTATGTTTAATTATGTTTGATTGTAACTTTGATGATGTACATTTGGAGGCAAAGTGGTGTTGTTATTCTCCTTCTGCAGATGCTACTTACTCACCTTATCTCGTTTCTTTAGACTGTTCGGTGTCAAGCTTTTTATTTGCAGCCTGCTACTACTGATATACATCTTATTTTGTTTCATGTATCAGCTAATAGTTTTATTTAGTACTTATCATGGTTATGTTGCATTGTGAAAACGTGTTATCTGAAACCTGTATAGTTCATTAATGTGCTTTGCCAAAATAGTATTTTACGTGGTAACGCTAAGCTTGGTTGCCTTATTGTTGTGGACCTAATCATGTTGTATCTTACACTACAAATACGATGATAACGATGCGAGTTACAAAGTAGGAACATATCCCGCAGAGTGTGTCAGTAAATGAACTGTTTAGTTTTTTAATTGTGCGCATGATTACCATGCAACTTCATTTAAATATATATATATATATATATATATATATATATTAACCAAAGTTCAGAACTTCATTTTCAATACAGTACCCCATGTATTAAAACCCAAGATCACACTACGGAGGCCTCCAACAAATTAATCCATCTCGGTGGAATGATATTATCCGTTGTAAGCAGCGGTCCCGATATGTCCAGGCGGACTGAACTATTTGCGTCTGCTACGCATGACCTCTGAGATGTGTGGAGTAACGCCATAAACATGCATCTTCCAGCCGTACCTAGTGGTCCGTGTACTGCTTTACGGCCCAGAAACTTGGTTATTGCTAAAAGATGCCATGTCTAGAATGGAGGCCATCTACATTCGCTTGCATCGACGTATCATGGGCATCTGATTGCAAGACTGCATCCGCAACGAGAAGGTTTCTGTTATAACAGGCTCCACTCCAATCCCAGAAACACTTGACCGCCACTTAGACGCTTTAGAAAACAGTATAATGTTATATATATCTATCAATGTATACATTCAACCGCTACATTATGTATTTCCTTATAACAAGATGTTGCGTCCTTAAATCACGATGTATCTGTCTTGAGTCCATTTTCATATTCTGTCTTATTTCAACATTTCATGTTTTTATACACACCTTCATGACATGTTAATGATACCTTTTTCTAGATCATTTCTTCTGTATATAAATTAATACATGTATTTGCCTCAACGTCGGTGGGATGCATTTTTTTGGAAATGATGTTTTTAGGACAACACTTAAAGGGAAACTTGAGTGCTTCATTACCTCAACTGTGTTCGTTTTTTTATTTGTCGTTGACCTTTTGAAATAGTATCAATTTTCCAAATGCGTCTCATTTATTTGGACTTTGTTCTTGTAGAGTAATCATGCAAGTTCAATGTATCCCGTATTATGTTAATACATAACTGTAGATACGTAAAACTTATGTCATGAACCCCTGGAAGGAGCTTTTTGCATGCTGCCCACTTTGCAGATTAGATATGATCATCTACTGGACATGATTCAGGCCCTAGTGACACCACGAGAGCTGTATTTAGAGTTTAGACTTTGACATACTGAGCGTGAGGTCTGTCCAACACTCGGAACTACACATAACAATTGTCACTTGCACACCCCATCTTTATCTCATATTCATAGCTCCGGTTAGAACGGGGATGCTTGCAAGTATATTGATGTTAGTGGAAGTGTACATTCGTAACATGTGTTGTGATAGAGAAATCGTGAGTGCACAAATGGTCAACAGTAGTTATCCATTGCTATGGCACTGCTCGTGCCATGTAACCAAAGTACTCCTTTCGAGGCCTGCTGGTCAATCCCAACTCTGACATTAAAGTCCGCAAAGATGACGAGCGTCTGGGACTTTTGAAATATGTCAAGGTAAAGGTCAGTCCCATGGCAACAATTACGATCGGGCAGGAAGCCATTTACCTTGAGTAAAATGACAGGTACCCATTTACAAGTGTGCCGACTGGAGTAGCGGTCGTTCCAGGCGGGAACTATGGCCTGAATGTTTTTATCTTGTCCGTCCGCCATGTAGAACCCAGGCACTCTGTAATGCCATTTAGCAAGCCAGCTCACCGTTGACTATGCTGAGCGCTCTTATGGAAATAAAATGATGACGGATTGTACATCCACACATAAATGATCCCTGATATCTTCAGATTTAGGTATTGCCAACATTGCTCACCAGCGAGTTCTCAAACCGTGTCCCAGTGAGAATTAGAGAGTCACTGATCATGTGGGGACCTAACAAGCTCGCAGACAAGATGTGGATTGATAACGAATCCGATGTCAGTCTTGCGCCTTCCTGTGCCTATTTAAGTACTTCCCATGTTCTTGGAACCACATCATGGCATCATGCTACCAGTTTTCAGTCACGTGTCATTTCTTCTCAATATATCATTCATATGTAATGTTTCCAGTTGGTTTGGGCAGATCATCGGGTGGTCTTGGGCTAATGGTGCTTCACAGTGGATGCCTCATGATCGCTGTATGCCCATCCTGAAACATTCTTCCTGCATGGGGTACACCAGTTGCAAATCGATGTAGTGACTTCCGTGTTGCAAGAATCATGTAGCGTCCATGCGTCGGATCCTTCCATAATTGTATACAGGCAATCTTCGTCAGTTCTATCTGTTTATATACAGTGTTTATATTGAATTGAGTAGGAGATACTTCTTCTAAATGTAAGTCGTGTTTACTGCATCTGTTATCAAAATATGACTTTGGTCGTCTTCCTGTTTCTCTTTAACACTTTTTGACGCGACACTGCCTTGTGGGGAAACGTGGAACATGGGAACTAATTGTGTTACAGCTCATGTCTTTGTCATGTATCTGTAGTTTTCTTGTTGCCTCTCTATATCTGAGGTTGAAAGCTTATACGTGGAGGTTGCTGGTGATTTGTCTGAGATGATGTTTGTGGTAAAATACAACATGTTGTGCGTTTGCCAATTTGTTTTCAATATCTTACAGACCATTTACTTGAGGGGTGACTGCATTTCATCCCATCCGCCTGTAAGCTGGTCGTTGGTATATACGTTGTATATCACTATAGGTGCTAAGATGTTTCCTTTGTTCCTTTTCAAATTGACATAGAACCGTCAATTCTGTATTAAACATGTTGGTGAGGTTACTGAGACGCAAGTTATGTGTCATAGACTATAGCTTTGTCAGCAGCTTATGATGGTTTAAAATGTAAAATGCTGCATCTAGAGCAAGAAAAGTCCGTCATCATATCTGCTGGCCTTTATTACCGTAATCTATTTGCTAGACAGATCGTCGTATGTGATCCGTCGCACTCGGGACAAGACCATACTCGCTCAGATCTCAGCCTCAGTGTCTCTGCCAGCATGTGATCACTGGCCGTTCCGGTCCTGTGCTAGTTAACCAGACGTTGCTAGTTAACCAGACGTCTTATGATCCTCGTGTGGTGTTCATTCCTCGCATCCACTCGTTTCACATTGAATTCAACCAGTCGCACCAAGGACGTAGAGTCTGAATCAACTTCCGAATCTTCTTTTCAGTAGATTACCCTAATCCGTTTATGATATCGGCTTGGTCCATTGTTTGCCGGCCCTCCACTATAGCTGTACTCGCCAACCTATCAGCTCTCTCGTTCCCTTCGACTCCTGCATGTCCGGGGAGGAATATGAATGTGACTTTCTGTAATCTTGACCGCCTACCCACTCCAAGGACTGGCGCCAAGCGCAACCATGATTTCATCTTCATGGCACATATGTGTGGCACTCATTGATTCAATCCAGACCATCCTCTTTGTAACATCCCTGATCTCCATGACCAGATTGATTGTGATCATTGCGAATGCCTCACACTCCTTCTTGATCGTTATCATATCTATTTGAGCCGTAAAGTCCCTTGCGCTTTTCAACTCATGTATGACTGATCCATCTGTGTAGATAATGCCATCAAGTCCTGTTGAATTTCCCCTGATCAAAACGTTAACCCCAGAAAGCACATCAACCGGATTCAAATTGATACTCGCTCTGTCAAGTGGGACAATCATAGGGCGAGTCTGCCGGTAATTTAATGTATTCTTCGGTATGAGCTATATCCCCCAACGTACACGCCATTTGCCCAACAGCCTGTGCCTGGCAGCATTCTTTTTGATGACTTGCTTATGTTAAGTGTTTCAATAGTGGTGACAGCTGGTATGCAATTGCATTTGTTTTGTTGGTACGTGATCTCAATTCCTCTATATAAACATCCATCTTGTGTGAAAACACTGCCCAACTACGTACCTGAATTCCTGCACTTGTTTGATCTTGGTCCCGTTTATTTTAATGTTCAAATTTTCAGTCGATCTGCGTATCTGGAATGTTTCTGTTTTGAATGTGTTAATTATCATTACGTGTCTGTCACACACACGAGCGCAGTCAGATGTTGCTGCAATTCGTCTTCACTCTCGTACAGTCGGCATTAGCTATCTGTAAAAATAAGTTCATTAACTGATTAGCCTCTGACTTTATTTTCCTCGGAATGTGTTGGCAGATGCTCTAATTGTAACTATATCGTTATTCTGTCCATATGTGTGTTGAAGAGTAGTGGCGACAACACACACCCTTATCTCACGCCAGTTGTTATCTCCATTGTTTTTGTCGGGCCATCTGTTATTCTAACTACACTTTAATACCCTTTGTATAGGGCTCTAATATGCTCTAATATTAAATTACATGTACTGTGCGAAAATCTAGGTGGAACAAGAAATGACTGGTGTATGTGTTGAGTTCGATTCAAAGATTTCATTAGATCGGCAGTGATGTGCAGATTAGGCAATGATGTTCTCGTTGAAAGCATTTCATTACCTTTTTTACATAAACTGTTTGTGAATTTAAAGCAAAGGTTTAATTAACATATAAATTAACTAGCCAACCTAGCTCAATCAACTGCGCACTGCAGCTTTTAAGTAAACGTATTTTCTAATTTGGAATGCAGTGGAAACATTATGGTATACTAACGGTTTCGTGGACTGAACAAGTTTGGGAACCACTGCACTATCATACACTTGTTATGGAAGCCTCGAAATTCAGCAGTTATTGATGGTAACTGAATTAAATAGCCAAGGATGCCTCAAACATGTAGTCCTGATTTGAAAGTGGCCAACAAACATAATATAACTGTGTGACTACCATTACGGCGCAAATATAAAGTTAGACATGTTATTTGCGTTCTATCGAAATATTTGCTTTGGTGTAGTTGTTTTTTTTTGGTTTTTCCCGAAGTTAGGTAGTAATCACTCACCACTTTGAACATATACATACACATGTCGTAGAGTGGAAGGGCTATCATGCAGATCATGTAGATTGTAAGGGATATCATGCAGATCATGTAGATTGTAAGGAGTGTCATGCAGATCATGTAGATTGTAAGGGGTGTCATGTAGATCCCGTAAATTGTAAGGGGTATCACGCAGATCCCGTAGATTATAAGGGGTATCACGCATAACCTGCATATTGTAACTGGTATCATGCAGATCCCGTAGATTGTAACTGGTATCATGCAGATCCCGTAGATTGTAACTGGTATCATGCAGATCCCGTAGATTGTAACTGATATCACGTAGATCCCGTACATTGTAACTGATATCACGTAGATCCCGTAGATTGTAACTGATATCACGTTTGGAAATAATAACTGATTATCTGACAGTGGATGTATGTTTTCTCATTGTATGTAGACAGTATGCTCTAGCTCAAAAACTGCATTGATAATGCACCAAACGTACTGACCACTCCGCTGGTAAACTTATGTTTTCCGTCTCAATTGACATGCTATTGGGGTAAGCATCAAGATCGTGACGTGTGTGAGCAATAACGACCAACTGATAAGTACACCTACTACTTAATCACATAAACCAAATTACTAGACTTGATTGTTTAATAATTAGATCAACGTAACATTTTTTTAAAAAAAGATCTTAAAGACATGGGACATTATTGGATGATCGCCGGTAGTTAACATCAGGGATTGTGAAATATTCTACTTGAGGACATGAGGGCGAACTTAGTTTGAACAGTTTAATATATGTCAAATTGAAACAATGTGTAACACTGATGCATTAATTAAACGAAGCAGCCAATTCTCAAATACCTAGCGGCATAAGGTACAGGATAATATTTGCCATTATATGACTATTAGAAACACGAACAATGGTCTGCAGCTTTGGACATTAGTCATTGGAATCATTCCAAATCTATAGTGGACATGACCTCGGATGTATTGCCCCCCAAATAATAGAAAGATCGTCTCTCTATATATGCTCCATTTCACCGTCGCCTTCCCCTTGCAATCCCCCTCTCCTCCCGGAACTCTTACATTATGAGGACGCCAACAGCCCCCGACAGTCAATTTATTACACGTTATTTACAACCCAACTTTGAACTTATGTCAAACAACTGTGCATTAAATTACCACTCTCTCTATCTTTCTCTCTTTCTATGTCTTCTTCTTTATCGTCTCTCCCTTTTCTATTTCTCTCTCTCTCTCGCACTCTCTCTCTCTCTCTCTCTCTCTCTCTATATATATATATATATATATATATATATATATATATATATATATATATATATATATATACATACATACATACATATATACACTCGTTTATATACGTGTGCATGTGCGACTGTGTGTGTATGTGTGCATGTGTGTGTCCAATAATAATAATATATGTGTATTGCTAAGTTTAGTGAGTATGCTTATTGTTTCATGTATTAGACATACCGGATTTGAGCGTATGTGTGAACATATTTACTTTTTAATGTGTACACGAGTTGGGATACGAGGCAGCATCAAAAAGTTCCAGGAATTAGGGGATTATATAGAAATATTACAATACCATTATATGCACTACATTTCCTTCAAAGTAGTTCCCTTCGGCATCTAGATACTTTTGTCAGCGTGCATACAGCTGCTGTAAACATTCGTGGAACTCATCCTTTGGCACCTCTCTCAGCTTTCTTGTCGCATTGGTGATAACGTCCTCAGCATCCTTGAATCGCTGTCCTTTCAGGGCCGATTACTGTGGAAGGAACATGATAACATCAGCCGGTGCCAGGTCATGAAAATTTGAAGGATGTTCCAGGGTAATCACATTATGCTTTGTGAGGTACTACTTTTCCAGTAGTGATCGTTGTGCTGGCGAATTGTCATATAGCATAATCCAACTGTTTGTTTTCCCTGATTGCATCTCTTAGGCGACTCAAATACTTGTGACTTAATCATTTCGAGATCATCATTTGCTTTATTAAACAAACTTGGTGTCCCTTCTAAAAATATAATCTCCATAACTTCATCTTTCATTCAAACACGATTAGACTATCCCGGGAACTGTTTGAAGCAACCTCGTATAACCGTGTTAATGTAATTATTGGCGCCATTTTTTGTTTGGCCTACTTCTTCAGAAATGAAATACTTTAATTGACATATTCATGGCACCTTTCTTGGAAATAGTTTCAGCATCAAGTTGTAATGTACATGTATCATATTCATTAACATTGTTCTGTTGTTATTCACTAAATGTTTCCTATACTTATCTGTCCACGTCGAAGGCCTTGTGGCTGTCAGGTGGTTTATGTTTTTTTTATTTTTTGGTTTTGCCAACTCTGTTTCTGTTATTTCTATTTTTAAAATCGATTTTTAAACGTTGGCATATATTAAAATCCAACGCACTCATTGTAACCTGCGATTCTTCTTCTTCTTCTTCGTACGCAGTCAGACAGTAACCATTATTTTTTCGAAAAAAGCGGCGGTCATCCTGAGGCTGTCGCCACTGCCATAGAGTTTGTCTTGCAGTTCCACTGGTGATGTCCACATCTGCTCTCTCTGATCCTCGTATGTCGGGCAGTTCTGCAGCAGATGTTCAGTGGTCATTTTCCCAGTACCGCACGGGCATTCGTCGGTACACCCTATCTTCAATTTGTTGAATAGGTGGTACCTCAGTCTATTGTGGCCAGTGCGACGTCTGAAGACAACGACCTGCTCTCTTCAGTTCAACTGGTAATAGGCATCGTTTTTGGTGTAACCAGTATGTTCGTTTTCCCATTTGGTCATGTATCTGGCTTTGATAAGCCGTTTTGACTCTTCGTACGTCATACTAGTATCTGTTTGTGGTAGTTTTGCACCTTCTTTTACCAGTCTGTCTGCCTCCTCGTTGCCTTGGATGTTGCAGTGTGATGGGACCCACTGTACCACTACCCTTTTTGGTGCGGACTGCTGGCACAGTTTGCAGAGTGCTGCTCTTAAGTCATTAAGCTCAGTATTTTTCTGGCTTTTTAGCGCTGTGACTACGGCGAGAGCATCTATAAGCAGGACTATATGGCTTTCATTTTCACTGTGTGTCACCATTTCTTCCACTGCCGCCATCAGTGCCTCTGCCTCCGCTCTGAAATTGCTTGTGTACTTACCAGTAGCGAATGACAGTGTTATTTTTCTGCCATTTGGTAGGTTCAGGAATGCTCCTGCCTCTCCGTTCTGTATAGTGTAAACTTACAGAACCGTCGGTGTATGCATGGGTCCAGTCCACATTTGGGTAGCTTTTCGTTATGAAGCTTAGGGTAGTATCTCTCCTTTCTTTTTCAGTCTGGCAGTTTTTGTTTGCAATACCTGGTATATTTTCTACCACCTCTGGAAATATATCCTGCCTCCAGGTAGGTTTTCGTACAGTAGTGATGGGTTTTTAGTGTTGTTAGTGCGTTTATGGGATCTTCGTGCATCTTTGCTTTGGCTATTTCTGCAAAGTTTCTCCGCTTTAGTTTGCCATTTCCCAAATTGTTTAGTCTCTGGTGCATTGGATAGTCGGTCAGCCTTCGGAGTTTCTCTGACTGCAGCTGGGCTCTGCAGTCTCCTCTATCGGTCATGGATTGCAGTTTTGTAATCTTTTCAAGTTCTACAATTGGCGTTGACTTCATGCCACCTGTTATAATTCTCATGGCTTGGTTTTGAAGTTTGCTAACTTTATCGAAGTTTGCCTTCGCTGCTGTTGTCCATGCCGCAATGCCATACTCGAGAACTGGTCTCACTCTTCCAGTGTACAGTTTCTTTAGTATGCCTTCGTCTGCTCCCCAGCTTGTGCCAGCAAGTTTCCTCATGATTGCCATTTTTTCTCTGGCTTTCATTCGGTTTCTCTGAATCTGACTTTTCCATGTCATGCGCCGATCAAATGTGACTCCCAGATAGGTTGGGTTGTCGTTTGGCTGCAGGAATTTGCCATTTAGACTTAATTTGGTATTTTGGGGTTTTAATGAAAACGAGAATATTGTGCATGTGGTTTTCTCCTCGTTTATTTTGACCAGCCATGAGTTCGCCCACTCTTCCAGCGATGTTAGGGCTGTCTGCATCCGATTTCTTGCTATGGTGAGATTCTTTTCAGAGGTCCAATTAGCCAGATCGTCTGCAAACATTGAGCTATGGACTCTTCTAGGTATATTCTCTGTAATATCGTTTATATATACCAGGAAGAGTGTGGGTGACAGTACTCCCCCTTGGGGTACTCCCTGCTCGAGTGTCACCTTTTTGCTCATCTGCCCTTGTACTTGGACTCTGGCCGTTCTTTGTTTGAGGTAGTGGTAGATCCACTTGTACATTTTCCCACAAACATCACTTCTTCTTAGCTTGACTCTAAGTCCGTCTTTCCAGACGTTGTCAAATGCCTTTTCCAGATCCACCCAAACAGCTACTGTGTGTTTCTGTGCCTGGTAGGCATCTTCTATCTCCTGGGCTATGAGGATGACCTGGTCCTCAGTGGATCTGTGCTGTCTAAAGCCGGCTTGCTGTGGAATTAGTATTCGTTTTTCTTCCAGATGCCACATCAGTTTGGTGTTTATCATCCGTTCCATCAGCTTGCCGACACAGCTCAGTAGGCTTATGGGCCTGTATCCATTTGGATCTGTTTTGTCCTTTCCTGTTTTTGGTACTGGTACCAGTATTGCGTCTTTCCATGCCTGGGGTACAATTCCCCTTTTCCAGCTTTGGTTCAGGACCGATAGCAGTTTCCTCTTCGCTGTTTGGCCCAGCCCCATCAGCATTTTATTTGTTATCCCGTCTTTTCCGGGAGATTTCCTTTTCTTTAATGTTCTCATAGCCTCTTCCATTTCGCGCATTGTTAATTTGGCCATCATGTGCTCTTCAGGTGCCGTATTCATGTTTTCGTGCCCCTTTAGCTCTTCGCTAATGTCTATATGCTTATCTGCAGGGACCTCGATGTGGTTTGCTCTGGCATAGTGATCGACAAAGGCTTTTGCGGCTTTCTTACCTGTGATCAATTTCTCGCCCTGCTTGATAGTATTTTTTTTATTTGACAGGGTTTCGTCGTTCATGGCTCTGACTAGCTTCCATAGCTTGTTCCCGTCTTTGTCCAGGTTTAGGCTTTCCGTTTTATTTTTCCAGCTTTCTCTTGCTGTTTGCTTAAGGGTGTGTTTGTATTTCGCCGTGGCGGCTTTGAGGGCGATGTTTGCCTCCATGGATTTTTCTCGCTCTGCCATGTTCCTAGCATTTGTTACTGCATCTTCCGCTTTCTGCAACTCATCATTCCAGTAGGGCTTATAGTTTTTCCTAGCTCCTCTTGGGATGGTTTCAGTAGCGGCTTGCATTATTGCCTTTCTTAGGCTTTCCACCATTGGCTTCATTTTGTTGTTTCGTGTGTTGTTTCACACAGCCCATCTGTCAGGATTGCAAATCTGTCCCAGTCGGCTCGTTTGTAATTCCAACGTTTGAGCGGTTTTGTTTCCTGTGGGCCTACTTCCATGTCAATGGTTAGCCTGATCGGCCTGTGGTCGCTACCTGCCAGTTGGTTTAGCACCTGGCGGTCTATTTTATGGTATATGTCCTGTGTGGAGAAGGCCAAATCTGGAGTCGAGGTGGTATGCCATGTTCTTGAATATAAGCTAGGGCTATCCTCCGGCCTATTGATTAGGGAGAGATTTGCATCTATCTCCCAATCTTCCACTTCGTCACCTCTGCTGTCTGTGTCAGAGTATCCCCATCTCTCATGTGGCTGTTGAAATCTCCAACGACTATGCAGTTGGAGTCTCTGACCTCCATACTCGAGAGCGATATGTCTCTATTTGGTGGTCCGTACAGATTGAAAATGCGGAGCTTCGTCTCTTGATCCATTATGTCAACTCGTACAATTTCTGCTTGTCCGGTGTGATTGACAGATACCGCGCTACTCGGTATGCAGTTTCTGGTCAGTATCAGGACCCCTCCTTTGTGGCCTTCTCTATCGAGACGGAAGGTCTGGTATCCTCTGTTTGAGAATTTATGGTTTTTGTTGAGGTGCGTTTCCTGGATACATGCCACGTCAATCTTACCTTCATACAGATGATGTGTTAGGGAAAGTTTTTTGTTAATGACTCCCTCCGCATTCCACTGTAGTTGTTTGAGGTTCTTGAGTTTTTGGTCAATAAAGGTTGCCCCATAGCCATGTGCCTTTACTCCACGACACATGGGTGGGTGACCACCAGTAGTCAAGGGTGGGCCCCTTCGAGGCGTGAGGCCCGGCACTATCGCTGCCTGGCGGGACTCCGCAGGATGAGCGCCATGCGTTTTTCTAATCGGTTGTACTGTCGTCATCCTGCGATTTACGTTGCACTGTTTTGTTAGGCTTGCGGCCCCGTGCATCCGATTTCAACAGGCGTTTCTGTAGGGATGCCCTCCTTAGCCTTTGGCTGTCCCCAGCCTATCTGCAAGGCAGCAGTTGTATATGATCAGAGTTGTCTCTCTTATGGAAGTTGTCTTACCAGACTATCGAGTCTTCACTACTCGTGTCACTACTCTGCGATTCAATATTTATGTTTCGGTCCTATCACTCTCTGACTCTTGTTGGCACTCTTCCCTATAAAGAGAGAGAGAGGTAGATCATGTCCGTCACTTCATAACTGAAAACTTTGCATCTCCCTCTTTCTCAATCTCCTAACCTTAACCTGTCATTCAATAACTGATATTGCCACAAATTCAGGATTATTACTTGTTATACTAACTCTGTGAATTGATGTGTGCAGGTCTGCCCTACCTGTGCAGACCAACAAGAGCCAGTCTGGCCCGAGGGAGCGACCATGCTCGAAAAGCTATGAGGGACCGGTGAAGACCTGAAATGCCAATCTCCTTCGTGAACCTCATCGGATTTGAAGCAAAGAATCATTTCATCAAAGAAGAAATAGACAAAGAAGAAGAAAAGAAGAACTAATAGAATAATAAGACACGTGACTCGACGAAATGCGTAAATAGACGTAAATAAATTGAACTGTCACCAATGAATCATCGTCCATTTTTTAATCAGTTAAAACGCAAAGTGATATTAAATATGTTTAGAACTACTATTACAATCGTTATCAAAGTCAAAGGCGTAGCTACCACCAAGTAACCCTAGGGGTTTCATCTTCGAGTGAGTCTTCTAGCGATTTTGAATTGATTTGTTAGCGTCATTTTTAGTAAGGATTAACTGCGCTCAATCTCTCGTCTCGATCCTTCTGACCCCAGTGACCAGACGACTAGGGAGCGACAACGAGATGCAGGGGACTCCGTGAGAAAGTCGGCGGAGTCAGGAATGGAAACCACACCATCTGATCACGACGCGATATATATATAACAATATATTTTACACATTGGAAGTGATCAACGCCTCTCTTGAGAGACGCTTGGTTGTAATCACTCTCTGGAACCAACGTGTACAAAAGCTCCACAATTCCGACATACCAAAATTGTTTTTGGGGAAGGAACGCGATAATATATGCAGACCAAGCAAAACGTAAATGGGCAGGTCGTATGGTGTGACAAAGCGATGGTCGATGGAGCACGATGACAGCAATCTGGTATCCCCGAAGTAAGAAGAGATCTTGACAAAGACATACAACGCTATGGTCAGACTGGCTTGCTGTGTACAACATCTGAGACGCCTCTGTATGAGGGCTTCCCAGGCTTTGAATTCATTTTGCCCAAGACAGGGACCACCGCATATGTAGTTGGGACCTGCAGCCGTGATGAATAACTGGTCACCAAGCTCAGGATAGCAATATATATATATACATTATTATATAGACATAAATATATATACACATATATATCAAATATATATATATATATATATATATATATATATATATATATATAAATAATATTTATTTTTGGACCCTAGGTTAAATAATCTATTTACGTCATTCTTGAGTGTGACACAATATTTGAGATGCATGTAAATAATATTTACAATAAAAAACATTATACTAAATTAATATATAATTAATTAAAGACCGGATTGTCATTTTTATTCGACATGACATTAGCTGTTCGTACGTAGGAACAGTAAAGCATGTATGGCTGTTTTATGTTTGCATGTTGAATATTTCTGCCAAGTGCTACATATTAAGCGTTCTTGTACAGCACAATGTAAATAGAAGCTACGCCTCTGATTTCTGCCATATGCAATAATGAACACTGATCCAATTAATAAACGTCCACTTTATATAATGGATTATATTATAATGTTTTACAGAATCACAGCTTATCGATCTGCCATGTCAGTTGGAACACATCACTACCAGGTGCCATGCCGAATAACCCTACTGTACAAGTTCATTTGCAGAATATGAGCATTGTTCACTTCATCTAATGTTTGTTACTCCATCAAGCGGGTCACGCCATCGAACATCGTACTAAACTTTCTAGCTATGTATACCCCACTCGCTACCTTCCTACTGCCTCAAGATTTTCAAAACCTTCATTATGAGTGTATTTCCAATTACATTACGCAGCCTTCCTGATATTCAATGAAGCATCGATTGTTTAGTAACATTAACCATTACGCGAGACCTAAACTGTCTGTGATTTTCCTAGTGCTCACTTCAACATGTTTTCTGTAAGCCAATGTTTACAAACGAGCACACACATTGTTAACACGTGACAACATACTACAACTACCACCATTATTTGTTAAATATTTTAGTCTTAGTCGACCTGTTCTTCTACGTGGGCGAATGCCTTTGTGCAGGTTCCAGTTCTGGCGTTAGCTGAATGTAGCAGGTAGGCGGATTTCTTGCTTAGCGGGCTAAGTTCGAGCAACTTATTACTCAGCTGCCTTGGCACAAGTGCCGCGGAGGGTAATTAACCGATGTGCGAGTCCATCTTAACATACCCAAACACTTAATCTAAGTATACCTGCGCCCTGTTAGGTACCATCTATGCTACTCTAAACAAACCACCTAACCATGTCTGCTGGTATGTCATGTCACACAATAAGTTGCTCCTTACCACATGCTTTATGTGGGGCAGTGGTGCTCATCTTATCCTTGTAATACACAAATAGATTACAACACACTACAATGTCCACCATTGTTTCACAGTATACCACATTACTTCTACTACAATACAACATACTACAAATACGTTTACTACATTACAATAGACCTCAAAAGTTTCAGAGTTATGCTCAAACATTCGTTGACATCTTGGTGCCCTCGGCTTCTTGGTCGGTATGTGTATCAATCCTTTCGTTACTGTTTTGTAAATACCATTGTGTCAGTTGATGTGGCCAAAGTATTTCAATGTTCGATTCGTGAAGGAATTGATGAACAAGTTCTCCTCTATGTACAACTCTTCTGCACTTCCTTTTTCTATCAATGGCATTCTGATAATTTTTCAATAACATTTGTACTTTGTACTCGAATGACTCGATTCTCTTTCTTGAGTTTCGGTAACTGTCCATGCGTTCCAGCTGTAAACCGCCAAAAACACAAAACAAAACATGTATTTAAAATATTAACTTGAGTTAGTTTGCTGGTATTCTTCAATGGTTTCCTCAGTCTGTGTAGCATCTTCTTTGCAATTGTCAATTTGCGTTATTATACAACAGACTTTAATAACGTGCAACTAGCAGACTGGTTTCAGTAAAGCTCTTGCCTGATGAGAAATAACGACTGTTCTTCTGTCGTCGAGTAACTTTACAAATCAGTGTCTTGCAAGACCATTAAGATACCATGATAGCTTACTCATTAACCTGGTTAGGCCAAAGACCTAGATGCTTCCAGCGCCTTACATATAATTTACTTCCACCATATAGTCTGCCATATATGTTTCCGTGTGTATCAAACATGACGTAGGTGAAATTGGTGTAACAATAATGAGCGACGCTTAGTAATATATGGGGCCACACCACCTATACTATGAGAACCATGTACATTAAATTTTTTTTGGAATCTGGACAGCTAAATATTGGACTTGTGTGTTAAATATTCACATCGCCAAAGGACATGCAATACGCCTAATGCAGTTTCGGATCCAACAGAAGAATATAATATCTTTCACGTGAGTTTCGTCATTACAATATCACATTAGCGTGAAGTATTCAGATATCATGGACAGCTTCAAGTGATTTACTCTCACGAATACGCTTCCAAAAGATGGCTTTCTTTAAAACTGTTTGTAAAGGATTGATAACCGTTTTTGCTTTTGTAGGTGAGTATGTATGCCTGCTCAATGTATTCATTTATACCATGTTTTTCAATTACTAAGCCACTGTCGGTTTTGTCTTGTTATTTTTAAAAAGTTTGTATGATACCTTCATTAATTTTAGACCGCTAGTCAAAGCAATTTCCCCGAATGTGGCTGATACTTTGGCTCGGGCCGTGGCCGTGTATTGTGATCTGCGTAAAGCCCTTGGCCTGTCCGCTGGTGTGCATTACCAACCTCTTGGATTCAACAGTGGTAATATGTTCGTGGGGACCAGACTCCATAGTCCATGGGATTAACGCATTTGTGGCTGACTCTGTTATAAATGTGATCCCCCCATCCCCACCCCTTACCCCAACCACTCCTTACGTAAAAAAACCCACAATAAACACAAACACAACCATACTGCAGAAACAAGAACACAATTCTCATGACATTATGTTGAGGGATTAATCTGAATACTTTCGATCCCACAGGCAAGACAGCATGGATGTGAGTAGACCAAGACTATTTAACATATATGTTGCTTTTAGTACAGAACATGCGCTCGGGTAGCAGTGACTTCTTTTCCACCGGCGGCGGGTGAACATGATATTGTCACTGTTGGCTGCAGGAACTTGGACAAATAAGTGATCGCAGAGGTTTATTCTTGTCTGCGACCGATGGATTGCGCTTCTACCTGTGTCCTAAAGCAGGCGTGTACCGAGGGATACTGACTCAAATGACCAATTGATCATAAAACACCCTACCGTCATGGAGATTCAGACATATAAAACATATCCGTCTTGGAGGACCAGATATGTAAGACCCCACCGTCTTGGAGGACCAGAGATATAAATCCCAACCGTCTTGGAGGACCAGACATGTAAACCCAACTTTCTAGGAAGACCAGACAGGTAAAAGCCGACAGTCTTGTAGAACCAGACATGTAAAACCCAACTTTCATGGAAGACGAGACATGTTAAACACAATTTTCTTGGAGGACCAGACATGTAAAACCAAACCGTCTCTGGGGGTCAGACATGTAAAACCAAACAGTCTTGGTTGACCAGGCATGTAAAACCAAACCTTCTTGTAGGACCAGACATGTAAAACCAAACCGTCTTGGAGGACCAGACATGTAAACCAAACCTTCTTGGAGGACCAAACATGTAAAACCCAACTTTCTTGGAGACCAGAAATGTAAAACCCAACCGTCTTTGAGTACCAGACATGTAAAACGCAACTTTAAAGCGGAAAAACCAAGTTGCTGTTGTTTTTCCACACACAAACATGACCACTGTATCTGTTCATTCAATGATTGTTTTCACAGTGTTTGTTGGTGCCAACGTGATTGCAATGATCCACTTGGATATTGCAGAACATTGGAAAGTGAGGTCATTTGATTGTCGCTATTGTAGTCTTCATTCGCTGATGTACAATCTTGGGTCACAGTAACTAAGTTTTTATTGTAACTGAGATTGTCACGTCAACTGCTCTTTTCTGATTCTGAAGACTCGAAAAAATTAGCTACTGCCAAGAGCTGGATAAAATGCAACCCATCTCGTTGCAAATATGCGTCTACATCTCGGAGCACAAGGTGTTCACATTATTCTACTACTCAATATTTTTGTTTAAAAGGCATCAAGTGTCAAGTCTTTATCATCACACAGTTTCATAGTCTTGTTATGTGCGTCAACTTGGCCGTTGACTGCAGCCAACTCAAGTTATGTGACGTTGCAGTGTGAGTGGTCCGGTGCTAGTCGAAGATAAATGTGGTCATGCTCTGCAATTTTCAAATCAACCTATTCTGCGAAGTCGCAGAGATTTCTTGACCGTCTCAGAGTGCACAAAGAGGGTATCAATAGTGATAAGTGAATCTTGGTTGATCTAGTTTATGCAGACGACATTGTTCTGTTTGGCACAGACAGCTCTGCGCTGCATCGCTCTCTGGCAATGATAAGACAACGAAACAAAATCCCTAGGCCTGTATACAGGCTAATGCACAAGTTTAGAATCTCATTTCCGACACAGCAGCCCAAGGTATTGCACCCAAGTTCACAGTGCTGAAGGGACCAACGAATGTGGGGGACGAGCAGGCACGGTTTCCATAAAATACTTTATGTGTAAATCAGATAGTTAGATTGGGGATACTTGTTGAACAATATGTATAATGGAACGGATCGCTTTGTATCGGGTTGATATATTATTATAATAAATGTGACAGTTAAAGAAGAAATATCGTATTGAAAATTGTTCAGAAACTATGGAGCGCCTAAGAAGTTCACTTACATTATATACAACACGCATGATGTAGAGTTATATACGATGGAGAGCTTTTGCAGACATTTGTGAAAAGAACTCGAATGAGACAGGACTGCCTCTTATTACCATTCCATATACGGCTTGACTGGATTTTGATGAATTTGACTTCTAAATACGAAAATAATATGCAATGACCCAGCCAACCACCACAACCAAAAAGAATATACACTAAATATAATAACTGAATCTTTATTGAAATTCGATGTTAGGATTCACAGAAAAACACTCCACAGATTATAAAATAAAAGCGCCTAACGTCAATCAGATTGTACTAGTAAGCTTTCAATATTGACTTTAATGCAACTGACCATGTCTTATCCAATCGTAGATCGGCAACATATGTCTCAATGTTTAGTTCCTTCTGAACTGGAAGCGACCCTTCTTGGTGGCCCGTTTCCCCTTCAATCTAACATTTGTCAAGTTCCAGCCGCAGCGATCACATTGGGTACGCTCATCAATCCCTCGTTTGCTACTACCCTCGCAGCTAGCAAGTAACTCGTAGCTTCTATCGACACCGACATCGATGTTAACTATGCTAATCTGATTGCAACAACCACATCAATTGCCAGTCTCCCAACACCCACTCACACCAAACTTCCCATTTGACCTGCTACTCGAGCTATGCTAGAGGAACGACATAACATGGCTCGTTCTCCAGATAACCACACAGCCTTTACTAAACTTAGCAAGTTCTGCCATCAAAAACATCAAGAATATCATGAAAGCGTTGCCGCGAATATCTCATGAAAGCGTTGCCGCGAATATCTCCTGAAAGCTGCTGAACATGGCGCAGCGTAAAACTTACTACTCGTTTCCTTGCTTTCCGAACACTGCCACATCATTCCTTGTCAAAAAACTTCGTTTGGGTCCCGCACATTGTCAAAGCTGGGCACGGTTTCAATAATATTCGATATAGTCTCTGTAATACAGTCAACGTTAGAAGTACTGCTGGAGATAACACATGATGAATTGGAAAGGCAGGACTGCTTTTAGTGATTTACGGAATTTGTGGAATAAATCTTCCATAGAAATTAAAAATATTCAATAAAATGGTCTGACTTTGTAACGTGAAGAATAAACAAAATTAAAATTTAAAAAAGTGTTGTTTGTACATCGATTCCGAAGACGACCACACTGTCATATGGCATTCCTAGAGTTGGTTCGAAGAAGGCTGATCAAACCAATCTGAGTCTGAAAGCGTCTGTCACATTGCGAAAAGATAAGCATTGTCTCAATTTGACAGGTGCTAGTATCTATCCATGTATGGGGAAGTTCTTGCTTCACATACATCGTCAGTCCCCTCTTACCGGGCCTCGGTGCATTACTGTAGCACCTGTATCCTGGACACCTGATGGCAGCATTCTCATTCAAGCAGGTCTCATGGATCATGAAGATGTCGAAACTGTACACCAATTTTTGGAGAATTACTCCGCGTTGGCTAGTGCTGCGGCAATTCCAGTAGCTTATCCGTACATCTTTTAACCCCAGTCTATTTGACTTTCTTCGACATTTTCTCTGTCTGACTCTTTTCTTTCTTTCTCTCCTCTTGTCTCCACTTCCGCTCCCTCTGCATCCACCTTCCTTAGCACAATTGGCTGAAGACATCGACGTCAGAGCACGATCTCCGTAGCTCCAGCGATGACTCGTATGGGTCGTTTGTCATCAGAGTTTTCCTTCTCCTAGAAGAGTTGCCTGCGGGGCTAACGCGTCTCCTCTAATCGGTTTGTGATCGCTTGTCTCCGCCATTTTTATCGCGCTATCACATTATCGTACGGGTCGCCATATGCACACCCGCGCTATTCCGCGAGGAAATGGATGGAGCATAGCTGCCAGTCCATCCGTCAGGGTATCACTTGTTTAATACAAACTCTAGCATGTTAGTTATCACAGCCTTTAACTGATCAGCGCCATCCCGAGCACGCACAGCGACACACGTTGACCTAGCGAACCGTTGGTCAGCGAAGTCCCTAGGTCAAATTGACCTTCTCGGTTGAACAATTTTGGCATTGGTAACTGCGAGCCCACTCGTTGTCGATAATAGGGATTTATAGAATCTATATGCTATACAACGGTAAACTAGATGGTAAACTAGGTATATAAATGCACACACACTTCAACAGAACACGCCCTGAATGTTAGTCATCAACTGTAAAAATTTAAGTCCGATTTGCAATTTGGTAATAGCCTAAACAAATACAAACAGTGAATGATAATTCCCTCCAGGAGTTCTGGCACATCATAGGTGTGGGTAATGATAATACCTTCCAGAAGTTCTGGCACATCACAGGTGTGGGTAATGATAATACCTTCCAGAAGTTCTGGCACATGCATCGGACGATGAATGGAAAGACTACAAGCCAGCTTATCTCCACCATCCACGACACCTCCGGAAAGCTCCAGAAGATAGATTAAAAGAAAGGTCAGAGTTTTTTTTAATCGATATGTTGCCTAGACTGACTAAGGCGACATAGATGTACGTCGGGAAACTCGGAAAGGCATCTTAGACGCAGCTATCAGGGAAGAGGCTTGGGTAGACCTCATCAACGAGGCGGAGGTCGTAAATAGCTTACGTGCAAGCAAAACCACTGCCGCAGGTCCTGATGGAGTACAGTTTTTTCCACATCAAGCAGTTGGATGAGACAGAGATAAGAAATATGGTGAAGGAGTTGAACCACAATTTCGAGAAGTCATCTGTGCCTTAGGACTGGCTTTATAGCTATCTATGCCCACTGCCTCAACCTGGTAAGGACTCCAAGCTTCTCAGCAGCTATCGATTGATCACCATACAAAGCGTATATGGAAAATTGCTCGAGAGAAAGGTGGCAAGGACAATAATGGTCTACCTTGAATGGGAGCAGGAGCAGATTCTACCCGATTCGCTGGACAGCTATCGAACTGCAAAGTAACCTGGGCTAACGCTAGAACTTTCGCGTATGATGTGTACGAGGGGTTTCAGTCAAAACAAGAAACATTCGCGGTGGCACTCGACCTGAAAGACGCATTCAACCGTGTAGATTTGGGACCGCAATCTCCTGTCTGCAGCATTGTGGTTTAAACCCGTGGCTATGAAACCTATGGTGGAAAGCCTAAACAAAGCAATACTGCAAGCAGCCACCGAGACAATCCCAATAGGGGCAAGAAAAAAACTATAAGCCATATTGGAATCGAACTGCAGAAAGCAGAGGATGAAGTCTCAAACGCTCGGAACACGGCAGAGAGTGTGCAATATATTGAAGCAAATATCTCCCCCAAGGCCATCACTGCGAAATACAAAAGAACACTGAACCAAATAATTAGAGACAATTGGAAGAAAAAAACAGAATGCCTCAATCTAGATAGAGAAGGGAACAAACTATGGAAATTAGTCAGAGCCATCAATGATGAAATACCATCAAATATACAAATTACCGTCATGCAGGGTGACAACATGCTTACTGAAAAACAGAGCAGCAAACGCTTTTATAAAATTGTATGACAGAGCAAACCACATCAATTTCCTCACATACAGGCATACGAAACAAAAAAGAAGCCATGGGTGACCAAAGACATTCTAGACCTGTGTGATAAAAAAAGGTCACAGAAAAAAAACAATCACCCACCTGAGGAGGTCGGAAGTTATAAAGAGGTCAAGAAAGCCATACAACAAATGATGAGAGAGGCGAAAGAGGCGTGGATATTTGAGCAATGCGCAAACATCGAAGAGAGACTAAATAGAAATGATGCTAAAGGAGCATACAAGGTGGTCAAAGAACTGGTAACACCAAGACAAAGCAGGAACCTTATGATTCATGATAAAAACGACAAGTGTCTCATTGAGGGAAATGGTGTACTGGCAAGATGGACAGAGTACTGTTCCGAGCTATACAACTATGAAGTGCGAAACAAACCTGAGAAAACATTCCCCCCAACTCCAACAAATATAGAGGATAACAAACTGATAACGAAGGAAGAGGTAATTGCAGCGGTAAAGACATTGAGAAGAGGGAAGGCGGCCGGCGTGGACAATATACCAGCAGAGCTCTTACAAGCAGGTGGAGAGTTAGTGGTGGAAGGCCTGACACACATCTGTAACAAAATATGGGCGACAGGAAACTGGCCGGACTTATGGACGAAATCAATAGTTATACCGCTACATAAGTCTGGAAACCTAAAGCTGTGCCAAAATTTCAGAACAATAAGCCATATTAGCCACCCTAGCAAGGTCATGCTTAAATTAATCCTCGACCGATTGAAACCCCAAGCAGAGAACATTATTGCCGAGGAGCAAGCAGGGTTCAGACAGGGAAGAAGCACTACAGAACATATATTTAATTTACGGCTGCTAAGCGAGAAATATCTAGAACAGCAGCAAACACTGTATCATGTGTTTGTTGATTTTAAGAAGGCGTTTGATAGGGTATGTCATAAAGCACTTTGGGCAACCATGAGGATGTATAATATCAATGGAATATTTATAACGGTCCTTGAACACCTGTATAACAAGGCGTCTAGTGCAGTTCTTGGGAATGGGAGACGAGGAGACTGGTTTCGCACATCAGTTGGTGCGAGACAGGGGTGTACACTATCTCCAACTCTTTTCAATATATTCCTGGAAGGAATTATGAGTGAGGCACTTGGAGGTCACGTTGATACTGTCAAGATAGGGGGCCGAAAGATTACCAACCTTTGTTTTGCAGATGAAATTGACGGATTGGCGACTTCAGAAGGAGAACTCCAGGAATGGGTCAGAAGGCTCGATGAAACAGCTCTTGACTATGGTATGGAGATAAACGCTGGAAAGACAAAACTAATGACAAACAACGCTACGGGCTTCAACAGCAAGATAAAAGCTAACGGTCAAGAACTCGAAGTAGTTGACCGTTTTAAATATCTTGGGTCGATTGTCAGTGGTGAAGGATCAAAATGTGAAGTATTGGCCAGAATAGCACTGACAATAGCGGCGCTTGCACGGTTTAACAAAATCTGGCAAGATAAACGGTTAGCACTACGCACGAAAATCAATTTATGCGTACACTGGTCCTGACAATATTTCTCTATGCGTGTGAGACATGGACAGTTACAGCTGACCTTCAACGCAGGATACAGGCCTTGGAGATGAGAGGTTTCCGAAAACTTTTAAACGTCACATACAAAGATCAAGTTACAAACGAGGAAATCCAAAATAGAGTTACAACGGCAATAGGGCCTTTCGACGATCTCTTTGCAACTGTCAAAAGAAGGAAACTCACTTGGTACGGTCACATATTGAAATCAAATGGTCTTGCAAACACAATCATCCATGGGAAGGTGCATGGCAGACGACGAAGAGGCCGGCCCAAAATGAGATGGGAGGACAACATAAAAGAATGGACCAGTCTCCGACCAGAAGAGTCACAGGCAGCGGCATCTGACAGAGAGGGATGGCGTGGAGTTGTGAGGATGTCTTCATGTGTGCCCCAACGACCTCACCGGTTACGGGATGATCTGACCTGACCTGACAGGCATACAGACATAAGTGAAGAACAAAACAGCAACGACAAAATCAAGATGGCACCAGAGTAGCACATGATGGCAAAATTAACCCTGAGTGAAAGGAATGAGGCCATGAGAACTTTAAAAAAAAGAAATCGCCTGGAAAAGATGGGGTAACAAATGAAATGCTGATGGAGTTGTGCCAAACAGCAAAGAGTAAGTCATTCCTGAACCAAAGCAGAAAAAAGGGGAAATTGTACCACATGCATGGAAAGAGGCTGTACTTATACCAGTACCAAAGAAAGAAAAAGACAGAACAGATCCAATTTTGATACAGGCCTATCAATCTACTGAGCTGTGTAGGCAAACTGATGGAGCGTATGATAAAAACCAGACTGATGTGGCACCTGGAAGAAAAACAAATACTAATTCCACAGCAACCAAGATTTAGATAACACAGATCCACTTAGGGCCAGATCACTCTCATAGCGCAGGAAATAGAGGATGCTTACCAAGAGAAAAGCATACAGTGACAGTTTGGGTGGATCTAGAGAAGGTATTTGACAAGGTGTGGACATAGAGACTAACAGTCAACCTACAAAGAAGTGAAGTATCTGGAAGAATGTACAGGTGGATCAGCCACTACCTCAAAAACAGAACATCTAGAGTTCGAGTACAAGAACAGATAAGCAAAACGGTGATACTGCAGCAATGAGTACCCCAAGGGGAAGTACTGTCACCCACACTTTTTCTGATGTATATAAACAACATCATAGATAATATACCAAGAAGAATCAACAGCTTCATGTTTGCAGACGATCTGGCTATGTGAACCTCTGAAGAAAATCTCAGCGTAGTAAATAATCGGATGCAGTAGGCCCTAACATCGCTGAAGGAGTGGGCGAAATCATGCCTGGGAAAAATAAATGAAGAAAAAACAATATGTACGATATTCTCCCTTTCAAATAAACCACAGAACACCAAAATAAGTCTTAATGGCAAATATCTGCAGCTAAACGACAATCCAAACTACTTGAGCGACACATTTAATCGGTGCATGACATGGAAAAGTCAGATCGAGAGAAACCGAATGAGAGCAAGACAAAGAATGGCAATCATGATGAAACTTCCTGGGACAAGCTGGGCAGCAGATGAACGAATACTGAAAAAAACTGTAAACTGGAATAGTGAGACCAGTTCTCGAGTATGGCATTGCAGCATGGGCAACATCAGCAAAGGCAAATTTTGATAAAATTAGCAAACTTCGAAACCAAGCCATGATAATTATAACAGGAGGCATGAATTCAACGCCAATTGTAGAACTTGAAAAGATGACAAATCTGCAATACATGACCGACAGAAGAGACTGGAGACCCCAGCAGCAAGCAGAGAAACTCAGAAGACTGACAGACCATCCAATGCATCAGAGACTAAATAGATTTGAAAAAGGGAAACTAAAGCGGAGAAACTTTGTAGAATCAGCCAAAGCAAAGATGAGCGAAGACCCTATGAACACCATAACAACACCAAAGCCCATCCGTACTGTAAGCAAACCCATTTGGAAAAAGCCTATCATTCCAGGGGTGGTATAAAAAATACGAGGTGTTGGAAACAAGAACAGCGAGACTGAAAAAGAAAGAAGAGACATAAACCTCAGGTACATAGCGGAAAACTACGCAAGTAGGGACTTGACCCATGCATACACCGCTGGTTCTGCAACAAACACAACACAGAATGGAGGGAGAGTAGTATTCCTGAGCCTAACGAACGGTAGAAAAATAACACTGTCAGTGGCAACTGAAAAATTATCAAACAATTTCACAACGGCCGCAGAGGCACTGAAGGCTGCAGTAGAAGCAATGCTGACAGGCGAAAGTAATGAAATCCAGATAGTCCTGTTTACAGATGCCTTGTTCGTGGTCACAGCACTAAAAATTCAGAAAAATACTGAACTTAATGATTTAAGAGCAGTTCTCTGTCAACTATGCCAGCAGTCAGCACCAAAAAGAGTAGTGGTACAATGGTTTCCATCCCACTGTAACATTCAAGGCAACGAGGAGGCAGACAGACTGGCACAAGAAGGTGCAAGATTACCACAACCAGATTTTAGTGTGACCTACGAAGAGTCCAACATATTTATTAGGGCCAGATACATGGGTAAAGGGGAAACATAGCATACTGGCTAAACAAAAAATGATGCATATTACCAGTTGAACAGAAGAGAGCAGGTCTTGATCTGCAGACTCCGCACAGGCCACAACATACTGAGAAACCATCTATTTAATAAAGTGAAGATAGGTGGTACTGACGAATGCACCTGTGGTACAGGTAACAAAACCGCTGAACATCTGCTGCAGAATTCCGCGACATACGAGGACGAGACAAAGCACATTATGCCAACACTAGACACCCTCTATGGCAGTGTCGACAGCCTCGGATGATTGTTGCTTTCTTCGAACACATTCAAATTGACGTCTGACAGCATACGAAGAAGAAGAAGAAGAAACCCGTGGGTGGTTAGTTGGATATCAGCTACCTTGATGGAAAGAACAGTTGCGCTACGTGTGGGATCGTGGACATCAGAACCGAGGCGAATATGTCCAGGACTGCCTCAAGGGTCTCTGCTCTCACCGGTTCTGTTCAACATTTACACAGTAAAAGTGGCCAATATTCAATCCACAGTGACAGGGAGAACATTAACATTTGCAGCTGACATCCTAACGTACATGACTGGATCAGACAGGCAAGAGTTGGCCAAAGACATCCAGGAATCATTGCAAGGAATCTCTCAGTGGTGCGGTGAGTCAAGCTCCAAGATCAATCCGAACAAGGCCTGCATGATGTGGTGATCTTTGAATAATTATATAGTAAAGGCTGAACTCCAGGGCATCGCTTTTGATGGTTGCGCCATTGGGTGGTGCGACAGGTTGAAATACATCGGAGTGCTTTTTGATTGCAGTCTTTCCTATAACTGTCATGTTGACAATATCGTACAATAATGCAAGAGAGGGTTAGGAGCACTCAAGGCCATAGCGCTGACTTTTAACAACACCTCCTGTTCTTCCTATTTCGTTAGGTCGTGGTGTCTGTCATCGATTACAAACTAGGTATCCTCACACCATCATGAACACAGTGGGAAAGCTTGGACCGCATCCAGAGTGACGGTATGCGACTGGTTCTGGGCTGCACTATAGATACCCCGAATTTAATGATGGGGTACATATTGGGATTTTTATCAATGACATCCAGACATAAACTGGTACAAGTCAAAGTCTTTATGCGTGTCACCCCAGACACGCAGCACTGTCTGCACAGCAGTATCTCAGACATCAAGGGATCAAGAGAGGGTCATCATGGATGACACAGGCTGAGACAACAATCGGACACGTCACTCTAGTTGAGACGATAGCCACAGGGGAAGAATGGGTCCACACTGGTGATAGAACGATAGAGTACCAGAGAGTCATCATAACCTTAGGCAAGGAATAACGAAAACGGAACAACGAGAGATCATAGCACGAGGTAAATCAACTGATAACTGAGAACACCAAAACAGGCTATGCTGTCATTTACACCGATGGATCGGTCCTGCGTAGCCGGACAACAGGCTGGGGTTTCTCGGCTAGAGGGAGAGAAGAGGTCGTTGTTAAGCGCAGTAGGGCATGCATGTCAAAAACCTTCAGTATGAGAATGGAGACGGAAGCAGTGACCTCAGCACTGAAATGGACACATGAGACTTCTATAAGAAGGGCAGTCATCGTGACAGACGTGCAAGCTGTACTTCCGAAATTACAGAAGAGATGGCTTAGGTACGAGTGGATAACAGCTTTTGAGCTGGATCTACTGTCCTGCTCGTGACGGGGTTCATATCAATAAAAGAGCTGACATATTGGCTTCACAAGCTCGATTCATGTGAATATTGGTGATAGATGGAAGTGACATTTTGAGATCAATCAATGACCGCCTGCTTGAAGAGTACACCGCAATAGAAGAAGCAGTAATGCACAGAATGCAAAGTTCTGACATTAAACGAGGTTCGAGTGTAGTGGGTCGCATGGGATGACGGCGCAGGAGAATGTACAACCGGCGAGCTACAGGGACCATAAAAATCCATATCTGACGCCATTTTATGAGAGATACTCATCACCTATGGGTAAGCCCGGAGTGCAGTGACGTCGAATCTTAGAAACAGAAACAGAATCACTGTCTAACCGCCAGGCGGAGGCAACTCTTCTTGATGTTCGTGTCTCTCTTTTTCGGGCAGCTTCATTGATTCTTGTCTGCTCCATATGTGTCGTGCCAGAGGAGAGTTTACAACGCCAGGTAGAGCGATCAGCATCCATGTTCTCTCAATCATCAGTGCCAATGTCGCAGTTCTTCAGTGAAGCTGTCAGAGTGTCTTTGTAAAGTGTTATTTGGCCACCGCGAGCTCGCTTGCCTGCGTCAAGCTCGCCATATAATATTTTATTTGGAGGCCACGCTTATGACATGCAGACAACATGGCCAGTCCATCTAAGCTGCGATTTGCACACCATTGTGTGGTTGTGTGTCATGTCAACATGAATTATCTTCTACATGTGTAATTGTATTTTGACATTTTATGTTCATCAGTTTCCTTAGGCAGCCCAGATGAATTGTTTTTTTTTATCGCGTTTCGACTGTACACAGTCCAAGTTTCACAGGCGTACATAAGAGTTGGTAGAACGACTGTACACAGTCCATGTTTCACAGGCGTACATAAGAGTTGGTAGGACGACTGCCACATGGACCTTTCAATTTTGTATAAGCTCAATTCCACTCCTGTCCCAAAGTGACGATCTTAGTTTTTAAAATGATACACATGCTTTAGCTAATCTCGAGTGTACTTCTTCATCAATATTGACCTCTGCTCTGGAGAGTGTGCTGCCAATGTATGTAAAGCGTTCTACAGACTTTAGTTTCTAACCATTGATAGTGATAGATGGCTCACCGTACTCAGTTCTTGGGGCTGCTTGGTTCAGTCTTGCTGGTAGACATTGTGAGACCAACATTAACGTAAGCCGCTGCAAACATGTCAACATCACGTGGCATCCCAGTCTCTGAATGGGCAACGAGAGCACAGCCATCAGCAAAGAGACGTTCACATATCGTCTTAATCTATACAAACATGTCAACATCACGTGGCATCCCAGTCTCTGAATGGGCAACGAGAGCGCAACCATCAGCAAAGAGACGTTCACATATCGTCTTAATCTATACAAACATGTCAACATCACGTGGCATCCAAGTCTCTGAATGGGCAACGAGAGCACAGCCATCAGCAAAGAGACGTTCACATATCGTCTTAATCTATACAAACATGTCAACATCACGTGGCATCCCAGTCTCTGAATGGGCAACGAGAGCGCAGCCATCAGCAAAGAGACGTTCACATATGGTCTTAATCTGTACTCTCCTGTAAGCCTTCATCAATGGATACAATTGGGGGAATACAAATACATGATACATTCACAAATATAGAACTTGGAGAAAGAGCTCCATAGATGTCAGTGGGACGAGATGTCAAATCCAGGTGTTGACGATGGACAGGACACACTTTACAGAAACCAGCTGATATCATTGCAAGACGGTCACTGTTCTGGAATTCTCAGAACAGAAGAAGTAGAGACAGCCCTACATAGACCTAGAGAACGGAAGTCGAGGCAAACAAAACCACATCAGGACGGCGAAGGAAGGATGGATTGACCAAAACAGATGGAACGTGACCGACAGATTTTCCTTGTAGGGAGTTGAAGAATTGTGACTGATTTATATGGAATGATGAGCAGATGTTCTGCATTGGTCAGCTAGTATTCTTCTTCTTCGAACGCTGTCAAACGTCAACCTGTATTTTTTCGAAAAAAGCAGCGGCCATCCTGAGAATTCGACACTGCCATAGAGCTTGTCTAGTGTTGCCACTGGTGATGACCACATCTGATTTCTCTGGTCCTCGTATGTCGGGCAGTTTTGCAGCAGATGTACAGCGGTCATTTTCCCGGTACCACAAGTGCATTCGTCAGGGCCACATATCTTCACTTTCTTTAATAGGCGGTACCTTAGTCTGGTGTGGCCTGTGCGGAGTCTGAAGACCACGACCTGCTCTCTTCTGTTCAACTGGTAAGATGCATCATTTTTTGCGTAGCCAGTATGCTCTGTTTTCCAATTGGTCATGTATCTAGCTCTAATAAGCTTTTTGGACTCTTCGTAGGTCACACTAGAATCTGGTTGTCGTAGTCTTGCAGCTTCTTTTGCCAGTCTGTCTGCCTCCTTGTTGCCTTGGATGTTGCAGTGGGATGGAACCCACTGTACCACTAGTCGTTTTGGTGCGGCCTACTGGCATAGTTGACAGAGTACTGCTCTTAAATCATTAAGTTCAGTATTTTTCTGGCTTTTTAGTGCTTAGACTACGGCCAGGGCATCTGTAAACATGACTATCTGGCTTTCATTTATTTTGCCTGTCAGCATTGCTTCTACTGCAGCCCTCAGTGCCTCTGCCTCAGCTCTGAAATTGCTTGAGTTTTTTCCAGTTGCCACTGACAGTGTTATTTTTCTACCATTTGGTAGGCTCAGGAATACCCCCGCCCTTCCGTTCTGTGTTGTGTTTGTTATAGAACCGGCAGTGTATGCATGGGTCAAATCCATGCTTGGGTAGTTTTTCTTTATGTACCTGAGGGTTATGTCTCTTCTTTCTTTTTCAGTTTCGCTGTTCTTGTTTCCAACACCTTGCATATTTTCTACCATCTCCGGATATATACGCTGCTTCCAGGTAGGTTTGAATACAGTAGGGATGGGCTTTGGTGTTGTTAATGTGTTCATAGGGTCGTCGCTCATCTTTGCTTTGGCTATTTCTGCAAAATTTCTCCGCTTTAGTTTCCCATTTCCAAATCTATTTAGTATGATGCATTGGATGGTCTGTCAGTCTTCTGAGTTTCTCTGCTTTCTGCTGGGCTCTACAGTCTCTTCTGTCGGTCATGGATTGCAGTTTTGTAATCCTTTCAAATTCTACAATTGCCGTTGACTTCATGCCTCTTTTTATAACTCTCATTGCTTGGTTTTAAAGTTAACTAATGTTATCAAAGTTCGTCTTTGCTGCTTTTTTCCATGCCGCAATGCCATACTCGAGAACTGGTCTCACTCTTCCAGTGTACATTTTCTTTAGTATACTTTCGTCTGCTCCCCAGCTTGTTCCAGCAAGTTTCCTCATAATTGTCAATCTTTGCCTGGCTTTCATTCGGTTTCTCTCGATCTGACTTTTCCCTGCCATGCGCCGATCAAATGTGACTCCCAGATAGTTTGGGTTGTCGTTTAGCGGTAGTTATTTACATTAAGACTTATTTTTGTAGTCTGTTGTTTTATTTGAAAGAGAGAATATCGTACATGTTGTTTTTTTCTTCATTTTTTCTGACCAGCCATGATGTTAGGGCCTGCTGCATCCGATTGCATGGCATGGTGAGATTTTTTTCAGAGGTCCACATAGCCAGATCGTCTGCAAACATGGTGCTGTGGACTCTTCTTGTTATATTTTCTGTGATGTTGTTTATATACACCAGGAAACGTGTGAGTGACAGTACTGTCCCTTGGGGTACTCCATACTCAAGTGTCACCTTTTTTGCTCATCTGCCCTTGTACTTGGACTCTGGCTGTTCCGTTTTCGAGGTAGTAGCTCAGCCCATCTGTACATTTTCCCACAAACTTCACGTCTTCGTAGCTTGACTTTAAGTCCCTCTTTCCACACCTTGTCAAAAGCCTTCTCTAGATCTACCCAAACCGCTACTGTATGTTTTTTCTCTTGGTAAGCATCTTATATTTCCTGTAATATGAGAGTGATCTGGTTCTCAGTGGATCTGTGCTGTCTAAAACTTGCTTGCTGTGGAATTAGAATGTGTCTTTCTTCCAGATGCCACATCAGTATGGTGTTTATAATACGCTCCATCAGTTTTCATTCACAGCTCAGTAGACTGATAGGCCTGTATCCATTTGGATCTGTTCTATCTTTTTCTTTCTTCGGTACTGGTATAAGTACAGCGTCTTTCCATGCCTGCAGTACAATTCCCCTTTTCCAGCTTTGATTCAGGACTGATAGTAACTTCCTCTTTGCTGTTTGGCCCAACCCCATCAGCGTTTCGTTTGTTACCCAATCTTTTCCGGGCGATTTCTTTTTCTTTAGAGTTCTCATTGCCTCGTCCATTTCATTCATTGTTAGTTTTGCCATCATGTGCTCCTCTGGCGCCGTATTGATGTTGTCGTGGCCCTTTTGTTCTTCACTAATGTCTGTATGCCTGTCTGTAGGGACATCAATATGGTTTGCTCTCTCATAATGTTTTATAAATGCGTTTGCTGCTGTTTTTTTCCAGTGAGCATAGTGTCGCCCTGCTTGATGGTAATTTGTTTATTTGATGGTGTTTCTTCATTCATCGCTCTGACTAACTTCCATAGCTTGTTCCCTTCTTTATCTAAATTGAGGCTTTCTGTTTAGTATTATTTTGTATTTCGCCGTGATGGCCTTAAGAGCGATATTTGCCTCCATAGAGTGTTCTCTCTCTGCCATGTTCCTAGCATTTGTGACTTCGTCTTCCGCTTTCTGCAATTCATCATTCCAATATGGCTTTTACTTTTTCCTTGCCCCTCTTGGGATGGTTTCGGTGGCTGTTTGCATTATTACTTTGCTTAGGCTTTCCACCATGGGTTTCATATTTTTATTCCGTGTGTTGATGGTTTCACACAGTCCATCTATCAGCATTGCAAATCTGTCCCAGTCAGCTCGTTTATAGTTCCAACGTGGGAGCTGTTTTATTTTCTGAAGGCCAAGTCTAGAGTAGAGATGGTATGCCATGTTCTAGAATATAATCTAGGGCTGTCCTCAAGCATATTGATAAGATATAGATTTGTGTCTATCTCCCAATCTTCTACTTCATCACCTCTGTTGTCTGTGTCCGAATATCCCCATCTCCCCGAGTGGCTGTTGAAGTCTCCAACTATTAGGCAGCTGGAGTTATTGATTTCCATACTCGAGAGTGACATGTTTTTGTTCGGTGGGCCATACAGGTTGAAGATGCGGATCTTCGTTTCTTGTGTCATTATGTCGACTCCTGCAATTTCTGCTTGTCCAGTGTGATTGACAGCTACCGCGCTACTCGGTATGCAGTTACGTGTCAGTATCAGAACACCTCTTTTGTGACCTTCTCTATCAAGACGGAAGGACTGGTATCCTATAATTGAGAATGTGTGGCTGTTGTTAATGTGCGTTTCTTGGATACATGCCACGTCAATTTTACCTTCATGCAGGTAATGTGTTAGGGAAAGCTTTTTGTTAATGCCCCCCCCCCCCCCCCGCCCCCCACATTCCACTGTAGCATTCTGAGGGTCTTGGGTTTTTGGTCAATAGTTTTTGCCCCATCACCTTGTGCCTTGATACCACAGCACATGAGTGGGTGACCACCAGTAGCACTCTCGCTGCCTGGCAGGACTCCATAGGAAGAGCGCCACACTTGTTTTCTGTTAGGCTGTACCGTCATCATACAGCGATATACGTTGCACTGTTTCGTTAAGCCTGTGGCCCAGTGCATCCGATTTAAAGAGGCGTTTCTGTAGGGATGCCGTCCTTAGCCTTTGGCTATCCCCAGCCTATCTTCTAGGCTGCAGTTGTTTGTGATCAGAGGTGTCTCTCTTAGAGAAGTTGTCTTGCAGGACTATCGAGTCTTCACCACTTGTGTCTATAGGGTGTGGTGATGATATGATATGATATGATTTGATATGATGGACTATGTACTAGTTTGAACTATCCCGGAAGAAAGGCAGTCCAGTGTTTATGTGTCCCAGGATCGTCACGTCCTGCAAGAAACGTAGCATATGCATGTGAGTGGGGTATCTGCCCGCTCCCTTTATGTTCTCGGCTCCTCTGCAGCGATGATACGCCTAGCATTAACCTTCACGTGGGAGGTTGTCACAATAGGGCTGAAGGGCAGTGTCCGCTGGTCTGCATCTCTTCTGCATCCATTGGGATGACTGATAGCAGACAGAGGTAAAGAGCAATGCAGGAGTGCATTTAACCAGAAGACAAGCCTGGCCATGGCACGGAGATGTTGTTCGCCTGGTGTGCGGACAAATCTCATGATCAAGGGCTGAGTCTCAACAGTTCGCAGTGAGGTGGCTGATCTACTACTTACGACACCCCGACCGAGAACTAAGTCTTCTACTAGTGGGTTCACACCCCAACGCCGTATGGGTTGAATATCGAGCAGCTCCCCGCCCGCTTTGATCGGCGGGACGGCAGATACCTCTTTCTGCGGCTCGACCGGGTCGGGCTGAGATGCGAGCGCCAGGTCCCGATCATATCGTTGCTTCCCGTCGCAAGTGGTGCTGAGATGCAGGGCGGGATTCCGACTTAGAGGCGTTCGGCCGTAATTCCTCAGATGGTAGCCTCGCACCATTGGCTTATCAGCCAAGCACGTGGTCCGCTAGTATGATGAGCAGATGTTCTGCACTGGTCCGCTGGTATGATCAACAGATGTTCTGCACTGGTCCGCTGGTATGATCAACATAGGTTCTGCACTGGTCCGATGGTATGATCAATAGATGTTCTGCACTGGTCCACTAGTATTTACGACTACTTAGGAGGCGTCATGCATATCTATAATTTAAGGGTCGACTTTGTTCTTCGGTGGTAGTGAAAGAAATCACATTTTATTACGTTGTATCGTTGTTTACATTGAGGCTGCGATATGTTGCACTTTCAGCTAGACAGATCCGTTTGTTCTGTGGGACGTTGTATTGCGTCCCCTCTTCCAACCCTATTCTCTCAGCCAGTCACTATTGCTGCTGTCTGTCAGCTTGAGGCGGAATAGAATCTAGGTCAACTCGTCTTCGTTAACAGTCTTAAGCTACTGGTTACTGGTATGCTGAATATCGTAGACAAATTCACATATCTGGGCAGCATGCTGTCGAGATCTGTCAGTCTAGACGATGAGGTAGCAAGCAGAATAGCAAAGGCCAGCACAGCCTTTTGTAGAATGCGCTCGATGGTGTGGGCACGTCATGGCATCAGCGTCAAGACCAAACTCAAAGTCTACAGTGCAACCATCATTCCAACCCTACTATACGCTTGCGAAAGCTGGACTGTATACTATGGACATGCAAGGATGTTAAACCACTTCCACACAGGTTGCCAGAGGCGAATATTCTACATCCGATGGCAAGATCGTGTCACTGACATCGAGGTTCTCTCAAGGGCTAACATGCCCAGAACCCATGCACTGCTAGAAAAAGCACGACTAGGATGGGCCGGACACCTCGTCCGTATATCAAACGAGCAGCTCACAAAGAAGCTTCTCTAAGGCGAGCTGAGAGAGTGATGGCGCGAGAGAGGGCTCCCAAAGAAACGTTTTAAAGACGGTCTGAAGGACTCACTGAAAAGTTGCCAGATAGACATCGACACCTGGGAATGTCTTGCGGAAAACAGATCTGACTGGAGAAGCGCAGTCAAATCGGGTGTAGCTACCTACGAAGACGACCGTGTTATGAAAGACGGGAGCAGACGCGTAACCCGGAAATCCTGAACCACGGGAACACCATCACCATCTACAAACCTCGTGTGCCCGATATGTAGGAGATGTTTTCGTGCACGCATTGGCCTGTTCCGCCACATGCACACACACACCCAACAGGGAAATTTGTGACAAAGGTCATGTCGGCTGAACTTATCTTCAACGATGGACAGCTAGTAAATGTTAACTGATTCACTGCGGCATCTTCGGTTCCAAGGGTTAATCTAATCTATATGCAGATGCTCATTCATGAACGAATAAATCTGTAAATATATATATATATATATATATATATATATATATATATATATATATATATATAAATATATATATATATATATATATATATATATATATATATATATATAACTATTTATATATATATATATATATATATATACATATATATATATATATATATATATATATATATATTTATATATATATATATATATATATATATATATATATATATATATATATATATATATATATATATATATATATATATATATATAGTTTTTTCGTCCTGTTTTCACATTAGTTTCATAGTAATCATTAGTCAGGTCAGTGTTCCTTCACAGGTAAGTGAAATTATATTCGCAATACATTTTCCTGAAGATTGGTTCCCGGTTCATTCAAAATGATTAACATTAACTTTTCCGTAATTCAAGTCAATGAAACTCTCAAAATATAAGTCAGTCCTTTCTATCGTGGAGAACTGGCTCAAGACCTATGGCCGCATTATTGTTGCTCCAGGCAGGGTCACCAAAGTCATATGGAGAGGACCAGACTAAGTAAGTAATGAGCATTCTAGACGTAGGTGCAGAACCCAGAGGTGCGTTCCATGTGCTCTGGACTGTTGTCCTCTTCCACTCCAAGGGTTGAATGCATTCATGTCTCGTTCATTGCAGTTTGTCTTCTGTCAATTACCCCTCTGGAGAATGTAAGGGCGTTACGTCCGATTAACTGGCATGACTGCCTTCAGAATGATGGCATGGTGAAATCAATTATGTGTGCCAAGTCTCTTGGAGACCGTAACGATCCTGGAACACCGACACACTCGACTGCCTCTATTTGTGAATACTTAAAAGATGTACCCATGCTCTCCCCTTCGATACCGTGATGCCTAAACGACAATAGACTGTAGGCGAACTCCAACTGAGGAAGACATGTGCTATTGAAAAAAAGGCATGCGACTGTCAAGAAAATCATAACCGCCGTCGTCATTTTCTTGAAACCTATTTTTATTAATAAACATTTATTTAGAAGTGAGGATTCCATGAAGCAGAATAGTGAACGTTTGTATTATTGCAGTAATGGTAAACCATCTTTATTTTCTATTACAGTGATCCATGGGAGTGAGACGAGTGATTTCCCCTTGGCTGACTGTTTCAATGACGATTTGGATATTCTGTCATTGATTTCTGTTACATACAGTTTGAATGTCAAAGCGTATCAAATCCGTTTACAATTCGAATTTATCAAGAGTTGTTTTGGTCTTTCGGGCGAAGCATTTGAACGAATGAGACATGCTAAGGTCTTTGACAAGTACTCTGTCAATAATCTCACCGTTAACGTCAGTTCGTGGAGCTTTGATCGCCCTCCTACTTTTGAAGTTTATGGATACGATGATGGCCAGGTTATGAAAACGTCAAAAAATCACGTGCAGCACGTTCTCGAAACAAAAATAGCATTTGTTGATCGTCTTTTCTCTGAAATGAGTGGAGTCAGAGATAATGCGACACATATAGCCATTATATTTCTAGAACATTCTTGGTTATTAGAGGATGACATGAGAAACATATCACGTATTGTACAGCAGCAACATAGCCAAGTTAAGATATTTGTTGTGGTGATCGCTGTTACTTATGCGACAGAACCAATTTATTTGATAGACACACTCCTTACACCGGATCCAGACATAGTTTTGTTTTACGATATCCTGTTTCCGGCAATGTGCAGACAATGTTTAGATAGCTGGTTTCCACTAGAACATAGTGATGGTGCTGATGCTATGTCCTGCTATCATCTGATGGATACTATTACCACACAAATAAACTGGATTCAAGCCGCGAGCGTTTGCCAACATGGTTATTTAGTAACGGTTGAAACCACAGAAGAGTTACATTTCTTACAGACAATGCTGTATCAATATGTCAACGAACGTTTAATGAACAATAATTATTTCAACGATTCGCATCAGCTTGTAACTCACATTTACATCGGTCTTAATCGAAACTTGACGGGCCCGGTGAAATCTTTTCATTGGTCATTAGAAAATGGTCGCCGAACACGCCCCCTAGTGATCAATAATTGGCTGCATGGGAGACCATCTGGTGGGTATACCAGCGCATGTGCAGTGTGGCAGTTTCTGAGGGACGATAACAGAGAAAGGACTAACGTCTCAAGTGAAGGAGCTCAGTTTGTTGAAGGGTGGGCAGACGTTAGATGTAGAGAAAATGTCAGTTCATTGGTTTTGTGTGAGATGGTGTTTCCTCGTAGACTTGAGGACAAGAACATTCTAAACATCAATCCGGCCACACATTCAAGTTTTTACAACGCTCTTAACAAAAGTGGATTTATGCGATCTGGTGACAATATTGTATCTCTCTCCAACTACATAATAAACCACCAAAATGCTAAAATGAAAAATGAAATGGACAATGATTTTCCCTTATTTGACTGCGGAGAAGATGCTTCCTATCCCAGATATATATCATACTTAAACGTGTGTGATAACAAAGACCATTGCAGCAACAGACGAGACGAGACGTCTTGTGTACCAGATTCCCCAAGAGAACCCAGCGAAGAAAACGAACAATTCTTAATGAGAGACTGTAAAGGCGTATTCTGCTGTGATGGTTCATGTCTGCCTGAGCAGTATGTAAATGATGGACAAATTGATTGCGCTATTTGCGAGTTTGATACGGAGAATAATGTTAATGATGAAACTCTGATTCTCAACAAGTATTTGAAGAGGAATGAAACTTGCGCTTTTATTTGTGGGGATGATAAATGTGTGCATTTTTCTGAACTTAACAACGGTCACGATGATTGTGGTGGAGAAGAGGGACCATTGGATGAGACTATAGGTAAGCTAGAAACAGCAAAAACGTGTTATAACATTCTAGGTCACAGTATATGGGCTCCCAGATGTGTTTATGTCAAAGACAGGTACGGAGTTGTTCTAGGTTGCAGAGACATGTCTCACCTTAATGATTGTGCAGCCTTTGAGTGCTCAGAAGGATACTTTAAGTGCCCTAACGCCTACTGCATTCCTCACCATTATGTCCTGGATGGAAAAGTGGACTGTCCTACTGAAGTAGAAGAACAATTGTTAAACATCGGCTCGTGTTCTGGGAATTTTGCGTGCTGGAATAGTCGTATCTGTTTACATCCTGACCTAGTTTGTGACGGACATCCTGAATGTCCACATGGAGACGACGAGGACTGTTACACACGGTGTCCTGGTGGTCTACGCTGTGTGTCAGGTACAATCACTGTAATTGATTACGAATCAGAAACATTTTTCAAATTTACCACAGACAACGACAACACAACCAAATACTTGGACCTGTCCGGTATAGGAAATGTTTTGTGGGGCCGCTTAGGAATCAAATTAAATAAATTATTATTCCTTAGTGTGTCTAAATGTAACATTATCGAGGTAACCGAAATTACTTCGGGAGTTTACAGTAATGTACAAAAGGTAGATGCTAGCCACAACATGATACGGACATTCAGCGCCATAGAATATCAATATGGATCATTCATATATATTCGACACTTGAACTTATCCTACAACTATGAACTGACAGTGATCGGAAATACCGTATTCAAATATCTAGAAATCATCGACCTCTCTCATACAAGTGTATCATATTTAGATGAAAGTTTTCTAGTTTGTTTACCGAACCTGAAACATTTAAACATGAGCTACACCTTCATCACAGATTACCATAAACATGTATTTCCATCTCGATACGTACTAGAGACACTGGATTTACGTGGAACGTCCATGAGAGATTTCAAAGAACAATCGTTTTTAGACCTATCTATCAATCAACATCTGTACACCGACCAATTTGAAATTTGTTGTCCACAGATTAAAGGGGTAAACATTCCCTATTACACCTGTCACGCTCCTGTAGACGTAATTTCATCTTGTTTTGATCTAGTAGGCGAACACATTCAACGTGTTATTCTCTGGGTGGTGGCGGTTCTGGCTGTTCTGGGAAACACGATTGTTATTGCATATCGTGTTATTTGGGATAGTTCAGTTCTTAGAACAGGGTATGGCCTATTTGTGACAAACCTGGGGATATCAGACTTTATTATGGGAGTCTATCTATTTATAATTGCTGGAGCTGATTATTACTATCGTGGCTCGTACGTTCTGTATGACACGAACTGGAGAGAAAGTGTTGTCTGTAGAATTTCTGGTTTTTTTGCTACTATGTCGATCGAAACGTCAACATTCTTCTGTTTCCTGATCACTCTAGACAGATTTCTGGTGATGAAGTTTCCATTTGGTCAAATACAGTTTACACACATAATTAAAATTATAGCTCTTCTCTTGTCTTGGATTATTGGTTTCCTTCTTGCTCTGATCCCAGTTGTTCTTGAATTTGAAATATTTTCATCGAACGCAATGTGTGTTGGTTTACCATTAACAAGAACACGATATCAAGGCTACGGGTACTCGTTTGGTGTGTTCATTGTCCTTAACTGTGTCATGTTTCTGATCATCGCTTACGGCCAAATAGCTATTTATAGAGCCATGTCATCAAACAGAATAGCCAGTTCAAATTTAAGCTCAAGAAATTATCGACCTGAAGATATATTAGTGGCTAAACAGCTGTCTCTTGTAGCAATCTCTAGCTTTATGTCCTTTTTTCCTGTCGGGATATTAGGGCTCTTGTCCCTTGGAGAACAAGATATCAGCAATGAATCGTATTCCTGGATATCGATTGTAGTTCTTCCAATCAATTCAGCAGCAAACCCAGTTTTATACACGATTCCTGCGCTTATGGACAAATGGGACAAGTTTAAACATGGCGGTTCTAGACGTTAATAAACGATAGACCATCTGAATATGGAATTATGCTAAGAGGAAGTAGAGAATAATAGTTAGTTAGTTAGTTAGTTAATTTTATTTCCAATTGTGCCGTTTAGCGTCGTGGTGAGCTTGAGTCTTCTATCCTGCGTTAAGTGCGTTGCGTCGGTCAATGTGAGTCCTTGTCGTTGCACAATCATTCTAATGCCATATATCGACCTACCTCGCGGCTGCCCCTTTGCCACGTAGACAGATCTACCAGCATTGTAAGCCATCACTGGAAGATGATGAGTTTGCATAGAAAAAAGTCATCGGTGTGACCAGAAGAGACAGAATGCGGAATGACGACATTCAAAGTATAGTCGGCACTACCTCTTGTGTCGAATACATTTCCAGGCAGAAAATAAGTTGGTTTGGTCATCTCTCTCTCTCTCTGTCTCTCTCTCTCTCTCTCATGAGAGAATAATAACAGAGATTAAAAATAACTAACTCAAACTTACAACGCTGTTTCATATGAGTTATTTATTTGGCACAAAAGTGTATCGAAGACAACAGTGACAAAATGGACAACGCTGTTTAAAGAAGAACGTGAGTAAACGACATATCTTCCGTAACCAGGCCGGGTGCATATGGTTGCGTCATAAGCTGTCATCACCAAAACTGATAAAGCAATTCGGCTGGATCGACACTTTTGTCACCATATACTGATTGCATTCTGCGAAGAATGTCAACTGGTCGCTGACTAACTCTGGACGGATTACGTATAAATCCAACATGTTTTCAAAGGTCTGCTAAGGAAACTATGAGTCGGAGGAAAATGCAATTTACAAACTTGACGGTCCGTATGTGCTGTTTACACCTGATGTAACGTCATCATGCGCATCGTGCGTATATTTACTTGGTACATTCAGGTCTGGTTTTATTTGAACACGCCTTGTATATAAGTATTTTAACTGTATTCACTTGATTGGAAGTCATTATCAATGGCATTCATATGTGGTTTTATATGGTCACTTCTCTCAATGTAGCTATTGACTGTTTACGAATTGAGCATACTGCTCCTACTGGCCCATTGAATTTTCCTGAGAGTAGCACGTGCTGTTCCTCGCTCTGATATCCATGCTCCTGTCTCAATTGTTGTCTCACTCTGTACAAGTGTATTTATTTTTAGACATACACATTTTATGCTCTAACGTTCCTTATCATTTAACGAATGTTGAATGTAGCTAAGATTTAACGGTGATTTCGTTTGATGAAGACCGAGGAGGACTTGTCTAGTCACAGTCGTCGCGTAACTATAGTTGCACTAGAATGTAAGCTTGTTAACGACATACAATTATGTTCATAATAATCCAACAATGCTTTGTAGAAAATTATTCGTTTTATAACAATAGCTAATAATAGCACAAGCTACTCGATAACCATGCGAACTTAATATGATTACAGTGTGATTGATCGTAAGACTGAATTAATTATTATTAAACTTAGGTTCTGACATTATTTGGAAAATTCGATCTATAATATCACTATCATATTCACAATCATGTTGTCGTGCTCACATGTATATTACTTGTATCTCGCTGGTCTGAGATTACATAGTAAAGTGTTACTCGAATGATGGCATCTCTCACGTCACGGATTTCAAATGACAAGTTGGTGTCAAAATAATCATTTGGAGAAATACATACATACGTTATGTAAGAATGAAGGCATAATAAAAACGTTTATTCCAATAGTCCAAATAACTATAACAGAAAGAAAGCCATCATTTAGACTGAACTTGTTTATATCGCTACGTTGGAATATATACGAGGGAGATAACTAGAAACACACGAAATGAATTCTAAAAAAAAGATTTGGAGAATGTAACTTTGTCACTTCGACTTTATTGTTGATATGCGTTCTTAATAATTGTATTGCGATTTATTTGATGTTTAAATGCTTATTTGGCTAGAGCATGTTTAAATAAATATTTATTGTATCTCCGCGATATTGTTCAAGTAGAATGGAGCGATGTAAAGGCATTAAGCATGACAATAACCTACTTTTTGATGTTTAAATATTCACGACAAAGCACTGGCTGACCGCAAACCATGCTAAATGTTTATGACAATGCATGTAATTGTCAAACAAGTACACATAACGTACGTGTTGGCTGGAAAGAGTTAACAATTCAAAATAATATAGTAATGACGTGTCGTCGTTAACATTCAGTTATATTTCTAATGTGAATGTTCATTATCAGTCAAATTAATATGTTGTTTATATTAATGTTTTAAACACTTCTTGTGCATTCTATATTTGGTATGTCTTTATATTAATATTTTAGGCTGTCGGTTAAAGAAATGTGAGTCAGATGATAATGACATTTTACAAATTTGATGGTTTGTATGCGCTGTTTACATCAGAAGTAACTTCATCATGCGCATCGTACGTATGTTTACTTGCTAGAGTGAGGTATCGTTTCATTTGAACACGCCTCATATATATGTATATACATCATCATGTAGCATGCCCTTTATAGAACGTCGCTCCATCTGGGGTAGTTGTCTCGCCGCCGCGATTCAATTTCAACCAGTGTTCGTAAAGCGATCTCAGTCCCGCCAGGCGGAGCGATAGCGCGGGCTTGCGGAAAACGCTTGCCCGCCTTTCCCCGTAGAGCTTTCGGGATGCGGTTTTTTTTTGGCGTCTCCTCCACCGAGGTGCGCTGCTCTGGTCCGTATCAGGAAACGTTGTCAGTCGGTGGTGATTTATCTAAGGCTTATAGCAGAGCTCGACAATTCGTCTCGCTGGTGGTAAGACTCTCGCAAAGAGCTTGTGACCGGCAAATGGAAAGCAGGAATCGTTCCTGAAGGCCTGTGTTCTCCTCTCCCGGGGATCAACCCTCGGGAGAAGGGCAGGCCAAATTGTCTCTAGTCCCAGTGAAATTCATCGCCGAGGTCGTTGGGATCCGTTCTGCACAGAGCGCTGCCATCCCTCCTCAAGTGAGCCCGGTCGGTCGGTCGTCTGGTGCGTGTAGGGGGCCCCTGTCAGGCGGTCCTAGGTCGACGGAGTGAGGGACGGGTGGAACAACCGTCCGTCCGTCCCGTCAGTCGGTCCCTGCGGCTGGCCCAGTGAGGCTTTGTACACATCCGTCCTCCGCCGACCGGTGTGTGCTGTACGTACGTCTCCGACATATATCTGGTTGATCCTGCCAGTAGTCATTTGCTTGTCTCAAAGATTAAGCCATGCATGTCTAAGTTCACACTGTCTCATGGTGAAACCGCGAATGGCTCATTAAATCAATCGAGGTTCCTTAGACGACACGATCCTACTTGGATAAATGTGGCAATTCTAGAGCTAATACATGCTTACCAAGATCCGACCCTCGAGGAAAGAGCGATTTTATTAGTTCAAAACCAATCGTCGTTTCCCCTCGCGGGATTACGGCGTCCCCACTGGTGACTCTGGATACATTTGTGCTGATCGCATGGCCTCATGTGCCGGAGACGCATCTTTCAAATGTCTGCCATATCAAATGTCGATGGTACGTGACATGCCTACCCTGTTTGTAACGGGTAACGGGGAATCAGGGTTCGATTCCGAAGAGGGAGCATGAGAAACGGCTACCACATCCAAGGAAGGCAGCAGGCGCGCAACTTACCCACTCCCGGCACGGGGAGGTAGTGACGAAAAATAACAATACGGGACTCTTTCGAGGCTCCGAAATTGGAAGGAGTACACTTTAAACCCTTTAACGAGGATCTATTGGAGGGCAAGTCTGGTGCCAGCAGCCGCGGTAATTCCAGCTCCAATAGCGTATGTTAAAGTTGTTGCAGTTAAAAAGCTCGTAGTTGGATCTCAGGCGCAGGCGGGCGGTTCGGCTCGCGCCGGTTCACTGCCTGTTGTCTCCTGCCCTACCGTCTGCCGGCTCTCTCCCACGGGTGCTCTTCGCAGAGCGTCCTGGGTAGCCGGCGCGTTTACTTTGAAAAAATTAGAGTGTTCAAAGCAGGCCTCGGCTGCATGAATAATGGTGCATGGAATAATGGAATAGGACCTCGGTTCTATTTTGTTGCTTTTCGGAACTGGAGGTAATGATTAACAGGGACAAACGGGGGCATTCGTTTTGCGGCGTTAGAGGTGAAATTCTTGGATCGCCTCAAGACGATCTACTGCAAAAGCATTTGTCAAGAATGTTTTCATTAATCAAGAACGAAAGTCAGAGGCGCGAAGACGATCAGATACCGTCGTAGTTCTGACCATAAACGATGCCGACTAGCGATCCGCAGGAGTTGCTTCGATGACTCTGCGGTCAGCTTCCAGGAAACCAAAGTGTTTAGGTTCCGGGGGAAGTATGGTTGCAAAGCTGAAACTTAAAGGAATTGACGGAAGGGCACCACCAGGAGTGGAGCCTGCGGTTTAATTTGATTCTAAAACGGCCAACACTGAAATGACTGAAATGCCGAGACTACTTTCCTTGGGTCTAATATGGAACTCGTGCTGGATTTAGACCCTCAGTAATCTGGGGTTATGCTCTCTGTGGCTCGGTTGGTCTGCATTCAGTGTTTGATAAAGGAATTGACGGAAGAGCACTATCAGGAGTGGAGCCTGCCGCTTAAATTGACTTAATACGCCAATACTGTAGAATGACTGTCAAATCGAGAGCACCTTCGTGGGGTCTAATAGTGAACATGTGCTGGTATTAGACCAAGGAAGACAGGTCAGTCTCTTAACCCCCTAATGAAAGAGTGCCTGCTACGGTAACCTGGTCTAAACCCTGCAGACATCGCAGGTTCCAGAAACTTGAACATTAACAAACTAAAAGCCCTCTATTGATACTTCTTCTTCTTCTTTGTACGCAGTCAGACAGTAACCATTATTTTTTAGAAAAAAGCGGCGGTCATCCTGAGGCTGTCGCCACTGCCATAGAGCTTGTGTTGCAGTTCCACTGGTGATGGCCACATCTGCTCTCTCTGATCCTCGTATGTCGGGCAGTTCTGCAGTAGATGTTCCGCGGTCATTTTACCAGTACCGCACGGGCATTCGTCGGTACCACCTATCTTCAATTTGTTGAATAGGTGGTACCTCAGTCTATTGTGGCCAGTGCGAAATCTGAAGACAACGACCTGCTCTCTTCGGTTCAGCTGGTAATAGGCATCGTTTTTGGTGTAACCAGTATGGTCGGTTTCCCATTTGGTCATGTATCTGGCTTTGATAAGCCGTTTTGACTCTTCGTACGTCCTACTAGTATCTGTTTGTGGTAGTTTTGCACATTCTTTTGCCAGTCTGTCTGCCTCCTCGTTGCCTTGGATGTTGCAGTGTGATGGGACCCACTGTACCACTACCCTTTTTGGTGCGGACTGCTGGCACAGTTTGCAGAGTGCTGCTGTGACTACGGCGAGAGCATCTGTAAGCAGGACTATATGGCTTTCATTTTCATTGTGTGTCACCATTTCTTCCACTGCCGCCCTCATTGCCTCTGCATCCGCTCTGAAATTGCTTGTGTACTTACCAGTAGCGAATGACAGTGTTATTTTTCTGCCATTTGGTAGGTTCAGGAATGCTACTGCCCCTCCGTTCTGTGTGGTGTTTGTTACAGAACCGTCGGTGTATGCTTGGGTCCAGTTCATGCTTGGGTAGCTTTTCGATATGAAGCTTAGGGTAGTATATCTCCTTTCTTTTTTCAGTCTGGCAGTTTTTTTTTTCCAATACCTGGTATATTTTCTACCACCTCTGGAAATATATCCTGCCTCCAGGTAGGTTTTCGTACAGTAGTGATGGGTTTTGGTGTTGTTAGTTCGTTTATGGGATCTTCGTGCATCTTTGCTTTGGCTATTTCTGCAAAGTTTCTCCGCTTTAGTTTCCCATTTCCCAAATTGTTTAGTCTCTGGTGCATTGGATGGTCGGTCAGTCTTCGGAGTTTCTCTGACTGCAGCTGGGCTCTGCAGTCTCTTCTATCGGTCATGGATTGCAGTTTTGTAATCTTTTCAAGTTCTACAATTGGCGTTGACTTCATGCCTCCTGTTATAATTCTCATGGCTTGGTTTTGAAGTTTGCTAACTTTATCGAAGTTCGCCTTCGCTGCTGTTGTCCATGCCGCAATGCCATACTCGAAAACTGGTCTTACTCGTCCAGTGTACAGTTTCTTTAGTATGCCTTCGTCTGCTCCCCAGCTTGTGCCAGCAAGTTTCCTCATGATTGCCATTCTTTCTCTGGCTTTCATTCGGTTTCTCTCAATCTGACTTTTCCATGTCAAGCGCCGATCAAATGTGACTCCCAGATAGGTTGGGTTGTCGTTTTGCTGCAGGAATTTGCCATTTAGACTTAATTTGGTATTTTGGGGTTTTAGTGAAAGCGAGAATATTGTGTATGTGGTTTTCTCCTCGTTTATTTTGACCAGCCATGAGTTCGACCACTCTTCCAGCGATGTTAGGGCCGTCTGCATCCGATTTCTTGCTATGGTGAGATTCTTTTCAGAGGTCCACATAGCCAGATCGTCTGCAAACATTGAGCTATGGACTCTTCTTGGTATATTCTCTGTAATATCGTTTATATATACCAGGAAGAGTGTGGGTGACAGTACTCCCCCTTGGGGTACTTCCTGCTCGAGTGTCACCTTTTTGCTCATCTGCCCTTGTACTTGGACTCTGGCCGTTCTTTGTTTGAGGTAGTGGTTGATCCACTTGTACATCTTCCCACAGACATCACTTCTTCTTAGCTTGACTCTAAGTCCGTCTTTCCAGACTTTGTCAAATGCCTTTTCCAGATCCACCCAAACAGCTACTGTGTGTTTCTGTGCCTTGGTAGGCATCTTCTATCTCCTGGGCTATGAGGATGACCTGGTCCTCAGTGGATCTGTGCTGTCTAAAGCCGGCTTGCTGTGGAATTAGTATTCGTTTTTCTTCCAGATGCCACATCAGTCTGGTGTTTATCATCCGTTCCATCAGCTTGCCGACACAGCTCAGTAGGCTTATGGGCCTGTATCCATTTGGATCTGTTTTGTCCTTGCCTGTTTTTGGTATTGGTACCAGTATTGCGTCCTTCCATGCCTGGGGTACAATTCCCCTTTTCCAGCTTTGGTTCAGGACCGATAGCAGTTTCCTCCTTGCTGTTTGCCCAGCCCCATCAGCATTTCGTTTGTTATTCCGTCTTTTCCGGGAGATTTCCTTTTCTTTAATGTTCTCATAGCCTCTTCCATTTCGCGCATTTTTAATTTGGCCATCATGTGCTCTTCAGGTGCCGTATTCATGTTTTCGTGCCCCTTTAGCTCTTCGCTAATGTCTGTATGCTTATCTGCAGGTACCTCGATGTGGTTTGCTCTGGCATAGTGATCGACAAAGGCTTTTGCGGCTTTCTTACCTGTGATTAATTTCTCGCCCTGCTTGATAGTAATTTTTTTATTTGACGGGGTTTCGTCGTTCATGGCTATGACTAGCTTCCATAGCTTGTTCCCGTCTTTGTCCAGGTTTAGGCTTTCCGTTTTATTGTTCCAGCTTTCTCTTGCTGTTTGCTTAAGGGTGTGTTTGTATTTCACCGTGGCGGCTTTGAGGGCGATGTTTGCCTCCATGGATTTTTCTCGCTCTGCCATGTTCCTAGCATTTGTTACTGCATCTTCCGCTTTCTGCAACTCATCATTCCAGTAGGGCTTATAGTTTTTCCTAGCTCCTCTTGGGATGGTTTCAGTGGCGGCTTGCATTTTTGCCTTGCTTAGGCTTTCCACCATTGGCTTCATTTTGTTGTTTCGTGTGTTGATGGTTTCACACAGCCCATCTGTCAGGATTGCAAATCTGTCCCAGTCGGCTCGTTTGTAATTCCAACGTTTGAGCGGTTTTGTTTCCTGTGGGCCTACTTCCATGTCAATGGTTAGCCTGATCGGCCTGTGGTCGCTACCTGCCAGTTGGTTTAGCACCTGGCGGTCTATTTTATGGTATATGTCATGTGTGGAGAAGGCCAAATCTGGAGTCGAGGTGGTATGCCATGTTCTTGAATAGAAGCTAGGGCTATCCTCCGGCCTATTGATTAGGGGGAGATTTGCATCTATCTCCCAATCTTCCACTTCGTCACCTCTGCTGTCTGTGTCAGAGTATCCCCATCTCTCCGAGTGGCTGTTGAAATCTCCAACTACTATGCAGTTGGAGTCTCTGACCTTCATACTCGAGAGCGATAGGTCTCTATTTGGTGGTCCGTACAGATTGAAAATGCGGAGCTTCGTCTCTTGAGCCATTATGTCAACTCGTACATGTTCTGCTTGTCCGGTGTGATTGACAGATACCGCGCTACTGCGTATGCAGTTTCTGGTCAGTATCAGGACCCCTCCTTTGTGGCATTCTCTATCGAGACGGAAGGTCTGGTATCCTCTGATTGAGAATTAATGGTTTTTGTTGAGGTGCGTTTCCTGGATACATGCCACGTCAATCTTACCTTCATACAGATGATGTGTTAGGGAAAGTTTTTTGTTAATGACTCCCTCCGCATTCCACTGTAGTATTTTGAGGTTCTTGAGTTTTTGGTCAATAAAGGTTGCCCCATAGCCATGTGCCTTGACTCCACGACAAATGGGTGGGTGACCACCAGTAGTCAAGGGTGGGCCCCTTCGAGGCGTGAGGCCCGGCACTATCGCTGCCTGGCGGGACTACGCAGGATGAGCGCCATGCGTTTTTCTAATCGGTTGTACTGTCATCATGCTGCGATTTACGTTGCACTGTTTTGTTAGGCTTGCGGCCCCGTGCATCCGATTTCAACAGGCGTTTCTGTAGGGATGCCCTCCTTAGCCTTTGGCTGTCCCCAGCCTATCTGCAAGGCAGCAGTTGTTTATGATCAGAGTAGTCTCTCTTATGGAAGTTGTCTTACCAGACTATCGAGTCTTCACTACTCGTGTCTATAGGGTGCGATGATGATATGTGAGATGATATATGAGATATATGATATGGACTGGTTTACCTGGAAGAGAGGCAGTCCAGTGTGTCTGTACCCAAGGATCGTCACGTCCTTCCAGAAATGTAGCATTTGCATGTGAGTGGGGTATCTCTTTCTCCCTTTTTTTTTCTTGGCTTCTATGCAGAGATGGTACGCCTAGCATTCCCCGCCACCTGGGATATTGACACAGTGGGGCAGGTGTGCAATGTCCGCTGGTCTGCATCTCTTCTGCGTTCAGCATGATAGCTATATGGCTGATTACGTACAGAGGTAGATATCGAAGCAGAAGTGCATTTAACCAGAGGACAAGCCTGGTAATGTCTCTATTGATACGTCCTGGCTAATATTGAACGGGTGCTGGAAATAGACCCTCGGAAGACAGGTCAGTTTTACCATACTAATGACAGGGCGTTGCTACTGTAATCCTGCTTAACTCGAGAGGAGCCGCAAACATTTGGTTCACGTGCTAGGCTGATAAGCCAAAGGCGCGAGGCTACAAGGTGAGGGATTAGGGCCGAACGCATCTAAGCCAAAATCCCGCCCAAAAGCAGCTTAGCACGAATGCAAAGCGAGGCTTCGACATGGTGGGGACCTGGGGCCCCCACTCCAGCCCCGCCCGGTCGAGCCGTAAAATGAGGTCTCTGCCGTCCGCTGATCAAAGCGGGCGGGAAGCTGCTCGATATTCACCCCATACGGCGATGAGGTATGAAACCATTTCCGTGCAAGACCAGGATTGTCCCCTGGTCAAATGCACTATTTCGAGAGGAATCACGGGTTATATTATATATATATATATATATATATATATAATTTTAGACATGAAGATGTTTTCAATCGTTTTAAACATTTATTGATATCATGTAAGGCAAAAGTGTAGTTATCTTCAATATCTATATTTGCTGTATTGTTGTTTCTAAAACATTGCTTATTTTTCTATTCCGCGTGCAAGCGTTTGTAGTGGGTCTTAATGACAAAATAATATGACGTTAAAGCTAATTGATAGCATAGACTGTCCAGGAATAGCAACAAATTAGTAAACACCTCATAATGTTATTTGAATGTCAATATTGATACCAGAACGTGCTATGTCCTACTCGGTTCTTATCCAATTGAGGCCAATCACATATCGAGGTCAAACGCTTTTGCAATCACGATACTGCACTAAAAGGGGCACGCAGACGACGAAGAACTCGTCCCTAAAAGAAGTGGGAAGGCAACATAAAAAAATCACCATTCTCCAACCAGAGAAGGCACAGACAGAGATGGGTGGCGTGGGATTGTGATAGTATTTTCATGTGTGCCTCAACGATCTAACCGGTAACGGAAAAACATGAAGGGGATCTTCACTTCACCACGTTAATCTTACCTAAAAACAACTCCGATGTGCGAAGCTACCTGTCACATCCAGGAAAGCCGTGCATCGAATCTTAAACCAAATGCGGCTTGTGATGGAAACCAAGCTAACGATTGACATTACATGTGTCCTCCCTATCTTACTATACGGTTTCCAAACCTGGACTACCTGCAGAGGGGTCATAGGTCCCGTGCACAAGCGAAGACAAAAGAGCAATCCTGCGATCCACTGATATGGCCGGTTCTCAAACGACGTATTCATCCAACGGAAAGTACATTCTTTGGAAGAACATTCATTGTGCTAAACCGTCGCTGTTTGTCCATATTTGGGCAGATGGGTCGCCTTGTCGTGGACCAACTCTTCAACAGGCCATGGACATCATGAACGAAAGACGGCCTTCTCCAGTATGGTCCCTCCCCAGCGACTGTTCACAAACATTTGGGCTAAGTTAAATTGGAAACCATCTTCCTCAGGCTGGGACTCTGCCAGTCTTCGTTTTCATGGACGGTTGAAGCGACGGACCCTTGTCATCTAAATTAACTACATAAAACAACGTGATCTGCACGCCAAAACGTATTAATACTCATACAGATTCGTCACAATTTGGTTCTGAATAATAGATGGCCACATATGGTTTCGCACATCAGTTGGTTTTGAGACTGGCGTGTATTCTCTCTCCAACTCTTTTCATTATATTTATTGAAGGAATTATGAGTGAGGCACTTGGAGGTCACGTTGGTACTGTCAATATAGGGGGCCGAACGACTAACAACCTTCCTTTCGCAGATGATATCGACGGGTTGACGGGTTGAGAAGCAGAACTCCAGGAATCGTTCAGAAGGCTCGATGAAACAGCTCTCGACTATGGTATGGAGATAAACGCTGGAAAGACAAACTTAATGACTAACAACGCTGAGGGCTTTAACAGCAGGATGAAAGCTAATGGTCAGGAACTCGAAGTGGTTGACCGTTTTAAATATCTAGGGTCGATTGTCAGTGATGAAGGATGAAAATGCGAGGTGCTGGTCAGAATAGCACATACAATAGCGGCGCTTGCACGGCTTAACAAAATCAGGCAAGATAAAAGGTTAGCACTATGCACGAAAATCGAATTAATGCGTACACTGGTCCTGTCAATATCCCTCTAAGCTTGTGAGACAGATAGTTACAGCTGACCTTCAGCAACTGATACATGCCTTGGAGATGAGATGTTTCCGAAGACTTTTAAACGCCACGTACAAAGATGAGTTACAAATGAGTAAAAACGAGATATAATTACAACAGCAATTGGGTATTTTGAAGACATATTGACAACTGTCAAAAGCAGGACATTCGCTTGGGATGGTCACATATCGAGATTAAATGGTCTTGCAAGTACGATCCTCCACGGAAAGATGTAAATCAGACGACGAAGAGGCCGTTCCAAAAAGTGGTGTGAGGACAACATAACAGAATGGACTACCCTCCGACCATAAGCAGCACAGGGGGCAGCCGCTGACATAGAAGGGTGTCGTGGTGTTGTTAGGATGTCTCCATGTGTGCCCCAACGACCTCATCGGTTACAGGATAACTTGACCTGATCTAACCTGACCTGACATATGCATGCCTGGTATCGAATGACAGTATGTGCTTTATTGTGCAATCCGCTCAGCGATGAAGGTTTTCGAGTCTTGAGACTACAACACATTGCAGATCAGAAATGTTCTGATGGTTTCACTTGAAGCAATAGAAACACATGGTCCATTTTATGAATGATCCAAAGAATGAAGTAATAAACAACTCGTTAACCGTCGTAGATCAGATAAAAAGGTAGAGTGAGGTCAAGCTTGAGATATGCAAATGGTTATTTGAGCACATCTGCATGATGCAAAGTTATGGACTGGCATCAATTAAGCACACAAATACCAATACTAAAACTCTGTAAAGCGCGGTCTGCGCTATGGGTTTTATTGGCTGTTCGAATCTCGTGATGTCATAAATGGGTTCTGATGTCAAGAGGCGATGGGTAGGGAGGGAGGTGGGTGGGGGTAGCGGTAGGTGGGAATGGAGATGGGGCCGCTACATAAATGTGTATACATATGTATATACACGTTTGAAAGAGAGAGAGACAGAGAGAGAGAGAGAGAGAGAGAGAGAGAGAGAAAGAGAGCGAAAGCATATACATTCGTCTGTTCGTACTACCTGAAATATTTAACAAGTATGTGATATGCTTATCAGTAATGATTTTCTCTTAATGTTTGCATTATAACACGTTTGCTTACCTAAATATTATGTAATTTGTAAATCAGAAATACATCATTGGTCTTTTAAATGTAAACATTGTTGTCATTTCTATCTCTGTGATGATAACTTAAATGATAGACAGAGTGACATGTAAAAGTGTAGTATCAATGTTTTGGGATTAGAAAAGCTGAAGTACATTCTGACAGAACATATTTTATAACAACAAGTATACAGGCTGGAGAAGACAGACAATGCTGGGCAATTTTCAGTCACGTATTAAAGCTAAAAAAATTCAATACATCCATTACTACAACGTCATATAGAAGAAAGTACAACGACTGGAGTATTACAGAGAACGTCAAGAAGATGGTCACAAATAATAATCTATATAATAATATATGGCGTACGCAATTGTTGAACCCACGCCAAGAGGTACCAGGATAATGTGTGATGATTGATTGTTGTTGTTGATTTCTGAAATATCTCGGACAAATTATAATCTACATGCAATGCTCAACGTATTGAACGGCATACATGATATATAGCTTTGGTATCACTTCTTGTCAGGATGCGTCGTATCTTGAGCCAACTTTAGTTACATTATGTGGCATTGAGATCCCCACCTTGTTTGTCTGGCATGGTAAATGGCATATGGTAAAGCCCACTATACTACTGGACGCTAAGTTTGTTAGAGCAGAAAAATAAACAAAACAACTTGAATTACCTGCAGCAAAAGACGAGGAGCGAGTTTGGTTAGAAAAGAGATCGATACCTGAGACTCGACAACAGGATGAAAAACAAGACAGTTAAAAAGGGACAATTAATAACATTAGGTGGGAAAATGTATTTAATGTTGTTTTAATATGTTCAAGAAAATGCCGAAAATAACAGAACGGCGTATGGAAAGTATATCGCAACTTCACTCTGCTGGATGGTATTCATGTAATCACTAGCTGGTGGTGAATACAGGCAGGAGCACTGTGGTCCTGACAAGTTCATTAAAGTTGCCACTTCATCGGGGATGCTACTGACTGATCGAGTACAGGTTCACAAAAATCCAGGGTCGCTGGTTGAGTCAGAGAACAATCAAAGTATGCATTGCAACAGAATGTGTAACTATTCCCAGAACTGGTCTGGCCTTCCCAGTTCTACTAGTAACGTTGGCGAGACCAATTGAAAAACAAATGATATACGAAGTGGTTTCAAAGAGTCTCTGACCTTTCGGATGGAAACATAATTACTCACCTGGAAGTTTCAAACACCAATCCCCTTCTTGGGATTCCACACACTTGTCGCATCGGTCTCGCTAATGCTGGAAGCATTTCAGGAATACTTCTTTTGAAATGGAGTTGAGATGGATTGTCGACTTCAGTGCAGTGTTTTTTTGTAACACGTACTGCGTCATATTCAGCGGAATTGTAATCTTGGAAAACATCCATGAGTCACAAGGAGCAATATCCCGGAGAAAGATAGTTTGACGAACAATAATAATGTTGTGTTTGGCCATGAACGAATTAATGAGATGCGAAGAATAGGCTAGTGCGATGTCATAATGTAGATGCCAACATGTGTTGTCCACAGGTCCTGCGGTTTGTGTCGACCAGCATACATGCGGATGTACTCCAGGTAGTTCGCTTTGCTAATGTTTAGCCTTTTGCTGCGTACTCGTGCTGCACGACCCCACTGGATTAGAAAAAACACAGTTCACAATGACTTCGACATTGCTGAGCTACTTGCATCGCGTTTATCCTCCACGGGAAGGACGAATGTCTCCAATGTGACGACTGCAGCTTGATTTCTGGGTCCTACCCATAAACGAAACAACTCATCGCCAGTTATCACAGTGTTAATGTAGCCATAGTCCGTTTGCGTAGTCCAGTATGCCTTGTATGACTTCCAGACGAAGTTGTTTATGCTCCTTCGTTAGCGGCCTAGCACGCATTTGTCAGATACTGTCTGCATAGCCGAATCATTTCTCAAAATGGAGTGTACAGAACCAATGCTTATCACAAAGTTCTCGAATGGTGACACGACGGTCCTGTAGGACTTATGACCGTACTATATTAATGCCTTCATCATGCCGGATTGTTGAAGGCCTGCCGAGTTGTGTTCCTTTCTACACTGATGTGTGGCCATATTTTAAAAGATCGAACCAATCATTAATTTGGACAATGCTCATGGCATGGTCACCGACAGCCTGTTCAATCTTAAGAATGAATTTCAATTGAGCACCTTTTTGGCAATATTTGATGCAGCACATCGGCTCAATCCAATCCGTCATTTCGTGATAGATGAAACCCAAATGGTGCTCACTACACTGACAAACTGACTGCCAGTGACTAGCGCAATTTGCAGCCGGTAAAAAAAAAATCATCACTTATGGGCACGAAGGTCTTCTATACCTACTTTTCGACGGGCACCAATCATGAATCTTTTGTTTCAACGGGGAAAACAAAGTTATATTCTTGTTTTAACACACCTCGTAGGTCTGATATCTTAGACGTGCCTATGCAACTAGTAAAAGCGCGTCAATAATTGAAGATGTCATGAAGATCGATCATATTGGAAGTCGATCTAATCTCGTTGTAACAGTCTTTTCCTTGAAGCATCTGCAGACAATTGTCCAGCCATCTAACGGTAGTTAAACGGATAGTAAGTGCGCTGGCTGACCAGTCGAAGCATCTAGTTTGAATCCTCAATTAATGCGGATATTTGTTTCGATCCTAGGCGATTCCTGAATCGACCTAGCTTCAAACAATGAGTATCGGAGCGGATCTGGGAAGTTAAGGTACCTATCGTGATGCTGACCGCATCCTTTCTAATGTGTCGCTGATCAAGAAATATGGGTCTAACACAATATTCCCAAAATCGCACACAGACGGGCTAACGGAATCTTTACTTTTAGCGAAAAAAAGTCCGCAAGTTATTCAATTAAATTTACATTGCGCGTGGAAGAAATAAAAAATAAATTCAATTACAAGGTAATACGATGTCTGTGTTTGCTATTTGGTAACGGTCGAAAGAAGCAGTTGTGTGCATATCGACAAACACTTTTATATTGTTATTGTGATGGCCAGAACACAGGAAAACTAGATCGAGTCTAAAATATGGGTCTCAGAATTACCATTGGTCATTGAAAAACACTCAATTATATAATTTAAAAACAGCAAATAATCAGCACATTGAATTAAGGAGAATATATCCCTTACTCAGTTTGAGAAACTAAAGAGGCTACATGAACATCCTCTTCACCAGAAGTTCCAAGAGAGAACATAAAACAGACTGCTAATGATAAACCCTAACTATCTGGCCAGAGAAATATACAGACAACACACAGATATCATTGATTCTGAAACCCAAAAGTGCGAAGCACTAGAACCTTGGACACGTAGTCAGATCAGGTCCAAACTAAAATTGATTCTAGTGTTAACGAGGAAAAGAGAGCAGTCAGCAACAGAACAAGAAGTCCATGATCTACAGGAGCGCAAGATACAGTAACATAGTAACTCTTAGACACACGTGTACATCGATGGATCGGCCTCATTGAGCAATAAAATGCGAGGCAGTAAAAACTGTATGGCATGCTCCAATGTCGACTTAAAAAAACACTCGTGCACAAATTTCAAAGCTGAAGCAAGAGCTGATCCTGCAGCAACTCATATTACTGTCAGCCAAAACATAACTACAAAAATCACTGTCATTCTAGCACTCTAAGAGTGCACTCCAAATAACTAAAAAAACCACAAACAAGATGGACTCTAACATGAAATAGAATACAACATCGGATTAATGTCTCCAAAAACATATTTAGTTCAACAAAGGATTCCGACCCACTGTGGGATCCCTGGTAACGAGAAAGCATAAGAGCTATCACAAGCCGGATGTGGCGACACACAGACGCCCCATCCACAGAGCTAGAAAGAAGCAAAGACACTAAACAAACGATCCATGTGAACATAATCGAGAGGCCAGCACAAAGAATAAAAGCCAGAAAATGACAGCATAGACAAACTTGCCAATGATGGCCGGCAGACAAGGACCTTTAAAATCAGAAAGGGACATTGTAGACTCAAAGCCCACCTCCACAAAATGGGTCTCAGAGACACTGCCACGTGCGATTGTGGAGCACCCAAGCAAGCACCAGAATAACATGTGCAAGAATACCCGACCAATAGAGACCAAAGAGAGGCTGGCCTGGGGGAGAGACCATGCTCGAAAAGCTGTGGGGATCGGCGAAGACCTGTAACGCGCAATCTCCTTCGTGAATCTCACAAGACTAGAAGCATAGCATCAGTTGATCGTGAACTTCACCGGACTAGAAACATATCATCAGTTCATCGTGCACATCACCGGACTAGAAGCATGGCATCAGTTGATCGTGAACCTCACAGGACTAGAAGCATAGCATCAGTTGATCGTGAACCTCACCGGACTAGAAGCATAGCATCAGTTGATCGTGAACCTCACCGGACTAGAAGCATAGCATCAGTTGATCGTGAACCTCACAGGACTAGAAGCATAGCATCAGTTAATCGTGAACCTCACAGGACTAGAAGCATAGCATCAGTTAATCGTGAACCTCACCGGACTAGAAGCATAGCATCAGTTGATCGTGAACCTCACCGGACTAGAAGCATAGCATCAGTTGATCGTGAACCTCACAGGACTAGAAGCATAGCATCAGTTAATCGTGAACCTCACAGGACTAGAAGCATAGCATCAGTTAATCGTGAACCTCACCAGACTTGAAGCATAGCATCAGTTGATCGTCAACCTCACATGACTAGAAGCATAGCATCAGTTGATCGTGAATCTCACCGGGCTAGAAGCATAGCATCAGTTCATCGTGAACCTAACTGGACTAGAAGCATATCATCTATATAAATATATATATATATATCCATCCATCCATCCAACCATCCATTTATACAACCCATCCATCCATCCATCCATATATATAAATGTCTATTTATATATCTATTTATATATATATATATATATATATATATATATATATATATATATATATATATATATATATATACAGCTATCTTTCAATATATCTATCTATATATCTATAAATCTATCTGTTTATCTGTCTATCTATCTTTAGACCACTTATGTCGTTAGACGTTGTGGGGAGGTGCGACCTCCTTTCATATTTTTTGCCAAGTAAAAATCCACTGGTGACTTGCAACGGCAATCCCACAATATGTTAGCCACTGGAATATACGATCGTCTATTTCCGAGACTCGTGGAGGTGGAAGCGTAAATTGTTATATCACCAGGCTAAAAGTATCAAGAGATGTTTCATTGCTGGCGCAGTTATTTTTAGATTTACCAACACTGGCGTCCATCACTCTCAATTCATCAGAAAATGTCCTTTGAGCTGTAATAATGACATTTCCATTTATATTAGCATGTGTATGTACACGTATTGTTAGACTTGACGTTACTGATGACCACGTGATTAAGTGTAACAGTCAAGCCTCTGTGAATCGAAAAAAATCATGTCTTTGTATCAAGCTCTCTTATTCCAACCTTACTCTAGCTCAATGTGTTTTATTATTCCATATTCTTCCTATCAACCACGTGTCTCTCTTTCGATGTCTTTCCATTCTTCACAACGTCTCGCTGAAGCTGCTGCTGCCCCAGAATGTCACTTATCATCCCCCTCAGCGCATCTTGTTCTTCGAAGTTCATCTTGAAGCGGACGGTATGACGTTGTGTCGGAGTTTACATCGAGGTTGAAATATCTGCACTTTCAGTCTGACTAATCCATGTTATAGATTGGAACTAATTAGGACAGATACGGATGAGAAAATAATGCATCGTTAACAAGTAAAAGTAAAGATGTGTACTGTTAAAGGAAGAACTAGAAAAAATACATATGTTGAATGACGCTACTAAAAACAAAGCCAGACCATAGATTATGTCCTTTTTTACAAACATATGCACCAACCTCAGATTACATCGAAGAGGAAGTATATGAATATTATGAAGACGTGAGACATGTACTTAACACAGTGGCTTCAACATATATATTAATTTCTATGGGCGACATGAATACTAAGGTAGGAAACGGGGAATACAAAAACATCTTTATAAACTCTGGAATTGAAACATAGAATGACAGAGCAGAACGCTTGATACAATTCTGAAAAGAAAACAAGCTTAGCATTTCTGAAACTTTTTTAAACATCATATTAAACAATTGTTACATGGAAAACTCCCTCCAGGTTTTAGGAGTAGAAATCAAATTGATTTTTGTTAATGATCAGAAAGAGATTTAGAAATATTGTCAAAAAAATACAAAGCATACCCAGGAACATACATCAATTCAGACCAAAATCCGGTTTGTATGAAAGTGCATACAAAAAGAAAATTAAAACTGTCAAACGACATTTTTCCTATTGCTGGGGTAGGCGAGGGGTTTTAAAGGCTGAGGACTACATACATCATCGCCACTGCTGTCGCCACGCCGTGTGCTGAATATGTTTGTTTATTTCATCCCAAACAGAAAAATAACTCATGCCATACCGGGGATTCGAGTCGCTGCCCTCCTTGTCAGACATTTAATACATACAGGTTATCGCTAACATGGGATAAGGCAGAAGCACTTGTAGAATCAAAACTTGGTAAATGTATAACTGACACTGTTTAAATTCAACATGTAGAAGCAGCCACCAGAGACAAAAAACACTCTCGACTTAATTTTTACTGCAGAGAAAATATGATTGAAAACGGTACAGTTGGGAAACTGTTTGGCTCAAGTGACCTACAAATCATCCGTTGGGATCTTCTAGCAGGGAAAGACGTAAACATAAACACGCAAATATACGACTACTCTAATGCACATGTTAAGAGGATGAAAGAGGCAGCGAACCAGATAATCTGGAAAGATATTGTAGGAGAACAGATGTTGAATAAGAGGAAGAGAGTTTTAAAACAGTTCTAGAAACGCAAATAGAGGAATGTGTTCCGGGTAGGGAGGTAAGCCCCAAACGTAAAATGTGGATATCCAGATTTATAGTTTAATGTAGAAAAGTTAAAAAAAAAGCATGGACAAAGTATATAGAGGCAGGTAAATCAAAAGAAACATATTTAAAATATTTGGACAAGCAGAACATAGCTCAACAAGAGAATAAAACAGCAAAAAAAATTAACTTGCTTAGAGGATCAAGACTGATAGTCCACGCTTCTTCTCTTATGTTAGAAATAAAGAAAGAACGAAATACAACGTATGTCCTCTCATAGACATTAAAGGGAAAAGAATAAGTGAGAATAGGGCGGCAGATAATATATTCAATTAGTACTTTAGCACAGTCTACACAAAAGAGGACTGCTCCAAGATTCCAGAGCCTATAGACATTTTTCAAAGAGACATGAATACAGCGGGATTACGATCAATCTGTGTTACCGAGGAAATGGTTTTCAAAAATTGGAGAGGTTGAAAGTAGATATATGCCCAGGTCAAGATGATATTCATCCAAAACTCATGTTTGAAATCAGAGACCAACTATCAAAACCATTGGCTATAAAATGTTCTCAATTACTTGTGAAAGAAATTGTTTTACGGGATTGGAAAGATGGAGGAGTCATGTCCTTATTCAAAAAGGGAAAAAAATCAGATCCATTGAATTATATACCGGTGAGTTTAACGAGCAAAGTCTGTCAATTATTAGAGTCAATAATCAAAGAAAACATTGTAATTCATTTAGCCAAAATTAATCTAATCAGAAATATATAAAATGGGTTTCCTAGAAGGAGATCATGCTTACTAAATCTATTAGAATTAGTGGAGTAGGTTACTAAAATGATAGATAAAGGGAATCCAGTGGACGTTATTTATTTAGATCTTGCAAAGGCCTTTGAAAGAGTTCATGATCAAAGATTATTACGAAAGTTAAAATAACATGGAAAAGGTGGGGAAGTTGCCAAATGGATTGCACATTGGTTAACGGGTAGAAGGCAGAGGGTGGGAATAAAAAAAGAGTGTTCTGAGTGGTGTGAAATAAACAGTGGTCTGCGACAGGGCTCCATTTCGCGACCAATTTTGTTCTTGATACATATACACGATTTGGACATTGATTTGGGATCCATGATTGCAAAATGTGCTGATGACACAAACCTATGCAATAGTGTCTCATCTAAAGCTGAAGTAGGTATATTGAGGTTGGATTTAGATACTTCGAGAATGGTCTGTAAGTTGGCAAATGGAGTTTAATGTAGATAAACGTACAGTCATTCCCATTGGTAGATTCAATATGGAACACAATTACAGAATGGGAGAGAACAATATTAGAAACATATATAAGGAAAGGGACCTAGGTGTTATAATAGATCATACAGGTAAGGTGAGTGAGCAAGTTGAGGCAGAAGTGAAAAAGGCAAATACAATGTTAGGTATGATAAAAGGAAATATTAAAAATAGAAGCAAGGAAGTGATAGTCAAACAGTATAACGCATTAGTTAGACCTAGATTGGAGTACTGTGAACATGTGTGGAGTCATTATCGTAGAGGAGATTTAACATGCTGGAAAGAACACAAACAAGAGCGACAAAGCTGACAGTGCGATTCCAGAATTACAGTTATGAGGAGAGAGAAAAACCAGCCTACATTATCTAGTTGAGAGAAGGATTCGAGGTGCCTTAATTCAGGTTTATAAGATGATCAGATCAATGGATAAATTAGATTTTACCACGTTTTTAAAATACATCCAACAACAAGCACAAGAGGGAATAGTTAGAAATTAAATAAAGAAAGGTCCATTTCAGATATTAGGAAATATTTAGTCAAATAGTTGTGTATGCTTGGAATGCAGGTAGTAGGGGCAATGAAAGTTAATGCATTTAAGAATACATTGGTTGCACATCTTTTTTAGAGCAAATAATGTAAACGAAACTGGTTGTATACAGTCTCTGCAGAGATTATAAACCAGTATAAATATATTAGGTTAAGATTAATCAACCAGACTACCAAAAGTACCAGGTAGCAGTAACGAAGGTGTATGAAAACTTACACTAAGAAGACAAGGAAGGAAACACCGAACGGAGAATAAACACTAAATGGGAACGTATAAAAACCAGTATCTAGGTAGGAAATAAATCGTTAATAGATGAAGAACTTAAGAAAAACCAAGAATGAATGATAGATGACATCTTAACTAAAATGGCAGATAGAAAGAATAATACTAAAAACACTTCTGCATGTTCATCACTACACAAAGAGATAGTACAATGTGCAGGCTGCCAACGTACAGTGGTTGGAAATTAAATTGCAAGGTAAAAGCAGACATGGGATTAAAACACAATACCAGAGAAAGGCATATATCAATAGAGAAAACAACAAACACAAGTAACCTAAAGTAGCGGATGCATACGAAATGAGAATGTTGGCCTTTTTGAAGAGTGAGAATGACATAGCAAAAAAGATTGACGGAAGAGCTTCAGAGGAACGTTGTACAAGGGAGCTGTTTGAGGACAGTCGCCGAGCCAAAACATCAACATCTGATAATGAAGGATCCAGCATCCTAAGCTCAGAGGTGGTAAATGTGATAAAACCTATGAGAAAATGGAAAGGAAGAGAGCTGGACTCCATAAACGTAGAAATGATAGAGGCCCTATAGGAATGTGGCATATATATATTTACTGATCTGTGTAATTACATATACAATTTTGGATGCAAAGCAACAGATCGGAAAGAGTCTACGTTTAGGACACTTCAGAAGAAACCTCCTGAAACAGAATGTTCAGACTTTAGAACAATAAATCGTATTAGTTACAAAATGAAAATACTACTTAAGAGCATACAAGAGAGAATAAGAAATAAAATAGAGAGGGAAGAACAATTTGGTTATACAAAATGTAATGAAACAAGGGAAATAATTTTCTGTTTGCGAACTTTGACAGAAAAATATATAGACATACATATTGACATTTATATTTTGTTTTATAGACTACCAGGAGGTATTTGACAGAGTCCAACACGAACAATTAATTAACGAAGAAATAGGAAATAGGTCTAGATGGTAAATATATAAGACTGCTTCGTAATCTGTACTGGGAATAAACTGCTACCGTAAAATATTGAATGGTATGCTTTCCAAGTATAGGTGTAAAAAGATAAGTGAAATAAGGATGTAGATTATCCCCTTGTATTTTTAATATCTACACAGAGTAAATATTCAAATAGATAGTATCAGGACCCCTCCTTTGTGGTATTCTCTATCGAGACGGAAGGTCTGGTATCCTCTGATTGAGAATTTATGGTTTTTGTTGAGGTGCGTTTCCTGGATACATGCCACGTCAATCTTACCTTCATACAGATGATGTGTTAGGGAAAGTTTTTTGTTAATGACTCCCTCCGCATTCCACTGTAGTATTTTGAGGTTCTTGAGTTTTTGGGCAATAAAGGTTGCCCCATAGTCATGTGCCTTGACTCCACGACAAATGGGTGGGTGACCACCAGTAGTCAAGGGTGGGCCCCTTCGAGGCGTGAATCCCGGCACTATCGCTGCCTGGCGGGACTCCGCAGGATGAGCGCCATGCGTTTTTGCTAATCGGTTGTACTGTCATCATGCTGCGATTTACGTTGCACTGTTTTGTTAGGCTTGCGGCCCCGTGCATCCGATTTCAACAGGTGTTTCTGTAGGGATGCCCTCCTTAGCCTTTGGCTGTCCCCAGCCTATCTGCAAGGCAGCAGTTGTTTATGATCAGAGTTGTCTCTCTTATGGAAGTTGTCTTACCAGACTATCGAGTCTTCACTACTCGTGTCTATAGGGTGCGATGATGATATGTGAGATGATATATGAGATATATGATATGGACTGGTTTACCCGGAAGAGAGGCAGTCCAGTGTGTCTGTACCCAAGGATCGTCACGTCCTGCCAGAAACGTAGCATTTGCATGTGAGTGGGGTATCTCTTTCTCCCTTTTTTTTCTTGGCTTCTATGCAGAGATGGTACGCCTAGCATTCCCCGCCACCTGGGATATTGACACAGTGGGGCAGGTGTGCAATGTCCGCTGGTCTGCATCTCTTCTGCGTCCAGCATGATATCTATATGGCTGATTACGCACAGAGGTAGATATCGAAGCAGAAGTGCATTTAACCAGAGGACAAGCCTGGTAATGTCTCTATTGATACGTCCTGGCTAATATTGAACGGGTGCTGGAAATAGACCCTCGGAAGACAGGTCAGTTTTACCCTACTAAGGACAGGGCGTTGCTACGGTAATCCTGCTTAACTCGAGAGGAGCTGCAAACATTTGGTTCACGTGCTAGGCTGATAAGCCAACGGCGCGAGGCTACAAGGTGAGGGATTAGGGCCGAACGCATCTAAGCCAAAATCCCGCTCAAATCAGCTCAGCACGAATGCAAAGCGAGGCTTCGACATGGTGGAGACCTGGGGCCCCCGCTCCAGCCCCGCCCGGTCGAGCCGTAAAATGAGGTCTCTGCCGTCCGCTGATCAAAGCGGGCGGGAAGCTGCTCGATATTCACCCCATACGGCGATGAGGTATGAAACCCTTTCCGTGCAAGACCAGGCTTGTCCCCTGGTCAAATGCACTATTTCGAGAGGAATCACAGGTTATATTATATATATATATTATATATATTATATATATATATATAATTGTAGACATGAAGATGTTTTCAATCGTTTTAAACATTTATTGATATCATGTAAGGCAAAAGTGTAGTTATCTTCAATATCTATATTTGCTGTATTGTTGTTTCTAAAACATTGCTTATTTTTCTATTCCGCGTGCAAGCGTTTGTAGTGGGTCTTAATGACAAAATAATATGACGTTAAAGCTAATTGATAGCATAGACTGTCTAGGAATAGCAACAAATTAGTAAACACCTCATAATGTTATTTGAATTTCAATATTGATACCAGAACGTGCTATGTCCTACTCGGTTCTTATCCAATTGAGGCCAATCACATATCGAGGTCAAACGCTTTTGCAATCACGATACTGCACTAAAAGGGGCACGCAGACGACGAAGAACTCGTCCCTAAAAGAGGTGGGAAGGCAACATAAAAAAATCACCATTCTCCAACCAGAGAAGGCACAGACAGAGATGGATGGCGTGGGATTGTGATGGTATTTTCATGCGTGCCTCAACGATCTAACCGGTAACGGAAAAACATGAAGGGGATCTTCACTTCACCACGTTAATCTTACCTAAAAACAACTCCGATGTGCGAAGCTACCTGTCACATCCAGGAAAGCCGTGCATCGAATCTTAAACCAAATGCGGCTTGTGATGGAAACCAAGCTAACGATTGACATTACATGTGTCCTCCCTATCTTACTATACGGTTTCCAAACCTGGACTACCTGCAGAGGGGTCATAGGTCCCGTGCACAAGCGAAGACAAAGAGCAATCCTGCGATCCACTGATATGGCCGGTTCTCAAACGACGTATTCATCCAACGGAAAGTACATTCTTTGGAAGAACATTCATTGTGCTAAACCGTCGCTGTTTGTCCATATTTGGGCAGATGGGTCGCCTTGTCGTGGACCAACTCTTCAACAGGCCATGGACATCATGAACGAAAGACGGCCTTCTCCAGTATGGTCCCTCATCAGCGACTGTTCACAAACATTTTGGGCTAAGTTAAATTGGAAACCATCTTCCTCAGGCTGGGACTCTGCCAGTCTTCGTTTTCATGGACGGTTGAAGCGACGGACCCTTGTCATCTAAATTAACTACATAAAACAACGTGATCTGCACGCCAAAACGTATTAATACTCATACAGATTCGTCACAATTTGGTTCTGAATAATAGATGGACACATATGGTTTCGCACATCAGTTGGTTTTGAGACTGGCGTGTATTCTCTCTCCAACTCTTTTCATTATATTTATTGAAGGAATTATGAGTGAGGCACTTGGAGGTCACGTTGGTACTGTCAATATAGGGAGCCGAACGACTAACAGCCTTCCTTTCGCAGATGATATCGACGGGTTGACGGGTTGAGAAGCAGAACTCCAGGAATCGTTCAGAAGGCTCGATGAAACAGCTCTCGACTATGGTATGGAGATAAACGCTGGAAAGACAAACTTAATGACTAACAACGCTGAGGGCTTTAACAGCAGGATGAAAGCTAATGGTCAGGAACTCGAAGTGGTTGACCGTTTTAAATATCTAGGGTCGATTGTCAGTGATGAAGGATGAAAATGCGAGGTGCTGGTCAGAATAGCACAGACAATAACAGCGCTTGCACGGCTTAACAAAATCAGGCAAGATAAAAGGTTAGCACTATGCACGAAAATCGAATTAATGCGTACACTGGTCCTGTCAATATCCCTCTATGCTTGTGAGACAGATAGTTACAGCTGACCTTCAGCAAAGGATACATGCCTTGGAGATGAGATGTTTCCGAAGACTTTTAAACGCCACGTACAAAGATGAGTTACAAATGAGTAAAAACGAGATATAATTACAACAGCAATTGGGTATTTTGAAGACATATTGACAACTGTCAAAAGCAGGACATTCGCTTGGGATGGTCACATATCGAGATTAAATGGTCTTGCAAGTACGATCCTCCACGGAAAGATGTAAATCAGACGACGAAGAGGCCGTTCCAAAAAGTGGTGTGAGGACAACATAACAGAATGGACTACCCCCCGACCATAAGCAGCACAGGGGGCAGCCGCTGACATAGAAGGGTGTCGTGGTGTTGTTAGGATGTCTCCATGTGTGCCCCAACGACCTCATCGGTTACAGGATAACTTGACCTGATCTAACCTGACCTGACATATGCATGCCTGGTATCGAATGACAGTATGTGCTTAATTGTGCAATCCGCTCAGCGATGAAGGTTTTCGAGTCTTGAGACTACAACGCATTGCAGAAATGTTCTGATGGTTTCACTTGAAGCAATAGAAACACATGGTCCATTTTATGAATGATCCAAAGAATGAAGTAATAAACAACTCGTTAACCGTCGTAGATCAGATAAAAAGGTAGAGTGAGGTCAAGCTTGAGATATGCAAATGGTTATTTGAGCACATCTGCATGATGCAAAGTTATGGACTGGCATCAATTAAGCACACAAATACCAATACTACAACTCTGTAAAGCGCGGTCTGCGCTATGGGTTTTATTGGCTGTTCGAATCTCGTGATGTCATAAATGGGTTCTGATGTCAAGAGGCGATGGGTAGGGAGGGAGGTGGGTGGGGGTGGCGGTAGGTGGGAATGGAGATGGGGCCGCTACATAAATGTGTATACATATGTATATACACTTTTGAAAGAGAGAGAAAGAGAGAGTGTGAGAGAGAGAGAGAGAGAGAGAGAGAGAGAGAGAGAGAGAGAGCGAAAGCATATACATTCGTCTTTTCGCACTACCTGAAATATTTAACAAGTATGTGATATGCTTATCAGTAATGATTTTCTCTTAATGTTTGCATTATAACAGGTTTGCTTACCTAAATATTAGGTAATTTCTAAATCAGAAATACATCATTGGTCTTGTAAATGTAAACATTGTTGTCATTTCTATCTCTGTGATGATAACTTAAATGATAGACAGAGTGACATGTGAAAGTGTAGTATCAATGTTTTGGGATTAGAAAAGCTGAAGTACATTCTGACAGAACATATTTTATAACAACAAGTATACAGGCTGGAGAAGACAGACAATGCTGGGCAATTTTCAGTCACGTATTAAAGCTAAAAAAATCCAATACATCCATTACTACAACGTCATATAGAAGAAAGTACAACGACTGGAGTATTACAGAAGACGTCAAGAAGATGGTCACAAATAATAATCTATATAATAACATATGGCGTACGCAATTGTTGAACCCACGCCAAGAGGTACCAGGAATAATGTGTGATGATTGATTGTTGTTGTTGATTTCTGAAATATCTCGGACAAATTATAATCTACATGCAATGCTCAACGTATTGAACGGCATACATGATACATAGATTTGGTATCACTTCTTGTCAGGATGCGTCGTATCTTGAGCCAACTTTAGTTACATTATGTGGCATTGAGATCCCCACCTTGTTTGTCTGACATAGTAAATGGCATATGGTAAAGCCCACTATAATACTGGACGCTAAGTTTGTTAGAGCAGAAAAATAAACAAAACAACTTGAATTACCTGCAGCAAAAGACGAGGAGCGAGTTTGGTTAGAAAAGAGATCGATACCTGAGACTCGACAACAGGATGAAAAACAAGACAGTTAAAAAGGGACAATTAATAACATTAGGTGGGAAAATGTATTTAATTTTGTTTTAATATGTTCAAGAAAATGCCGAAAATAACAGAACGGCGTATGGAAAGTATATCGCAACTTGACTCTGCTGGATGGTATTCATGTAATCACTAGCTGGTGGTGAATACAGGCAGGAGCACTGTGGTCCTGACAAGTTCATTAAAGTTGCCACTTCATCGGGGATGCTACTGACTGATCGAGTACAGGTTCACAAAAATCCAGGGTCGCTGGTTGAGTCAGAGAACAATCAAAGTATGCATTGCAACAGAATGTGTAACTATTCCCAGAACTGGTCTGGCCTTCCCAGTTCTACTAGTAACGTTGGCGAGACCAATTGAAAAACAAATGATATACGAAGTGGTTTCAAAGAGTCTCTGACCTTTCGGACGGAAACATAATTACTCACCTGGAAGTTTCAAACACCAATCCCCTTCTTGGGATTCCACACACTTGTCGCATCGGTCTCGCTAATGCTGGAAGCATTTCAGGAATACTTCTTTTGAAATGGAGTTGAGATGGATTGTCGACTTCAGTGCAGTGTTTTTTTGTAACACGTACTGCGTCATATTCAGCGGAATTGTAATCTTGGAAAACATCCATGAGTCACAAGGAGCAATATCCCGGAGAAAGATAGTTTGACGAACAATAATAATGTTGTGTTTGGCCATGAACGAATTAATGAGATGCGAAGAATAGGCTAGTGCGATGTCATAATGTAGATGCCAACATGTGTTGTCCACAGGTCCTGCGGTTTGTGTCGACCAGCATACATGCGGATTAACTCCAGGTAGTTCGCTTTGCTAATGTTTAGCCTTTTGCTGCGTACTCGTGCTGCACGACCCCACTGGATTAGAAAAAACACAGTTCACAATGACTTCGACATTGCTGAGCTACTTGCATCGCGTTTATCCTCCACGGGAAGGACGAATGTCTCCAATGTGACGACTGCAGCTTGATTTCTGGGTCCTACCCATAAACGAAACAACTCATCGCCAGTTATCACAGTGTTAATGTAGCCATAGTCCGTTTGCGTAGTCCAGTATGCCTTGTATGACTTCCAGACGAAGTTGTTTATGCTCCTTCGTTAGCGGCCTAGCACGCATTTGTCAGATACTGTCTGCATAGCCGAATCATTTCTCAAAATGGAGTGTACAGAACCAATGCTTATCACAAAGTTCTCGAATGGTGACACGACGGTCCTGTAGGACTTATGACCGTACTATATTAATGCCTTCATCATGCCGGATTGTTGAAGGCCTGCCGAGTTGTGTTCCTTTCTACACTGATGTGTGGCCATATTTTAAAAGATCGAACCAATCATTAATTTGGACAATGCTCATGGCATGGTCACCGACAGCCTGTTCAATCTTAAGAATGAATTTCAATTGAGCACCTTTTTGGCAATATTTGATGCAGCACATCGGCTCAATCCAATCCGTCATTTCGTGATAGATGAAACCCAAATGGTGCTCACTACACTGACAAACTGACTGCCAGTGACTAGCGCAATTTGCAGCCGGTAAAAAAAAAATCATCACTTATGGGCACGAAGGTCTTCTATACCTACTTTTCGACGGGCACCAATCATGAATCTTTTGTTTCAACGGGGAAAACAAAGTTATATTCTTGTTTTAACACACCTCGTAGGTCTGATATCTTAGACGTGCCTATGCAACTAGTAAAAGCGCGTCAATAATTGAAGATGTCATGAAGATCGATCATATTGAAAGTCGATCTAATCTCGTTGTAACAGTCTTTTCCTTGAAGCATCTGCAGACAATTGTCCAGCCATCTAACGGTAGTGCAACGGATAGTAAGTGCGCTGGCTGACCAGTCGAAGCATCTAGTTTGAATCCTCAATTAATGCGGATATTTGTTTCGATCCTAGGCGATTCCTGAATCGACCTAGCTTCAAACAATGAGTATCGGAGCGGATCTGGGAAGTTAAGGTACCTATCGTGATGCTGACCGCATCCTTTCTAATGTGTCGCTGATCAAGAAATATGGGTCTAACACAATATTCCCAAAATCGCACACAGACGGGCTAACGGAATCTTTACTTTTAGCGAAAAAAAGTCCGCAAGTTATTCAATTAAATTTACATTGCGCGTGGAAGAAACAAAAAATAAATTCAATTACAAGGTAATACGATGTCTGTGTTTGCTATTTGGTAACGGTCGAAAGAAGCAGTTGTGTGCATATCGACAAACACTTTTATATTGTTATTTTGATGGCCAGAACACAGGAAAACTAGATCGAGTCTAAAATATGGGTCTCAGAATTACCATTGGTCATTGAAAAACACTCAATTATATAATTTAAAAACAGCAAATAATCAGCACATTGAATTAAGGAGAATATATCCCTTACTCAGTTTGAGAAACTAAAGAGGCTACATGAACATCCTCTTCACCAGAAGTTCCAAGAGAGAACATAAAACAGACTGCTAAGGATAAACCCCAACTATCTGGCCAGAGAAATATATAGACAACACACAGATATCATTGATTCTGAAACCCAAAAGTGCGAAGCCCTAGAACCTTGGACACGTAGTCAGATCAGGTCCAAACTAAAATTGATTCTAGTGTTAACGAGGAAAAGAGAGCAGTCAGCAACAGAACAAGAAGTCCATGATCTACAGGAGCGCAAGATACAGTAACATAGTAACTCTTAGACACACGTGTACATCGATGGATCGGCCTCGGTGAGCAATAAAATGCGAGGCAGTAAAAACTGTATGGCATGCTCCAATGTCGACTTAAAAAACACTCGTGCACAAATTTCAAAGCTGAAGCAAGAGCTGATCCTGCAGCAACTCATATTACTGTCAGCCAAAACATAACTACAAAAATCACTGTCATTCTAGCACTCTAAGAGTGCACTCCAAATAACTAAAAAACCACAAACAAGATGGACTCTAACATGAAATAGAATACAACATCGGATTAATGTCTCCAAAAACATATTTAGTTCAGCAAAGGATTCCGACCCACTGTGGGATCCCTGGTAACGAGAAAGCAGAAGAGCTATCACAAGCCGGATGTGGCGACACACAGACGCCCCATCCACAGAGCTAGAAAGAAGCAAAGACACTAAACAAACGATCCATGTGAACATAATCGAGAGGCCAGCACAAAGAATAAAAGCCAGAAAATGACAGCATAGACAAACTTGCCAATGATGGCCGGCAGACAAGGACCTTTAAAATCAGAAAGGGACATTGTAGACTCAAAGCCCACCTCCACAAAATGGGTCTCAGAGACACTGCCACGTGCGATTGTGGAGCACCCAAGCAAGCACCAGAATAACATGTGCAAGAATACCCGACCAATAGAGACCAAAGAGAGGCTGGCCTGGGGGAGAGACCATGCTCGAAAAGCTGTGGGGATCGGCGAAGACCTGTAACGCGCAATCTCCTTCGTGAATCTCACAAGACTAGAAGCATAGCATCAGTTGATCGTGAACTTCACCGGACTAGAAACATATCATCAGTTCATCGTGCACATCACCGGACTAGAAGCATGGCATCAGTTGATCGTGAACCTCACAGGACTAGAAGCATAGCATCAGTTGATCGTGAACCTCACCGGACTAGAAGCATAGCATCAGTTGATCGTGAACCTCACCGGACTAGAAGCATAGCATCAGTTGATCGTGAACCTCACAGGACTAGAAGCATAGCATCAGTTAATCGTGAACCTCACAGGACTAGAAGCATAGCATCAGTTAATCGTGAACCTCACCGGACTAGAAGCATAGCATCAGTTGATCGTGAACCTCACCGGACTAGAAGCATAGCATCAGTTGATCGTGAACCTCACAGGACTAGAAGCATAGCATCAGTTAATCGTGAACCTCACAGGACTAGAAGCATAGCATCAGTTAATCGTGAACCTCACCAGACTTGAAGCATAGCATCAGTTGATCGTCAACCTCACATGACTAGAAGCATAGCATCAGTTGATCGTGAATCTCACCGGGCTAGAAGCATAGCATCAGTTCATCGTGAACCTAACTGGACTAGAAGCATATCATCTATATAAATATATATATATATATCCATCCATCCATCCAACCATCCATTTATACAACCCATCCATCCATCCATCCATATATATATATGTCTATTTATATATCTATTTATATATATATATATATATATAAATATATATATATATATATATATATATATATATATATATATATATATACAGCTATCTTTCAATATATCTATCTATATATCTATAAATCTATCTGTTTATCTGTCTATCTATCTTTAGACCACTTATGTCGTTAGACGTTGTGGGGAGGTGCGACCTCCTTTCATATTTTTTGCCAAGTAAAAATCCACTGGTGACTTGCAACGGCAATCCCACAATATGTTAGCCACTGGAATATACGATCGTCTATTTCCGAGACTCGTGGAGGTGGAAGCGTAAATTGTTATATCACCAGGCTAAAAGTATCAAGAGATGTTTCATTGCTGGCGCAGTTATTTTTAGATTTACCAACACTGGCGTCCATCACTCTCAATTCATCAGAAAATGTCCTTTGAGCTGTAATAATGACATTTCCATTTATATTAGCATGTGTATGTACACGTATTGTTAGACTTGACGTTACTGATGACCACGTGATTAAGTGTAACAGTCAAGCCTCTGTGAATCGAAAAAAATCATGTCTTTGTATCAAGCTCTCTTATTCCAACCTTACTCTAGCTCAATGTGTTTTATTATTCCATATTCTTCCTATCAACCACGTGTCTCTCTTTCGATGTCTTTCCATTCTTCACAACGTCTCGCTGAAGCTGCTGCTGCCCCAGAATGTCACTTATCATCCCCCTCAGCGCATCTTGTTCTTCGAAGTTCATCTTGAAGCGGACGGTATGACGTTGTGTCGGAGTTTACATCGAGGTTGAAATATCTGCACTTTCAGTCTGACTAATCCATGTTATAGATTGGAACTAATTAGGACAGATACGGATGAGAAAATAATGCATCGTTAACAAGTAAAAGTAAAGATGTGTACTGTTAAAGGAAGAACTAGAAAAAATACATATGTTGAATGACGCTACTAAAAACAAAGCCAGACCATTGATTATGTCCTTTTTTACAAACATATGCACCAACCTCAGATTACATCGAAGAGGAAGTATATGAATATTATGAAGACGTGAGACATGTACTTAACACAGTGGCTTCAACATATATATTAATTTCTATGGGCGACATGAATACTAAGGTAGGAAACGGGGAATATAAAAACATCTTTATAAACTCTGGAATTGAAACAAAGAATGACAGAGCAGAACGCTTGATACAATTCTGAGAAGAAAACAAGCTTAGCATTTCTGAAACTTTTTTAAACATCATATTAAACAATTGTTACATGGAAAACTCCCTCCAGGTTTTAGGAGTAGAAATCAAATTGATTTTTGTTAATGATCAGAAAGAGATTTAGAAATATTGTCAAAAAACAACAAAGCATACCCAGGAACATACATCAATTCAGACCAAAATCCGGTTTGTATGAAAGTGCATACAAAAAGAAAATTAAAACTGTCAAACGACATTTTTCCTATTGCTGGGGTAGGCGAGGGGTTTTAAAGGCTGAGGACTACATACATCATCGCCACTGCTGTCGCCACGCCGTGTGCTGAATATGTTTGTTTATTTCATCCCAAACAGAAAAATAACTCATGCCATACCGGGGATTCGAGTCGCTGCCCTCCTTGTCAGACATTTAATACATACAGGTTATCGCTAACATGGGATAAGGCAGAAGCACTTGTAGAATCAAAACTTGGTAAATGTATAACTGACACTGTTTAAATTCAACATGTAGAAGCAGCCACCAGAGACAAAAAACACTCTCGACTTAATTTTTACTGCAGAGAAAATATGATTGAAAACGGTACAGTTGGGAAACTGTTTGGCTCAAGTGACCTACAAATCATCCGTTGGGATCTTCTAGCAGGGAAAGACGTAAACATAAACACGCAAATATACGACTACTCTAATGCACATGTTAAGAGGATGAAAGAGGCAGCGAACCAGATAATCTGGAAAGATATTGTAGGAGAACAGATGTTGAATAAGAGGAAGAGAGTTTTAAAACAGTTCTAGAAACGCAAATAGAGGAATGTGTTCCGGGTAGGGAGGTAAGCCCCAAACGTAAAATGTGGATATCCAGATTTATAGTTTAATGTAGAAAAGCTAAAAAAAAAGCATGGACAAAGTATATAGAGGCAGGTAAATCAAAAGAAACATATTTAAAATATTTGGACAAGCAGAACATAGCTCAACAAGAGAATAAAACAGCAAAAAAAATTAACTTGCTTAGAGGATCAAGACTGACAGTCCACGCTTCTTCTCTTATGTTAGAAATAAAGAAAGAACGAAATACAACGTATGTCCTCTCATAGACATTAAAGGGAAAAGAATAAGTGAGAATAGGGCGGCAGATAATATATTCAATTAGTACTTTAGCACAGTCTACACAAAAGAGGACTGCTCCAAGATTCCAGAGCCTATAGACATTTTTCAAAGAGACATGAATACAGCGGGATTACGATCAATCTGTGTTACCGAGGAAATGGTTTTCAAAAATTGGAGAGGTTGAAAGTAGATATATGCCCAGGTCAAGATGATATTCATCCAAAACTCATGTTTGAAATCAGAGACCAACTATCAAAACCATTGGCTATAAAATGTTCTCAATCACTTGTGAAAGAAATTGTTTTACGGGATTGGAAAGATGGAGGAGTCATGTCCTTATTCAAAAAGGGAAAAAAATCAGATCCATTGAATTATATACCGGTGAGTTTAACGAGCAAAGTCTGTCAATTATTAGAGTCAATAATCAAAGAAAACATTGTAATTCATTTAGCCAAAATTAATCTAATCAGAAATATATAAAATGGGTTTCCTAGAAGGAGATCATGCTTACTAAATCTATTAGAATTAGTGGAGTAGGTTACTAAAATGATAGATAAAGGGAATCCAGTGGACGTTATTTATTTAGATCTTGCAAAGGCCTTTGAAAGAGTTCATGATCAAAGATTATTACGAAAGTTAAAATAACATGGAAAAGGTGGGGAAGTTGCCAAATGGATTGCACATTGGTTAACGGGTAGAAGGCAGAGGGTGGGAATAAAAAAAGAGTGTTCTGAGTGGTGTGAAATAAACAGTGGTCTGCGACAGGGCTCCATTTCGCGACCAATTTTGTTCTTGATACATATACACGATTTGGACATTGATTTGGGATCCATGATTGCAAAATGTGCTGATGACACAAACATATGCAATAGTGTCTCATCTAAAGCTGAAGTAGGTATATTGAGGTTGGATTTAGATACTTCGAGAATGGTCTGTAAGTTGGCAAATGGAGTTTAATGTAGATAAACGTACAGTCATTCCCATTGGTAGATTCAATATGGAACACAATTACAGAATGGGAGAGAACAATATTAGAAACATATATAAGGAAAGGGACCTAGGTGTTATAATAGATCATACAGGTAAGGTGAGTGAGCAAGTTGAGGCAGAAGTGAAAAAGGCAAATACAATGTTAGGTATGATAAAAGGAAATATTAAAAATAGAAGCAAGGAAGTGATAGTCAAACAGTATAACGCATTAGTTAGACCTAGATTGGAGTACTGTGAACATGTGTGGAGTCATTATCGTAGAGGAGATTTAACATGCTGGAAAGAACACAAACAAGAGCGACAAAGCTGACAGTGCGATTCCAGAATTACAGTTATGAGGAGAGATAAAAACCAGCCTACATTATCTAGTTGAGAGAAGGATTCGAGGTGCCTTAATTCAGGTTTATAAGATGATCAGATCAATGGATAAATTAGATTTTACCACGTTTTTAAAATACATCCAACAACAAGCACAAGAGGGAATAGTTAGAAATTAAATAAAGAAAGGTCCATTTCAGATATTAGGAAATATTTAGTCAAAGAGTTGTGTATGCTTGGAATGCAGGTAGTAGGGGCAATGAAAGTTAATGCATTTAAGAATACATTGGTTGCACATCTTTTTTAGAGCAAATAATGTAAACGAAACTGGTTGTATACAGTCTCTGCAGAGATTATAAACCAGTATAAAGATATTAGGTTAAGATTAATCAACCAGACTACCAAAAGTACCAGGTAGCAGTAACGAAGGTGTATGAAAACTTACACTAAGAAGACAAGGAAGGAAACACCGAACGGAGAATAAACACTAAATGGGAACGTATAAAAACCAGTATCTAGGTAGGAAATAAATCGTTAATAGATGAAGAACTTAGGAAAAACCAAGAATGAATGATAGATGACATCTTAACTAAAATGGCAGATAGAAAGAATAATACTAAAAACACTTCTGCATGTTCATCACTACACAAAGAGATAGTACAATGTGCAGGCTGCCAACGTACAGTGGTTGGAAATTAAATTGCAAGGTAAAAGCAGACATGGGATTAAAACACAATACCAGAGAAAGGCATATATCAATAGAGAAAACAACAAACACAAGTAACCTAAAGTAGCGGATGCATACGAAATGAGAATGTTGGCCTTTTTGAAGAGTGAGAATGACATAGCAAAAAGATTGACGGAAGAGCTTCAGAGGAACGTTGTACAAGGGAGCTGTTTGAGGACAGTCGCCGAGCCAAAACATCAACATCTGATAATGAAGGATCCAGCATCCTAAGCTCAGAGGTGGTAAATGTGATAAAACCTATGAGAAAATGGAAAGGAAGAGAGCTGGACTCCATAAACGTAGAAATGATAGAGGCCCTATAGGAATGTGGCATATATATATTTACTGATCTGTGTAATTACATATACAATTGTGGATGCAAAGCAACAGATCGGAAAGAGTCTACGTTTAGGACACTTCAGAAGAAACCTCCTGAAACAGAATGTTCAGACTTTAGAACAATAAATCTAATTAGTTACAAAATGAAAATACTACTTAAGAGCATACAAGAGAGAATAAGAAATAAAATAGAGAGGGAAGAACAATTTGGTTATACATAATGTAATGAAACAAGGGAAATAATTTTCTGTTTGCGAACTTTGACAGAAAAATATATAGACATACATATTGACATTTATATTTTGTTTTATAGACTACCATGAGGTATTTGACAGAGTCCAACACGAACAATTAATTAACGAAGAAATAGGAAATAGGTCTAGATGGTAAAGATATAAGACTGCTTCGTAATCTGTACTGGGAATAAACTGCTACCGTAAAATATTGAATGGTATGCTTTCCAAGTATAGGTGTAAAAAGATAAGTGAAATAAGGATGTACATTATCCCCTTGTATTTTTAATATCTACACAGAGTAAATATTCAAATAGATAGGGGGGGGGGGGGGTTACAGTGAATGTCATTGGAGGAGTGGCAATGAATAATTTAATGTATGCGGATAATACAGTTTTGAGGGAAATACGTGAGGAAGAATTACAGGAGCTTGTGACAAGAATATAAAAAATGATCAAGAGATCCAAATATCCTCGAGATAGTATCGTCTCCGTCAGTTTCACCGTCTTGTATTTTTACAATAGCTCGCATTGAAATGCTGAGTTGGGAACACTCAACGAAGTGTGATGCTGAGTTGGGAACACTCAACGAAGTGTGATGCTGAGTTGGGCACCCTCATCGGTGTAATGCTGAGTTGGGTACCCTCATCGGTGAAATGATGAGTTGAGCACCCTCATCGAAGTGTAATGCTGAGTTGGACACAGTCAAAGGAAAGTAATGCCGAGTTGGTTTGTATTGTTAATGAATAAAATGTAAGTGTAAAACAAGCAATGGTCAACAATCCGAATGGCTACCAGTTGATATTGACTTACTTCAACCATTACGAGACATGTTGTCTGGATCCGTATCTCATCTAGACGCGTAACCATCAGCCAGTTGGTGCTGTCGAGTCCGTTGAAACCTATACAGAATGGAAGCTCCACGTTTGTTACTGAAAGGGGTAAGGTTCAGTTACTGTTACATAATACTACGTCTTGATGTGTTACTCTTAGACGAATGTGACAATTTATTTAGTATGGTGTTTAATTCATGATCTACCACAGTATGGGTACTGAGAATAGATTACATTAAAAAAACACGATTCAAATGTAATCAAAACTCATTAAAATGTTAATTAATAACATGTAAAGCGGAATGAATACTTCCTTACGTATATTAATTTATTGGATTGAAACTTATATTTATTTGTTTTTTTAATCAGTTATTGGTTTATTTTACATTTACACCGTATGTACTATGAGTCGGTACTGTTATTTCTGGTAATGTTATTATGTTTATATGTCTGTTTGTTTCTTTTGTAGCTTCAAAAATATATACTTCACTTCAACCATTTAACATTTATAAACAAAGATGATATGTCCTCTAAAAAAAAAATATGTATAATTGCATTCAAGTCATTTAACGTTTTACAATATTTCTGGAAAAACAAATTATCAAAAGGCTTGTTATTTCAATCTGGTAAATGTGTCAAAAGATTAGGTGATATTAGAAGGAACATGGATGGGTACATACATCTTTACGGACGCATAGTTTCATACCAGTCTATAGACATGTAGGTCTCCTGGCAGTTGGTGCGCATTTCAGATTGTAAGAGTGTGTCATGCATTCAGATTCTCAACTTTACATCAGCAATTGAATCATTGAATCTCCTAGTCAAGTTAGTGATAACGTCAGCTGATCGTTTGGTATGCCTGATAGGGAGTAGCGATCGTACTGAACAAAGCAAAAACATTTAGTGACTTGACATGTTTACCAAGTTAAAAAGGATACAACATATAAACTCTTAGTCACACACAGTAAGTTTGGACAAGGTTTTGTGTAGCCTAGTACACGGAATTGGCGCATTTAATCTGGATAAGTTAAGATCATAGCAATTATTTTAGGGCAGATACAGACATTTTCTATTAAAATATAGATCATCCGTTACACTTCTCCCCCACACCTCAACCATTCCTGCCATGACAAAATGTATGTCCAGTTTCCAACACAACAGACAAAATAGATGTCCCGTTTCCACACCGAAATTGCACTTCGCCTTCGTGTGTGGACATCAGAGCCAATGCGGATATGTCCAGGATTGCCCCAAGCATCGCCACTTTCACCGGTGCTGTTCAACATTTACACATTAAAAGTGGCCAACATGCAACCAACACAGCTGGGGCGGACGTTGACATTCGCAGATGATATCCTAATATACATGACTGGTTCTGATAGGCCTGAAATGGTTAGTGACATTCAGGACACCTTGCAGGCAATCTCAAAGTGGTGTGGAGACTCTAGCGCACATATTAATCCAAACAAGGCCGGTGTGCTGTAGAGATCATTGAACAACTGCGTCGTGAAAGACAACCTCCCTGGCATCACATTTGATGGCTGTGTCATAGACAGAAGCGACGGTTTGAAATATATATTAAAAACATTTGACCGCAGCCTGTCATACAAGTACCACGTCGAAAAAACTTTACAAAGATGCAAGAGAGGACTGGGTGCACTCAAGACAATGGTAGCTGCCAATTTGGAACAGAGGCTGCTATTCATACTCTATCATCAGATGATTCTCTCGGTTATTGATTATGGATTGGGCATGCTCACACTATCAAGATCACAGTGTGAAAGGCTGGAACGAATCCAAAATGGTGGAATGCGGCTCGTGATGGGTTGCACCAGAGATACCCAGATAATAAAGATGAGGTACATGCTGGGACTGCCGTCAGTAAAATCCAAGCATAAAGTGGCACATGCGACAGCTTATATGCGAGTCTTAGCGGACAACAGCCACCTGCTGTACAATAACACTGCCGACATCAAGGGAACCAGAATCAAAAGAGGAACGTCATGGATGGCACAGGCATAATGAACTATAGGAGAGGTGACTTCAGTCGAGACGATGATCAAGGGAGAGGAATGGGACCACACTGGGGATACACTAACAGATTACCCCACGGTCATCATAACCATGAGCAGTGAATGTAGGAAGGGGCGAATTAGCCAGACAAAGCTCACAGTCAACCAGCTGATAGGCGCCAACACGCATGACAGTGATACCATATTATACACTGATGGTTCGGTGCAAAGTGGTGGAACATCAGGCTGGGGTTTCTCGGCTAGAATACAAGACCGAATCGTTGCTGAACGAAGTGGTGGAACATCAGGCTGGGGTTTCTCGGCTAGAATAAGAGACCGGATCGTTGCTGAATGAAGTGGTGGAACATCAGGCTGGGGTTTCTCGTCTAGAACAAGAGACCGGATCGTTGCTAAACGAAGTGGTGGAACATCAGGCTGGGGTTTCTCGTCTAGAACAAGAGACCGGATCGTTGCTAAACGAAGTGGTGGAACATCAGGCTTGGATTTATCGGCTAGAGTAAGAGACCAGATCGTTGCTGAACGAAGTGGTGGAACATCAGGCTTGGATTTATCGGCTAGAGTAAGAGACCAGATCGTTGCTGAACGAAGTGGTGGAACATCAGGCTTGGATTTATCGGCTAGAGTAAGAGACCAGATCGTTGCTGAACGAAGTGGTGGAACATCAGGCTTGGATTTATCGGCTAGAGTAAGAGACCAGATCGTTGCTGAACGAAGTGGCGCATACGAGACAACAACATCAAGTATGAGAATGGAGATGGAGGCGGCGACAGTAGCTCTGAACTGGATGTCTGAGAAATCTTCAACAGGAGCAGTCATCGTGACAGACTCCCAAACACTACTTCGGATAGTGCAGAATTGGTGGCTGCGACAGAGGTAGATAGCAGCGCTGGAGAACTCAAAACTCCAAGGGCTGGCGTGGATCTACTCTCCTGGTCATGCGAGGGTTCCGGACAACGAGCGAGCTGATTTTTTGGCTTCACACGCATCTATAATAGGCACAGGTGGAATGGAAAGAGGTGACATAGTGAAGGTTATCAAGCACCACCTGCTGGAAAATAACACTGCTTGATGAGTCTACAAGGCACAGGCTGCGGCACTTTGGAATCAAATTAGGATCCAGTGGATCATGGAATCTGATGGGACGGAACAGGAATGTGTACAACCAACAGGCTACTGGGACCATCATAATTCACACTTTGCGCCATTTGCTGAGAGATACTGAGCACCCATGGGTATGCCCGGAGTGCAGTGAAGTCGACTCCTAGAACAGAACAGAACAGAACCATCACAACAGACACAATATATTCCTCAATTGCTTTACCAATTCAGACTCTTTTGAAAAATACACTTGTAATAGATGACAGAAAAACACCGAATAGACAATAACATAATGAAAGTATATCACTGCAGCCAACAAAGCTACAGAAAGCGTTCTGATTCCTCCTGCAGAAATGCATTGTTCTGAAGTGTTCAATCACAAGAAATAAATTACTCTCAAGCGCTGGTCGCTTGTCTGCTCTCAAGTATACCAGTCGATGTCTTTATCAGCATAAACCAGCCCCATCTCTGTTATGATGGACACCTTTGCTCATTATTATCCACTCTGTCCACCTCACACATATTTTTAGTGTATCTAGTTGTCACGGTCTATGCATTTGCTCTTTGTTCTAGCACATTACTGACTAGTATTCAATTATTGACATACTCCATCACTTTACTTGACATATTGCCTGTATGACCGCCAGTTGCATCATTTATGTGAACGTGTCTATAATTCAATGTACGCTGGTGATGACTATCGCCACAGGTAATAAAATAGTATTCATTTATTCTGAAACTGTATGCCTCAATGTTGTCAATCACTATCGCTGTTTTAAGTGTTCGAATGCCCTAGTCCATCAATACGAAATGAGTGACGTTAAAGATACATTGAGACAAACAATTTCAGACCAGAACAGAGAACACACACTTGATGAGCTGTGACCGTATGATCATCAGCTGATATCGTATTCCTTTAACCGTAGAGAGACAGGTTATCTGGAACGACTTGAACAGTCGTTACCTCGTCTTGTGGTCCATTTACCAGTTGGTCCTGTCGAGTCACGTAAAACCTACACATAATGGAATCACCAAGTTATTGACTAGATGGTGTCATTGTTAGTTTCTATCATATACTGACTGGATGGTTTCATCGTTAGTTACTATCATATACTGGGACTTACTTTGTTTCTCAAGATTCCACAGGCTTGGCATTCTATTTGGTTTGATCTTTAATCCAGCACATACCACAGTAGGGATAAAAGAGCTTTTATTTTGTCAATAAATCAACTAGAGAGGTTTGTGCATTGGGCTTGCGTAAGCATTATATAAACAACATGCTAATTACCATATTACCGCAATCGGTCATGTCAATGCTCGGGTACATGATTCGTTGAGGCTAGCTAGAGTTGGTAGATCCAAAGCAAGAACTGCCACCAACAAAGACAAACCAGGAGACCTTCGCCTCAGAACATCTCCTGAAAGCTGCAGAATATCGGCGCAGCATCAAATTAGCTACTAGTAGCCTTGCAGAGCACCTCATAATCACTCCTTGTCAGACAGCTTCCGATGTTTCTCGCAAAACGTCAAAGCTGGATATGAAGTCAATCATGAAAGATTGCTATAGCGACCTGTTCAGATAATCAGAACCCCCCCCCCCCCCTCAAATTCCCGTTACAGTCACAGTCCCCCTCTTCCAGACTTCCTGTCCTCAGAAATTACCCATGCCGTCGATTCAATGTCGTCTGGACTATCATCAGAAAATGATGTCATCAGTGCATAGGTGATCCTTTATAGCAGTCCACCTCTTTGCCAACCCATAACCCAGCGGCTTACACGTTACATTTATCGGGGCGGAACGCCTGCCGCTCGGCCCATCTCGAGGACAGCACTTTTGCACAAGAAGGAAGAAAAATATGACCTCGGAAATTATCGTACAATTACGAATATCTAGTGTATAGATAGCCATCCACGCGATGGTCAGAGACACCCAGGATACCCTGCAGGCTAGTTCACAGTGATGTATACATCCCAACGGCCAGATCAGTCATAGCAAGGTCTGCATGTTGGTGTGTTCTATAGTGAATGTTGACCTCCAGAAGTTACCTTTGATGATTAACAGGTATAGCAGGTCGAAATACACAGGACTAATATAAGTCCTTATAAGTAAATGTCAAATGGAATACACCATATCATCGAAGCATGCGCATACTCAAGATTAGAGAAGCGGTCTACTTGAAACATTGACTGCTCGTCATATTATAAAGTCATTTGGTACTGTCAGTCGTGGAGTACAGACTAGGGATCCTGACATTATCAGAATCGCAGCGTGAACGGTAAGAACGTGTCAGAATGAGGGAATGCGACTGTAACTGGAATGCACTAGAGATACCCCGACTTTGAGGATTCGCTACATAATGAAGCTTGTGGCTGTGACATCGATATATCAATTAGTACCGGCCAACGCCTACATACGGGATACCACTAACATGTGGCATCCACATCATATTAACATCTCAGACATCAAGGGATCATGCAATCATTAAGAGGGAGTGTCACGAAAGATACTTGCAGAGAAATCAATTGGAAAATTGACCATAGTTGGCTTTATTGTCAAGGGAAATGCATGGGTTCATACTGGCGATGGAATGACAGATTATCAGATATTCGTGATAAAGCTGGTCACGTGATGCAGAAAGTGGTGCTAGGGGGTGGCAGAGCTCCAAGTTAACTAGCTGATACATGATAACACTCTGAATTGTGATGCCATAACATGTTCCGTTAGATCGATGACATAACATGTTCCGTTAGATCGATGACATGACATGTTCCGTTAGATCGATGACATGACATGTTCCGTTAGATCGATGCTATGACATGTTACGTTAGATCGATGACATGACATGTTACGTTAGATCGATGCTATACAGTGAGGTATCTTAAGTGTTGAACGGAATAATAAGTAAACATAATGATACAGTAATGAATGGAAATGCTGAATGGTCACTGGGATTGTAAGACATACACCAACTAGGAAAATGTACTCCATAATAGGCACATGGATCACGAAGAAGGATTGATTTGCTTCAGAGAAATAACGAGAAATACAGGTAAACACATAAAGGCATTCATTGTTTGGACATCGAGACGACTTTTCTTACAGTCAATCCAGCCATTGTGTAATAGTCGCGGAAAACGTGGAATCGAAACGTGAAAAGAGCTAACGTGGGCCCCCTTACTTTCGGAAGCTGCAGATGGGCGGCTGATACATGAGTGGATGGTGCCTGTAAAGGCCTCAAACTGGCAGTTGGTGGTGTGATTCTACTAGCTAGGTATTGCTGTGAGTACATGCTAGAAGATAAAACTGCATTAGCTGAATCAGCAATGCACAGTTTGTATAGCTTTGATCGAGAAAATGGTTCGAGCGGAGTGGGGCGCAAGGTAGGAGGGATCAGAAATGTATACAACCAACGTGCGACAGGGACCATCAATATCAATAGCCTTCACATGACACTTCTTATCTCTGATGGTTTCCGGAAAAGAAAGCGTTAACATAATTTTGTGTGCTGAAATATCATAACTTTAGTATATTATGAACGTATTCTGAAACTAATTTTAAAATCCCCGTCTATTTAATACGTAATTACATTGAAGACAGAGTGTATTTATACATGAAAAATGGTACATGGAACCAACTTGATTTCACCCTACAAGTTCAAAAAATATGTATGCGCAGTCCTTTTGTTTTACATCGGTACTTTGAGATATTGCGTCAAGCTCACAATCCCCCATCCACGGATTGATGTTTTGAAACTGCTAAAATCGACAATCAATAATTGTCACACAACTTGGTAATGGGAGCTAATCATGAAATATTTATATCCACGCTGGTTATCTGGTATTCTTTCCCATATATTACACATTGTTCTAAGACAGCCATGTTGTGTATGTTTTCTGTCATTAACTCATGAACTATGTTGGTTGTTTTAGTAAGACACATTCAGAGTTGCCAACCCCAACACATCTGCCCTAAACGCTCCTGCTCCGCATATAACTAGCAATACATTTAAACTCGCTTGAGTGGAAATAAAACAAACATATCATACACTTCGAATTTATAACAATGGCGATCACGCAAAGAAAATCAACTGGAGATGTCCAGTGGCATTGCATGGGTTACATAATTTTAAAACGCTATAACAGAACACCAGCACAACAAAAAGGGAACATTTTGAGAACATGTGTCTTTTACGTGGCACATATGGCTGCAAACATAGGCAGTTACACATACCTCAAGGAAGAGGATCGAGTTGTTCGAGTCAAACTCAAAATGTTACACAAAGGTCTGCAAACACCATGGACCAAAAAACAAAACAAAGGAGTACAAGAATTCAGAGATTCTTTTTCTTCTTCTTCTTCTTCGTACGCAGTCAGACAGTAACCATTATTTTTTCGAAAAAAGTGGCGGTCATCCTGAGGCTGTCGCCACTGCCATAGAGCTTGTCTTGCAGTTCCACTGGTGATGGCCACATCTGCTCTCTCTGATCCTCTAATGTCGGGCAGTTCTGCAGCAGATGTTCAGCGGTCATTTTACCAGTACCGCACGGGCATTCGTCGGTACACCCTATCTTCAATTTGTTGAATAGGTGGTACCTCAGTCTATTGTGGCCAGTGCGAAGTCTGAAGACAACGACCTGCTCTCTTCGGTTCAACTGGTAATAGGCATCGTTTTTGGTGTAACCAGTATGTTCGGTTTCCCATTTGGTCATGTATCTGGCTTTGATAAGCCGTTTTGACTCTTCGTACGTCATACTAGTATCTGTTTGTGGTAGTCTTGCACCTTCTTTTGCCAGTCTGTCTGCCTCCTCGTTGCCTTGGATGTTGCAGTGGGATGGGACCCACTGTACCACTACCCTTTTTGGTGCGGACTGCTGGCACAGTTTGCAGAGTGCTGCTCTTAAGTCATTAAGCTCAGTATTTTTCTGGCTTTTTAGCGCTGTGACCACGGCGAGAGCATCCGTAAGCAGGACTATATGGCTTTCATTTTCACTGTGTGTCACCATTTCTTCCACTGCCGCCCTCAGTGCCTCTGCCTCCGCTCTGAAATTGCTTGTGTACTTACCAGTAGCGAATGACAGTGTTATTTTTCTGCCATTTGGCAGGTTCAGGAATGCTCCTGCCCCTCCGTTCTGTGTAGTGTTTGTTACATAATCGTCGGTGTATGCATGGGTCCAGTCCATGCTTGGGTAGCTTTTCGATATGAAGCTTAGGGTAGTATCTCTCCTTTCTTTTTCAGTCTGGCAGTTTTTGTTTCCAATACCTGGTATATTTTCTACCACCTCAGGAAATATATCCTGCCTCCAGGTAGGTTTTCGTACAGTAGTGATGGGTTTTGGTGTTGTTAGTGCGTTTATGGGATCTTCGTGCATCTTTGCTTTGGCTATTTCTGCAAAGTTTCTTTAGTTTCCCATTTCCCAAATTGTTTAGTCTCTGGTGCATTGGATGGTCGGTCAGTCTTCGGAGTTTCTCTGACTGCAGCTGGGCTCTGCAGTCTCTTCTATCGGTCATGGATTTCAGTTTTGTAATCTTTCAAGTTCTACAATTGGCGTTGACTTCATGCCTCCTGTTATAATTCTCATGGCTTGGTTTTGAAGTTTGCTAACTTTATTCAGAGATTCAACAAGCGTTCGGCATAGACGAGAACTGGTTCATAAAGTACACCATACACAGAAAACAGAAATATATATCAAAAGACACACGTTCTTGAAAGATATCGGTAATATAAGGTTTTGTGCCGGGCAAGAGAGGCAGAGACAGACCCAGAAGACGCTCTCTCGCTCTCTCTTTCTCTCTCTCTTTCACTCTCTATCTTTCTCTCTCTCTCTTTCTCTTTCTCTATACCGACTTCTTTTAGCTAAGTAGTTTTTGCTTTAAGCGTTATAAAAAACATACTGATCACCGCGTCTGGAGCTTGCTGCGAAAATACCACATAAGTAATATGGGAGGGTCATCTTTGGCAAACCAGACTCAGATGAAACAGATATCCTCACATTCCACACCCAATAATGTACAGTGAAATGTGCATATTAGCTATCGAATGACTACTTTGTTTTCGAAGAACCTGGAAATTTCATATCACAAGGCAACACAATAGTCTTTGGAGACTGCAACGGTCACATCACTGAATGGGGTTACAAGAAATCAGATGTTAATAGAGACGAGCTGGAGATCTGGGAAGAACAGAATAGGTTGCAGGTCTTGCACGACCCACCATTTCTACCATCTTTTAATAGCTGCACATGGGGAAAATGTTACTATCCTGACAACATATTTGTTAATGACAGGATAATACACGAAGTAGCAACATCTGTAGAGGATCCCATACCACGGGCGCAAACAGGCCCATGTCATGCACCGCCAACGGAAAGCGTAACATTCAAAAGACGCTTTAAATTCCAACGAACCAAATCGGGTCCGCTCGGCTATGACCTAGACAAAGAGGTGCATAAATTATAACTCCACTCAGCAAGAAATGGTGACACATAAAGAAAATGAAAGCCATACAGTCCTGCTTACAGATGATCTGGCCGTAGTCACAGCGCTAAAAAGCCAGGAAAAAAATTGAGCTTAATGACTTAAGAGCAGCACTCTGTCAACTATGCCAGCAGTCCGCACTAAAAAGGGTACTGGTACAGTGGGTCCCATCACACTGCAATATCCAAGGCAACGAGGAGGCAGACAGACTGGCAAAAGAAGGTGCAAGACTACCACAAACAGATACTAGTATGACGTATGAAGAGTCAAAACGGCTTATTAAAGCCGGATACATGACCAAATGGGAAACTGAACATACCGGCTACACCAAAAACGATGCCTATTATCAGTTGAACAGAAGAGAGCAGGTCGTTGTCTTCAGACTTCGCACTGGCCACAATAGACTGAGGTACCACCTATTCAACAAATTGAAAATAGGTGGAACCGACGAATGCCCGTGTGGTGCCGAGAAAATGACCGCTGAGAACCTGCTGCAGAACTGCCCGACATACGAGGATCAGAGAGAGCAGATGTGACCATCACCAGTGGAACCACAAGAAAAGTTCTATGGCAGTGTCGACAGCATCCCGGCTTGGAAAAACGTATTACTCCGCTGCGTTGGAACAAGTGCCTCGGAGGGTGGTTAACTGATGTGCGATTCCATCTTAATAGACACAAACACTAGATCAAAGTACACCTACAGCCTTTGAGGTGTCATTTATGATGCTCTAAAGACAGATCTTAACCATGACCGATGTTATGCCATCTGACACAGTTAATAGCCTTTAACGATATATTCTCTATGGGGCAGAAATGCTTTTCTTGCCCCTGTCATACACATACTGTACGCATGTAATACGTGCTTCGCATATCAATTCTAGATCAATGGAAAACTTCGCAACCAATACTCACCCACATAATGAGCCATACCAGAGTCCTGGAGAATGTTCCCCATACATGATAGATCATGCGACCTATGTCTACCGAATTCGTGGTGTTTATTGATCTGCAAAAAGCTATCGACATTATTCAGACAAATACTCTAAGGAGTCAGGACGTTACTGGAGATTGATTAAATAAATAAAGACGAGTTGCGATGCGGCCATTACGCTGTAGCGCCATTCAACAAATATTACAATGACAATAGGGGTGGGCAGGACGAGAATATGTCTCCAAATTTCTTTACAGCTGTTGAAGACATCTTCCAATCTTTTAGTTGGACCGAAAGAGACATAGCTATAGCTGGCTTACACATCTACGATTTATAGACGAGATCGGGCTTATCAGCAACACCAGTGAGGAGACTCAACCTCCTTGAACTAACTTGATGCGTTAGACAGAGGTGTTGATAATCAGATTAATAACAAGAAAACTCAATGTCCTAGAATCCCATTCTTCCACTAAAGCGAGACCAAGAAATGTGTTTGTCGATGATGGCGGCGCAAACAAGAACCTGAGGCAAGAACTGAACACCAACCACACTTATGACCTTGAAATCTACAGACCATGAACTGTAACTGGATATTTCCCCAGCGCCATTAGATACATTCTCCTGCAGCTGAAAAACCTGACAGCATGGGCACACATTGTTAATTCCGTGGTAATCTCAGCTATGATTTACGGCCCTGAGATTCATAATCTGGCAAACTTGAATGAGAAAATTAGCCGCGTTAGTCAGCGAGCAATGGAACGACACGTCCACGGGATCTTGATCAGAGATCGAATCCACAATGTCGAAATCAGAGCTACCCAAATGATACTACACGACAACGTAAACACCCACACATGAGATAGAGAAATGGTTTTCTGAGAGACCTATCTCTGATATGGTACAATATGACAAACGATCGCACTGCATACCAGAGATTGTTGGTTACCTCGCATACGGCACACATGTCGGACTGAAGCCGAGGACATTGCGATTTCGCAGCCGACAGGTAAGGAGAAATGTTGAGAAAAACAACAACGAGCTCTATATTACGTTCATTGACCTCACAACGGCATATGGTATGCTCAGCAGAGGTAGCCTATGGCAGATCATGTCTAAATTCGGTTGTCCTCGCAAGAGCTCCACGAAGGCATGCGCGCACGTTTATTAGCAGCGACTCGGCCTGCCCACCGTTCTAGGTCAAAACCAGTGTGAAACACGGATGCGTACTTGCCCCGAACACTGTTCATTATGATGTTATCAGCTATGTTGTCGGGAGACTTTAAGAATACCATCAATGGTATACACATAACGTATCTCATGGATGCTGGTATATTCAATCGCAGACTGAATGCAAAGACGACGGAGATTCGTGGCACGATGTGTGGACTTTTGATTATGGATGACTGTGCTCTGAACAGGAGTTCAGAACGGAAAATGCAGGATGATATGGACATGTTCTCTGCTCCTTTTGACAACGTTGTATTGTCAATTTGCACACACAAAAACCGAGGTCGTGTATCAAACAGCACCTTGTATATTGTATAAACAGCAGTGATTACTGTGAGGGGACATACATTACAAGAGGTTGAAAAATGTGTCTGCTTCGAAAGCATGCTATTGAGATCAATAATTATTTCTGATGAGCAGGTTAAGCTGAGAAAAGCAAAGGCCAGCACATATCGAGGGAAAGTCGAGGAATCAGCATAATCGCCAAGCTAAAAGTCTTCCATGCCGACATTGTTCCCACCCTACTCGACGCGTCTGGGTGCTGGACTGTCTACGCTAGTGAAGCCAGGGAGCAAAATTATTTTCACATGGACTACCTGGGACGCATTCCGCATATACGCTGGTAGGGCCATTTCACAGATACTGAAGTAATGTCCAGAACGAACATGCAAAGTATTCATGCACTCTTGCGCAATTCGCAATTGAGATGAGCTGGCCATCTTGCCCGAATTTCAAGCGAAATGCTTCCAACGAGTCTCCTGCATAGGAAACTGAGTCCAAAAAACTGTTTCACGGTATGAAGGAGTCCCTTCAGTTCAGTTCCTCCCATAACCCATCTTGTCGTTGGGGCATACTTGCAGACACTCCCAAAAATCCGACGCCATTTTTTATATGTCTGCCGCCGTCAGTAGTATCTCACCAGGATGAAGGATTTACCACTCAGTGATGTTGTCCACCCACCTCCATCCTGGACGTCCTCGTCCTCTCTGTCAAAGAGTATCGAGTTGGACTTCGCAACGTCCCCGCACCAGGCCATCTTTCGTCTTTTGATTATTGTGAACAGATCTTCAAATGGGCCAATAGCATTTTTAACTCTATGTCGTATTTCTACATTCGTGACACGATCTTCAAATGTAACATTTAAGAGTTTTCTATAGCACCTCATTTCCATTGCATGTATTCTGTCCTGGATATCTGCTGTAATGGTCCAGCTGTCGCAGGCATACACAAATATTGAGATCACCAAAGAGCGCATTAGTCTAACTTTTATGCCGAAGGCGAGCTGCTTGTCTTGCCATATAGGTTTCAGCCGAGTCAGCCCCGCTGTTGGTTGTGATATTTTTTGCAATTACCTCTGGCTGCGATTCCTCTACTGATCAATGATCCCAGATATTTGAAACGTTTTACCACCTCAAGTTCCTACCCATTTGCCTCTATTACAGATTGAAACCCCTCTATGTTATTAGTCATGCGATTTGTTTTATATGCATTTGTTTCCATACCAAAACTCTGGTCCGCTTTATCCAATCTATAAATTAACTCCTGGAGTTCAGTTCTGTGCCTGTCATTACATCAATACCATCTGCAAATCGGAAGATTGTGATACGCCTGTCACCTATTTTAACCGTGCCAACATGTCCTACTATGGCCGTCTCCATTATTCTCTCCAAGAACATATTGAAGAGTGTTGCGGAGAGTATGCAGCCATGTCTCACACCCACCGTCGTGTGGAACAAATCGCCTAGCGTTCCCTCTACAGAGACTGCTCGTGTCGTCTACTCATAAAGGTTTGCAAGTCCCCTAAGTCAATTAGACATTAAAGGATGGGATAACCTCGCTCAAATCGCCCAACGTGGAAGAGGAGATGGAACTCAGCGAGGGTTTCCGTATCCAGTCAAGAATAGACGTGCAATCAGGAAGTCTAGATCCCACCAAATATTGAGACAACTGTTGACTACGTTTACCAGTCCTGCAATAGACCTTCCTAGTACCGAATATGCTTGATCAGCCATGAACACACACAAATACCGTTGAATTATGGTTTGGTATTGTGATGGTGGTCCTCATCGACGACAATAGACGAAATAGTATTATGAGTATTATATATTAATAGTTTCATATATATACATTACTTTTTTTTAAATATTTGTGTTAATTGAAACATGTTGTTGTTGTGAGCGTGATTTATCAGTATCAAGTCCAGTAGAAATGTAATATTGACAGTTCTGAATACACGCAACTCTTTGCGACAGAAATATGAATCATCCCAACATCCCCACGCTTAATTCACGGTTGCATTACATTGTTTTTCTAGATCTCAAAGTAGGACGCTATGGCCATATTTGGTGAACTAGATTAATTGAAATTGTCTTATCTTATGAAATATTGCGTATGTTTGAAGAGATTTGTCAGTCTACTGTTAAACACAATGTATGCCAAATTAGAACATGTTTATGTAAAAAAAGAAATAATTCACAAGTAATGTTCACAATTGTAAAAATTAAGATATTTCCAATACGTCAACATTTTTCGGAGCTCCAATATTAACTGACAATGTTTGTATATTTATACTTATTTACAGATGAACTCTCTGTTCTGTTTCGTTCAGTATCAAATAGCTAACCTCAAATACTTAAGACAGGTTATTCTAATTTTAATCCCAGCCAAGATGGTCTCAATCGGGCATGAGAAGGAACAAGGGTTGGGCGTGGCATTAGTTCCAATACTCACATTCGAAATACATGTTAGATACAAACAAACATCAATCGAGATTTTAAAGGAGTATTTCTTCAAGGAAAACGGCCCTTTAACATAGTGAATGCCGCTAATAAGCCATATCCATAAGGACAATGTTTTGTTGACCTGACATCCTTTCTATCAACAAGGACAACCTACAGACTCGGTACCTGGAATGTGAGAATTATTTGTGATGCACAGACACAGAATCGAATGAAAATGGGAATGAGGGTGGATGGGAATGTAATATCATAATACATGTATTCAGTGAAACAGATATACAAAGGCAGCTAAAGTACAGCTAACATCATACGAAACAATGATATTTGTGACACGGAGAAGAGAGTGCACTACAGAGTGGAAAGAAGACGTCAAGAGGGCTATTCTTGAGCTGTATGCCGCTAGAACAAGCTTGATTATGATGTCCCTTAGGAGCGCACATACAGGAATATCATTATACGACATACATCGGTAGTCTCCAAATAAGTAAAATACATAATGAATTATGTATACATTTCCTTTAACTACACAATATATTGGACAAGACAAGTCCAAAGGATAACACGGTAATGATAGGTGATGGGAGAAAGTAATGCTAAAACAGAAGTTATTTGCGGGTACGAGTTGACCGACATTTATTATCCACAGGATAACGAATGTTCCCTCTTCATTTTCGTGTGTCAGATAGTGAAGAGGACATACTTTCTTAAGTTGTTGTGTGACTCGAAACATAGTGTTGGTAATGGGAGGGGTTGGTGAAAGTAGATGCTTCCGCAATTCTGACTATGAATGACCAATCCAAAATATAATGCTTGTACATTAACTACGGTCTGATTTCAGCGACACATGTTCTATGTGTTATCTGTCATAACCCGGTCTCAGTATCAGTATCTACATCATCATTAATCATATCCTCATTTTTATTACTGGGAAGTGTTAATCAGTTGGTTGTGTTCTCTCCACACAATGCATCAATCTTATCATCACGCAAGTTATCACTGACTGGAGTATGTTGTCCCAACAGTCTGCTTATTGAACTATTGAGAATTATTCAGTTTTATTGTGTATTCGATCTCATTGAATATGCCCTAAACTATATCACATTTCATCTGGGTGGCGAATCGTCATATATAATGACACCATGTCAGAATAAGCAAGCTGAATGTAATGTAACATAATGTACTATACATTACATGTACTATCCATCAATAAGAACATAAACAACTAGAGAAGAACAAAACAAACAAATAACTCGGTTTGGCAAATTGAAAGCAGTTTTTATTTCCAGCAAGTTAATGAAGGGATGCAGACAACGTGTGAATAATTGTATAGTTACATTGGAGTTTGAAATTTAAATGTATTAATAATACAGATTGTACGGACGACCTACACTGGTCCAGGAACTGAAGTCAAGTAATACATGGACTGAATGACATCAACATAATTGTACTTGTTCCACGGCTCAAAACGTCCCTTAGATCACACATCCTGGAGCATGCTTCTTGCAAGATCACGTTTGTTCCCTGAATACCATGCATGTGAACAATCAATAACAGACACCGACAAATGATACATTACCTCAAACAGGAAAACACTGAGAAATTATAAAAACAGATGTGTCATACTTTGTGTGTATTTAAACAATGCGTATATATGTCGTGTGTGTGTGTGCATACGGTGCGTATATATTTCATGTGTGTGTGCACATACGATGCGTTTATTTCATGCCCGCGTGTACATACGGTGCGTATATAGTTTATGTGTGTATACGGTGCATGGCTTTTCATTTTAATGTTCACAATAGAGAATACAACTGCTGGTAGCAATGGCAAAACTGGTATATTAGGCTGGGAACAAGAAGCTGTGCATGGGCTGCAGCGGTCAATGATCAAAAACTGACAGCTAGCGTCAGGGCCATCTAACCAGGGTAGCCAAGACCACCATCACGCGGTGATCCTGGATAGCAGACGTCAACAGAACAGTGAAGGGAGAAGGAGTGAAGGCTAACCTGGTACTCAAAAGACCTGCAGAAGTCGGATGTGTCAGACTGAAATGTGCAAATATCGCAATCAAACTGTAAACTATGACGCATTCCGTTATGTGGACAACATCTTCAAATGTAAAGCCTTTGTCAGGGCCAGGTAGCTGGAGTTTGAGAATGAACGACGAAGACAAATACGGATGTGTTAGTTTAATTATAAAAATAGAATCAAAATGCATGATGGACGTATATCAATTAGCTCAGCTCCAGTGAGCCCTATTTCATATTTCGTCCTTACAAATAGAATATTGTTTATTTCAAAGAATTACATCACAGAGCAGCAGAGTGACATATAGGTTTTAAGACATTTGACGATCACGACAACGATAACTATTCGACATTTATGTTCCCCTTCACATCTCAGTTCATTTTGTTAAACGGACGTATGATTATTTACCAATGACAAGACAGTGTTGAACAAATATGATCACCTGACATCACAGACACTTTGACCTCGTCATATGCTGTATCTAACACTTGAACCATAATGGCAATACCATATTTTGTGATGTGTGCCTTGTCAATGTTTTTGCACAAAGTTAATGAGGATACATCTAACTATGCATAATGAGAGCGACATCAGTCAGTGCTGATATTGATGTGTTGTACGTTGTTGCTTTCTTTTGGTTTGTGTTGTTGTCAGTGATGTGATGAGTGTTAGTGTCGTTTGTATGGTGTGTTGGTGACATTGTTGTGTTATGTGTTGGTGACATTGTTGTGTTGTGTGTTGTTGTCAGTAATGCGCTGAGTGTTATATCCGTGTTTTTGTGATGTTGTTGCCATTGTTGTGGTGTGTGTTATTGACATTGGTGTGTTGTTTGTTTTTTACATTTATGTGTTGTGTGTTGTTGACATTGTTGATATGTTTATTGTTGGCATTGTAATTTTTATTACATTCTGTGTTGTGTGTTGTTGACATACATGTGCGGTGTGCTGTTCACATTACTGTGTTCTGTGTTTTTGTTATGATTCTGGTGTATGCTGCTGTCCCTTACGTGCGTATGTGTCGGGGTTAGTTTTGGTAATGGTCAGTACGTTTCATGGAGCACCACGTAGACGGGAGTTGGGGTAATAGTCAGCAACTTTAAGGGATCACTACCACGGCGGGAGTTGGGGTAATGGTCAGTAAGTTTCATGGAGCACCACGTGCACGGGAGTTGGGGTAATGGTCAGTAAGTTTCATGGATCACTACCACGATGGGAGTTAGGACAATGGTCAGCAAGTTTCAGGGAGCACTACGTAGACGGGAGTTTGGGTAATGGTCAGTAAGTTTCATGGAGCACCACGTGGACGGGAGTTGGGGTAATGGTCAGTACGTTTCAGGGATCACTACCACTGTGGGAGTTAGGGTAATGGTCAGTAAGTTTCATGGATCACTACCACGGTGGGAGTTAAGATAATGGTCAGCAAGTTTCAGGGAGCACCACGCAGACGGGAGTTTGGGTAATGGTCAGTAAGTGTCAGTGATCACTACCAAGGTGGGAGTTAGGGTAATGGTCAGCAAGTGTAAAGGAGCATTACGTAGACGGGAGTTGAGGTATTGCTTATTTCATTTTCCAGGCACATTTCGCTGCCAACTGATGTACTCAACTGCTACTGGAGAGACCTGTCAATGTGCATCACTTTTCTAGATCCTGGACATGCCATTCAAAAGTGTGTGCTATAACAATTTTTGTTATTTCATTTATTTAGTCATATTAATTTTCCAAGTAAGGGGCCACGTTTTGACTGAAACCAAAAATGTTTCCGGCTATTCCCCTCCCGATCTTGACGCCGAATGCACCGTTGCAGCAAGAGAACTGAATGGCAATGAGCAGGAACAAGGTAGGGCAGGTAACACGCGATAAACGTGTCAGGAAGAAATATGGTTTGTTGACACAATCTCCAGTCCATCAGTTCATTTCGTGACAGACAGATATCATCTTCAGTGAAGCTCTTACAATTGTGAAAGTTTGAATTAGTGAAAACACAACAGTGGAATTTAAGTTGCTCATTAAACATGTTCTATTCATGACAGTATTTACTCTTTCCTTTTCCTGTCGCTAAGTTGACGACGCAGCATTTCTAATGCTGAATTGTGTTTTCACGTTTTGTGATATTCAAATGATAAACCACAAACAAGAAAGAGTTTTAATACATTCTATGATGTGCGAAATGGGGTTGAGTAATTGTTAGGAAGGTATAAATACCAGACCACCTACATATACTGATTGGAAACGGGCCATTGTGATGGGTCTTGCTAACTGCCAGTTCGAAGGCGTAGCTAATCTTAACCCACACAACGCGAAAGTCTAAAGCTCGACTGGTATAATTATGACCGAGTACAATCTACACAATAAACTACAAAAGGAAACACACAGAGCCGATGAAAAAACAAAGACGATGCTAATGTTCATCATTAACACAAGTGGAACCAATAACAGATCAGGCCATTGCTGCTGTCTATATGTATGTTTCAACCACTATCTGCCCATTGAACATGATTATGTCTATGTGATTGGTTCCACTGCTTTATGTCCATCAATGCTGCTGTTTATGTGTATGTTTGGCTTGGCTTGGCTTCGTTCGTTCTCAATCTCCCGCTACCAAACCCTCGAAATGACTTAAGTAGCAGAATGTAGTGCAGAGAATATAATGCACTGTTCGTAGTTTAAAGCTTGACTGCGATATGCGCACCTGTCGGTCCAACACATCCGACTTCAGTAAGCATTGCTTTAGTACCAGGTTAGCATTCCCTCGTCGATCCCTTCTCCTTAGCCAGTCTGCCCTGCTGCAGCATATTATCCAGGATCACCGCGTGGAAGTGTAGAAGGGTCTTGGCAGCTCTGGTTCGCTGGCCCTGACCCTAACAGTCAGCTATGGGTCGCTGACCACTGCAGCTCATGCGCTGCTCAGCATCTTGATCCCATGTGTATGTTTCAACCACTATCTGCCCATTGACAATTGTGATGCATATTTGTATGTTATTCAGATCACATTATTGACATTTCTTTTCGTCCATTGCATAAGGTGCTTTCTTCCTGTGTTTCTTAGACTTTCTCTCGAAATGATCTGTGTTAACTTGTGTATACCCAATATAACCATTTGCGTTTGCGTGCATGTACTGCAGACATGACGTATTTAAATAGTCCGGTTTTCTGAGGCGGTTATTTATATTTTAACATCCGCAGTTATTTTATCGCATCTTTGCAGGAGGCGAGGTAAGACAACGCGCAATTCTGTTCATGAACAGAATGTCCTATCAGATAAGACAACGCGCAATTCTGTTCATGACCAGAATGTCCTATCAGATAAGACAACGCACGATCATGTTCATGAACAGAATGTCATATCAGATAAGACAACGCACGATCATGTTCATGACCAGATTGCCATATCAGATAAGACAACGCACGATCATGTTCATGACCAGATTGTCATATCAGATAAGACAACGCACGATCATGTTCATGACCAGATTGTCATATCAGATAAGACAACGCACGATCATGTTCATGACTAGATTGTCATATCAGATAAGATACGACAAAATAACGTATGCTCGTTAAGTCCTTCCAGACCGTTCTATCAGATAAGATAAGACTAAGAGTAATGGTGTGGCTATTCCTGATATTGCTAGTATATGAAAGATATAATAACATGTACATGCGTCACTGTACATGGTAATGTTATGAACTAACATATATGAAATATCGATAGTCTGTCTGAAATGACAAGGAAATTTTCGCACAATAATAAATAGTATTTACCTTATGCTATGCATCATGAGCCTCACCACATTACACTGAAACAAGATAAATAACAACATCGTTAGGGCCACCACATTACACTGAAACAAGATAAATAACAACATCGTTAGGGCCACCACATTACACTGAAACTCGAGACATGTCAACATCGTTAGGGTCACCACATTACACTGAAACAAGAGACACGCGTAAATGTATGTCCCTACTCCGAATAAATAATTAGATCTAGGACACATTGCATTTAGAAACGAAGTATGTTAATGTCCTCTTTCCCTTTTAGCCTCTCTCACTCACACTCTCCCCACCCCCGCTCCATGTGTCACACTCTCGCTCACACTGTCCCTTTCTCTCACTCTCTCTTTCTCTCTCTCTCTTTCTCTTTCTCAATCACTGTCACACATGTATCGTACAATTATTAAGCTATATTAACATCTTAAATTTGTTAGATGAAATGGTCAACATGTGCTGATGAAAACAAAAATTGTTCTTGGGATTAAATACAGAGTAAAATATAATGAACTATATGGAGTGTATACCATGGGGATATATGTGTGGTAATATTGAACTGACAATTGGTACGCTAATAGCCACACTAGATAATGTGGAAGAAGACAATTTGAATATTAATTTTGACGAAAAGGTTATAAATAAATATTGAAAAGATCGTGGATGAACTAAAAATTGGTGGACAGAATACAGGCATAAAGGAAAGACCAAACTAGAAAATATATTGGTAGAGAAACCCGTTGGAATTACTTGAATTAAAACAAACTGTTTTGGCGTGACAGTCTTAGGAAACGTGAGCGGGCAATTTGTTAACACAAGCAATACATTTTGGAAACAGGATAAGTTCTAGAGGAGAATATGATGTACGATGTATGTGAGATTTACGGTGATGTGATGACATTAAAGATGTCTCATTGAAAATAATTTAGGGAAATCGAGATGTGCTTACTTTGCGTGATCTGACAATGATCAAGGTAAACATAATGTATACGTACGTTATATATCGGAATATAATCATGCAAACATATAAAACAACATGTATTTAATGTACTCTATAGGAATATAATCATGCAAACATATAAGACAACCTGTATTTAATATACTCTATAGGAATACAATCATGCACACAGATCAGACAACTTGTATTTAAGATACTATATCGGAATATAATCATGAAAACATATATGACAACTTGTATTTAATATACTCTTTCAGAATATAATCATGCAAACAGATAAGACAACTTGTGTTTAAGATACTCTATCGGAATACAATCATGCACACAGATCAGACAACTTGTGTTTATGATACTCTATCGGAATATAACCATGTAGACAGATAAGACAACTGGTATTTAAGATTCTATATCGGAATCTGTCATGCAAACATATAAAATAACGTAAAAGAACGTTACTCCAAATGAATCTGATCATGTTTTCTGTTTCAGTTTATGAAGTAATGGGACCAAAACAGCACATAAGAACTGCGCAAGAAAAGTTAGAAGACAAATAAGAAAATATAAAAGAAGATACATAGTGGCAACGTGTAAGGATATAGAAAACCTACAGCAACAAGGCAGAGAGAGATATGCCTTTAATGCAATACGAACACTGACAGGGGAGTTCCGTCCGTTTCCACATGTCATCGATGACAAAGAGGATAGCACATTAACAGAAACCAAAGACATACTGAACAGATGGAGAAAGTACTGCAGAACCATGTATGGATATAGCACAAAGCGCTCAGTTACAATCCTTCCGAATAATGAGAATGAACCTGAACCAACATTGGAAGAAGTACGCTGGGCAATCAAAAGCCTGAAAAAAAGAAAGTCCCCAGGATATGATGATATCCCAGCAGAGCTAATACAAGCAGGAGAGGAGGCAAATGCTCGAGTCTATCACAAGCTGTGTAAACAGATATGGCACAGCGCAGAGTGGCCAGAAGCATGGACGAAATCAATGTATATTTCCCTCCCCCAAAAAAGAAACCGGAAACTGTACACGAACTACCGAACTATCGCGCTGATCAGCCACGCTAGCAAGATAATATTAAGAATCCTATTAAGAAGGTAAGAGAGAAGGTTTTAATCTGAAATGCACGTAGTCCAGGCAGGTTTTAGGATAGGCGGCAGGTACCAGGCAGCAGATATTCAACTTAAGGACTATCTATGAAAAATGTACATATGTTTCACTGATTACTCCAAGGCCTTCGATACTGTAACATATCAAAATGTGTAGAGAATCAAGAAGGAAATGGGGTTTTCTTTTCATTTTGTCCATCTCATTGAAACATAATACCAAGATCAACAAACCGATGTCCCAGTGTCTCGCAAACATCAGATTGGTTTGCAGTACAAAAGGGAGTGCGACAGAGATGTATCCTCTAAATTTGTCTATACAACATATATGCGAGATGTATAATGAGAAATGTTCGAGAAGATGAGAACATTGAACGTTTCGACTCATTTACAATGGTGTGTGGGAGGAGGGTAAGAGATTCCAGAGTTACGATAATCAGATGACACAGTGATACTATCAAGAAGTGCAGATGGCCTAGAGCAGCTAATTTCAGCCGTAAATATACGTAGTAAAGATCAAAACCTGTTTATAAACATAAACAAAACAAAGATAATGACCACCGAGAAAACACAATGTCAGCATACATTTACAGTGGGTGGTGAAGAAATAGATCAGGTCACACACTTTGAATATCTGTTCTCAATAATTGCCAAAAATGGCGACTGCTCGAAAGAAATCAGAAGAAGACTAGCCATGCAATGCAGAGACTGAACAGCCTGAAGAAATTATGGCAAATCACCGACAAAAGGATAGAAGTAAACGTCTTGAGAGCCTGTGTTGTTCCTGTGGCCGCCTCTGTCTTAGAATCATGGACGATTACCAAAACTTCCAGACCAAATCGAATCCTTGGAGTCAAAATGTTACAGAAAGATCCTCAGAATAACCTGGACAGATAAAAAAAAATGGTGAATATTCGCCAAGAGTTGAGGAGATAGGAGAACTGGTTTATTAATTTCATTATGACCAGAAAATCAAATACTTTGATCACATCAAGAGACACAATGCTATCGAGAGAACGGTGAAGGAAGGTATGGTACCAGGCAAAAGAGGAAGGGGTAGACCAAAAAGACGATGGCACCAAGATATCCAAGAACGCCCTAGTACGACTGTGGCAGATGCTGATATTTTGGATAGAGAACGAATTTGTTTCAGACAGACTGTGAATGGAACGACGTTCTACAAAGGACATGCTACATAATGATGATATATTTATACATCAATATTAGAACAGGAGACTGACACTGCCGTGAAATATTATTTTCGATCTCGTAGTCGAGCAGATCATTGAGGCAATATTTTTTTTGTCTGAGGTTCACAAAACCATACGGTATAACTGTGTTACACTTTTTGATCTGTATTCGAAAACATACTCTTCTTTTTCGTTGTTGTCCATTCGTTCTTACAATCCTGCCACCAAGCCCTGAAAAGCGCGTTGCAAGTAGAAGGATGTAGTCCTGAGAATGGTAATCGTGGTATCGTAGTTCACAACTTGACTGCGATATTTGCACCTTTGGGTCCGACACATCGGACTTCAGCACAACATTGTTATTCCCCCAAGAAGATGATGACACACGGTGACCTTGTTGCATGCAATCTGACATTTTGTCGATTTAAACACAACAAGCAATCACGATATTTACCTCCTCGAAACATCGCACGGTTTACTCCCCAGTCTTCTTCTGTTGAAAAATAGATGTCAACATATTTGTTTAACTGATAACTGAGACCGAGAGACTTTGGTTCTAAAAGAAGACTATCCATATATTATCTCTATCTATCAGTTTTCTTTCGCTCACAAATTCGTCTCCATTATCGTTATTAACTCCATTATCCTATTTAATTCTTTACTTCTGTCATTCTTGTTTCCACTCAGTCTCTCTCTCTATCTCGCTCTCTCTCTCGTTGTCTTTATATATATATATATATATATATATATATATATATATATATATATATATATAAATACAATTATGTATCTGTCTTCGCCAGTCACTCTCTTAGATATTGTGTAAACCATACTTTCATAATCGGCTACCAATAAGTAAAAAAAACAGATTACCAATGAATCCATAGATGAGTTGTCTCTATTGCTTTTCGAAAGAGCTATTAGGCAAATCGGTAAATACAATACTTATCTATGACATTTCGAGAAATGAAATGTATCCATTTCTCAGATGCCTCAAATTAAATACATATTTGAGATTCCATTATCTTTTAAAGCTGCAATTTTGCTCTGCAACAAAATAACACCAGAAGATTTACTATCGAAACAAAATGTTTGTTTGTTTGTTTTTTGTTTTTTTGGGGGGATGGGGGGGGGGGGGGGGGGGAATACGAGGCGTAAGAAAAAAATGCCGTATAACTATGTTTCACTTTCTGAGCTTGTTTTCGAAAATCCATTCTTCTTCTTCGTCTTTCTCAGTTAGTTCTTAAAATCCTGCCATTAATCCCTGAAAAGATCGTTGTAAGTTGCAGGATGTAGACGAGATAGTCTTATGCGTGGTGTCGTAGATTACAACTTGACTCCGACATTTGCACCTTTAAGACCGAAACCTCGGACTTCAGCACACGATTTGTATTCCCTCCAAAAATAAGTCAAATAAACAATGTCGTTGTTGTATGCAAACTGACAATTTGTCGATATAAACAAAACAAGCAATAACGATATTCACCTCCACGAGACACAGCACGATTAACTCCCCAGTCTTCTTCTGTAGAAAAAGAGATGTCAACAGATTTGTATAACTGATAACTGAGACCGAGAGACTTTGGTTCAAACAGAAGATTATGCTTAAAATATCTCTATCAGTTATCTTTCGTTCACATTTTCGTCTCCATTATCTTTATTGCCCCCATGCATTGTACTTAAATATGTACTTCTGTCATCCTTGTTTGCACTCTGTCGCTATCTCTCTCCCCCACTCTCTCTTCCTGTCTCTCTATCTCTCTCTCTCTCTTTATATATATATATATATATATTATATATATATATATATATATATATATATATATATATATATATATATATATATATATATATATATATTCTCTTTCATTGTATTTCTAACCCATTAGGTAGTTGCCAACATTTCCTTGCATAAGTTGTTTCAAATCAATCCAAACAAATAAGTTTCCCATTGCTCACTACATGATATGTCTGTATTTATATCTTAACTCATCTAGATGAAGTGGGCACACCCATCTCGGTGAATATAACATGTCCCTTGTGACTGAGCTACGGATGCATCTATACTTGATAGTAGTTGAAAGTACATGTCGGTAGAAAGTATCACGTGTCATGTAAAAGGATTATTGAGCTTGTTGGTACATTATGCAAATACGTTTTTGGAAAAAAGAGGACGACCTGTAATTGACATTATGATATAATATGTATGCGGTAAAAGAGGAGATGTGATGACATACAATGTGTTATATTGAACATAATACATTAAATATGTTCACATTATACATCCCAATGAAACGATATACCAAGATCAACAAGCCGATGTCCGAGTATCTCGGCAAATATTAGATTTTTTCGCAGTACAAAACGGAGTAAGACAGGGATGCATCCTCTCACCTTATCTATATTATATTTTTCTGGAATGTGTAATGAGACATTTTAGAGAAGACGAGAACATTGACAGTTTTGTTACATTTACGATTGTCGGGTACGATATTCCAGAGTTACGATTCGCAGGCGACATAGTGATACTATCAAGAAGTGCAGACCGACTAGAGCAGCTAATTTTATGTGTAAATGGACACGGTTAAGATGAAAACCTGTTTATGGACATAAACAAATCAAAGATAATGACCACCGACAAAACACAATGTCAACATACATTTACAGTAGATGGTGAGAAAATAGATCAGGTCTACAAAAGAGTAATTAAACACATTGACCCACTTACGCGCAAGCATAAGGACTGGTTTGATGAGAACGATCTGGAAATATATTGCCTTCTCCATGCAAAACATTAAGCGCACACAGAATACCAATGTTACACACCATCTCTGGCAGCAAAAGCGATCTTCAATATTGCTCGCAAAACTGTCCAGACCAGGCTTAGAGAGATTCAAGACTCCTGGCTCAGCAAAAGAGCTGACGAAATTGAGATGTTCGTCGAGCGTCATGACACCAAACGGTTTTACGAGGCACTGAAAGCTCTCTACGGCCCGCAGCCCTCTAGTAATTCTCCAGTTCGCAGTGCGGATGAGGATTGCGAACGGATAAGGTTCAGATCCTAAACAGATGGGCAGACCACTTCTGCAAAATACTAAACCAACAATCGTCTATAAATGAGGAGGTCATCCGGCGAATGCCGCTGGTGGAAATGAACCTAGCGTTGGATGAAGTCATCACTAAGGAGGAAGTCGACAGGGTAATCATGTCACTATCTATAGAAAAAGCTCCATGAGCGGATGCAAAACCAGCAGAGATATATATAAGACAGCTGGCCCATCCCTCACCGGAAGGTCACTGAACTCTTCTGCCCCATATGGGGTGAAGGAAAAATTCGGCAATAGCTAAAGGACGCCTCAATCGTTCACCTGTACAAAAAAAAAGGCAACCGTTAGGAATGCGACAATCATCGTGGAATATCGTTACTTTCCGTAGCAGGCAAGATCCTAGCGCGCTTACTGCTAAACAGGCTGAACAAATACCTTGAACAAAGCAACCACCTCCCAGAAAGCAAATTTTGTTTCAGAGCCGGAAGAGGAATAGTGGACATGACTTTTGCCACTCACCAAGTACAAGAGAAGTGTCAGGGAACAAAAGCATTCCTTGCACACAACAGTTATTGATTTGATAAATGCATTTGATACGGTAAACAGAGGAGGGCTGTGGATGATACTGTCCAAGTTTAGTTGCCCCAACAAGATCATAACTATGGTGAAACAGCTACACGAAGGCACGTATGCTCGCGTACTGGACAGGGGAGCAATCTCTAAAACGTTTCTTGTATAAAACGGAGTAAAACAAGTATATGTACTCGCCCCGACTTTGTTCAGCATTTTGTTTGTAGCCACGATGACAGACGCCTTCAGATCATTGGAGCTTGAAATACCCACACAGTACCGCACAGATGGCAAGTTAATCAATCCCAGAATAATGAAGACCAAATCCAAAGTGGCGCTCGACTGCGCTCTAATGAGCAGTTCAGAACTGAATATGCAGATTGGAATGAACCGGTTCTTTGCCGCATGCGAAAACTTGTGCATGACCATAATGCCAAGAAAACAGAGGTCATGTACCAGCCACCACCAGGCATGCCGTACACAAAACCAGAGACTACAGCCAGCGGGTAGACGCTGAATGTCGTAGACTAATTCACACATCTGGGCAGCACGCTGTCGAGATCTGTCAGACTAGACGATGAGGTGGCAAGCAGAATAGCAAAGGCCAACACAGCCTTTGGCAGAATGCGTTCGATGGTGTCGGCACGTCGTGGCATCAGCGTCAAGACCAAACACAAAGTCTACCCTGCAACCATCATTCCAACCCTACTATTCGCGTGCGACAGCTGGACTGTATACTCTAGACATGCAAGAAGGGTAAACCACTTACACACATGTTGCCTGAGACAAATATTCCACATCCGATGGCAAGATCGTGTCATTGACATCGATGTTCTCTCGAGGGCTAACGTGCCTAGCATCCATGCACTGCTAGAAAAAGCAGGACTATGATGGGCTGGACACCTCGTCCGTATGTCAGACGTGTGGCTCCCGAAGTGGCTTCTCTACGGCGAGCTGAGAGAGGGATGGCGCGAGATAGGGCGCCCAAAGAAACGTTTTAATTATGGTCTGAAGTATTCACTGAATAGTTGCCAGATAGACATCGACACCTGAGAATGTCTTGCCCAAAACAGATCTGATTGGAGTAGCGCAGTCAAATCGGGTGTAGCTACCGGCGAAGACGACTGTATTGTGAAAGCCCAGAGCAGCCGTAACACCATCACCTTCTATAAACCTCGTTTGCCCGATATGTTGCAGAAGTTTTCGTGCCCGCATTGGCCTGTTCAGCCACATGCGCGCCCACACCCAACAGGGACATCTGTGACAAGGATGATGTCGGCGGTCCTCATCGACAACGATGGACAGCTATTATTATAAATCAGGTCACACATTTTTAATATCGGGGCTAAAGAATTGACCAAAATGGCGACTGCTCGAATAGAAAATCAGAAGAAGACTAACCAATGCAATTCAAAAACTGAACGACCTAGAGAAATTTTGGCAGTGTAACAACAAAACAACAAAAGTTACAGTCTTGTGAGCCTGTGTTTTTCCAGTGGCAGCGTATGGCTGTGAATCAAAGACGATTACCAAAACGTCTCGACAAAGAATCATTTACGTCAAAATGTAAAACATAGTTCCTCAGAATAATCTTGACGGAGATTAAAAAAGAAATGTAGACATTCGGCAAGAGCTGATCACAGAGGAGAACTGGTTTGTCAATTCCATTATGACCTGAAAATGGAAATACTTTTGTCACATCAAGAGACACAACGGTCTCGAGAGAACGGTGGTGGAAGATATGGTCCCAGGCAAAAGAGAAAAGGGTAGACCAAGAAGACGATGACACCAAGATATCCTAGAATGCCTTAGTATGACTGTGGTAGAGCCTGGGGATTTGGCAAAGGCATGAATTTATTTCAGACATACTGTGATGGGAGCGACGTTCTACAAATGACATGCTATATGATGATTATGATATATACATATATAAATATAAAAACAGTAGACTAACTAACACTGCTGTGAAATATGATTTTCAATCTCGTAGCCCATCAGGTAAATAGTGCACAATTGGAAACACTCTCACATTTCCTCGCTATTTCTCTCTGTCAGCTGCCGTCAGTCGTGCCTCACCTGGACGAAGGTTTGACCAATCGGCGATGTTGTCTACCCATCACAGTGTTGCAGTATTGGTGATACTTTTTTTTACATTTCCAGATTTTCAGCAACACAATAGATTTTCAATTACATTTAAACATATATTTTTTTTTTCTCTGGGTCACAAAACCATGCGGTATTCTTAAAATTGTATTATTCGTTCTTAAAATCCTGCCACCAAGCCCTGAAAAGCGCGTTGCAAGTAAAAGGTTGTAGTCGGGAGAATGGTAATCATGGTGTCGTAGTTTACAACTTGACTGCGATACTTGCACCTTTAGGTCCGACACATCGGAATTCAGCACAACATTGTTATTCGCCCAAGAAGATGATGACACACAATGACCTTGTTGTATGCAAACTGACACTTTTGTCGATTTAAACACCACAAGCAATCACGATATTTACCTCCTCGAGACACCGCACGGTTTACTCCCCAGTCTTCTTCTGTAGAAAAATAGATGTCAACATATTTGTATAACTGATAACTGAGACCGAGAGACTTTGGTTCTTAAAGAAGCCTATCCATATATTATCTCTATCAGTTTTCTTTCGCTTTCAATTTCGTCTCCATTATTGTTATTATTTTCATTCTCGCATACAATTCTTTACTTATGTCATTCTTGTTTCCACTCAGTCTCTCTCTCTCTATTTCTATCTCGCTCTCTCTCTCTCTTTCTTTATATATATATATATATATATATATATATATATATATATATATATATATATATATATATAAATACATTTATGTATCTGTCTTTGCCAGTCACTCTCTTAGATATTGTGTAAACCTTACTTTCAAAATCGGTAACCAATAAGTAAGAAACAGATTACCAATGTATCCTTAGATGAGTTGTCTCTATTGCTTTTCTAAAGACCTATTAGGCAAACACGTATCGGTGAATACAATAGTTCTCTATGAAATTTTAAAAAATATGAAATGTATCCATTTCTTAGATGCCTCAAATTAAATACATATTTGAGATTCCATTTTTTTTAAAGCTGCAGTTTTACTCTGCAACACAATAAAACCAGAAGATTTTATAACGAAACATTATGTTTCTTTTTTGTTTTTTTTGTTTTTTTCAGGGTGTGGGGGTGGAAGGTAGGTGGCAGTGTATAACAAAACAATGCCGTAAAACTATGTTTCACTTTCTGAGCTGGTATTCGAAAATATATTCTTCTTCTTCGTCTTTGTCCGATCGTTCTTAAAATCCAGCCATTAATTCACGAAAAGAGCGGTGTAAGTTGTAGGATGTAGTCGAGATAGTCTTATGCGTGGTGTCGTAGATTACAACTTGACTGCGACATTTGCACCGTTAGGTTCTTCTTCTTCTTCTTCTGCGTACACAGTCAGACAGTAACCATTATTTTTTCGAAAAAAGCGGCGGTCATCCTGAGGCTCTCACCACTGCAATAGAGCTTGTCTTGCAGTTCCACTGGTGATGGCCACATCTGCTCTCTCTGATCCTAGTATGTCGGGCAGTTCTGCAGCAGATGTTCAGTGGTCATTTTACCAGTACCGCACGGGCATTCGTCGGTACCACCTATCTTCAATTTGTTGAATAGGTGGTACCTCAGTCTATTGTGGCCAGTGCGAAGTCTGAAGACAACGACCTGCTCTCTTCGGTTCAACTGCACCGTTAGGTTCGACACATCGGACTTCAGCACAACATTTTATTTCTCTCCGAATATATGTTAAATAAACAATGAGGATGCTGTATGCAAACTGACAATTTGTCCACATAAACAAAACAAGCATTCACGATATTTACCTCTACGAGACACAGCACGGTTAACCCCCCAGTCTTCTTCTGTAGAAAAAGAGATGTCAACATATTTGTATAACTGATAACTGAGACCGAGAGACTTTTGTTCTAACAGAAGAGTATGCTTATGTTATCTCTATCAGTTACCTTTCGCTCACAATTTCGTCTCCATTATCGTTATTGCCCCCATTCCTCGTACTTAATTATGTACTTCTGTCATCGTTGTTTGCACTCTGTCGCTCTCTGTCTCTCTCTGTTTCTCTCTCTCTCTCTCTCTCTCTATTTATGTATATATATATATATATATATATATATATATATATATATATATATATATATATATATTTCTCTTTCATTCTCTTTCTATCACATTAGGTAGTTGACAACATTTCCTTGCATAAGTTTTTAGAAATCAATGCTAACAAACACGTTTCCCATTGCTCACTACATGAGATGTCTGTATTTATATCTTAACTCATTTAGATGAAGTGGGCACACCTATCTCGGTGATACAACATGTCCCTTGTTATTGAGCTACGGATGGATCTATACTTGATAGTAGTTGGAAATACATTTCGATGAACAGTATCACGTGTCATGTAAATGGATTATTGATCTTGTTGGTACATCATGTAAATACGATTTTGGAAAAAGAGGACGACCTGTAATGGGCATTATGATATAATGTGTATGAGGTAAATAAGGAGATGTCATGACATACAATGTGTTATATTGAACATATTACATTAAATATGTTCACATTATACATCCCACTGAAACGTTATAACGTTATACCAAGATCAATAAGCCGATGTCCGAGTATCTCGGCGAATATTAAGTTTGTTCGATGTACTTCTTCTTCTTCTTCTTCTACTTCTTCTTCTCCTTCTTCTTCTTCTTCTTCTTCTTCTTCTTCTTCTTCTTCTTCGTACGCTGTCAGACGTCAACCTTAATTTGTTTGAAGAAAGTAGCTGTCATCCTGAGGCTGTCAACTGTGCCATAGAGCTTGTCTAGTATTGCCACTGGTGATGGCCACATGTGCTTTCTCTGGTCCTCGTATGACGGGCAAATTGCAGCAGATGTTCAGCGGTCATTTTTCCTGTACCACAGGTGCATTCGTCAGTGCCACCTATCTTCAGTTTATTGAATAGATGGTACCTCAGTCTGTTGTGCCCTTGTGAAGTCTGAAGACCACGACCTGCTATCTTCTGTTCAACGGGTAGTAGGCATCATTTGTGTGTAACCAGTATATTATGTTTCCAATTTGGCCATGTATCTCGCCCTAATAAACCTTTTGGACTCTTCGTAGGTCACACTAGAATCTGGTTGTGGTAGTGTTGCACCTTCTTTTGCAAGTCTGTCTTCCTCCTAGTTGCCTTGGATGTTACAGTGCGATTGAACACACTGTACCACTACTCTTTTTGATGTGGACTGCTGGCATAGTCGACAGAGTACTGCTCGTAAATCATTAAGTTCAGTATTTTTCTTTCTTTTTAGTGATGTGACAACGGCAAGGGCATCTGTAATGATGATTATCTGGATTTCATTGCTTTCTCCTTTCAGCATTGCTTCTACTGCAGCCTGTAATGCCTCTGCCTCCGCTATGAAATTGCTAGATAATTTTCCAGTTCCCACTGACCGTGTTACTTTTCTACCATTTAGTAGGCTCAGGAATACCCCCCCCCCCTTTCATTCTGTGTTCTGTTTGTTACAGAATCGTCGGTGTATGGGTAGCTCCAGTCCATGCTCGGGTTGTTGTCCGCTATGTACCTCAAGTTTATATCTGTCCTTTCTTTTTCAGTCTGGCTAGTCTTGTTTCCAATACATGGTATATTTTCTACCACCTCCGGAATGATATGCTGCTTCCATGTGGGTTTACGTTTGGTAGGGATGGGCTTTGGTGTTGTTATGGTGTTCATAGTGTCTTCGCTCATCTTTGCTTTGGCTATTTCTGCAAATTTTCTCCGCTTTAGTTTCCCTTTTCCAAATCTATTTAGTCTTTGTTGCATTGGATGGTCTGCCAGTCTTCTTAGTTTCTGTGCTTGCTGCTGGGCTCTGCAGTCTCTTATGTCGGTCATGGATTGCAGATTTGTAATCTTTTTCAGGTTCTACAATTGCCTCATTTTATAGCTTTCAAGGCTTGGTTTTGAAGTTTGCTAATTTTATCAACGTTCGCCTTTGCTGCTGTTGCCCATGCTGCAATGCCATACTCGAGAACTGGTCTCACTCTTCCAGTGTACAGTTTCTTTAGTATTCTTTTGTCTGCTCCCCAGCTTGTGCCAGCAAGTTTCCTCATGATTGCCATTCTTTGTCTGGCTCTCATTCGGTTTCTCTCGATCTGACTTTTCCATGTCATGCGCCGATCAAATGTGACTCCCAGGTAGTTTGGGCTGTCTTTTTGCCGCATATATTTGCCGTTTAGAATTAGTTTGATGTTCTGTGGTTTATTTGAAAGCGAGAATATAGTACATATTTTTTTTCTTCATTTACTTTGTCCAGCCATGATTTTGCCCACTAGTTCAACGATGTTAGGGCCTGCTGCATCCGATTTGCTACGGTGAGACTTTTTTCAGTGGTCCACATAGCCAGGTCGTCTGCAATCATAGAACTGTGTACTCTTATGTGTATATTCTCTATGATGTTCTTTATATACACCAGAAAATGTGTGGGTAACAGTACTCCCCTTGGGGTACTCTTTGCTCCAGTGCCACCTTTATGCTCATCTGCCCTTATACTTGGACTCTGGCTGTTATGTTTTCGAGGTAGTAGCTGATCCATATGTACATATTCTCACATGCTTCAAATGTTCGTAGCTTGACTCTAAGTCCCTCTTTCCACACCTTGTCAAATGCCTTCTCTAGATCAACCCAAACCGTTACTGTATGCTTTTTCTCCTGGTAAGCATCCTCTATTTCCTACGCTATGAGAGTGATCTGGTCCTCAGTGGATTGTTGCTATCTAAAACCTGCTTTTTGTGGAATTAGTATGTGTTTTGCTTGCAGGTGCCACATCAGTCTGCTATCTATCATACGCTCCATCAGTTTTCCTACACAGCTCAGTAGACTGATAGGCCTGTATCCATTTGGATCTTTTCTATATTTCTCTTTCTTTGGTACTGGTATTAGTACAGCATCTTTCCGTGCCTGCGGTACAATTTCCCTTTTCCAGCTGTGGTTCAGGACTGAAAGTAACTTCCTCTTTGCTGTTTGTCCCAAACCTATCAGCATCTCATATGTTATCCCATCTTTTCCAGCCGATTTCTTTTTCTGTAGAGTTATCATGGCCTCATCCATTTCGTTCATTGTTAATTTTGCCATCATGTGATCTTTTGGTGCCATCTCGATGTTGTCCTTGCGCTTTTGTTCTTAACTTTTTTCTGTATGCCTGTCTGTAGGGACATCAATGTGGTTTGCTCTGGCATAATGTTCTTTAAAAGCGTTTGACCGCCAGTAGCATTGGGTGGGCCCCTTCGAGGCGTGAGGCTCAGCACTCTTACTGCCTGGCGGGACTCCACAGGATGAGCACTATACTTTCTTATTGTAAGTTGTGACGTCATCATACATCGATACACGTTGCACTGTTTCGTAAAGCCTGTGGCCCAATGCATCCGATTTCAACAGGCGTTTCTGTAGCCTTTGGCTGTCCCCAACCTATCAGCAAGGCAGGAGTTATGTGTGGTCAGAGTTGTCTCTCTTAGGAAAGTTGAACATATACTTAAATTAAGGCTGCTAAGCGAGAAATATCTAGAAGAGCAGCAAACACTGTATCACGTGTTTGCTGATTTTAAGAAGGCGTTTTATAGGTTGTGGCATAAAGCGCTATGGGCAACCATGAGTATGTCTGAAACCAACGGACATTTTATAAAGGTCCTTGAACACCGGTATGACAAGGCGTCCAGCGCAGTTCCTGTGAATGGGAGGCGAGGGGACTGGTTTCGCACATCAGTTGGTGTGATTCAGGGATGTACACTCTCTCCAACTCTTTTCAATATATTCCTTGAAGGAGTTATGAGTGGGGCACTTGGAGGTCACGTTGGTACTGACAAGATAGGTGGCTGAACGATTACCAACTTTCGGTTTGCAGACGATATTGACGGGTTTGCGGGTTCAGAAGCAGAACTCCAGGAATGGGTCAGAAGGCTCGATGAAACAGCTCTTGGCTATAGTATGGGGATGAACCCTGGCAATACACAATTAATGACCAACAACGAAGAGGGCTTCAATAGCAGGATAAAAGCTAACGGTCAGGAACTCGAAGTGGTTAACCGTTTTATATATCTAGGGTTGATTGTCAGTAATGATGGATCAAAATGTGAGGTGTTGGCCAGAATAGCACAGACAGTAGCGGCGCTTGCACGGCTTGACACAATCTGGCAATATAAACGGTTAGCACTATGCAATAAAATTATATTAATGTGTACACTGGTCCTGTCAATATTCCTCTATGATTGTGATATGGACAGTTACAGCTGACCTTAAGTGAAGGATACTGGCTCTGGAGATGAGATGTGTCCAACGATTTTAAAAAATCGCGTACAAAGATCGATTTACAAATGAGGAAACGAGTTAGAATTACAACAGCAATAGGGCCTGTTGAAGACATCTTGGCAACTGTGAAAAAAAGAAACTCGCTTGGTACGGTCACATATCGAGATCAAATGGTCTTGCAAATAAGATTCTCCACGTAAAGGAACAAGACAGACGACAAAGAGGCCGTTCCAAAAAGAGGTGTTAAGACAACATAACAGAATGTACCAATCTCCGACCAGAAAAGGCACAGGCAGCGGCCGCTGACAGAGGAGGCTGGCGTGGTATTGTGAAGATGTCTTCATGTGTGCCCCAACAACCTCACGGGTTACGGGAGGACCTGACCTGACCTGACCTGGTGCACTCAAGGGTGCTCTCTGTGGGACACGGTTTGAAGATGATGAAGAAGTGATTCATGCAGCCACGTAATGGCTACATGATCAACACAAAATCTGGAACGCACTAGGAATACATGTACATGTTTCGAGCTGGCATAAAGCTGTACACGTTCATGGGATTATGTTGAATAGTACATATGTATAGATGACATATCCATATATATATATTTTACATAAATGTTATGATTTTTGAATGAACAGCTCCTTAGATAACCGATGTGGTGCATTATTATCTGAAAGCACCTTGTGTGTGTGTGTGTGTATATATATATATATATATATATATATTTATAAATATAAATATATATATATATATATATATATATTTATATATATATATATATATACACATATATATATATATATATATATATATATATATATATATATATATATATACTAGATAGCTTCAAAAAGTTACCGGATTTAGGTGATTGTAAAGACATAAATTACAATATAATTATCTACTCTATTTATCCTTCAAAGTAGTTTCCTTCTGCAACTACACACCTTTGATGACGTGCATACAGTTGCTGGAAACATTCGTGGAATCCATTCTTTGACACCTCTCTCAGCTGTCTTGTCGCATTGCTGATGACGTCCTCAGCATCCTCAAATCGCTCTCCTTTTAGTACCGATTTTAGTCGAAAAAACAATACAAAAATCAGCGTGTGCCAGTTTGAGAGAAAATGGAGGATGTCCCAAGGTAATCACAATGTTTATTGCGATACTTTTTCACCAGTTATGATCGATGCGCTGGTGTATTATCTTGCAGTATAATCTGACTGATTTTACTTCGTTTTTCAGATTGTTTTCTTTGGATTGCATTTCTTAAACGACGGAGCATATCAAAGTACTTTTCTGTGTTAACAGTTTTGCCCTCAGAAATAAAATCATGGTAGACAATACCCTAGGAATTAAAAGAAAACGCTCAACATAATTTGTCTCCACTTATGTCCAAACGAAATTTCGGTGTCCGGGGAGGTGTGGGAGATTTCCATTCAGAGGACTGACGTTTTGTCTGATGATTGTGCCACTCAAATACTTGCGATTTCTCCATTGCGGTATTACCGTTGTATTTTATTAAACAGTCTCTGTGTTTCTGAGGGTGACTTCTCCAGCAAAACACAGCATTTGACATCAGTACGTTGTTCAAGTTGTTAAATCAAGGAAATATTCAACCTTAACGATGCAACGATATATATATATATATATATATATATATATATATATATATATATATATATATATAAATATATACATACATATACATCTTCCATCAGATCTCAATCTCGACCTCACTCTTTTCTTTCTTTATCTATCCAGTTATATTTCACTTTCCTTGTGGATTAGTACCTGACCTGACGATTTAGAAAGGAAGACCGCGCGTCAGGGAACTGGTGTTCTCATTCCAGAAAAGCTGAGGTTTAGCACACCGTTGTCTGCAATAATTGTAACCGAACCCAGTGTGTGCTATTATTGTAAACTAATGTCTCTCTACTTCACTTACTCTCTCTCTCTCTCTCTCTCTCTCTATCTCTCTCTCTCTCTCTCTCTCTGTGTCTATCTCTCTCTCGCTTAATCACTCTGCATTTCTGTCACTTAGATATTTTAAAAACTTGGATAATCAGTTACGAAATGCAAAATAAATTTATCATTTATCACAACGTGTGTCTGTATTTGCTTTATAACTTCTGCTTGGTGAAATTGGCAAACATGTATCAGTGAATGCTACAATTTCCCGTGTGAATAAATTAAGTAACGTTTAAGGAGTTCCGATACTTGAATTATTCACTCTCAACACATGATTGTGATAATATTGTATCGAACTATACATACTTGCAGCAAGATAAGAAAGCCTAACAAAAAAACAAGCCTTTTAAAATGGAGTGGTACACTTTTAAAAAGTGAATGGATCTTGGTTACATTCGTATTGGATATACACTTTGAGCGAAAAATCTAAACACCATATAGTGACAGAAGTACTAGATAGACCAAAAAAAATAGAAATTACATTTCTATAAATAATGACACGCGTGACGAAAAATGGATTAGAGAGCGCGTTGGGACAATGTGGCACAGAATGAAAATACGATTTTAGAATGAGAGAACCACCTCGTAAGAACAATATGAAATAAAATGTAAGGGGCAGTAAGGAGATGTGATGGTATTGGTGTTCTTTGAAACTGATCTCCGAAATTGAGATTTGCATTGTTTGATCTGACGATGTAATAAGTAAACCACAGAGTATCATAATGCTGTACTTTCTGATCTGGTCATGAGAAAAGTTAAGACACGATGTAATGGTTCGTGTATCTCAATTGACAAAGAGTAGTTATAAACATAACACGTAATGAAGACATTTACCATTTCCAGTGTTAAAGTCAGTGCCTGAAAAATAGAAATGTAAACATGTAAATGTATTTTCAGACTTTATAATTGATGGCCACGAATTTGAAATCAAAGCATGTGTTTCACATTTGCCTTGCACAGTCCCAGTCTCAAGCTCTCTCTGTCTGTCTCTCTCACTTCCTGTTTCTCGTACTCTGCGCCATTCTATTTCATGTCCCTCTCTGTCTGTCTCTCTCTCTTCCTGTTTCTCGTACTCTGCGCCATTCTATTTCATGTCCATCTCTGTCTGTCTCTCTCTCTTCCTGTTTCTCGTACTCTGCGCCATTCTATTTCATGTCCCTCTCTGTCTGTCTCTCTTTCTTCCTGTTTCTCGTACTCTGCGCTATTCTATTTCATGTCCCTCTCTGTCTGTCTCTCTCTCTTCCTGTTTCTCGTACTCTGCGCCATTCTATTTCATGTCCCTCTCCTTCTGTCTCCCCACCCAACTCGCTCTATCTCTCTATATTTCATTACCTCACGTCCTCCATCTTCGTTCTAATCTCCCAATGTTTAAGACTTTCGCTCTCAATATACTTCCTCATTCCCCCCTCCCGCTGTCTCTATTTCACTGTGGTTTTCTCTCTTTCTATTCATCTATGTCCTTTCACTCATTTATCTCTTTCGCTCTCTCTCTCTTTCGCTCTCTCTTTCTCACTGCCCATCCATTTATCTAACGCACACATCTACCTTTTATTTCTTACAATCGCTCTCTCTCTCGCTCTCTCTCCCCTGTTTCTCGCTTCTTTCTCCCTCTCCTCCTGTATCTCAATATATCATCATGTCTTTCTCATTCGTTCTCTTCATTCTTCTTTCCCCCATCTGCTCTCCTACTTTTAAATATGTTCCAAAAACATCCTTCATCTTCACCTGTTCTATTATATAAGTTGCAGTGTGAAATAAGGAAAATGACCATGTTATATATAACATACTCTACAAAAGCTGGATTGAGTTTGTTTGATCTGACAGTATTTACAAAAATATTCAGTTTAACTGTGTTATTTTATAAGTTGCGCAAAAAGATCAAATATGATAATAGCCTACCAGTCACGTAGAATGAAAAGATCAAATATGATAAAAGCCTACCAGTCACGTAGAATGAAAAGATCAAATATGATAATAGCCTACCAGTCACGTAGAATGAAAAGATCAAATATGATAATAGCCTACCAGTCACGTAGAATGAAAAGATCAAATATGATAATAGCCTACCAGTCACGTAGAATGAAAAGATCAAATATGATAATAGCCTACCAGTCACTTAGAATTAAAAGATCAAGTATGATAATAGCCTACCAGTCACGTAGAATGCAAAGATCAAATATGATAATATCCTACCAGTCACGTAGAATAAAAAGGTCAAATATGATAATAGCCTACCAGTCACGTAGAATGTGTTCCAATTTACTGATTGACATACACGTTGAAGCCTAGCTGCGGTGGATAAATACACGCCGTCAAGTTTGTGCAGTCTCCTCAAACGGGCAAAAACATGCCGTCATATCTGGCAAAGATGGCGCCATAACTGGCTTTGAGTCTACATTTCTCTACTGTTTTGGATCATTATGGATGCCGCTAGAACAGGGATTTGCCTGAAATTCACACTAGTCGACGACTTACACTTGTGTTCACTGTAACGTGGTGTTGTTTTCCGTCTGGACTTCTTATTTCGTTCTTTTTCTGTGATTTCTTCCATCCGTTTATCCTGGTCTGGACGCCGGCTGAATGGCACTACGCTTATACCTGTGACGTATTTCACGGGTTAGTTCTGCCTGTTCACCTTCGCGAATTTGGCGTGTGGGAATTTTAGATGCTACTATGATGAGTTGAATACAGCTGGGGAGAGATGCCAGACCCACTCACACGCTGAGTGTTGTCCATACGACCTCTTGTGGTTATCGAAAAGGCACGACAAACTGCGTTAGATGCCATCCCACCTTTCTACCCTGCGGGTTACATGTTTACGGAAAGGCTTCGGTGGTAACTCTGAGGCAAATTCTGCATCCTATGATATCTCCAGTCGTCTCGATGAATGTCTTGCCTCTGGCAAAAGGTAGCTTAGGCTCTGTGAGTGAGGTTGACAAAAGGCGCAGTTTCTTCCTCACTTTAATCAAAATAACCGCGCAAGTCACCCATTTCAGCGGACACAGCAAGAGATACGACTGTCCACACGGCTGAACAAAGAGAGTGGTCTTCATCACTTGTGATGGACAACTATTCACTAAACCGAACAAAAACATCCAGTCAAGAATGGACAGCCTCCTGAACCGAACAAAAACTTGCCGACAAGCCTGATCTGCCTCCTCAAAGGGACAAAAACATACCGTCAAGTTTGGGCATCCTCGTCAACCATGGACAAAAACATGGCGTCAAGAATGGACAGCCTACTAAACTGAAAAAAAAAACATGCAGACAAACTTGGACAGCCTCCTCAACAGGACAAACACATGCAGTCAAGTTTGGATAAAATCCTCATCCGTGGACAAAAACATGCCGTCAAGTTTGGACAGCCTCCTCAGCCATGGACAAAAAAGGTCGTCAAGTTTGAGCAGCCTCCTGAACTAGATAAAAACATGCCATCAAGTTTCGGCAGCCTCCTCAACCGTGGACAAAAACATGCCGTAAAGAATGGACAGCCCCCTGAACCGGACACAACATGCAGGCAAGCATGAGCAGCCTCCTGAACCGGACAAAACATACCGTCAAGCATAGACAGCCTCGTCGACCGGACAAAAACAAGCTGACAAGTTTGGGCAGCTTCATCAACCGTGGACAAAAACATTCCGTGTAGAATGGGACAGACTCCTGCGCAGGACAAAACACACACATGCCGTCAATTTTGGGCAGCCTCCTCAACCGGACAAAAACATGCCGTGAAGCATGAACAGCCTCCTCAACCGGATAAAACCATGCCGTCAAGCATAGAAAGCCTCCTCAACCAGACAAAAACATGCCGTCAAGCATGAGCAGCCTCCCCAACCGGACAAAAGCATGCCGTCAAGCATAGACATCCTCCTCAACCGGACAAAAACATGCCGTCAATTTTGGACAGCCTCCTCAACCGGACAAAAACATGCCGTCAAGCATAGACATCCTCCTCAACCGGACAAAAGCATGCCGTCAAGCATAGACATCCTCCTCGACCGGACGAAGACATGCCGTCAAGTTTGGGCAGCCTCATCAACCGGGTGAAAACACAACAGGCTAATCACATGTCTGTTATAAACACATTACCAGAAAAAACAGAACTGATCCTAAGGAGAACAAGCTGGTGAAAGCTAAAAGCCTGTATTTACGAGGCAAGGAATACAAACAGTAAAATTGTAAGAGAAAGGAACTAATGGTCAATGGTAAGTAGATCAATATCTGGTCTCTAAATATATACAGAAACAAAGCAAAAGTACAGGGTGTCCTGAATTATGATGCTAACCATCGCTTCTACAGTAAAGTACCCACACTCGAAACAATTATGGGGCTGGTGGTCAGTGTTGAAGACAACCACTGAACATAAATATGATAGGAAAAACACGTATTTCAGAACAATAGACCTGCAAGAGGAAGTAAAAGAAATGGATAGAGTCACTATGTATACAACAAATAAAAAGGATATAAACAATCTTTGAGATTATCCCAACGAGTATTGGTGATTGTCAAAACGAAATACTTCTCACGGGAAGACTGTACTGCCAATGTTGGAACTGACAATGCTAGCTAGTATCGTCTGTAATTTTTGGAAGCACGATAATATATTTATCTTCTCTCTTCTGACATTTCAATTCTTTTATTGACTACATGACCGATTAAAGGCTAAAGGCGAGGGCTAGACTTTATCGCCTCCGGGTTTCCTGTATGGATTGGTCTCTTTCAGCTGAAATGTATCCTGCCTGCCGAGAGCACCGCATAGAGGTATCCTGCCTGCCAAGAGTATCGCAGAAAGGTATCCTGCCTGCCGAGAGCATCGCAGAAAGGTATCCTGCCTGCCGAGAGTATCGCGGAAAGGTATCCTGCCTGCCGAGAGCATCGCAGAAAGGTATCCTGCCTGTCGAGAGCATCGCAGAAAGGTATCTTGCCTGCCGAGGGCATCTCAAAAAGCACGAACTCCGTAGTTCCAGCGATAACCCCAGGGATTTTCGGATACACTGATATCATGAACCGACAGTCACAGCTCGAATTCGAACCACGACAATCTGAATACGAAGCAAACGGATTAACCATTTCTCCACTAAGACTCTCCCCAAATTGGCTACATTATTAAGTTAATTTGCTTGTTCTGTTGCATTTGGTTTTGCTGCGGTTAATGCCTGCTTACTTAAATTATATGTCCTTGATCGTCGGTATAATATCAGCTGATGTGCATATTTTGTTGTTGTATTTCATTATCACTCGGCACCTCTCTTTACACGATCTTCGTTCCAAAGATTTTTATCATATCAGTTTACATCTTATAATAGGGTTGGTCTCGTACATTTGAGCCACAATTGTTATATGGAAATAATTATTGAATTGTAGATTTAATTTTGGTAGATTTCCGACTTAGAATAACCCTTGTCTGTCTAGCATAGTGTTCTCTGCCATTATCGGTACACATTGTTCAATTGAATTGATCTTGGTATATCTCCGTCGTAGTTCACATCAGTTAACAAATCACTACGACAGCGAATGTCTGTTGCAGTGGATCTCCAATGATATATGTCAGTTGCCAGTATGGTACAACCCGGCCGGCTTTTCTCATTGGCAATCTCTTGTGGTATATACCAACTTGTAGCACTGAACAGTTCTGACATCCTTCCCCCCCCCCCAACCCACCACTTACTGTTCACTCCAGTAATGATTTTAGGAAGGGGATATGGATATTTCACTCCAGTAATATTTTCAGCAAGGTGTTATGTGACCAAAATGTCTTAACTGGCTGACTATGATTTCGTTAATCATATCTCTTTATATTCCGTACTTCTCTAAGACTTTCTTAAGTGCCCAATTCTTGTATGTAGCCACATTTAAAAGGCATCAGTTTACTTCTCCAATCCGTTGTTCGTTGTCCATGTTTCTACCCCATAACACCAGATCACTCTCGCGTTTAATTTATGAGCGACTTGATTGAGCGTTAATAAAAGACTTAACATAAAGTCGAATCTGTGCTTTTGTATCTGCGTGCCTATGTGCCTGTCGGTTTTGAAAAAAAAAATATCAAATAAACTCTCGTAGTTGTTAAGAGGATACGCAAGCTTGCCTTATGGTATATTACCCTCCTTATGGAGGCCCATTTTATGTTGCATTGTGCCAGTCAGTAAGCATTCATAAAAACATACATTCGGAGGTGACTGCCGACTGTCAAAAACAGCATGGAGACACACTTAAGAAAAACAGCACGGCGACACACTTAACAAAAACAGCATGGCAACACACTTAACAAAAAACAGCACGGTGACTCACTTAACAAAAACAGCATGGCGACTCACTTAACAAAAACAGCACGGTGACTCACTTAACCAACACAGCAAGGTGACACACTTAACAAAAACAGCACGGTGACAAACTTAACAAAAACAGTACGGCGACTCACTAAACAAAAACAGCACGGTGACACACTTAACAAACAAAGCAAGGTGCCAAACTTAACAAAAACAGCACGACTCACTTAACAAAAACAGCACGACGACTCACTTAACAAAAACAGCACGACGACTCACTTAACAAAAACAGCACGGTGACACACTTAAAAAAAACAACATAACGCACACACACTTCATAAAGACGAACAGACGCGATAATCATCAGCTCCACAATCTGTAACTCAGTGGACCCAATATAAATGTATTTGTTAGCTACGTCCGACACATGTTCGTGCAATTACTTCTTGCCTTATTGTGATGGGCCCTGAACATATTACAAACAAGAGTGTTCAGATGTAGATCCAACTTGAACAAATGAGGATGTGCGAACAACCATGCCATGAAACTGCGAAGCCATCTACAACCCTGAACATCTGTATTATTGCACAATAATGCAAGAACCATGTACATTGGTGGATCTCAAAGGAGCAAATTGAAGAATTTCAAGGGCAGCTGATTTCTGGTTCAATACTTTGTGAGGTTACAGGCACGGACATTAAGTATGTCACTTAACTACTGTAGACATATAGCAGCTGAAGCAGAAAACAACACCATATACAATATAACATATACAATGGAACATATACAATGGCGCATATACAATGGAACAGATCCAGTAGAACAGATGCAATGGAACATCTGAAATGGTACAGATATACAGATAAAAACGTATGTAAAGAAACACAGCTGAGCTGGAGACAAACTGTCAGGCTTTTCATTTCTTGGATTACACCAGTGAGGCCGAGATAGAGATTCTTCAGTCAGTTCACCCACAGTCTCCCATATTCAGAGAACGGACATGCGATCTGGAGAGACAACTCTGACGGAGCCACGAAACTGCTCTACAGCGCCCGAGACGCTAATGATGGTGATGATGAGGACGATGATACACACACACACACACACACACCCACACACACACACACATACACATACACACACACACAGACACACACAAATATCCACATACATATATATGTGTGAATATGCACACCTACTCTCGACTATTCTAAATATGTATAGATATATATATACTTTGTAATAGTTGTTGAAGGTAATCTGACATGTTTCAACGATTAATAGTTCAGATTCCAAATCTGTTATTGCGTTATTCACCCAGAGCGTGCGTTTTCTCGCAACATCCTGATGTCAGCCTGCACAACTTGGCAGCCTTGCAATCATGTCCTTGTACATAACCGCCTAGTTTGATCAAACATGTCAATGGTGTAACTCGCGCTTGCATAAATCCAGGTGATAAAATGTATTCATGCACTAGATATCTACCTGAAAGAAGCGGACAAGAATATGTTTTTATGCGGAATTATAATACCCGTTGGACGATGTTATTTTATCTGACCGATCAAACTCCAAGAAAAGACAACATTAAGCGAATCCAAGATGCTGAACCTGCCTAACCTTTGAGGGAAGACTCGACTAATTGTAACGTTTTATTGGTATAACCACCTTTGAGGAAAGACTCGACTAATTGTAACGTTTTATTGGTTGATCCACCCTTGAGGAAAGACTCGACTAATTGTAACGTTTTATTGGTTGATCCACATTTGAGGAAAGACTCGACTAATTGTAACGTTTTATTGGTTGATCCACCGTTGAGGAAAGACTGGACTAATTGTAACGTGTTATTGGTTGATCCACCTTTGAGGAAAGACTTGACTAAGTGCAACGTTTTAATGGTTGATCCACCTTTGAGTAAAGACTCGACTAAGTGTAACGTTTTACTGGTCGATCCACCTTTGAGGAAAGACTCGACTAATTGTAACGTTTTACTGCTTGATCCACCTTTGAGGAAAGACTCGACTAATTGTAACATTTTATTTGTTGATCCATCTTTTACGAAAGACCCAATTAAGTGTAACGTTGTACTGGTTGATCCACCTTTGAGGAAAGACTCGACTAATTGTAACATTTTATTTGTTGATCCATCTTTTACGAAAGACCCAATTAAGTGTAACGTTGTACTGGTTGATCCACCTTTGAGGAAAGACTCGACTAATTGTAACGTTTTATTGTAACAGATCAGCTTTGAGAAAAGACTCAAGTATAAATAATGTTTTATTGTATGTGAGCTTGTAGCACTCCGAGATGTATCTGAGCTAATTATGAAACAATGTTAACGGCCATGTTTTACCTTCACTACTGTTCTCATCATACGTCTTTCTGACAGGCACAGCTTCACCTGAAAACAAAGAATATTTATATATACATTTATTCAATATATACGACAGGTGAAGAATGTGATGGACACTTGATTCTTGCAAAGTATGATACCAATTATAACTAGCAGTGCCTCTCTATTGATATCTCTATCTCTCTTTCTCTATTTCTCTGTCTCTCTATATCTCTCTCTATATCTCTTTCTCTCTTTCTGTGTCACTCTAGCACACACATTTACGTTGTGTGATACAGACATATTGATATATATTTGGGTTTGCTGACCCTGGCTGAATATCTCTCTGATTTGATCAACGGTCATCTCACGATATACCGTTATCGCACATCTCAGCGATATATCCATGTATGTGTATGCCAGAGAAGTATCTCTACACTATTGAGTTGTTAAAGGAGCGCCACATCATACCGGCTTTGTCGGCACAGTTCGTGCAGCGTTACAAAAGTTGACCAATCAGGGAATGCACGTTTCAGGACACACTTTAGTTTTACACGAAATAAATGATGTCCGTTTGACTGCTATCTACTCAAAGTGGTTCTGAAAGTAAAACCAGACCTTACAAAATGCGGGGCTCTTGTTGAACTAGAAAACACGGTCTGCAGACGCCACAACAGGCTGCAGAACCCATTATACGTCCGGCCTTAACGAAGCCTCAACGACAATATTCAATAAATACTAACAAAATGAAATTGATCTCTTCTCTGAGATAACTATTCAAGTTATGGAATTCCTTCTGCGTACCATCTCAGACTCTAATACATACAAATGTTGCACCTGGACGAGAAACAAAACAATCGACTCGCCTGGAAACATCAATACTGTTAGTAATTACACAGAGCGCACTCCTGCAGGCGTAATACAAGTTACCCTCTAACCAAATAGCTTACAAATTACTATTCAACGAGAAAACCACTTAAAAACAGAGTAAACCAATATCAAGCGGAATTGTAGACATGCGAATGACTCATTGGCGACACCCATCTCCACACATGAATTAAGTGATACAACAAATCACATGAATGACTCACTGGCGAAACCATTCTCCACCGGTGAATTAAGTGATATAACAAATCACACGAATGACTCACTGGCGACGCCCTTATCCACCGGTGAATTAAGTAACATCACATGATAAACAAAACAAAAACAACTGTATAGTTAAGTAAAGTAAAGTAACGCATATCATTACTGCAGTAGGGGTGTGAGGTGTTAGCGATCTCACATTTCAAAGGCTCGACTTTATGAGGGCGTTATCCATCTCCTCTCCTTCGCTGCTTTTACTTCCCGGATTGAACCGGTACCTATTTACGGCTGGGTTGACCCGGGGGCCATTGCGGTCTAAAAAAACATTACCGCCTAAACTGGGGAATGAATCCAGGACCACTCAGATGCGAAACCAAGACGCTACGCGTCACCACTTGTTAAAACATACATATAATCAATGTGTATCCAAAACATGGGGAGAAAATTCCACGTGGGTGTGCCGAAATAACCACGACAACTTCAAACATACATTTACGGTCCAACTGGCATCGAACTAATCCACCTGTATCAGATTGTATGAAAGAATGATGTTAAAACCTACAGGCCCCCCGATAGACAAGTTTACAGTCCTAGAAGTTTACACTGCAGCCACATCCGTAACCTGACAGACCTAATCGAGGACAGGTAGGAACAAGGAAAATCACAAGAGTGAAGTTTATTGATCGAAATGCAGCATACGTCACTGTAGAACAAAATACGATGCAGACACATACAAACAATGGACTAGCCCGTCACCTACCTCATCACATGTCTACTGTTTTGTGAAGGAAAAAAGGCGGAGCACAAATAACAAAAACCAGCCGACCTACCTTGAAAGATGTGTACTAGCAAATATGTTGTGTACCGTATGTTGTGTAACGTATTTTGTGTACCGTATGTTGTAAAACGTATATTGTGTAACGTATGCTGAGTAATATATGTTGTATAACGTATGCTGTGTAACGTGTGTTCTGTAACGTGTGCTGTGTAACGTATATTGTGTAACGTATGCTGTGTAACGTATGGTGTGTAACAGATTCTGTGGAACGCATACTGTCTAACGCATGTACCAACACATAAGCCGGCATTCATGTATGCCGATAATACACCGATGGTAGGGTTAGGATTGCATGGTTATACTGATACGATGGCAATGACGGAAATAATGAGGTCATGGTGATACTAGTGACAATGAGATAAAGATATTACTGATGTTTGTTACATTGATTGTAATGCTACTGAGATGATGGTGATAATGATGGTGATGATGATGGTGATGATGATGATGATGATGATTATGATGATGATGATGATGATGATGATGATGCTGTTGAACTTGTTACATTTGACGATCGCAACAATTGCACTTATGATTTAATTGTTAATATGTTAGCCACATCGGTTTGATTATGTTGATGAATACACGGATGGCAGTTTGTGAAATATCTCAACAGTTTGATTATGGTATTACTGTTAGCAATAGTGACAGCAATAGTGTAATTGTGATGTAAAAGTAAAGTAAAGTATCCCATAGCATTACTGCTGTAGGGATGTGAGGTGTTACGGATCTCACATTTCAAATACTCGGCTATATGAGGGCGGTAGATATCTCCTCTCCCTCGCTGCTTTTACTTCCCGGACTAAACAGGTACCCAATTAAAGCTGGGTCAATCCGGGAGCCATTGCGATCTGAAAAAAAACAGGACCGCCTCAACTGGGTAATGAACCCAGGACCACTAAGATGCGAAGCCAGTGCGCTAACCACTGCGCTACGCGGTTCCATGAATTTTGATGAGGGAGACTGAAAGAGGACCACAACAATACCGATGATATCCTAATATTATATCAAGATACTATACACATGTCATTATTTCTTCAAAATGTTTAATGAGAAAGTACAATGACAATTGTGATTATGACAACGATACTGATAAAACGGAAATAGGAAAGATCGTACATTGATTGATTTCCTTCAACAATACATAATATATCGTTACTACTAGCAATAACCTCGACAGAAGCAAGTGCCATTCGGACTATTCGGATCAGTTCAATATAAGACTAGCATTATCAACCGCCATACGCTTCTGTAAACGTATCCCAGGTACTATGGACGGGATGTGCTGCTTACATGTCAGATGAATACATCACCAAGCACCTACTATATGATGATATCAGAATAGGCATAGGTCCATATGTGGTGGTTGGGAGGGAGCGGTGGGGGAAGGGGGCTACGACTAAATGAATGGTGCAGACATGTCTTGAACGAGTCTCTGAAAAGTGGCAGCATTGTCGTCACCTCGTGGGAGTTGCTTTTCGCAGAACCGTTCCACCTGACCCGTTATGAGCGACGGTTATCAGATGGTACAGCGAACTGGGTTGTGTATGCTCAGAACAGGATGCACACAGACTCCACAGCAGTCTTCTAATACGGGTGCCCGTGGTACGTCACAGTGCACTGTGACAGGATACATTTTATTGCCTAACGAGAACACATATCGCAACACACGTATGATGATGACCAACATCTTCGCTGTAATGAGAAACCTATTGCTAGTTTTCTGTCTTACCAACAAAACAGAAACAACAAAACGTGATATAAACAAGTCGCAATGACTTTTCTCGTTATTTCAATGTCAAAAACTCTAAGTTACAAACCAAAATACAGACAAATATGAGTGACATCTAGTCAATGAAAATATGTGTTTTTGTTTTTACAAATAATAACCACAACACATACTCAAGACGTGTAATATGCCAACAAAAACCTGCATGCAAACACGCCCCACAAATACAGAAGAGTTGTGGAACGCCAAATAAAACATACGCACCCCACACATACATACGAGTTGTACACTGCTAACAAAAACATGCACGCAAACAAGCAACACACACACATACGATCTGTATATCGCAAACAAAAAACCTGCAAGCAAACAAGCAACACACAAACATACGATCTGTACATCGCAAACAAAAACCTGCACGCAAACAAGTCACACACATAATCATGAGTTGTACAATGCCAACAAAAATGTGCATGCAAACAAGTGACATACATACACAAGAATTGCACACTGCCAACAAAAACATGCACGCAGATAAGCCCCTCACATACATACGTGTTGTACATTGTAAACAAAAAACATGCACGGAAATAAGCCCCGACAATACATACGAGTTGTACATCGCAAATAAAAACCTGCATGCAAACAAGCCCCACACGTACACAAGAGCTGTACATTGCAAACAAAAACCTGCACGCAAACAAGCCACACACATACACAAGAGCTGTACATCGCAAATAAAAACCTGCACGCAAACAAGCCACACACATACACAAGAGCTGTACATTGCAAACATAATCCTGCACGCAAACAAGCCCCACACGTACAACCCGAAGTAACTCACCAAAAAGAATGACAGCACAAGCCAGTGCCACAATGAGTGCTCTGATCATGTTGCGATGTGATTGAATCTGTTTGCTGCACTTGAACTAAACTTGCGACGTGTTCTGTCTGGCTGTCGTTCACAACGGTGAGGAGTGCTAATATGTGACCGGTTTTATAGGACAACGCGTACCACCATACTTTGACATTTTATATTACATCATGGTGTAGTCATTTTTTACAATTACATCGTTTGGTATAAAATTCCACAAAGGAATAAATTACTACAAATTACCGCGGTAGCTTATTTTTGGATATTACATATGTTCAGCGCTGCCAAAAATATCTTGGACCATTAGTGGTATAAATGTCATGCATACGAGTACGTTACAAGCTTATGTATGCATTATGCAGTTTGTGTAACGCATATTCTGGTCAGTCTTGCTTTCCAATTGTTGAAGCTAACTTTCTGTATAATTCGTAACAGTTTCTTTCAGTTAAACGTGTTTGTTTTTTAAACGTTGCTTTTCATGATTCCACTGGCGAAGACACGCTCCTCTTAATCCCCTACCTTCGACTGTTGTGTTGTACCCGTACGTATTAGCTAGTGTATGGATGCGCGTGTGCATGGATGTTCGCGTGTATAGATGCCAGTGTGTATGGATGCGCATGTGTATGGATACGCTTGTGTATGGATGCGCGTGTGTATCGATGCGCGTGTGCATGGATGCGCGCGTGTATGGATGCCAGTGTGTATGGGTGATCGAGTGTATGGATGCTCGAGTGTATATATGCCAGTGGGTATGGATGCGCCTGTGTATGGATGCGCGTGTGTATGGATGCTCTAGTGTACATATGCCAGTGGGTATGGTTGCGCGAGTGTATGGATGCGCGTGTGTATGGATGCGCGTGTGTATGTATGTTCGAGTGTATTTATGTCAGTGGGTATAGATGCACGTGTGAATAGATGCACGTGTGTATGGTACTCGAGTGTTGGTGTACAGATGCTCGAGTGTATATAAGCCAGTGTGTATGGACGTTCGTGTGTATGGATGCGCGTGTGTATGGATGTGCGTGTGTATGGATGTGCGTGTGTATGGGGGCGAGTGTATATGAATGTGCGAGTGTATGGATGCGCGTGTGTATGGATGTGCGTGTGTATGGAGGCGAATGTATATGAATGTTCGTGTATATGAATGTGCGTATGTATGGATGTGCGTGTGTATGGATGCGCGTGTATATGGATGCGCGTGTATATGGATACGCGTGTGTATGGGTGTGCGTGTTTATGGATGCGCGTGTGTATGGATGTGCGTGTGTAGGGAGGCGAGTGTATATGAATGTGCGTGTGTATGGATGTGCGTGTGTAGGGAGGCGAGTGTATATGAATGTGCGTGTGTATGGATGCGCGTGTGTATGGATGTGCGTGTGTATGGATGTGCGTGTATATTGATGTGCGTGTGTATGAATGTGCGTGTGTATGAATGTGCGTGTGTATGGATGCGCGTGTGTATGGGGGCGAGTGTATAAGAATGCGCGTCTGTATGGATGCGCGTGTGTATGGCTTCTCGTGTGTATGGATACGGGTATATAAATGCTTCAGTGCATATACGCCAGTGTGTATGTATGTGAGTGTGTATGGAGGTAAGTGTATATGAATGTGTGTGTGTATTGGTGCACCTGTGTATGCGAGCGCGTGTGTATGGATGCGAGTGTGTATGAATGCGCGTGTGTATGGATACACGTGTATATGGATGCGTGTTTGTATGGATGCGAGTGTGTATGAATGCGCGTGTGTATGGATACACGTGTTTATGGATGCGTGTTTGTATGGATGCGAGTGTGTATGAACGCGCGTGTGTATGGATACACGTGTATATGGATGCGTGTTTGTATGGATGCGTGTTTGTATGGATGCGTGTTTGTATGGATGCGAGTGTGTATGAATGCGTGTGTGTATGGATACACGTGTATATGGATGCGTGTTTGTATGGATGCGTGTTTGTATGGATGCGTGTTTGTATGGATGCGTGTTTGTATGGATGCGTGTTTGTATGGATGCGAGTTTGTATGGATGCGTGTTTGTATGGATGCGTGTTTGTATGGATGCGTGTTTGTATGGATGCGTGTTTGTATGGATGCGTGTTTGTATGGATGCGTGTTTGTATGGATGCGCGTACACCTGTTTGTAGTGGGTAATTGTGTTTTCCACCATTTGCAGTTTCGCCAATCATCTCTCTAGGTGGAGAATTCGGGTCAAAAATCACTTCAGATAGTTGTTCTCTCGTATAGACAACATTCACTTCAGATAGTTGTTCTCTCGTATAGACAACATTCACTTCAGATAGTTGTTCTCTCGTAAAGACAACATTCACTTCAGATAGTTGTTCTCTCGTATAGACAACATTCACTTCAGATAGTTGTTCTCTCGTATAGACAACATTCACTTCAGATAGTTGTTCTCTCGTATAGACAACATTCACTTCAGATAGTTGTTCTCTCGTATAGACAACATTCACTTCAGATAGTTGTTCTCTCGTATAGACAACATTCACTTCAGATAGTTGTTCTCTCGTATAGACAACATTCACTTCAGATAGTTGTTCTCTCGTATAGACAACATTCACTTCTGATAGTCGTTCTCTCGCATAAACGTCATTCACTTCCATATAGCCGATCATTCTTATAGACAACTTTCACTTCCTGATAGTTTATTTCTCATATAGTCAACATGAACTGTAAATTATTTGTCATATGTGAAAGACACAGTCCGTTGAAAACAAATCGAACTTCATATTTTCATATACTACTGTTTCTATAGACCGTTATTTGTCAACCGCTTTACACCTACAGCTGACAATAGGAAAACAATTTATTGGACCGGTGAAAATAGGAAAAAAAGTTATCGGACTTGTGAAAATAGGAAACCAAATTCTCTGGCTTATGAATATGTGAATATAAATTTTCTGGCCTATGAAAATGTGAACAACAATTCGCGGGCCGCGCATGCTAAAATAACAATGATTGTGGATGTAGTATTTTAAATCTAATATGAATTGAACATTATATGCATTTAAAATAACCTGAAACCGAACATTAAATAACAATGTTACAACAGAATGGCTGGAACTTTTGAAAAAGGAATATTTCATCAAAATATAATTAGTGCGATATATGTTGATGCTTCTTTGCTAGAATATTGTAGCGATGTTTCTGAGAGACGAATGAATCCATTAAAATCCGTTCAGCCTGTCTGTTTGGTTTTAGTAACTGATAAAAGTCTTCTAACAAAAATATGTAGTTGACTATCGGTCCAACAATGTAACAGAGCTGCGAGTTGACTTTTCTTGTATGTGTGTCTCTATTAGATGGACTTACACATCAGTTGATCACCAGAAAAGAAGCTGCGTGTAAATAGACTCTGCATAGTCTTCTAAACCAGTATAAAGACGTCAATGACAATTAAATCACCTTAACGTGATCTTTGCAGCTATGCGGCCAAACGGCAATAACTTATTTGCGGACTGGCAGGACATTTCTGCGGACCGGCACCACTCCGAGGATCAGCTGTTGAGAAACACTGCTAAATACAATATTCACTACTGATCGTCATACAATTAATTAGCCAACAGTGCCGAATGGTAATATTCCCTACATATACCGACCCTATTTATAGACAACATTAACTACAGATACCGGCCCCTCTTATAGACAACATTTACTACATATACTGACCACTCTTATAGACAACATTTACTACAGATACTGAACACTCTTATAGACAACATTTACTACAGATACTGAACACTCTTATAGACAACATTTACTACATATACTGAACACTCTTATTGACAACATTTACTACAGATACCGACCCTTCTTATAGACAACATTTACTACAGATACCGACCCTTCTTATAGACAACATTTACTACAGATACCGACTCTTCTTATAGACAACATTTACTACAGATACTGAACACTTTTATAGACAACATTTACTACAAATACTGAACCCTCTTATAGAAAATATCCACTTGAGATAGTTGGCGTCTCTTATAGACATGTTTCTGCAGATTGCCGTTCACTGGCCAACAATGTATACGTGTATAAACGGTCGCAGTTGCATGCATTGGGCTAAAGCCATTACATAAAGTTGTCCTCACTTAAAGACTAAAGCCATTACATAAAGTTGTCCTCACTTAAAGATTAAAGCCATTACAGGTTGTGGTCATCTCTTAGAGACTAAAATCATTCATAAAGTGGTCCTCTTTTACAGAATAAAGTCATTAGACAAAGTGGTCCTCTTTTACAGATCAGATTACAACCAGTACAGAAAGTGGTCCTCTCATATGAACTGAAATTAATGTACGAATGTGTCCATTCCAAAAAAAAAGAATCATTGTACTGTTCAGACCATAATTTCGTTCGACTTTTAAACGACTCTTCACATCTGCAAGCAAAAGATATACATACTACACATTTTAGTATTTATTATGTAATATTAATTATGTACTTTGACCATGTTATTTGTAGTACCATTTTACGAACAAAATTGTCAACTATTTCCATTGATACAATTTTTATAACTGCCAAGAACCGTCTCAAATCGTGACAATATAACTTGAACATAGCTGCTGTACCTTGTCCAATACGCTAACAATCATGCAGCGCTAGTTGACAGTTCTCACGTAATCATGTGACTTAAGTTAACTATTGTAGAGTAAATTAAAGCAACGAATTTCAACAGCTCAATTACCGTTCAAGTTCATCTTGATGTTGGGCTAGCTTGTTCTTGTAATTTCCATCATTGCGCTACATTAGCTGAATCGGCTATGGAAGGTGAGAATAACTATAACCACATATTTATACACACACTATTACTATTTGCGTTGATTAGTTTTGCACAGACACGCTGTTATTAATTAACAAGTGTAACAAAATGCATGTCAAGCGACCTGCATGCACTTTCACTTAGACCAACATGCTATCGTTGTCTGCAGTTTCAGTTCATGCGCGGCACGGCCGCCCCAACATCAGTGCGCTATTACCGGGAACAATGAGCTACAGGGAAGCGTGTGCAATGGGGAAATTCTCAACTATCGTGACATAGGTGTAAAATGGGGAAAGCCGCAACTATCGTGGCATAGATGTAAAATGGGGAAAGCCGCAACTATCGTGAAATAGGTGTAAAATGGAGAAAGTCGCAACTATCGTGAACTAGGTGTAAAAGGGAGAAAGTCGCAACTATCGTGAAATAAAAAACGTCTCAAAACAATCTAATTCGTTGGACCAGAACGGGAACCTGACTGCCTGAATCACAGACTAGTGCTTGCAATCTTAAAGAGGAAAACATTTACTATATTAACAGAGGTGGTCGGATAGCATTATGTGGACTGAAATATGTGGCCCATAAAGCTTAACAGTGGTTTACAAAACATGGTTGTAGTTTCATTATTCAGGTCCACATTTGCAACATGATGTGTATATTTCTTCATAATGGCTAATGCCAATTACCTTACATTGTAAAACACATTGTGTACACTTATAGTTGGTTATTTATAATGGCGACGGGCTACATTGGTTGGCCAATGTAAGATTTTCTCCCCATGTAATGGATGCATATCTTGTTATTCTTCGTTCGTTCAAAAACTCCCGCTACCAAGCCACCAAAAGGGCTTGGTAAATAGCACTATGTTGCTCGGAGTTACGATACGCAGACGGCACTGTGATAATTTCAAGAAATACGCAAGGGGTAGAGCAGCTAATTGCAGCAGTGAATGGACACAGTAAAGATCAAAACATGTGTATAAAAATAAACAAAACAAATGACCACCGACAAAATATAAATATCAACATACATTTACAATAGAAGGCGAGGAAAAAGATCAGGTCACGCACGCATTTTGAATGTCGGAAAATAACGTGTGTGGTCTTTGAAGGACAGGCATCAGCAGCTATCTTCGAAACAAAGCGGCTTCAAGTACAGAGATTTCAGTTTTATAATTGGAGCCAACCTCCCTGCAATCATCAGATCATCAGTGGATCCGCCCGGGTACTCTATGAAAACACCACAACCTATTTTGATGGTTGCTGTAAATGCAGATCCAAGTATATATATATGTATACATTGATTGGTATAGACATCAATACTTATTAGAGCTTCTGGCATGTGAGTACTTGGATCAGAACTTGTAGTTGTAGCGTATATTCATCGTGTCAGTATTTCTGGCGTTGTTAAGGAATGTTGTAGTGGTTAATCTATTAATACTCTCTGTAACTCTTGCCTCCTTTCTGGGCGATCGTGTCCGTCTTTGATTTCCTTTACCTTGTGCAGTATCTATTAATGTTTAATTCGCTTTTTGACGGCCAGTTTTCCACAACGAGTCTGTTGGGATGATCTGGTTTTATTCTGCTACTTCTTCTGCTGCGGTATCCCCCCGCATCTCAAGGGGTCCCATTTGTGTTACATTCCCAAGCTGCCTTTATTCGTGTCCTCATTGCTCTATTAATGAAACGTAGAGCGCTATTTTCACCATGTAGGAATTTTTAGTTAGATCTTGAACATGTGTTAGAAACTCACTATTACGAGGCGTATTCAAATGAAACCGGACTTAACAAGAAAATATGCATTATGGGCATGATGACGTCACTTCTGATGTAAACGGCACGTACCATCCGTCAAGTTTGCACAATGTCAATATCCTCTGACTTATAGTTTCCTCTGCAATACTTCAGAGATTATTGACAGTCTTCATGCAATCCTCCAGACGAATCTGAAGGTGTATAGAGCAGTGATGTTCCCTATTTTGCCTTATGAAAGTGAAACATGGACTGTTTACAGGGTCCACGCAAAGAAGCTGAATCATATACACACACTTTCTCTTAGGAGGGTGAAGAATATCAAATTGCAAAACAGGATCCCGAACACTGCTGTAGTTACTGAGAGTTCTGGGATCCCTAGCTTTGATACCATCATAAGTAGTGCCATGCGCGGCTTCTAAAAATTACTAGCAGAAAAACGGAAAAAGGTAAGAAAAGCCCGTGAAATATCATCGTTTAGCGAAGCGATGGTCGTCCTGGAAACGGGCTGTTGTCGAGGACAACAGTCTGGCCCAACAAGGTGAGGTTTGACGTGATCCCTGTAGAAGTGAGCGTAACGCAGATGAAGCCAAACATAGCATAACCACCTGGAGGACCCCGATCCACTTTAATCAGCCCGCTCGGGAAGTGAGGAAAGCTACTGCAACTCACCACTAAACGTCCTTTTCAGGGCGCACAAATGAGTAACCTAATCATTGTGCGCATTCGCAAACAACAACAACAAACATATTATGCATTTGACAGTAACAAATTGTCGAACACGTGAGGAATGCTAAATGCAGATCAAGTTATCTGCCCTCATGGAAGTCAGGAGTCACATACGTAGCATATTAAAGAGCAGATTAAATCAGTCCACGCTCCACAGCTGAATTGCTGTACAATTTTAACTTCATGTAGTCAAGTGTCGTGTCAGTCGTGGCAATTGTTCTGACGTAACTGGTTCAGCAATAAAAGACTGCCATTAATTATCACTAATTATGTACGCAGACACATTATATCAATATGTAGGTTACATTGTACAATCATGATTAACCCTATTGACAAGTGAACTAATATGTCTGCGATATTTGCACGCGATGAATATTCAATACCATGACATAGCAAAGGTTCACTTAAATGAAAGAAACATGTGGCATTACTAAAACAATGACATAACGAATTCTAATGGGACAATAACATTTGCAGAGGCTCTTGTTTCAAGGATCTTGTTTTTGCCAATTTGTCGACCATCTCCTCCATAGTAACCCACTTTGTCAAAGAATCGATATCAATGTGACATTTATCCAGTGTTGTTGTTGATCGATCTCCGCACCAAGAATATTTTCTTTTCTTTGTATTGTGTGTTCTTCAGCGCCTTCAGAACCGACATGGAATCACTAAAAATTACAGAATCCATCAACCTTTTAGTGCAAAATCCCAACTGTTCTAAATAGCATCGCCTCCGCTTTAGCATTTGAACGGTTTTTACCGCATGAATAACACAACTCGTATACGGACAAATCCGGGTATTTCAAATGGATGCTATATCCTGCAAAAGAGGTAGATGTGAGCACTGATTATCGGTGTAGACCAGGACTACCGATTTTGAGAAACTACACACTGTCTCTAAGGCACATGTCTTTAGGATATTAGGTGTAATCTCATTGCTGGCTGCTTTTTCTGTCAGAAGTGTTTTATCTTCTTCTTCTTCTTCGTACGCTGGCAGATGTCAACTTCTATTTGTTCAAAGAAAGCAGCTGTCATCTGAGGCTGTCGACACTGCCATAGAGCGTGTCTAGTGTTGCCACTGGTGATTGCCACATGTGTTTTCTCTGGTCCTCGTACGTCGGGCAATTTTGCAGCAGATGTTCAGCGGTCATTTTCTCTTTCTCGGTGCCACACGAGCATTCGTTAGTGCCACCTATCTTCAATTTATTGAATAGATGGTACCTCAGTCTGTTGTGGCATGTGCGGAGTCTGAAGACCACGACATGCTCTGTTCTGTTCAGCTGATAGAAGGCATAATTTTTTGTGTAGCCAGTATGTTCTGTTTCCCATTTTGTCATGTATCTAGCTCTAATAAGCCTTTTGGACTCTTCGTAGGTCACACTTGAATCTGGTTGTGGTAGTCTTGCACCTTCTTTTGCCAGTCTGTCTGCCTCCTCGTTGCCTTGGATATTACAGTGGGATGGAACCCACTGTAAAACTACTCTTTTTTGTGCTGACTGCTGGCATAGTTGACAGAGTAATGCTCTTAAATCATTAAGTTCTGTATTTTTCTGGCTTTCTAGTGCTGTAACCACGGACAAGGCATCTGTAAACAGGACTATCTGGCTTTCATTGCTTTCGCATGTCAGCATTGCTTCTACTGCAGCCTTCAGTGCCCCTGCCTCCGCTCTGAAATTGCTTGAGAATTTTCCAGTTGCCACTGACAGTATTATTTTTCTACAATTTGGTAGGCTTCAGTAAAACCCATGCCCCTCCATTCTGTGTTGTGTTTGTTATAGAACCGTCGGTGTATGCATGGGTCCATGCTTGGGTAGTTTTCCGCTATGTACCTAAGGGTTTTGTCTTCTTTTTCAGTCTGGCTGTTTTTGTTTCCAATATATGGTATGTTTTCTACCACCTCCGGAATGATATGCTGCTTCTATGTGGGTTTGCGTACAGTAGGGATGGGCTTTGGTGTTGTTACTGTGTTCATAGGGTCTTCGCTAGTTTTTGCTTTGCCTTTTTATGCAAATTTCTCCGCTTTAGTTTCCCATTTCCAAATCTATTTAGTCTCTGATGCATTGGATGGTCTGTCATTATGATTGAGTTTCTCTGCTTGCTGCTGGGCTCTGCAGTCTCTTCTGTCGGGCATGTATTGCAGATTTGTAATTTTTTCAAGTTCTACAATTGGCGTTGACTTCATTCCTCCTGTTATAACTCTCATGGCTTGGTTTTGAAGTTTGCTGATGTTGTCCATGCCGCAATGCCATACTTGAGAACTGGTCTCACTCTTCCAGTGTACAGTTTCTTTAGTATCCTTTCGTCTGCTCCCCAGCTTGTGCCAGCAAGTTTCCTCATGATTGCAATTCTTTGTCTGACTCTCATTCGGTTTCTCTCGATCTGACTTTTCCATGTCATGCGCTGATCAAATGTGACTCCCAAGTAGTCTGGGTTGACGTTTTGGCCGCAGATATTTGCCGTTAAGGCTTATTTTGGTGTTCTGTTCTTTATTTTTGAAAGCGAGAATATCGTACATGTTTTTTTTTCCTCATTTATTTTGACCAGCCATGATATCGCCTACTCCTCCAACGATGTTGGGTCCTGCTGCATCCGATTTCTTGCTATGTTGAGATTTTTTTCAGAGGCCCACATAGCCAGATCGTCTGCAAAAATGGAGCTGTGGACTCTTCTTAGTATATATTCAATAATGTTGCTATTATACACTAGGAAAAGTATGGGGTGACATTACTCCATTTTGGGTACTCCTTGCTCCAGTGTCACCTTTTTACTCATCTGCCCTTGTACTTGAACTCTGGCTGTTCTGTTTTCGAGGTAGTGGCTGATCCATCTGTACATTTTTCCAGATACGAAGTGTTTTATGATTTGCTGACAAAGATTTGCCCCAGGGCGTTGTCCAAAAAATATATATTTTCTGTTTCTCTCTCCTCTGGTAGATGGAGAATATGGCTTTCCTCTTCTGCTACATCTAGTGGCGACAATTTCTTTGGTCTTCTCTTTTGCTTCCAATATTATATGTTTACCCTATTTGGATGGTCATGTTCTGGTCTCATGTATCTATCTGCCGTTTCAGTCAATGCGCCTTACCTCCTGATATCTAGCGGTTCTATGTTGGCCTCTATCTCGCTCGTCGCTGTATGTGTTGATCTTATCTCCCAATCAATTAGTCTGATAGCTTGATTCTGCATCCGGTCAATGTATGAATGTATGTATGTATGTATGTATGTATGTATGTATGTATGTATGTATGTATGTATGTATGTATGTATGTGTGTATGTATGTATGTATGCATGTATGTATGTATGTATGTATGGGTGTATGCATGTATGTATTTATGTATGTATGTATTAATGTGTGTATGTATGTACGTATGTATGTATGTATGTATATATGTATGTATGTGCGTATGTGTGTATGTATGTATGTGTGTATGCATGTGTATGTTTGCATGTGTGTGTGTGTGTATGTATGCATGTATGTATGTATGTATGTGTCGATGTATGTGTCTGTATGTGGGTAGGTGTGAATGCATGTATGTATTTATGTGTGTATGTATGTAAGTATGTACGTGCGTGCGGGCGTGCGTGTGTATGTGTGTGTGTGTGTGTACATGCGTGCGTGCTTGCGAATAGGGAGTTAGGGAGGTAGATAGCTAGGTAGATATGTATATAAGTATGTATGTATGTATGTATGAATGTATGTATGTATATATGTATGTATGTATGTGTGTATGTATGTATGCATGCCTGTGTGTGTGAATGTATGTGTGTATGTATTTATGTATGTATGTATGTATGTATGTATGCATGTATATGTTTGTGTGTATGCATGTATGTGTGTATGTATGTATGTATGTATGCATGTTTGTATGTATGTAGGTATGTCCATATTTTATATAGCTTGTCGACACTTTAACGACATCCTTAACAGTACTCCCATCATCAGCAAAAAGCATCCGCTTGTCTCTATTAACCAAGTGCTTGACCTCGAGTTTTCGACACTGAGGTATGAAACGCAATCAGTTCCATATTCACATGCGGGGACGGCGTGGCCTAGTGGTTAAGTGGCAGGCTCACAGCTCAAAGGTGCTGCGTTCGATCCCCACCACAGCACCGGCCGTTACCCCAGGGAAGCAAACCCCTAGACAATGCAGGAGGAAGCAGACCCTTACATAAAATGCATGCTGAAGTCGGATGCACTGGGCCAACAGGCGCAAAATAAAAACAACAGTGCAACGCACACCACCTTGGGGATTAGAGAAAATAAGGCGAATGCACAAACAAAAATATTTAAAAAATATTCACATGCACGTCTACGGCTAGATTCCCTTCCGTGTTTCTTCAAGAAGAGAATGCACTCTGGTATTGCAGGTTGGTATCCGGACATGTTTCACAGTAGATGAAAGATGCCACCATTGCATCAATGTGCAAGGAAAATGTAATCGATAAACATTTGACAACAGCAGGAGCATCTCTCGTCTGTCGGTTATCGGTTACATTTTATATCGGATCTGACACAATCCCATAAATGACCATCGAGATCTTGAATTACTCCAAGAGAATCCTAGTGGGTTGTGGAGCAATGAGTTCGATTTTCGGAGGTCGATACAATCTGGAAAAGAGTGTCATAAACAGCGTCGCGAATTGTAGGCGTATTCGTGGGTTTGACTTACACAGTTGATTATGTGATTACATACTGCTTGTGGGAACGTATGGTAAATGTTTGCTGCATTAAATCTGCATAATTCATTCAATTATCAGCGAATTACATGACGGAACAGGTTCAGCGTTAATGGGAGAGTGAGAGAGAGAGAGAGAGAGAGAGAGAGAGATGCCTAGATAGAGAGAGGGAGTGAGACCTAGAGAGAGATAACTCGATAGAGAGACATAGAGAGAGAGTTAGACCTAGAGAGAGAGACAGAGAGTGGGAGATCTGGCCGTGCCATTCTCAGTAATAGCTGACGTGAAGCAGAGCTGAGCAGTACATGCATGACGTGCACATGTTTTCACAGCATGCCCTCCTTATAGTCTCTCAATAGATACAAATATGACATAGGTATTGTTGCAGCCTGTTCCCGAGAAACCCAAGAAATACGAGAACATCAAGCAATGAAACATCCAGTAAAAGCGGCTATAACTGCTGAAGACACTCAGGGATTCGCACCAACAGATGTGTGTCACATGTGTTGTATTGTACTGTAAGTGAAGCAACTAACATTCCGCGATCACTGCCATTACACGGGTAATTCCGCCCACAGCTACGGTCATGTCGATAAAAGACAAAGATCTCATCGGTCTTCCACAGACGTGTAATGTCTTATGTTCCGCTAAAAGCTGAACGCTCGTGCGTCCAGACAAGGACGTTAACGCTAATCAAGAAGTACGGATTTCTCCGATATGGCGTGCTCAACCAATTGGATCAGCCTCTACTGAAATGGTTGCTAAGAGTGTTATTAATTATAAAGAAGAGCCAGTGACCATTACACTGAAGCAAACAAGGAATAAAAGGCATGACACAGCTCCGTTCAAATTTGAGATCAATGTTCAGTATGACTATATAGACATGTTTTCTTTCTTAATGCTCACACGCTCCATGCACCTTCCGCAATGTGTAGACTCGTCACGTGATGATGACTTCATAGTCATTGCGACAGAAGATGTTGGAATCATACAATGATGCATGTCATCTTCTGGTTCATGTGTGAATCAAATTGTCTTGTCACGCTGTGGGTCAGGGCAATGGTAGCCCAGGCATTCTGGTAGATGATCGTTCTAGTTTAATGAACGGGGCATTCTCATGACATCTGTGAATCAAACTTTAAGATACTGGTAAAGAAACTGATAATTAGAAAATGAACATATAAATTGAAACTGCAATCACGTGTACATTCAACGCATGAATGTTTGTGTAGAACCAGTGGGCTACATAAACTATTCTCATGGGTATCATTTGTCAGTAGCTGAAACAGATTGAGTACCACATGGTCTGAAAGGAAAACATTGATATCAATTCCTACGTAAATACGTCCACGCACACTTGTTACAAATCTAGAGATAGTGCAATAGTAGTTTTAGAAGTAATAGTAGTAGTAGTAGTAGTAGTAGTAGTAATAGTAGTAGTAGAATAAGTAATTGTAGTAGTAGTAGTAGTAGTATAAGTAATTATAGTAGTAGTAACAGTAGCTGTAGATGTAGCAGTAGCTGTAGCAGTAGATGTATCAGTTGCTGTAGCAATAGCAGTAGCGGTAGCGGTCGCGGTAGCGGCAGCAGCAGTAGCGGCAGTAGCAGCAGTGGCAGCCGCAGCAGCAGCAGTGGTAGTGTATGTTTGAACTTCGGACTGATCCTGATCGCTTACAGGCTATTCATGATCTGATCAATGTCACGTGACAAACACTTAACAATGCAAAGAAACGTCTTCCTTGACAATACATGAAACACACGAGTTGCAAAAAATGGCATTTGTTGTCTGAAGAACAGATGTTTATATCACGTTCTCTTAGTCTATGTAGCAGTGATCAGTGGCATATGAATGGTGGAGTGGGGTGGGGGGGGGGCGTTGGAGTGAGCGAAAAAATGCAACAGTAATATAAGATGCATACAACAAAGACCACCTGTGTGGGGAATGGGGGGGGGGGGGTGAATGCATACAAAAAAGACCATATATATGGGGGAGGGGGCGCGGGGGGGGGGTCGATTGCATGCAATAAAGGCCACCTGTGTGGGGGAGGGGAGGAGCGAATGCATACAACAAACACCACATAGGGGGGAGCGGATGCATACAACAAAGACCACATGTGGGGGGGGGGAGGGGGGAATGCATAAACAAATACCACATACGGGGGGGGGGGCGAATGCATACAACAAAGACTACATGTGGGGGGGGGGGAATCGAATGAATACAACAAAGATCACATGAGGGGGTGGGGGGCGAATGCATACAACAAACACCACATGTAGGGGGCAACTATGCATACAACAAACATCGCATATGGGGGGGGGGGAGCGAATGCATACAACAAACACCACATGTCGGGGAGGGATCGAATGCATACAACAAAAAGCACGTGTGGGAGTGGGTTCCCTCAACGCTGTTTGTTTCTTAGATATCAACCTCACTACTTTCTTCTCGCGAAACCGCGTCATTTTCCACCCCAGAGCTGTCAGAAAGTGAGACGACACTGGGATACATGCCGGTAGAAAGAGAGTCGGCATTGAGATACAGACTGGTATTGCGTGAGACGACACTGGGTTACATCACGAGAGGGAGCGAGACGACACTACGCTACAGTCTGGGAGGGAGTGAGGCGACACTGGGTTACATTCTGGTAGGGAGTGAGACGATCTGGGCTACAGGCTGGTAGGGAGTGAGACGACACTACGCTATAGTCTGGGAGGGAGTGAGGCGACACTGGGTTACATTCTGGTAGGCAGTGAGACGACAAAAGAAAAGAAGAAGAATGACGCGCATTTGTTCTTCACGGGTCAGCTAGTTTGCAATAATTGACATTGGGCTTCTAACTCAGTTATACCATTGACAAAGTGTTTTATTCTACATAATTATCTCTGCCAAGTGTACGTTAACACCACACTTCAAACGTGTCCAAGCGTTACTTATCCTTCTTCGTTAAAGTCCAAGTTTTAACCTCTTGGCCATAAATGAACAGTGATTATTATTTTTCTCAGTTTTCTCCTGATTTTATTTAAGGCCAGCAATTCATGTGTTTCTTTAAATATTTATTGTGGCCATCTAGTGGTTGTCCTAATTTCCGTCTCATCGCGGGCTTTCTCTGTTAAGGTTTACAATAAAAATGTAAACGTATGTACGTGTTCAATTTTTTTTACATAAATGATTCTGTTTAGTTGATATAATGTATATATCGTATTATGCAGTCTTTGTCTTCAATGGGTGTATTGTCGTGCCAAACTCTTTCACAGTGCTGTTAATATGTCCAAGCAATATTTACACCGTCGCTATGTATCATCATATTATGTAATGGTTACAAGCAAATTTATTGCCAATAACTGTCATACCTATGACTTTGATAATGCTATAACAACTCAGAACACTATTATGTAGCATCATCTCAGAGTATGCCTTACATAGACTCGGTAAAAGTATGCATTGTTAATTACACACCCATAACTTCAAATACATTAATACTATTTCCAATTTTCAATATATATGTCAAAATGACAATTGCGTTTTCGTTGTCGTCTGAAACGTTTAGACAGGTTTGAATCCTGAATCATTTGCTAAACGATAAGCGGGCACATGAAAAATGACAATTTGTTGTTTCTTAAAGCAATATGTTAAATGTTGTCTTGTTTTATATTGGTAACATTATTAGGCTTAAAGTCGTTTTAGAAATTGGGAACCTCCAGTTCTATGTTAGGTATTTTTTTTAAAAATGTGTGTTCGTCTTATTTCTCTAATCCTCAAGGCGGTGTGCGTTGCACTGTGGTTTTTTGTTTTCTTTTGTGACTGTCGGCACAGTGCATCTGTGCTTCAGCATGGATTTTAAGTAAGGGTCTGCTTCCACCTGCATTTTCTAAGGGTTTGCTTCCCCAGGGTAACAGTCGATGCTGTGATGGGGATTGAACCCAGCAGCCATGGGTTGTGAGCCGTGTCGCTTAACCACTAGCCCACGTCACCCCGGCCCCCCCCCCCCCCCCCCCCCATGTTATGTTAATATCGTACCCGTGCTCTGAACTTGGAAATTTGAAAATTATTTCAGATTATGCAACTAATATCTTAATGTAACTTTATTTATACTAGTTTAGAAGGCATATCATCGTCTTTTTATCAATAATTTATCCCACTTCACCAATACTAACACTAACTGTGAGCATATAATGAAATGATTTTTCTAACAGGTCACTATATTCAAACAACGAATATAAGATAATACAGTCTCGGGACATTTATCTTTTTACTTCTCCACGTGTTTAAAAACCATGTCCCCAGTAATGCAGAATGAGTGCAATCCCTTTGTGTTCATGGCCTTTTGGAAAATACTTAGTCACTGGGATTGTGGAGTAGTCTTCTTTCATGGTTTAGTACTTATTTAGTAGATAAACTACGTTAATGTTGCCAGGCATTATTTGTCTCGCACTATCTTTGAGTGAGCTTACTGTGTCTTTCATTCTCTGCTAATGTCGAACATACGAAAATAAGCTCTTGCTATCAGTCCTGATCTTTTGAGCATGTTTCTTTCCAAAGTTAATGTCTGCTGCTCTATTCACGCCTTAAAAGATTTGCTTTTTATGTCCACGTACTTTAAATATGTTTACTACATTCCGACATTTTTCAGCCTCCATATATTTTGTCCAATTGTTTTCTACATTTAAACACGGATCGAGCTATCCATTTTTGTCCGTGGGGTTCAACTTCCTACATGAAACAAAATGAACTTCCTTGGGATCAATAATGTATTTGAACTTATATCACTCCTCTTTAACATTTAGGACAAAGAAATTGAAAGCTCAAATGACGTGGCTCGCTTCTTCGATCATCTTCGTCACATATGTTCTAGAGTAGACGTAACTTAGTGGAATTTTATTGTAGCATTTTTCATAAATACAGATTGTCAATCAAGCCTAATAGTTCACCAACGGTAACATTCTCAATCATATTCTTCGTTGCAGAAAATACTAGGTCACGTGTATTTCTGTTTATAGCACATTACTCCACATGTTGAAATAAAAACACAATTCAGTTATGGGTGGGATTCGCCAAGTGCTACTCATATTACCCAACTAATTTCACAAGAGTAGAAATCCCCCGTTAATAATAATTTATCTCCAGGGGACTTTTCTATGGATCGAAACACTCCCGTAACGTTGCCCTTGTCCTCGATGGTAAACGGTAGCATTCTCCAACCACACGAGTTTCACTCCCGCTAACGCCCCAAACACTTTCAAATGTGATGTCAGAAGATATGTGATCTGATATAGTAACTGAGTTACCGCTGTTTCATAAAACGTTCCCTCCCTTTGCCTTGTTTCTAAATACACTATCACTATAAACGTTGTGGAGCCCTCAATTGTAAGTTCACTATATGCAACGCCATTATGCATTCGTGTCTCTGTTAACCCTATTAGATCGGATTTTTCTTCCTGCACATATATCATATTTTATACACTATGCTTCTATTTTTTTCATAAACTATGTGGTACTGCTGTGTTGTTGTTTTCAGTTTCATGTTTTGATTATTTAGATGAATTACTGTGATGCCGCAACTACCGTCAGTCGTTCATGAACATAGATCCACATCATGTTTCTTCTGTATCATAGTACCTCATCTCCGTTCCCTTGGGTGTGCAGCTTTTCGTGTCTTGTATCCACTACCTGCTCCGATCATCTCGATATACTGTCATCTCAGAACGTGTGTAAGCCTATCTTTGTCCTCCAGTGATACGGGGGGGGGGGGGGGGGGAGGGGGGGGGAATGCCATTAAAGCCAGTCGTTATTCTTGAATTATCGTGTGATATCCGAGTCTCTCGGTGACTATCTATTAGTGCATTATTTAGGGTCAACTGGCAACACAGTGACTATCTATTAGTGCATTATTTAGCGTCAACCGGCAACACAGTGACTATCTATTAGTGCATTATTTAGGGTCAACCAGCAACACAGTGACTATCTATTAGTGCATTATTTAGGGTCAACCGGCAACACAGTGCCTATCTATTAATGCATTATTTAGGATCAACCGGCAACACAATGACTATCTATTAGTGCATTATTTAGGGTCAACCGGCAACACAGTGACTATCTATTAGTGCATTATTTAGGGTCAACCGGCAATACAGTGAATATCTATTAATGCATTATTTAGGGTCAACCGGCAACACAGTGCCTATCTATTAATGCATTATTTTGGATCAACCGGCAACACAGTGACTATCTATTAGTGCATTATTTAGGGTCAACCGGCAACACGGTGACTATCTATTAGTGCATTATTTAGGGTCAACCGGCAAAACAGTGCCAATTTTTGTACTGCATTCGTTGGCTTAAATCGGCCACACTACGACACTGCATTACTGCAATTTTTTAGCATAATCTATCTACACGGTGCCCCCAATTACTGCATTGATTAGTATAGAGGAAATGCATAAGCTACATTTTGTGTGCAAATGTGGAAAAGCAAAGCATAAGCAGACGTAGCCGAAGTCATTACTTCCTATATCAGGGGTCACAGTGATGTCAGCTGTAAATAAAATATATTTTGTCACGAATAACATTCAAGGAATAAATACTATCGATACTTCCTTAATAATTCCTACAATAGGTCTGAATCTGCACATATTTATGAGAATAAAAGCACCAAACGGCAAAGCAATTGTACTAAAAGATACGATACTATTAGAGGTTAGTCATCTATTTATCTTTGTAGTAAAAAGACAATGTTAGAGGTACTGATATAAATATCACACTAAGAAGGCCGAGGCTGTTGTTTGCGATTTTGCCGAATCTGTGGCAGTCGAAACAAATTACGTCGGCCACAAAATAAATAAAGAATATCCAACTCCAATGTCTAGGCAACTCTATCATTTGGCTTTATGAAGAGCGGAACAAAGAAAAGTGCAATTGGAAGGTTCGCTTTCATCGAAATTAAGTAAATCCAATGACATACTAAAGTTAGTAACGTAGGGCCATGAGAAAGCACTATGTAGATGCCAGTAGAAATAGACGTAACAAGAATATGATACGATTGGTCAAAGAAACATTACAGAAACCAAATGATGAGGTCAATGTAGGGTCTGGGCACAATGTCCCTCCTACACGAAATGGATGCTGCTGAGGTCCATAGAGGGTATGTGCACAATGTCCAGCCTACATCAAATGGATGCTAATGAGGTCCATGAAGGGTCTGTGCACAATGTCCAGCCTACATCAAATGGATGCTGATGAGGTCCATGAGGGGTCTGTGAACAATGTCCAGCCTACATCAAATGGATGCTGAAGGGGTCCATGAAGGGTCTGTGCACAATATCCAGCCTACATCAAATGGATGCTGATGAGGTCAATGAAGGGTCTGGGCACACTTTATAGCCTACATCAAATGGATGCTAATGAGGTCTATGAACGGTCTGTGCACAATGTCCAGCATACATCAAATGGATGCTGATGAGGTCAATGAAGGGTCTGGGCACACTTCATAGCCTACATCAAATGGATGCTAATGAGGTCTATGAACGGTCTGTGCACAATGTCCAACATACATCAAATGGATGCTGATGAGGTCAATGAAGGGTCTGGGCACACTTTATAGCCTACATCAAATGGATGCTAATGAGGTCTATGAACGGTCTGTGCACAATGTCCAGCATACATCAAATGGATGCTGATGAGGTCAATGAAGGGTCTGGGCACACTTTATAGCCTACATCAAATGGATGCTAATGAGGTCTATGAACGGTCTGTGCACAATGTCCAGCATACATCAAATGGATGCTGATGCAATCTACAGCCTCTCACATCCACAGTGCAGTGATCGCCTAGGAAGCTGCTGTCCGGCTGACAATCCTCTGGCATAGAGCCTCTCCTGCAGACAAGTGACCATAGCAACACCTTTTCGTGGCTGAACCTGCTGTTTCTGAGTTTGTTATGGGGCGACAGAGTAGCTAGTGGTATAACCAGGCGGGGAGCAATTTGTGGACCTTTAAGGTGACATCGCAGCACCCACCGACGAGTGGAATATGCTCTTGTTGTTATCACAACCCAAACCCCACCCAAGGGTTAAATATTATTTTATCTGTTGTCTTTCTTTCTACATAACTTGTCTTTGTCCAACCTACAAGACCGCTACCAAGGACCCAATAATGGTAGGGGCACCGAGATGATCCTGGCCTAGCCCAACAACCCAGCGCAGCGAGAGCTACGGGTGATTTGACATTGCGCTGTCGTCGGATTACGCTCTGACTGAGGGTGGAGAGTTGGGGCGGAGTCATTGCATCTCATTGGAAACTAATAGCTGTTGTAGCCTTGGAGGGGGTGGGCGATATCCTAAGGGCATAGTGGGCAGGACGTGACACAGCCACGAGAAAAAGGACTAAATACAGAATTAAGAAGTGATCTACAATGAGAGCACCTGTGCCTAGCCGGGAATGCAGTATGTGAACCACACCTGCCATCCCACATCACCCCCATCGAAGCAGCGGACCTTCAAATTACTAAGAAAAGAAATCACAAAACTAAATAGATATAACACCCAATGTGTTCTTTGAGAGGCAGAAGTCGGCAGCAAAATACCCAATACTCCAATGCATGGAAACAATAAACATTGTTTAAACGAGCTCAAATGTCGCCTCGGTTACCAAAGCCCGCGCAACAGAGATAATTATTCTGCTCTGTGCGAGAAGTTAGCAAGGGGTAACCTTAACATACTACAAAACAACAAAATAAAGTAATTTAGCTAACCAATACACTGCACAACCATCACAGCCACATAGCTCTACTCCAGGAAACAATACTTCTATAAAGACAAATGAACATCACGGGCTATACACAGTGTAAGTGCAAATGCAACAAGTGTCGGGCATTATGACCCTGGTCATGAAGCATAAACAAGAAATTGTAACCTATAATTTGTGGATGATATTGACCATCAAACAATAAAATGATTGAGTAAAGATAATACAAAATACAAACTACCTAACTTTTACTGTCATCCAACGTCAAAAACTTTTCTACCTAAATTTGAGCCTTTGTAAAAGAAAACAGTGTTTGTGGGACATTTCAATGCCATATACCAAATGTTGGATACCGCCAGTTTAATAATAGAGGCATGGGGATTGAAGAGCTGTGTAATGGTACTAATCTTTCACGGCTCCGGTGTCTGGAAATCCTGCCAACTCATTTGCACAGATTAGACGGTACAACCACCCGGCCCGATCTGACACTTGTATTGGCTAAATCGGTAGATAACACTACCAATAAAGTTATGGACGATGTTGGAAGCGATCATCGTCATAGCCTAACAATTTATGAAACACTCCAGAGCGTTAGGATGGTTCCGAAAAAAACATCATGGGATTGCAGAAAGGTTAACTGGGACGGTTATAGCCAGAAAACTGATCCTGGGTTTGATGGGATTAGTTAAACATGTCAGAATGATGACATCAATACAACTTTCAAACATGTATGTGCCACCATCTTCTTCTTCTTCATCGTACGCTAATTACAGCGATATTTACGTTGCACTGTTTTATTTTGTTTGAGACAGTGGCTCAGTGCATCCGATTTCAACAGGCGTTTCTGTAGGGTTACCCTCCTTAACCTTTGGCTGTCCCCAGCCTAACTGCAAGGCCGCAATTGTTTTTTGGTCAGAGTTGTCTCTCTTTGGGAAGTTGTCTTGCAGGACTATCAAGTCTTCCCCACTCGTGTCTATAGGGTTTGGCAATGATATGATATGATGGACTATGTACTAGTTTGTACTATCCCGGAAGAGAGGCAGTCCAGTGTGACTGTGTCTCAGGATCGTCACGTCCTGCCAGAAACGTAGCATATGCATGTGAGTGAGGTATCTTTTTGCTCCTTGTATTTTCTCGGCTCATCTGCAGTGATGGCACGCCTAGCATTCCCCGCCACCTGGGACGTTGTCACAATAGGGCAGAGGTGCAATGTCCGCTGGACTGCATCTCTTCTGCGTCCATTGGGATGACTGATAGCAGACAGAGGTAAAGAGCAAGGCAGGAGTGCATTTATCCAGGTGTATTTCTGGGGCTCGACCGGGCCGGGCTGAGACGCAAGCCCCAGGTCCCAGCCATGTCGTAGCCTCCCATCACAGCGGTGCTGAGATTTAGGAAGGGGTTCTGGCTTAGAGGCGTTTGGCCGTAGTCCCTCAGATGGTAGCTTCGAACCATTGGCTTATCAGCCAAGCACGTGGACCAAATGTCAGCGACCTGTGATTTCTCTCGAAGGAGTGCATTTGACCAGGGGACAAGCCTGGTCGCGGCACGGAGATGGTGTTCGCCTGGTGTGCGGACATATCTCATGGTCAAGGGTTGAGTCTCAGCAGTTCGCAGTGAGGTAGCTGATCTACTGCTTAGGGCACCCCGACCGAGACCTAAGTCTTCTACAAATGGTTTCATACCTCATCGCCGTATGGGGTGAAAATCGAGCAGCTTCCCGCCCGCTTTGAACGGCGGACGGCAGAGACCATTTTCTGCGGCTCGACCGGGCGAGGCTGGAGCGGGAGCCCCAGGTCCCCACCATGTCGAACCCTCCCTTTGCAATCGTGCTGAGCTTTTGGGCGGGATTTTGGCTTACAGGCGTTCGGCCGTAATCCCTCACCTTGTAGCCTCGCGCCGTTGGCGTATTAGCCTAGTACGTGAACCAAATGTCTGCGGCTCCTCTCGAGTTGAGCAGGATTAACGTAGCAACCCCCTGTAATTAGTAGGGTAAAACTGACCTGTCTTCCGAGGGTCTATTTCCAGCACCCGTTCAATATTAGACCGGACGTGTCAATAGAGGGCTTTTTAGTTTGTCAAAGGCCAAGTTTCTGGAACCTGCGATTTCTGCAGGGTTAAGATCAGATTACCATAGCAGACGCGTGCCACCATCTAAATAGTTGCAACGAAATGAATCCCAAAGGGCACGTACAGGAAATATAAACCGTATTGGAACCAAGAGCTGGATGCAGTTGTCAAAGGGAGGAGAAAGGCCAGGAATACGGTCTAAAAATCTCTAAATACCCTACATAAAAAGGAGTATAACAGATGGACAGCAAAAGTATGATATATCACTTAAAAAACCAAATGAGAGACTTGAAATAAAAATTATAGCAAGCTGGATCTAAAAAGAGAAGCGAACAAGGCATGGAGAATGGAGATTACTGAGCGACATTGAGTGGAACAATAACAAGTACAACCAAACACCCTTGGCAAGGGAATCTGAGGACGAAATAGTATCAAACACGAACAAAGATGAGATCTTTAACAAATTTTACGCTAGAGTAAATAAAGTGCAAAGAAGAAAATTGCTAGATAAAGCACTATTAAAGGACTCCTTTAACATCAACAACACATATATAGTTGCCTTTGAAAATCACTTCACTTCACAAGAACTGAGCATAACGATGAGAAAACGCAAAAAATAAAGCACCAGGACGTAATATAATAATAACGTTAACAAGGAGATGATAACTAAATTAGGACCTTAGGCGAAAGATGCACTGTTATGGTTTATCAACAGAATAAGGGAAGAAGGACAGTTGCCATCAATATGGATTTCATCAACTATCAAACCCAGACTGAAGAAAGGGGAACAACTAGGAACACATGTTAGTAAAGTGGTTGAACGAATGGTAAACAACAGACTATATTCGTGGCTAGAAAGGACAACTTCTTTGATAGAAACCAGACTAGATTCAGACATGGACACCGCGGGGATGATCCCCATTTTAGGTATACACAGCATGTGATGGATGGATTCCAAGATGGAAAAAAGTTAACTAGCAGTGTGTATTGATCTATAGCAGGCATTTGAGAGAGTCTGGAGAAAGGATCTTTTTATGAAAAGAAGGAAATGGGAATAGAAGGAAAGATGATGAAATAGCCTGACGAACAGAACAATAAATACCAACTTTACTGGGCAACATCAAGTAAAAGAACGTTAGAAGAAGAACTGCCACAGGGCTCTCCTCTAGGCTGCACCCTTTTCCCCATCTATATAAATGACCTCACTAGACATATAAATGTAAATGTTTGTCATCCCTGCCACTGAAGTAGAAAGTGTGGCCCTCCTCCGTGGTAAACTCTCCAAAGCTTTTCCATCGAGCTTCGCATATACCAAAGATGTTCCACCGGTAGTTCTCTACCGCGTGCGTTAGCTCTTGATTTTGCCACATGGGTTCAGTGTTATAACATTCCACGTACCTTTTGTGAGCTTGTCTTTCCTCAGTTTGATGGTTCCACCAGTAGCACACTTATCGCCTCCGACCTGGTCTGGGACGGCAGGCGTGGTCAATGTTAACCCGGGCTGCGACCGAGCCGGTATGTTTGATTGTGGTTGTGTCCTCATGTATCAACCTTGGGGGGTTTTCTCTTGGCGGAGCCAATCTCCTCTCCAAGCAAGTGCGGGGCAACATCTGCATCTGACCTGGAGGAGCCCATCTCCCCAGTCGAACCATTGCCTCGTTTGCCTACTCCATTTACAGGGAGTAGGGATACTGGTGCATAAAGACACAACCATTGGCATATTGGGTTGCCGCCCAATATCTAACCGGTTTATCCTCTTAGGCTAAAGGCAGCACCGTTTAATATTACCATAATACAGTGCTACGCACCCACTGCAGACTACGAAGATTATGAAATAGAGGCATTCTATGATCAACTTCAAAGTCTAATACACGAAAAAAAAGACATGTTGGTAGTCCAGGGGGATTGGAACGCAAACATTTGAGAAGATGCAGTCCATGACTGGGGGGGGGGGGGGGGGGGGGGGGAGGGAGGGGGGGGGGACATGTGGCCCATACGGAAAAAAAGGAAACCAATGATCGGGGCTTCAGATTCCTAGAATTTGCTAGATGAAACCAGCTGTTTGTGGCAAATACGTTTGGGTTAAACAAGCCGTCGACACGCTGGACATGACATAACCCAAGCAAGGAAGTGCACAGCAAGATTGACTATATGCTATTCTAGAGGAGGTTCCGATTGACCATCAGCATCGACAATACGAGAAGTTTCCCCGGAGCTGATATAGGAAGCGGACACGATCTGGTTATGAAGACCATGCGTCTGCGATTGAATGGAATCGCAAAGTAGGATGTGACCAGGCTAAAGTTTGACCTGGATAAACTAATGGACTCAAAAATCACCGAAATATTCCAAGGGTGGAAGAGAGATTTGCGCCACTGTTGGCTCTCAGAGAGGGACTGGATACAGATACAGTTGCAGAGTCTATTAACGCAGCTCTCATAGATACAGCAACATATATCCTGGGATGCCCCCCCCCCCACCCAAAAAAAAAAAAAGAAGCTATGAGTGACCAAAGACATTCTAGACCTTTGTGATAAAAGATGGTCACTGAAAAAAACACAATCACCCACCGGAGGAGGTCGGCAGTTATAAAAAGGTCAAGAAAGCCATTCAACAAAATATGAGAGAGGCGAAAGAAGCGTGGATATGTGAGCAATGCACAAACATCGAAGAGAGACTAAACATAAATGATGTTAAAGGAGCATACAAGGTTGTCAAAGAACTTGTAACACCAAGACAAGGCAGGAACCTTAAAATCCATGATAAAAACGGCAAGTGTCTCATCGAGGGAAATGATGTACTGGCACGATGGACAGAGTACTGTTCCGAGCTATATAACTATGAAGGGTGAAACGAACCTGAGAAAACAATCCCCCCAACACCAACAAATATAGAGGATAACCAACTGATAATGAAGGAAGAGGTAATTGCAGCGGTAAAGACATTGAGAAGAGGGAAGGCGGCCGGCGTGGACAATATACCAGCAGAGCTCTTACAAGCAGGTGGAGAGGTAGTGGTGGAAGGCCTGACACACATCTGTAACAAAATATGGGCGACAGGAAACTGGCCGGACTTATGGACGAAATCAATAGTTATTCCGTTCATAAGTCTGGAAACCTGAAGATGTGCCAAAATTACAGAACAATAAGCCTCATCAGCCACCTAGGCAAGGTCATGCTTAGATTAATCATCGACCGATTAAAACCCCAAGCAGAGAACATCATTACCGAGGAGCAAGCAGGGTTCAGACGGGGAAGAAGCACTACAGAACAGATATTTAATTTAAGGCTGCTAAGCGAGAACTATCTAGAACAGCAGCAAACACTGTTTCATGTGTATATGGATTTTAAGAAGGCGTTTGATAGGGTATGGCATAGAGAGCTTTGGGCAGACATGAGGATGTATAATTTCAACAGAAATATTATAACGGTCTTTGAACACCTGTATGACAAGGCGTCTAGCGCAGTTCTTGTGAATGGGAGGCGAGGGGACTGGTTTCGTACATCAGTTGGTGTGAGACAGGGGTGGACACTCTCTCCAACTCTTTTCAATATATTCCTTGAATGAATTATGAGTGAGGCACCTGGATGTCACGTTGGTACTGTCAAGATAGGGGGCCGAACGATTACCAACCTTCGTTTTGCAGATGATATCGACGGGTTGACGGGTTCAGAAGTAGAACTCCAGGAATGGGTCAGAAGGCTCGATGAAACAGCTCTTGACTATGGTATTGAGATAAACGCTGGAAAGACACAATTAATGACCAACAACGCCACGGGTTTCAACAGCAGGATAAAAACAACGGTCAGGAACTCGAAGTGGTTGACCGTTTTAAATATCTTGGGTCGATTGTCAGTTATGAAGGATCAAAATGTGAGGTGTTGGTCAGAATAGCACAGACAATAGCGGCTCTTCCACGGCTTAACACAATCTGGCAAGATAAACGGTTAGCACTATGCACGAAAATCAGATTAATGCGTTCACTGGTCCTGTCAGTATTCCTCTATGCGTGTGAGACATGGACAGTTACAGCTGACCTTCAACGAAGGATACAGGCCTTGGAGATGAAATGTTTCCGAAAACTTTTAAACATCACGTACAAAGATCGAGTTACAAATGAGGAAATACGAGATAGAATTAAAACAGCAATAGGGCCTTTAGAAGAACTCTTGGCAACTGTCAAAAGAATGAAACTCACTTGGTACGGTCACATATCGAGATCAAATGGTCTTGCAAATACAATCCTCCACGGAAAGGTGCATTGCAGACGACGAAGAGGCCAACCCAAAAAGAGATGGGAGGACAACATAAAAGAATGGACCAGTCTCCGACAAGAAGAGTCACAGGCAGCGGCATCTGAGAGGGTTGGCGTGGGGTTGTGAGGATGTCTTCATGTGTGCACCAATGACCTCACTGGTTACGCGATGACCTGACCTGATCTGAGACATAGAAACGTGTCAAAATCATTGTTTTGCTGATGATCTCGTCCTTTGGACTACAGAGAAATATCCCATTTTGGCAAAAGCCAATATCAAAAGACAGTTACTAACAATATCAGTATTCTGTAAACTGGGGAAACTTTTAAAAAAAAACTAATAAAGATAAATACACAGAAAACTATATACACCATATTATCCCGAAGTCATAAAGAAGCAAAGAGATACATTACCATCAAAATAAAAGGGGAGTTACTAGTAAAAGAAGATACGCCAGTTTATTCGGGAGTAACACTGGACAGGCAGTTGTCATTTGGCAGTAACATCTGCAACGTCAGAGGTAAAGCAACCAATCGTTGGACCTAATCAAAAGACTTCCTAGTACAAATTGGGGAGCTGATAAACAAACGATTCGGCAATTATACCTTGGTTACGTACGACCGGTGATGGATAACAGCCTACCCATAAAGAAAACTGTGTGTACACATACTATTTCATCTATTGACCTAGTGCAGAATCAAGCCCTCAGACTAATTTGTGGTGGGATGAGATGAACACCTACAGCGGCGTGCGAGACGGAGACCAACATAGAACCGCTAAGTATCAGGAGAAAGGGGGCACTGACTTGAAACGACAGAAAGATACAAGAGACAAGAACATGAGCACCCAAATAGAAGATACTTAGAAGAAAAAGAGAAAATTGAAACAATTGTCCCCACTGAATGTAGCAGAAGAGGAAAGCCATATTCAACATTAGCCAGAGGAGAGAGAAATGAAAAATAAGTTTTTGGACCAACTCATTGGGAAAATCTTTGGCTGCCAGTCATAAAAACACAGAAAAGGCAGTCACCAAAGAAACTACATTTAATACCATAAAGACATGTGCCTTAAACCTACAACATTCGGCAGTCCTAGTCTCTACAGATGGAACAGCATTCAAATGAACCTCATTTGCAGGGTATTATATCAATATGAAATACGCGTTTTGTGATTCATGCAAAGGAAACCATTCAAACGATTAAACGGAGGCCGAGGCTATAAAAAAAAACAGCAGTTGAGATTATGCACCAACAGTTTGACCTTTAGAAAATGATGGCGATGGATTAGGTAGTTTTTAGTGATTCCAAGTCGATTCTGGAGAACATCCGACACAAAGAAAAGCAGATATTCGTAGGGGGCTGGGCGATCAGCAACATCCTCACTGTCCACGGGATAAATGTCACATTGCAGTTGATCCCTGGAGTTAGTGGGCTACAAGAGAACGAGATGGTCGACAGATTGGCAAAAACATGAGCCTCGAAACAATAAATGGATGGACCCTGCAGTTACCATACACAATTATTAAGTATTATTAAGAATACTACTTTGGAAAGTTAGATAAACAGGTGGGTGATGGGAACCACACGTCACATTGCATTTAGCAAAATGTCCAAGCCAAAAAGAAACGATGACATAAATAAACTACATAACAGAGTTCAAAGTCCCATCTTTCAGTTCCGAACAGGACATATCAGAGTCAATAGTCACTTAAACCGCATCAATCCCCAGCACCTGCCCTTGTGCAGACATTGGTCTCATCCTGATGAAACAGTTCGGCATCTACTCATCGAGTGCAAGGCGCTTGCGAACATGATGAAAAGATTCTTAAAATGACTGCCGACAATTACCAACACACTGTACTGATCAGTGACACAACTGAAGAAGACCTGTGCGTATATATATATATATATATAATAGAATGTCATTGAGCTGCCAAGAGCAGGCTTCGCCCGCACCTATGGGATAATAACAACAGCAACAAAAACAACAAACCACCTGATAGGCAGTCTCTACTTTGGAGTCCTGAGACCAAGAGAAGGAAGGACATATCTCAACACTCACGGAGACTTGCTGTTGAGACAAACCGAAACAACCGGCAGATCAAACACTTCAGTGTGGGGTTCGGGTGTGAAGTGTGGTGGGGGATAACACTACAATTGAAGGCCCATGACATGCATACTTGACAAGTATTTATTGAGAACCAATGCTGAAATAGTTGCTTGGCTGTGAATGATATTTCTTTTACATATCGGCCAAATATAATGCCTGCAAACCTGATTACAGAATCAACACCTAAAAAAAAAAGAACATGAAAACGCAAACGTTGCACAAACATGTTTATTTCAGTATTTCAAAATGTCTGATTTCATAACACGTGTTTTGTTAATACCGTATATACTTTTTTTTTAAACGTAAGCAAAACAAATTTTCAATTTGTTTCGGTCATCTGTGTATATTTTAAGTGTGGCTGTAAATATGTTAGCAGCTGGGTGAATAGTTATCATAGTGTCAATAAACAAAATCCTGTTGTTTTAAATTTCCAAAATAAGGAATATGTGGGTGTGAAATAATGTCAGTGTTCATTAATTTGTACAATTGATGATTGTGCTTGTTAACTGTGTACCATTTTGAAGGTGGAAAACAAATTTAAACGTAATTGAAATAAACGTCGCTACAGCAACAACAGCAACAATGCTTGTCAACACAGGCTATATTTCTCATTGCAGCTAATATGAAAGTATCAATAACACTGTCTTGCAAAAAAATATCATTCTAACAATAGTGTTTCCATTTTATATGTCCCTAAGTCAACTATTCAAACACAGAAAGAACAATGATTTGTTGCAACTATGCCCGGCGGGCACTTCAGTGGAATTGTATACTCCCAGAAAAAACAACATGTACGATACTCTCGTTTTCAAACAATCCCCAAAACGCCAAAATTAGTCTTAACGGCAAATACCTGGGCCAAACGACAACCCACACTACCTAGGAGTCACATTTGATCGGCGCTTGGCATGGAAAAGTCATATCGAGAAAAACCGAATGAGATCCAGAGAAAGAATGACAATCATGAGTAAACTTGCTGGCACAAGCTGGGGAGCAGACGAAAGTATTCTAAAGAAACTGTACACTGGAAGAGTGAGACCAGTTCTCGAGTATGGCATTGCGGCATGGACAACAGCAGCAAAGGCGAACTTTGACAAAACTAGCAAACTTCAAAACCAAGCCATGATAGTTATAACAGGAGGCATGAAGTCAACGCCAATTTTAGAACTTGAAAAGATTACAAAGCTGCAGTCCATGACCGACAGAAGAGACTGTAGAGCCCAGCAGCAATCGGAAAAACTCAGAAGACTGACAGACCATCCAATGCATAAGATACGAAATAACTTTGGAAATGGGAAACTAAAGCAGAGAAAATTTGCAGAAATAGTCAAAGCAAAGATGAGCGAAGACACTATGAACGCATTAACAACACCAAAGTCCATCCCTACTGTACGCAAACCTACCTGAAGGCAGCATATATTTCCAGAGGTGGTAAAACACATACCAGGTATTGGAAAAAAAAACAGGCAGACTGAAAAAGAAAGACGAGATACAACCCTGAGGTAATCAAAGAAAAACTACCCAAGCATAGACTGGACCCATGCATACACAGACGGTTCTTTAACAAACACAACACATAACGGAGGGGCAGGTGTATTCCTGAGCCTACCAAATGGTAGAAAAATAACACGGTCAGTGGCAACTGGAAAATACTCAAGCAATTTCAGAGCGGAAGCAGGGGCACTGAGGTCTGCAGTAGAAGAAATGGTGACAAGCAAAAGTAATGAAAGCCATTTAGTCCTGCTTACAGATGCCTTGGCTGTAGTCACATAACTAAAAAGCCAGACAAATACTGAACTTAATGATTTAAGAGCAGTACTCTGTCAACTATGCCAGCAGTCCGCACAAAAAAAGAGTAGTGGTACAATGGGTTCCATCCCACTGTAACATCCAATGCAACGAGGAGGCAGACAGACTGGAAAAAGAAGGTGCAAGACTACCACAGCCAGATACTAGTGTGACACACGAAGAGTCAAAAATGCTTATTAGAGCTCGATACATTAGAGCTAGAGAGCAGGTCGTGGTCTTCAGACTTCGCACTGGCCACAATAGACTGAGGTACCACCTATTGAACAAATTGAAGATAGGTGGCACTGACGAATGCTCATGTGGTACCGAGAAAATAACCGCTGAACATTTGCTGCAAAACTGCCCGAATTACGAGGTCCATAGAAAGCACATGTTGCCATCACCAGTGGCAACACTAGACAAACTCTATGGCAGTGTCGACAGCCTCAGGATGAACGCTGTTTTTTTCGAAAAAATACAGGTTGACGCCTGACAGCGTACGAATTAGAAGAAGTATACTCCCAGATGAAAAATTAAGCAAGACCAGCAGACCAATTCAAAAAATATAGTGGGTATTTCAACTGTACCAAATTAAAAGTGGACATAATCATAGCAATTAACGTCTGTTCATTATTACCAACACTGGTCCTTATCATATTGCATAATTTGGGGAATAAAGACAAAAAAAGTAAGTTAATTATGAGGACAGACAACAATGAAAACAAAGTAAATTATCTCATTTGACATTTTGACGTGTGGTACTAGAAGTCATTTAGTATTGAAACAATATATAATAATGATAATTTTAAACAATTATAGGTGAATTATTTTGAAAAATAAATCAACACCACGCAAAAATATGAAAAAAACAACCTCAATGACATTTCACATGACATTTACTTGCGAAGTTTATATTTTATTTTTTCATGACATATAATGGCATTCCAATATTGAAGCACATCAAATAGTTGTAATGAGTGGTGTGTAATGATACCACCGACAGGCAAAGGCCCCAAGAACATTGACCTGGATAGCTAAGGTATAACATTGAAGTTCTTGTCATTTAAAGAATGCACGGGATCCGGATCAGAGTATATTACCTCAATGATTGAGGGGAACTTCTTGGGGGCGGTTGTTCCCGGTGGAAGTTCATACAGGAACAAATGTAGGGATGCTTTATGTAAACGGGTTTACGTTTATGTTGTTGTTGTCGTTGGTTGTATTTCAAGTGTTGGAATAGAAAATGGGTTGATATGTATTACGTAATATGTATGCATGTGTGTAATTGAAAATGTAAACGATGTGGCAGAAACGCAAAGATATGCATTTTATTTCCATTAGGGATAGTTTAGACACAAATTGTGATCATTTCTCAGATGTGAAGTAACCATCCGTTTGTTGATCTGTCGTTTGAGGAGGTAATGTAACATATTCAGATAGAGCAAGGGCGTTAAGGGAGGGGAAATTGGCCGGCGGCTCTAGAAACAAACATTGCCTGGATGTGTGCAAAGGTTACTCACCATCTCGACACTAAGTCGACAAAGGAAACGAGGGTTTAGATGGAAGAATGTGTCTGGTACAGGTGGGGGTTTGGAGCTTACCACTCTGGCGTTCCGATTTAGCGCAGTGGAGGTTGGTGTCACTATTGACACCGATCCACTACCCTCTTTCTCCTAGGATATGTAGTGTACACATTTTAAACACTTTAAAGACAACGAACGACAATCACAACACAAACGTAATCCCGTTTAGATCCATCACCTCTGCATGTGTCCATGTATCAACTACCACCCGAAATAACCCCTTCCCCCTCCCCTTCAAGGAGTTCCCCTCATTGAGCCAATCTATTCTGCCCCGGATCCCGAGCACGACATGACGCTTTAATGTGGACACCCGAACAGGTCAGGACCTATTCACTGGGGCCTTTGTGCACCATTAGACAGCCATGTTGTTGTATAAGGCTATAAAATAATGGGCAATGATGAACTCAGGCAGATTGGCTATGAGCGAGATGATAGGCCGTTGATAGTGAGTTTGCAGGATGACTGAACCAGCATACACCTTCAAGTGGACACCCTGCGAAAAGGAAGCGGTCTGAATGTGTGGCATACGTGCAGGACACTTAGTAAACGGTGCGGGATCTAGTTGCATATGAATGTAAGAATACGTGAAAAGACATGCGGTATGTGAATGTACCGATCGCCTAAGTAAGAGATCTGAATGTATTTGATATTGTGCTGGACACTATAGGAACGATGTGTATTCTGAGGTATGTGTATGCTTATATGTACTGAGTGTGTGACTACAGATGAGTACATGATCAGACTATTCGTGACGATTTAATTGCATATGGATGTACATATCGCCTGAGCATACTTAAAACGGCTGAATGTGGATATACAAATCACCTGACTTAATGTGATATATTTGTGTATGTGTGAATAGACAGAACAACAGAGTACACAATATAAACTCCGGAAAAGTTTGTTGAGTGTGTAGATAATGGAGTGCAGCGGCAAGAATATGGGTGAAGATTTGGAGGAATAATTCAAAAGATATCGCTTAAAACCACCACTGCCATATTTATATATAGTTAGTTTCCTTTTCACTTCTGCCGTTTAGCGCCGTGGGGAGCTTGAGTCGTCTGTCCTGCGCCAAGTGCCTTGCGTTGGTCAATGTGAGCCCTTGTCGTTGTACAATCACTATAATGTTATATATCCACCTACCTCGCGGCCGCCCCGTTGCCCTGTAGCCAGATCTACCAGCGTTGTAAACCATCAGTGAAAGATGATGAGGGTGCATTCTCATGAGATGACCAAACCAAATTATTTTCTGCTTGGAAATGTATTCGGCACAAGACGTAGTGTCGACCATACTTCGAATGTCGTCGTTCCGCATTATGTCTCTTCGGTTAACACCGATGACTTTCCTCAAACACTTCATTTCACTAGTCGAAATTCTGCTTTCGCATGCCCTTGACAGAGGCCATGTTTGGCACTAGTAGCACAAAATCGGCATAAATAATATTTTTATCAGCTGTTGCTTTGTTGCCAAACTAATGCTCGGGTGTCTAATTAATGGGGACAGATGATAAGTCACCGCAGATGCTTTCTGGCACATTGTCTCGATTTCCATGTCGATGCTAGCCTCTGCCGAAAAAATACTGCCCAAATACTTGAACTCATGGACCTGTTGAAGAGCAATATCATTTAGACTAATCTTGAGTGGCCCAGGAGTTCTACTGATCATCATAGTTTCTGTTTTTTTCTCGCTAATTCGCATTTTGTATTTACCATAGGTAGTCGCAGGCGAGTTCATGTGGTTTTGCAGTTTGTTTTCATCGTCGTACAGAAAGTACCGATCATCTGCAAAGAGTAATTCGTGAATTGAGTTATGTTCTGCTGCAGATGTCTCAATTTGACCAGTCTCTGATTCGATATTGTCCATATAGATGTTAAACAAAAGAGGAGAAAGCACACACCCTTGTCTCACCCCGGTAGTGATTTCAAAAACATATGTGACGCCATCAGTCGTTCTGACGACGTTTGTACTCGAACGATACAGTGCTCTGACATTATCAAGAAGCTGACCTTGAGCACCATAATCTTCCAATATCGTCCAAAGTTATATATATCAGGATTATTTAGGTTAGATGCATTTTGTTGTTTTTTTGCTAATATTGTTTCTATTGATTTTTGGTAATACATTATGTTATGTCATGACGGGATAGTATTTACTGCTTTTTTCTGTGTGTAGTATGAACGTCAGGAATATGTTTTCATGGCCTCCTGTCTCGTCTCAACGTCAAGAACAAGGTGACTCTAGCTGTACATGTGCATATGACAGATGACAGTAGCTTTGTTACTGTGGTTGTAGGCCAAGGTAACACATGACTCACAACGTGTTGTCCAGGACGAAACATCTCCCTCGGACGAGAATGAAGTCGGGTCACGAGAGACAGGCGATAGCGACATCTCGCACATAACATCACACACATACATATTCTTACACGTGCGTGTTCTCTCGTTACCTTTCATGGTTGGTCTGCTACGGTGGATTCAAATTCTATCTCTCTGATCTTGTAACTCACTGGCTAAGTTTTGAAGTTTATCTAGCAACTTGTTCTCGTCTACCTACTATCTCTACGGTAGACCTCTCTTCTCGGCTTTATCTGATTTGTATCCCTTTCTGATCTATATCTCCCAGCTTTTATGCTAAGCTCCCCTCTTTGGTCAATGACTTCTACTTTCTTAAGTTCAATTGCCTCAAACTGTATTTGATCTGGCGTGTCACAGAGAAAGGCTACTTTGATATTGATCCTACTACACGACCTAGAGATCGTGGAATTCCCAGTAGAAATCTTGGGAAGGTAATTATGTTGTCTGGACAGTTTTAAACTGTATTGTTACATAATTAAGGACAATACACCGTATTGTTCTCAAGTTATGTGTGGGTACCACGAGCGGCATTTGTATGGGTTTCCTGGCATCCGTGTAACTCTGTTACAGTTGTTCCACTTGTCAGCAGGGAGGTTTCGAAACCATTTGACTGCGCATCCAAATTTTAAAAAGTAATGACATTCCAACTTAATTCGCAGTTTATCTTTCCCCAGGCGTAGTAAGCGCTGGAAGTTAATTAAAGTTATAAAATAAAGAACGAACTACGGATGGTCTTCGGGTACACCGCAGCAAATACACACATTCCGAGAGCTCATTTACTCGAGGAGCGTGTTTTACGTCCAATATATTCGTTCGATGTCATCACAGTTTCGAATGTGTCAAACCAACCGTATCCCGGTCTGCCATCTTAGTTTACATACAAGGACAAAACTAAGTTGTTAATGTGTTCAGTGTTTCTAGTTAAATAGTCACATGTCTTAACAGGTGCCGCTACTTAGGAAACAAATGTCGGTGATATAATAATTCACTATATTGCCTTAACAGTGTTCGATAATATTTAGCTTCATGTCTATAGCCTGTTAATATGTATTTTGTAATTCATGCATGACTGACATATAGGCATGGGAAACTGTACGGTCATGACAGCCTTCTGGTTAAAAAAACATAAATGACCAACATGTACTGCAGATGGCCAGAGAAATACACTGTAGTTAATTGCAGGTGTGCAGCATATTTACACAATTATGTTCTTGGTTTACAAAATGTTGTTACAACAACGAACATAGCCAGACAATGTTTACATCGGTTAAAAGTGATATACATATTTAAACATCATATTTTACTTGGCTATTCTTCGTTCGTTCTGAATCTTCCGCTACCAAACCCTAACACGAGTTTAAGTAGCAGAATGTAGTCCAGAGAACATAAAACGTTGTGTCGTAGTTTACATCTTGACTGCGATATTTGCATCTTTCGGTCCAAAACATCCCACTACAACAAGCATTTTTGAGTACTGGATTAGCATTCCTTCTTCGATTTCTTCTCTCTAGCCAGTCTGCTCTTTTGCAACATATTATCGAGGATCACCGCGTGGAAGTGCATAAGGGTCTTATCAGCTCTAGTTCGCTGACCCTGACGCTACCTATCAGCTATGGGTCGCTGTTTCATATATAATTATAATGATAATCAGTACTGCTCGCCTTTGAATATTGTGCTGCACCGCAATTTGTCCATCTCTTCCTATAATGCGCGTCCTAAACCATGTATTACCACTTGGTTACTGGCCTTCCCACCTGTCTGTTCCCTAGGGGTTTTCAATTCAGCTAATGCATGGTTATGATTGCTGGCATCGTTCACAGAGTGTGTCCTAGACACGATCACTGTCTCCACCCATTTGCCTGATGTAGTCGTTCTTACCTTGATATTTGCCATATACATACCGACATTGATTACAACTAACCATGACATGTATCTATGTTTTTTTGTTTATTTAATGAATGCAATTTTTGGAATGGGATAAATCTGTTAACACAATTGGTTAAGACTATGATTGGATTAGTCGTTTATTAATTCATTTCCATTCTACTTAAATATTCCATTCTAACATTAATATTAAACTAAGATTTACTATAATATAATGAGTAACCTCACACGGTACCATGCCGTCCAAATAATGTAACCCGGACTGCACATTCCCATTCCGTCCAAACAATGTAACACGGAGAAGTCATTAGGAGATGCCCTAAATACAAAGCCCTGATAGATGAGAATATACCGGGGAATACTATATTGGTGTGCCAAGAAATAGAGATCAAGTTCCTAATTCAGATATTCCGGCAATCATGGTTAGAAAGGTACACAGGGATTAGCAAAGAGCGGTGGTTGTGCCTATATGAACGAATAAAGGTAGCAGACAAGAACGCGGCTCAAACAGAGGCACATCCCTTCTAAGTCATGGAGGGAAAATCTATGCCAGAATCTTGGACCAGCGAGTGCGATCTAAGGAAGAGCTTATGTTCAGTAAATCACAACGTGGCACAATGTTGCATTCATTGATCAAGAGAAGGTTTCTGATAGAGCCGACATACATAAAGTATTGGGTTTTCTGAAGGAATATAGTGTTGAGGGACATGTGCTGGACAATCTGCGAGCCATGTACGCGAACAGCAAAGGGGCTATAAGGACAACTGTCGAACAGACAAAACTGGTTAAAATCGTGTACATATGGGTGTATATATATATATATATATCAATAACAATACTGATCCAATAATGCAGCCGTGTGACTCCACTTTTTACTTCCCACCACTCAGAGTACTCCGTATTTATTTACACTCTCTGTCGTCTTCCCATTAACCAATGTTCAATCCATTCGGCAACCACCCCACCTATTCCATGTGATTTTAACTTTGTCAATAATCTTAGATGAGGTACTCCATCAAAAGCATTTGCAAATCTAGATAAATAACATAAACTGGTGCCCCCTCATCTATGATTTTAGCAACCTCCTGAATGAATTCCAATATATGTGTTAAGCACGATCTCCCTCTAGTAAACGCATGCTGACTATTTCTGATTAGATTAAACCTGTGTAGATAGATGAATTACAATGTTTTCTTTGATTATTGATTCTATCATTTTACAAACTATGCTAGTTATACTCACCGGTCTGTAATTTCCTGGATCTGATTTCTTTCCCTTTTTGAAGAAGAGGATCACTCCTGCATCTTTCCAATCTCTTGGAACAATACCTATTGCAAGTGATTGAGAATATAATACAGTAAATGTTTTTTCTAGTAGGTCTCTATCTTCAAATACCATTTTTGGATGGATTTAATCTTGTTCTGGACATTAATCGATTTGTAATCCCTCAATTTTTTTTTAAAAACCATTTCCTTCGTAATACATATTGATTTTAATCCCAGTATATCCATTTCACAATTGAAATATCTATAAGCTCTGAGATCTTGGACAAGTATATATTCCTGTAGACTGTGCCAAAGTAGGATTTAGTAGATTGGCTGTTTCCCTATTGTCTCTTTTTTAATTTTACCTCTCATTCCTAGTACTGACTGATATCTCTTTCTCCCTTTATCTAAATATGTAGAATCCATACATATATCTCTCTTGTTACCCTCTGAAACATATTCTCTAATTCCTACCATTTATTTAGAATACATTTTCCCTTTTTCACATGCCCTCATTATTACGCATTTTTCTATCACATTTTGAATGACACTTTCTCTCTAATGTTTGTGTCATCTCTCTCTAATGTTTGTGCCCTTTCTCTCTAATATTTGTGTCTTTTCTCTTAAATGTGTGTTATTTCTCTCTATTGTTTGTGTCCTTTCTCTCTAACGTCTGTGTTCTTTCTCTCTAATGTATGTGTCCTTTCCCTCTATTGTGTGTGTCCTTTCTATATAATGTTTGTGTCCTTTCTCTCTAATGTTTGTGTCATTTCTCTCTAATGTTTGTGTCCATTCTAACACATCCCATTGCCATCTTGTATCACTACTACTAGCTCACCCATTTAGTCTCAATTATTTACTATCACACTCATTCAATCTCCCTAAACTTAATTAGCACACTCACTCAGTTTCACTTAGTCTGATCCACTTACCAGAAAACTCACACATTATTACTAACTTACTAGCTCAATCAATCAGTATTTCAGTTTCACTCACATACTAGCATACCCACTCATTATCATTCTCACTTAGTTACTAACACATTCACTCGTTCTCACTCACTTACTAGCACATTCACTCGTTCTCACTCACTTACTAGCACACTCACTCGTTCTCACTCACTTACTAGCACACTCACTCGTTCTCACTCACTTACTAGCACATTCACTCGTTCTCACTCACTTACTAGCACATTCACTCGTTCTCACTCACTTACTAGCTCACTCACTCGTTCTCACTCACTTACTAGCACATGCACTCGTTCTCAATCACTTACTAGCACACTCACTCGTTCTCACTCACTTACTAGCACATTCACTCGTTCTCACTCACTTACTAGCTCACTCACTCGTTCTCACTCACTTGCTAGCTCACTCACTCGTTCTCAATCACTTACTAGCCCATTCACTCGTTCTCACTCACTTACTAGCTCACTCACTCGTTCTCACTCACTTGTTAGTACACCCACTCGTTCTCACTCACTTACTAGCAGACTCACTCGTTCTCACCCCCTTACTAGCACTCACTCGTTCTCAATCACTTACTAGCACACTCACTCGTTCGCACTCACTTACTAGCACATTCATTCAATTTAACTCACGTGCTACCTCACGCGGTAAGTCTCACTCAGTTTCACAAACATAATAGTACACTCACTAAGTCTCACTCACTTGCTAGCACATTCACGCAGTCTCACTAACTAGCACACTCATTCAGTGTCACTCAATTACTAACTGATCAACTTATTATCACTCACATACTAGCACACTCACTAAGCCTCACTCACTTACTAACTCATTCACTCAGTCTCACTAATTTACTAACTCAGCTAACTCAACCAACTCTTTTCCCCCACTTACTAGCGCATTCACTCTTTCTCACTCTATTATTAGCACAATCACTCAGTATGATTTACTAACACTCCATCTCAGCCCTACTCACTAACTATCACACTCACACAGTTTCAATTGCTGACTTTTCATATCATTCACAATCCCTTACTAACTAAGTCTCCAAGTCAGCCGTAATTATAAACTCACCAACTCAACCACACTTACTAACTCTCTCACTCCTTCTCATTGACTAACTAGGAGACTCACTCAGTCTCACTGACTTTAGCAAACTCACTCAATCGCACTCACTTACTAGCACAGTTATACTCATTTTATATAACTCTATCTCAGTCTCACTCACTTCCTAGCACACTCACAGTTTAATCACTTACTAGCTCCCTCACTCAGTCTCACTTAATTACTAACACACATTCACTCATTATCACTCATATACTAACACACTCACTAAGGCTCACTCGGTCTCAGTAAGTCTCACTCACTTATAGCTCACCCACTCACTCTCACTCAGTCTCCCTCATTGTCACTCAGTCTCACTCACTCACTAAGTCTCACTCAGTCTCACTCAGTTTAACTCACGTATAGCTCACCCACTCATTCTCATTTAGTCTCACTCATTGTCACTCAATCTCACTCAATGTCACTCAGTCTCACTCAGTTTCACTCAGTGTCACTCAGTCTCACTCAGTCTCATTCAGAATCACTCGGTCTCACTCAGTATCACTCAGTATCACTCACTTACTAGAACATTCATTCATTTTTACTTCTCATACACACTAACTCAGTCTCACTGACTTTCTAGAACACTCAGTCAGTTTGACTCACATACTACACTGACTCAGTCTAACTCACTTACTAACTCATTCATTCTCACCTACATTCTAGCCCAATCAGTCAGTCTCACTCACTTACTATCACATTCACTTCGTCTCACTTAAAAAATACTCACTCAGTTTCAGTTATTAGCACACTCACTCTATCCACACTCATTCACGTAATCTCACTTACTAGCACACTCACTCAGTCTCACCAATTACTAAATCATTCACTCTGTTTTACTCTTATTTTAGCACACTCACTGAGTATGACTTACTAAATCTCAAACTCAGTATTAATCACTTACTGTCTCATTCACACAATTTAAATTACTAGCTTTTCAAATCAGCTACACTCACTTACTAACTAACTCACCCAGTCTCACTTTCATACGCACCTACTCAGTCTTAATTATAAACTCATCAACTGTGTCTTTTAAAATAACTCTCTCACTTAGTCTCACTCACTTATTAACTCTCTCACTCAGTCTCACTTACTTAGTAACTCTCTCACTCAGTATCACTCATTTACTAACTCTCTCACTCAGTATCACTCACTTATTAACAGTCTCACTCAGTCTCACTCACTTACTAACTCTATCACTCAGTCTCACTCACATACTAACACACTCCCTTTGTTTCACTTGGAATCGCACCCATTCAGTCGTATTTGTTTAATTACCCAAACAATCTCATTAACAAAGTCATTGACTGAGTCTCACGCACTCATTATTACTCTGATTTTATCTCACTAACTAAATTACCCACTCAGTCTCACTGACGTATTGCACACTCACTTAGTCTCGCCCACTTACTCACCCATTCAGTCTAACTCACTCACAAACTTACCTACAACGTCTGACTCACTCATTAACTCATCCGCTCATTCCAACTAACTCACTAACTCACACACTCAGTCTAACTCACTAACTAACTCACCCACTCAGACTCACTAACTAACTCACCCACTCCGTCTCACTCACTAACTTACCCACTCAGTCTCACTCACTAACAAACTCAGCCACTCAGTCTCACTCACTAACTGAGCCACTCAGTCTCACTCACTAACTCAGCCACTCAGCCTCACTCACTAACTCACCCACTCAGTCTCACTCACTAACTAACTCACCCACTCAGTCTCACTCACTAACTCAGCCACTCAGTCTCACTCACTAACTAACTCACCCACTCAGACTCACTAACTAATTCACCTACTCCGTCTCACTCACTAACTTACCCACTCAGTCTCACTCACTAACTGCCTCACTCAATCTCACTCACTAACTAACTCCCCCACTCAGTCTCACTCACTAACTAAATCACCCAGCCAGACTTACGAACTAACTCACCCACTCAGTCTCACTCACTAACTAACTCACCCACTCAGTCTCACTCACTAACTTACCCACTCAGTTTCACTCACTAACATACCCACTCAGTCTCACTCACTAACTTACCCACTCAGTCTCACTCACTAACTAACTCACCCGCTCAGTCTCACTCACTAAATAACTCACCCACTCAGTCTCACTCACTAATTCAGCCCCTCAGTCTCACTCACTAACTACCTCATCCACTCAGTCCCACTCACTCGCTATCCAACCCCCTCAGTCTTACTCACTAAATAACTCACCCACTCGGTTTCACTCACTAAATAACTCACCCACTCGGTTTCACTCACTAAATAATTCACCCACTCGGTTTCACTCACTAAATAACTCACCCACTCGGTTTCACTCACTAAATAACTCACCCACACCAGTCCCACTCACTCGCTAACCAAACCACTCAGTCTCACTCACTAAATAACTCACCCACTCGGTTTCACTCACTAAATAACTCACCCACTCCGTCTCACTCACTAACTCACCAACTCAGTATCACTCACTAACTAACTGCCTCACTCAATCCCACTCACTAACTAACTGCCCCACTCAGTCTCCCTCAGTAACTAACTCACCCACTCATTCTCACTCACTAACTAACTCACCCACTCAGTATCACTCACTAACTAACTCACCCACTCAGTCTCACTCACTAAATAACTCACCCACTCCGTCTCACTCACTAACTCCCCCACTCAGTCTCACTCAATAATTAACTCACCCACTCAGTCTCACTCACTAACTTACTCACCCACTCAGTCTCACTCACTTACTAACTCACCCACTCAGTCTCACGCACTAACTTACCCACTAAGTCTCACTCACTAACTAAATCACCCAATCAGACTCACTAACTAACTCCCCCACTCATTCTCACTCACTAACTAACTCCCCCACTCAGTCTCACTCACTAACTAACTCCCCCACTCAGTCTCACTCACTAACTAACTCCCCCACTCAGTCTCACTCACTAACTAACTCCCCCACTCAGTCTCACTCACTCACTAACTCACCCACTCAGTCTCACTCACTAACTAACTCACCCACTCAGTCTCACTTACTAACTAACTCACCCACTCAGACTCACTAACTAACTCGCCCACTCAGTCTCACTCACTAACTAACTCCCCCACTCATTCTCACTCACTACCTATCTCACCCACTCAGTCTCACTCACTAACTAACTCTCCCGCTCAATCTCACTCAATAACTAACTCTCCTACTCAGTCTCACTCACTAACTAACTCCCCCACTCAGTCTCACTCACTAACTAACTCATCCACTCAGTCTCACTCACTCACAAACTCACCGACTCAGTCTCACTCAATAACTAACTTTCCCACTCAGTCTCACTCACTATCTAACTCACCTACTCAATCTCACTCACTAACTCGCTTTGTTTAAAAAGTATGTTGTCTAACTCATTTTATCATCCTCGTTTTTCATTTACTTACCTCTCGCTCATTGCGTCTGTACCTTTCTCACTTTCTATGATTTCGGTTCACCCATCCATTATATCTTATACATATTATATATTGTCTCTCAAGCTCTTTAGCTATTTCACACGCTCTCACTGAATGTGTCTTTGTCATTCTTCATATCTTTCACATTTCCAAAAAAACGTTTACATAGTTCATAAATGTTCCTGGTGTATGACATTTCGTCGGATGTTCCCCTTGTCTCTCATCTGGCCAGTTATTAAACTAGATATATGTTAGTTGTTCCTGCTGCCAGCTGTGTGACATGATTCCCGAATGTTCATAATTGTTGTTGTTGTGTTCCTTAATGTCCAATTGGTTTCTTCTCGCTCAAATTGTATGTCCCCAGTTGCCGATGGAGATGAGAGTGATATATTCATTGGGGTATGGGCAGAGATGAGTAAAGAAGGAGTAGAAGCAGCGTATTCAGGTGAGTATACACGATTATGCATTCTTAAATATGTTCACCAGGATGAAGATACTGAGCAGCGCATGAGCTGCAGTGATCACCGACCATAGCTGACTGCTAGTGTCAGGGCCAGCGAACCACAGCTGCCAAGACCATTATACACCTCCACGCGGTGAACCTGGATAACAGGCTGCAGCAAGGCAGACTGGCTAAGGAGAAGGGATCGAAGAGGGAATGCTAACCCGGTACTAAATAAATGCTTGCTGAAGTCGGATGTATTGTACCGAAAGGTGCAAATATCACAGACAAGCTGTAAACTAGGACACAACGCAATCCGTTCTCCGGACTACATTCTGTTACTTGAGCCCTTTCAGGGCTTGATAGCGGGAGATTGAGAACGAACGAAGCCAAGCTAAGCCATATACGTTCACCAATCCTTTATGATTCTGGCCTTCCATCCATCTAACACATCTATTAAAACATTCATGAATTAACTCATTCTTTTAAAAAGCTGTGATTTTGATATCCATTTGCTCACATTTTTATTTCCATTCCAATATGGCGGGTGTGTTTTTGAGATATTGAATACAAACATCCAGCATTGGAGTTCTTTTTCGAAAAAAAGAAAAAAAAAACACTTACTAATAAAACATTGCACACATCATCAGCCATCATGTAGAATCATTAAGTGAATATTGACAAAAACCTTAATTAGACCAGGTCGATACGTCCACTGAGCAGTAATCTTTAAGTTGATATCGTAACAACGAATTGCTTTAAAGACGGAAATCAAATCAAAACTCGACAGTGACCAATTGACCACATGACCGATAATAAATACCTCTGAATTCGAAAGAAACATAATATATAATAGCGAAGAGCTGGCGACCATACACGACAAACATAACTCACATATCGCTTATTATTTGGTAACGAATTATTGATACAACATACACTGGTATACATTGATTTAAACAGACCTCTGCTGATAGTTCCATATTGAAAAGCAAAATTGTAAAGCAAGTTTTCGCTATATACTTGGTATTTCTCAACTATGCTCCAAGCAAACATGTACTCACACAGCTAAGACCTCAGGAGACCTTGCCCTCAAACATAATTTCCCCCTTCGTATTACAAGTGATGAAAGGACACATGAAAATATACACTGACTCTGCCAACTATACGAATAAACGTGCTTCGAAAAGAATAATTATTAATCTCTATGATATCAGACTGAATGGAACAATATAACATAACGTATAACATTTCTCCTACTTAGGCAAAAGAATGGATAAAGATATAAACACGCAAGCTGAAATTTTCTCTCGAAATATCTTGGTCTAATTTCCATATAACTATTTAAAAAGTGTCTTACAACGCAAACGCTGAACAAAAATAGCCATCTAAGGCTGTTAAATTATATCACAAGATCGATATTAACAGATGAATGTGATAGTTGGAAAGTTAACAGCATTCTGGAAAATAGGCTAAATACATTTGAAAATAATCGTCTTAGAAAAATATTGAACATTGATTGGAAAGAATGTTAAACAAATACAAACCAAGGAAATAATGTTACAGACACGTCATCAATATGTTTCTACTATCATAACGAAAAGACACTAAACCTACATCGGACATGTCTTTAGAATGAGATGCTGCAGACGTCCAGCCCAAGAAACTTTGTGGAAAACATCTAGTATCAGGAAGAGAGCGATGCCAAGAGAGACGTCACACACGACAACCACTAAAGAAACAACAATGATTGTTCTCAACAACACACTGTACACCATCTATAACTAGCGGCACAAGGCTAGTGCATATGGAAAGCATTGAGTTCCCCCATTTTTAGAAAGCATTGCGTCCTGCCTTTTATTGAAAGCATTGAGTCCTGTCATTTATAGAAAGCATTGCGTCCTGCCATTTATAGAAAGCATTGAGTCATGCCATTTATAGAAAGCATTGAGTCCTGCCATTTATAGAAAGCATTGAGTCCTGCCATTTATAGAAAGCATTGAGTCCTGCCATTTATAAAAAGCATTGAGTCCTGCCATTTATAGAAAGCATTGAGTCCTGCCATTTATAGAAAGCATTGAGTCCTGCCATTTATAGAAAGCATTGAGTCCGGAAATTTACGACCAGTTTTTTTGCCTTGAATAACTTAACTCAACATAACGTCTTTATGCTGGTTTAGAAGACCATGCAGAGTCTGTATACAACCAGTTTCATTTACATATCTTGCTCTAAAAGCTATGGGCATCTAATTTATTTTGAAATGCATTAATTGTCCCTGCCTCAAATACCTCCCCTGGCAATGCGTTCCATGCATTCACCACTCTCTGACTAAAAAAATATGTCATTATATCTAATCTGGACCTCTCATTAGTCAACTTGCAGCTATGCCTTCTTGTTATTGTGGGTGGCTGTAATTTACAAAACTTCTTATAGTCTAATTTATCCATTCCTCTGATCATCTTATAAAACTGTATTAAGTCACCACGCATTCTTCTCCCTTCTAAACATTGTAGGTTTGTTTTTCTGAGTCTTTCATCATAACTGTAATTCTGGATTCTCACTATCAGCTTTGTCGCTATTTTAAAAAATTCTTTCCAGCATGTTTATATCCCCTCTATGATAAGGACTCCACACCTGTACACAATGCTCCAATCTATGTCTACCTAATGATGTATACAGTTTGACTATCACTTCCTTGCTCCTATGTTTAATATTTATTTTTATCATACCTAACATTGCATTTGCCTTTATCACTGCTACCTTAATTTGTTCACTCACCGTACCTATATGATGAATTATAACCGATAGGTCACTTTCCTTATCTATCTTTCTAATAATGTCTTCCCCCATTCTGCAATTATGTTCCATATTGGATCTACCCATGTGAAGACTGTACATTTACCTACATTAAACTCCATTTGCCAGATTATAGACCATTCTCGAATTGTATCTAAATCCGATCTCAATATATCCATTTCTGCTTTTGATGAGACACTACTGCATAGTTTTGTGTCATCAGCAAATTTTGCAATCGTGAATCCAATATCAATGTCCAAATCATTTATATATATATATATATATATATATATATAATATATATATATATATATATATATATATATATATATATATATCAAGAACAAAATTGGACCCAAAACCGAGCCTGTGGCACTTCACTTTTCACTTCATATCACTCCTTAGTACTCCTTATTTATTCCCACTCTGCTTTCTTCCCGTTAACGAAATTTCAATCCATTTAGCAACTTCGCAACCTATTCCTTGTGTTTTAACTTTCGAAATAATGTGTAATGAGGTACTCTTTCATAGGCCTTTGCAAAATCTAGATAAATAACGTCCACTGGCTCCCCTTTATTTACAATTTTGGTAACCTCCTCCATGAATTTTAATAGATTTGCTAAGCATGTTAATCTCCCTCTAGTAAACCCATGGTGACTATTTCTAATTAGATTAAATTATATTTTAAATATGTTTCTTTTGATTTACCTGCCTCTATATATTTTTTCCAAGCTTTATTTTTAGCACTTCTGCATTTCACTACAAATCCAGTTATCAACTTTTTACGATTGGGTTTTACCTCCCTACATGGAACACATTCCTCTTTTAGCGCTTCTAGAACTGTTTTACAACTCTCCAACTCCTGTTCAACATATGTTCTTCCCACAATATCCTGCCAGAGTATGTGGTTTGCTGCCTCTTTCATCTTTTTAACATCTGCCTTAGAATAGTCATATGTTCGCGTGTTTATGTTTATTTTTTTCCATGCAATAAGATCCCAACGGATGACTTGATGGTCACTTGAGCCAAACAGTTCCCAAAAGGTAACGTTTTTAATCATATTTTCCTCTGTAGTAAAAACTAGGTCGAGTGTGTTTTTGCCTCTGGTGGTTGGTTCTACATGTTGAATTAAACAATTGTCAGTTATGCACTTAACAAAAGAATTTGACTCTACAAGTGCTTCTGCTATATTTTATTTAATTTCTGGAAAGTTGAAATCCCCCATTAATAATAATTTTATCTTCACTTGCACTTACTACGCTACTAATCAGCTCCTCATCTTCCTCTAAATGGATTTTAAAATTCTAAGTTGTCCAGTAAATGTCACGCTAAACGAAAATGTAATATTGCATATTGATTTCTTGATATTTTCAAATCGCTGATGTTCTTAATCAAATGATTCATGTTTCAAACGATTTGTGTTTCGATTATTTCCGAAGTTCGACTTCTAACAAAATTTAAATGAATGTGCATAATGTATAATATGTCATCTTATGTTTCTTTCTTTTTTTTTATTCTATTGTCCAAGGTTTGCAATATGGCAATGATCGATGCTATTAACGATTAGAACGCTTTCATTGTGAACATGATGCTGTTTCTTTTAGTTGGTTAAGTTCGAATGTTCTGCACGTGTCCTTGAAAAAGAAATAATGACCTTGCACTATGATTTTATTTTCACAGACGGTATTATGAAAATGAACAATGTCCTTTCGTCAAACCAATTAATATAAAACATTTTGTTAATTAGGAAGATTTAACTGATCACAACATTTTACAATTATGATTATAAAACAACAATTCCTAGTATTTTCTTACACTGTTACACATTTAGTTAAAAACACTTCTTCAACTAGCATAAATGTCATGTGACGATACACATATTTTCGCTTAGTCTAGCTACATGTGTGTGTCCGTGACTGTTGTTATGTATAGGTGTGGGAACTAGTGTGGTGATATTCGTTGATGATTTAATGAGGTCATAGTTTGAGCGAAATTATAAGGCGAGTCAATTAAGCATGAACAAGCACAATGACATTACTTACATAGTGATCATCATTAATACACATGTTGTGTCATTATGTAAGGAGACAGACGGTGTTGAAGGAAAAAGCACCGTGTCTAATTGTTCTTTTACATGTACTGCATTCGAGAAGAAATGCAACAAATGTATAGAACAAATACAACAAATGTATAGAACAAATACAACAAATGTATAGAACAAATGCAACAAATGTATAGAACAAATGCAACAAATGTATAGAACAAATACAACAAATGTATAGAACAAATACAACAAATGTATAGAACAAATACAACAAATGTATAGAACAAATACAACAAATGTATAGAACAAATACAACAAATGTATAGAACAAATACAACAAATGTATAGAACAAATACAACAAATGTATAGAACAAATGCAACAAATGTATAGAACAAATGCAACAAATGTATAGAACAAATACAACAAATGTATAGAACAAATACAACAAATGTATAGAACAAATACAACAAATGTATAGAACAAATACAACAAATGTATAGAACAAATACAACAAATGTATAGAACAAATACAACAAATGTATAGAACAAATACAACAAATGTATAGAACAAATACAACAAATGTATAGAACAAATACAACAAATGTATAGAACAAATACAACAAATGTATAGAACAAATACAACAAATGTATAGAACAAATACAACAAATGTATAGAACAAATACAACAAATGTATAGAACAAATACAACAAATGTATAGAACAAATACAACAAATGTATAGAACAAATACAACAAATGTATAGAACAAATACAACAAATGCATAGAACAAATACAACAAATGTATAGAACAAATACAACAAATGTATAGAACAAATACAACAAATGTATAGAACAAATACAACAAATGTATAGAACAAATACCTGGCAACATCATTCGCAGGGACATGATTATTGTTACATCTTTATGGCTGTCAACACTGCAATCAAATGACAGTTGTCGGTTCAATGTAATAAATTGTGGTGTGGTCATTGCGTGAACATCAATTAGTTATAGAGACATACATGGTTTAGATCTGAGTATAGGTGAGTACCCTCAAGTTGAAGGACATATTTCCTGAGACTGCCTGACTTTTAAATAATCAACACGACAAGCACATTTAGAAATAAGAAAAGACGAATCGTTAGATTCTGTAATCGTCAAACTATGCATGTATGAATGTCGTTGTTGCAGTTGTTTTTATTCATAATGGTGTTGTTGTTGGTTTTATTCTTGTCGGGGTTGTTCTTGTTAAAAATGTATAGTAATTTTTCTCATTTTGCCAACGACAAATGCCTTTTTCCTCTTATAACCAGCGTGCTAATGAAGGTGGGTTGGAGTAATACAGGCTGTTGTGCTACGTGTAAATGTATGTGCGTATCGTCCACTACAACGGGATTGTATATGTCATACTTAACATACCATCTTCAAATATTGATTGCAGTTAAAACAAACTGCAGAAACACTGGCTTTTTTAATGCGGCATAATATTTTCTCTTGCTACTTTGTGTGTTCGAACACCGTATTTTTTTTTTTTCGTTCGCCTTATTTCTCTAATCCCTAAGGCGGTGTGCGTTGCACTGTGGTTTTTATTTAGCGCCCATCGGCCCAGTGCATCCGACTTCAGCATGCATTCTGTGTAAGGGCCTGCTTCATCCTGCATTTTTCTAAGGGTTTGCTTCCCCAGGGTAACAGCCGGTGCTGTGATGGGGATCGAACTCTGGACCTCCTGGCTGTGAGCCGTGTCACTTAACCACTAGCCCAACGCATAATCGAACACCGTATAATAACCATTGCAGCCTCGCATATATTTCGGCACGTCATTTCTCTGATTTACAGACAATCAAGAATGTGTATTGCCACTGCAAACTATTAGACGATTACACTAATTATTAAGGGACATTTGGTGTCAGATAGCTGGTTACTCTGAATTACTTATTGTAATATATCCTTTCATTAGTGCAGTGAAGCGCAACCATGGAAACGCTGCTCTCAGACTTAGGTCAAATGCATCGGTTTAGTTGTTGGTAGTCCATGCTGGCATGTAATGCATTTGATGTTGCATGTTCATTTCTCTCTCAACCACTCTCTCTCCCTCTCTCTATTTCTTTCTTTCTATCCCTCCCTCTTTTTCTTGATTACACCTATCATGTCTCAATCTATATAGCCCTTGATCACAATATTTCTCTCTAAATCGCCCAATTAGACTTTTACTTTCAATTACAATTTATGTTTATGTTTTTAAGAATCGACGTCACTGCTCTCTGGGCATACCCATAGGTGGTCAGTCTCTCTTATAAAATGGCGTTAGGTATGGATGCTGATGGTCACTGTAGCTCTCTGTTTGTCCTTGCATGCACCCAACTCCGTTCGAACCTCGTTTAATGCCGAAACTTTGCATGCTGTGGATTGCTCCTTTATCTATTGCGGTATCCTCATCCAGCAGGCGGTCATTGATTAATTTCAAAATGGCACTTCTATCCATCCCTAATGTGCCCATGCTGGGAGCTTGTGAAGCCAAGATGTCAGCTTTTTCATTGCCCTGAACCCCAGCATGAGCAGGACAGTAGATCCAGGTCAATGCCTAAAGGTTTGAAGCCTCAACAGCTGTTATCCACTAGTACCAAACCATCCCTTTTGTACTTTCTGTAGTACGGCTTGCTCGTCTGTCACGATGGCTGCCTTTGTTATAGAAGTCTCAGATATTCATTTCAGTGCTGAGGTCACTGCTTCTGTCTTCATTCTCATACTGAAGGTTGTTGACGTGTATGCCCTACTGCGCTCAATAACGACCTCTCCTCTCACGCTAGCCCAGAAATCCCAGCCTGATGTCCCACTGCGCATGACTGATCCGTCGGTGTATATGACAGCGTAACTCTCCTACGTGTTCTTAGTTATCAGCTGATTAACCTCGTGCTCTGCTCTCCCTTGCTCCGTTCTCTGCATTCCTTGCCTAAGGACTCTCTGGTACTCTATCATTCTATTACCAATGTTGACTCATTCTTCACTACTGGCTATCGTCTCAGCTGGAGTGACGTATCCGATTGTTGTCTAAGCATGTGCTATCCAAGATGACCCTGTCTTGATCACTTGATGAATGAAAATAATTGTTTCAACGTAAGCACTATTTCTATCCCTCATTCCTACACTTTTTTCTTCCATTATTTGCCATTTCTCATATCTCTCTCACTCTATCATTCGTATCCCACATTTCTTTCACCTAATTATTAAGCTCAACCTTAATCAACTTTTACTAGTTTTTTTCATGTTTTTTTTTGCTCATTCTCCATGCACTCTCTCAGCCCTACACTTTATTTATGTTCTATTTTTGCTATTTCTAACACTCTCTCAGCCCTACACTTTATTTAAGTTCTATTTTAGCTTTTCTGACACTCTCTCTCATCGCTACACTTGATTTGTCTTCTATTTTTGCCATTTTTCACACACTTTCATCACTGCACGTTATTTATCTTCTTTTTTTTTTTTAACACTCTCTTTCTTCCAATTTTTGAATCTTACATTTTGGTCTATTATCACACACTCTCTTTCCATTCATTAATATACCTATGTTATCATGTATTAGACAATATGTTAAATTCCTTTATACTTTCGCCTTGCGCATACTTTGCTGGACAATGTGCTTTTATGTGAAATTCAAGGATTTTCCAATTTCAGGATGTGTTTCCTATAGCGATAAACAGTTTGTGCAACGAGCCTCAAATCAGAAAATGTAGGTCTCGGCAGCTAACAAGAACATATTTCCGGGTGTGTTGACAAATAAACCGGGCCTTCGCGACTGGATTTGCGAACTGGCAAAGCGAAGCGGGGCAAAGCTAAAAACAACTAAGGACGATGCATAAGGGGAATGACTCTCGTGGCAATAAACGGGCAACGTTACAAGGCATAAAGATGAAACAATGTTCAAAATGGCAAAATGGCTACCTGGAATATCGGTGGAATGGGGAATAAAGAGACATAAATTATAGAATGCATGGTTAGAAGAGATAAAACAATTCTAGTGATAGCCGACATGAGAAGGAAGGGACATCGTGTAACACGAATACATAAAAACTACATACTTATGTGAAGTGGAACTCAGCTAGCGGATAATTATAAATATGACGTTGGTTTCATTTTAGCCCCGGAAACAGCAACATTTCTATTTGAAGCAGATTATTTATCAGAAAGAATCAAGTTTATTAGACTATGTATCAGACAGTATCAAGCGTATCAGCATATCTATCAGACAGAATCAAGCTTATCAGACTATGTATCAGGAAGAAACAAGCGTATCAGACTATGTATCAGACATAATCAAGCTTATTAGACTATGTATCAGACTATGTATCAGGAAAAAGCAGGGATATCAGACTAAATCAAGGGGGACAACAAGCAACATACACCCAGAGTAACTCCCTAGTAATGACGCATACGAAGAAGAAAAAGAATGGAGAATTTAGATCACCCAAACACTATTATTGGCCAAGTTAAAGATACAGTCTATATGTGCTGTGGGATTTCAATGGGAGAGTTGGAGAACGAAGAACACTATGGAAATCACAAATAGAACCATTTAGCAACAAAACGATGAGTCACAAGCCACCTGCTCACCCTGGGGGCCACTCTTCCCCTTCTCTCTTCTCTTACCTCACTCTGTTTCATTTGACTCTGTCCTACAGTCACACTCCTGCACAACGTTCACACGCGCCCTCAGGGTGAGGCCTTTCCATTGAGCTTTGGTTGGGCTAGCTTCTGAGGGCGCACAAACCTAGCATAGGTACATACAGACGCACACATGCATCCAAGCACTGGTTTGTGCGTCCTGATATCGCCCAATGGACTACGGTCTGGGGTGGAAAATGGCGCGCCTCCTCCAGTAGAAACTAGTGAGGCAAACATCTAAGCAACAACAACAACAACAACATCTTGGCCTATGTGCAGAACACGATCTAATTATCGGTAATACTTTTTATCAACACCGTAGACGTCGAATACTCATTAAGTCTAAATGGTAAATTCCTGCAGCCAAACGACAACCCAACCTATCTGGGAGTCACATTTGATCGGCGCATGACATGGAAAAGTCAGATTGAGAGAAACCGAATGAGAGCCAGAGAAAGAATGGCAATCATGAGGAAACTTGCTGGGGTAGTTGTCTCGCCGCGGCGACTCAATTTCAACCAGTGTTCGTAAAGCGATCTCAGTCCCGCCAGGCGGAGCGATAGCGCGGGCTTGCGGAAAACGCTCGCCTGCCTTTCCCCGTAGTGCGAATTGGGTGCGGTTTGTGGTAGTGGCTCCTCCACCGAGGTGCGCTAGTCTGGTCCGTATCAGGAAACGTGGTCCGTCCGTGGTGATTTATCTAAGGCTTATAGCAGAGCTCGACAGTACGTCTCGCTGGTGGTCCGACTCTCGCAAAGAGCTTGTGACCGGCAAATGGAAAGCAGGAATCGTTGCCTCGAGGCCCTGCGTTCTCCCTACGGAGAAGAAGGGCAGGCCAAATTGTGTCTCTAGTCCCAGTGAAATTCGTCGCCGAGGTCGTTGGGATCCGTTCTGCACAGAGCGCTGCCATCCCTCCTCGAGCGAGCCCGGTCGGTCGGTCGTCTGGTGCGTGTGGGAGGCCCCTGTCAGGCGGTCCTAGGTCGACGGAGTGAGGGACGGGTGGAACAAACCGTCCGTCCTGTCAGTCGGTCCCTGCGGCCGTCGTCCCAGCGAGGTTTTTTACACACCCTTCCTCCGCCGACCGGTGTGTGCTGTACGTACGTCTCCGACAGATATCTGGTTGATCCTGCCAGTAGTCATATGCTTGTCTCAAAGATTAAGCCATGCATGTCTAAGTTCACACTGTCTCACGGTGAAACCGCGAATGGCTCATTAAATCAGTCGAGGTTCCTTAGATGACACGATCCTACTTGGATAACTGTGGCAATTCTAGAGCTAATACATGCTTACCAAGCTCCGACCCTCGCGGAAAGAGCGCTTTTATTAGTTCAAAACCAATCGTCGTTTCCCCTCGCGGGGTTGCGGCGTCCCCACTGGTGACTCTGGATAACTTTGTGCTGATCGCATGGCCTCATGTGCCGGCGACGCATCTTTCAAATGTCTGCCCTATCAAATGTCGATGGTACGTGACATGCCTACCATGTTTGTAACGGGTAACGGGGAATCAGGGTTCGATTCCGGAGAGGGAGCATGAGAAACGGCTACCACATCCAAGGAAGGCAGCAGGCGCGCAACTTACCCACTCCCGGCACGGGGAGGTAGTGACGAAAAATAACAATACGGGACTCTTTCGAGGCCCCGTAATTGGAATGAGTACACTTTAAACCCTTTAACGAGGATCTATTGGAGGGCAAGTCTGGTGCCAGCAGCCGCGGTAATTCCAGCTCCAATAGCGTATATTAAAGTTGTTGCAGTTAAAAAGCTCGTAGTTGGATCTCAGGCGCAGGCGGGCGGTCCGGCTCGCGCCGGTTCACTGCCCGTTGTCTCCTGCCCTACCGTCTGCCGGCTCTCTCCCACGGGTGCTCTTCGCTGAGCGTCCTGGGTGGCCGGCGCGTTTACTTTGAAAAAATTAGAGTGTTCAAAGCAGGCCTCGGCTGCCTGAATAATGGTGCATGGAATAATGGAATAGGACCTCGGTTCTATTTTGTTGGTTTTCGGAACTGGAGGTAATGATTAACAGGGACAAACGGGGGCATTCGTATTGCGGCGTTAGAGGTGAAATTCTTGGATCGCCGCAAGACGAGCTACTGCGAAAGCATTTGTCAAGAATGTTTTCATTAATCAAGAACGAAAGTCAGAGGCGCGAAGACGATCAGATACCGTCGTAGTTCTGACCATAAACGATGCCGACTAGCGATCCGCAGGAGTTGCTTCGATGACTCTGCGGGCAGCTTCCGGGAAACCAAAGTGTTTGGGTTCCGGGGGAAGTATGGTTGCAAAGCTGAAACTTAAAGGAATTGACGGAAGGGCACCACCAGGAGTGGAGCCTGCGGCTTAATTTGACTCAACACGGCCAACACCGAAATGATTGACATGCCGAGACCACTCTTCTGGAGTCTAATAAGGAACTGGTGCTGGACTTAGACCCCCAGAAATCTGGGGTTATGTCCCCTGTGGCTCGGTTTTGTCTGCATCCAGTGTTTAATAAAGGAATTGACAGAAGAGCACTATCAGGAGTGGAGCCTGAGACCTAAGTTAACTTACCACGCCAATACTGCAGAATGACTATCAAAAAGTACACCTTCGTGGGGTCTAATAGAGAACATGTGCTGGAATTAGACCCTCGAAAATTTTTGGGGCTACCCTTTAAGAAACTTGATTGTCTCGCTAAGGGAATTGACGGAAGGGCACCACCAGGTGTGGAACCTGCGGCTTAATTTGACTGAACACGCCAATACTGTAGAACAACTGACAAATTGAGAGCACTGCCGTTTGGGTCTAATAATGAACGTACGCTGGTATTAGACTCACGGACGACAAGTCAGCTCTCAAACACTCAAATGAAAGAACGCTACGGAAATCGTGTTTAACTCCGCAGAAACCGCAGATTTCAAATACCTGGTCATTGACAAACAAAAGCCCTCAATAAATTCGTCTGACCAAATAGTGAACGGGTGCTGGAAATAGATCTGAAGACAGGTCAGTTTTACCCTACAAATGACAGGGCGTTGCTACGGAAAACCAGCTCAAATCGAGAGGAGCCGCAGACACTTTGGTTCACGTACCAGGCTGATAAGCCAAGGGCGCGAGGCTACCATGTGGGGGATTACGGCCGAACCCTTGTAAGCCGCAATCCCGCCCAAAATCTCAGCACCACTGCAATGGGAGGCTCCTACATGCTCGGGACCTGGGGCTTGCGCCCCAGCCCTATCAGGTAGAGCCACAGTAAGAGGTCCTTGCCGCCCGCAAATCAAAGCGGGCGGACAACTGCTTGATACTCACCCTATACGGCGATGGGGTGCGAAAAACACCAACAAAAGACTTAGAACCTGGTCAGGGTGTCGAAAACAGTAGAGCAGCCACCACACTGTGAACTGTCAAGACTCAACCACTGACCATGAGAGTTGTCCGCACACCAGGCGATCAACATCTCTGTGACATTACCAGGCTTGTCCTCTGGCTAAATGCACTCCGGTTACGATATCTACCTCTGTACGTTATCAGCCATAACTATCATGCTGGACGCAGAAGAGATGCAGACCAGCGGACATTGCACACCTGCCCCACTGTGTCAACACCCCAGGTGGCGGGGAATGCTAGGCGTACCATCCCTGCATAGAAGCCAAGAAAATAAAGGGAAAAAGAGATACCCCACTCACATGCAAATGCTACGTTTCTGGCAGGACGTGACGATCCTGGGATACAGACACACTGGACTGCCTCTCTTCCGGGTAAACCAGTCCATCTCATATATCACATATCATCATTGCACCCTATAGACACGAGTAGTGAAGACTCGATAGTCTGGTAAGACAACTTCCATAGGAGAGAAAACTCCGATCGTAAACAACTGCTGCCTTGCAGATAGGCTGGGGACAGCCAAAGGCTAAGGAGGGCATCCCTACAGAAACGCCTGTTGAAATCGGTAGCACGGGGCCGCAAGCCTAACAAAACAGTGCAACGTAAATCACAGTATGATGGCAGCACAACCTATTCGAAAAACGCATGGCGCTCATCCTGAGGAGACCCGCCAGGCAGCGATAGCGCCGGGCCCCACGCCTCGAAGGGGCCCACCCTTGACTACTGGTGGTCACCCACCCATGTGTCGTGGAGTCAAGGCACATGGCTATGGGGTAACGTCTATTGGCCAAAACCTCAAGACCCTCAAAATATTACAGTGGAATGCAGAGGGAGTCATTAACAAAAAACTTTCCCTAACACACCACCTGCATGAAGGTAAGATTGACGTGGCATGTATCCAGGAAACGCACCTCAACAATAACCATAAATTCTCAATCAGAGGATACCAGACCTTCCGTCTAGATAGAGAAGGCCACAAAGGAGGGGTCCTGATACTGACCAGAAACAGCATACCGAGTAGCGCGGTACCTGTCAATCACACCGGACAAGCAGAAATTGTAGGAGTTGACATAATGGCTCAAGAGACGAAGCTCCGCATTTTCAATCTGTACGGACCACCAAACAGAGACCTATCGCTCTCGAGTATGGAGGTCAGAGACTCCAACTGCATAGTAGTTGGAGATTTCAACAGCCACTCGGAGAGATGGGGATACTCTGACACAGACAGCAGAGGTGACGAAGTGGAAGATTGGGAGATAGATGCAAATCTATCCCTAATCAATAGGCCGGAGGATAGCCCTAGCTTCTATTCAAGAACATGGCATACAACCTCGACTCCAGATTTGGCCTTCTCCACACAGGACATACACTATAAAATAGACCGCCAGGTGCTAAACCAACTGGCAGGTAGCGACCACAGGCCGATCAGGCTAACCATTGACATGGAAGTAGGCCCACAGGAAACAAAACCGCTCCCACGTTGGAATTACAAACGAGCCGACTGGGACAGTTTTGCAATCCTGACAGATGGGCTGTGTGAAACCATCAACACACGAAACACCAAAATGAAGCCCATGGTAGAGAGCCTAAGCAAGGCAATAATGCAAGCCGCCACTGAAACCATCCCAAGAGGAGCTAGGAAAAACTATAAGCCCTACTGGAATGATGAGTTGCAGAAAGTGGAAGATGCAGTAACAAATGCTAGGAACATGGCAGAACGAGAAAAATCCATGGAGGCAAACATCGCCCTCAAAGCCGCCGCGGCTAAGTACAAACACACTCTCAAGCAAACAGCAAGAGAAAGTTGGAAAAATAAAACGGAAAGTTTAAACCTGGACAAAGAAAGGAACAAGCTATGGAAGCTAGTCAGAGCCATGAACGACGAAACCCCGTCAAATAAACAAATTACTATCAAGCAGGGCGAGAACTTGATCACAGGTAAGAAAGCCGCAAACGCCTTTGTCGATCACTATGCCAGAGCAAACCACATCGAGGTCCCTGCAGAAAAGCATACAGACATTAGCGAAGAGCTAAAGGGACACGAAAACATAAATACGGCTCCTGAAAAGCACATGATGGCCAAACTAACAATGCGCGAAATGGAAGAGGCTATGAGAACACTTAAGAAAAGGAAATCTCCCGGAAAAGACGGGATAACAAACGAAATGCTGATGGGGCTGGGCCAAACAGCGAAGAAAAAACTACTATCAGTCCTGAACCAAAGCTGGAAAAAGGGTATTGTACCCCAGGCATGGAAAGATGCAATACTGGTACCAGTACCAAAAACAGGAAAGGACAAAACAGATCCGAATGGATACAGGCCCATAAGCCTACTGAGCTGTGTCGGCAAGCTGATGGAACGGATGATAAACACCAGACTGATGTGGCATCTGGAAGAAAAACGAATACTAATTCCACAGCAAGCCGGCTTTAGACAGCACAGATCCACTGAGGACCAGGTCATCCTCATAGCCCAGGAGATAGAAGATGCCTACCAGGCACAGAAACACACAGTAGCTGTTTGGGTGGATCTGGAAAAGGCATTTGACAAAGTCTGGAAGGATGGACTTAGAGTCAAGCTAAGGAGAAGTGATGTTTGTGGGAAGATGTACAAGTGGATCAACCACTACCTCAAACAAAGAACGGCCAGAGTCCAAGTACAAGGGCAGATGAGCAAAAAGGTGACACTCGAGCAGGGAGTACCCCAAGGGGGAGTACTGTCACCCACACTCTTCCTGGTATATATAAACGACATTACAGAGAATATACCAAGAAGAGTCCATAGCTCAATGTTTGCAGACGATCTGGCTATGTGGACCTCTGAAAAGAATCTCACCATAGCAAGAAATCGGATGCAAACGGCCCTAACATGGCTGGAAGAGTGGTCGAACTCATGGCTGGTCAAAATAAACGAGGAGAAAACCACGTGCACAATATTCTCGCTCTCATTAAAACCCCAAAGTACCAAATTAAGCCTAAATGGCAAAATCCTGCAGCCAAACGACAACCCAACCTATCTGGGAGTCACATTTGATCGGCGCATGACATGGAAAAGTCAGATTGAGAGAAACCGAATGAAAGCCAGAGAAAGAATGGCGATCATGAGGAAACTTGCTGGCACAAGCTGGGGAGCAGACGAAGGCATACTAAAGAAACTGTACACTGGAAGAGTGAGACCAGTTCTCGAGTATGGCATCGCGGCATGGACAACAGCAGCGAAGGCGAACTTCGATAAAGTTAACAAACTTCAAAACCAAGCCATGAGAATTATAACAGGTGGCATGAAGTCAACGCCAATTGTAGAACTTGAAAAGATTACAAAACTGCAATCCATGACCGACAGAAGAGACTGCAGAGCCCAGCTGCAGTCAGAGAAACTCCGAAGACTGACGGACCATCCAATGTACCAGAGGCTAAACAATTTGGGAACTGGGAAACTAAAGCGGAGAAACTTTGCAGAAATAGCCAAAGCAAAGATGCACGAAGATCCCATAAACGCACTAACAACACCAAAACCCATCACTACTGTACGAAAACCTACTTGGAGGCAGGATATATTTCCAGAGGTGGTAGAAAATATACCAGGTATTGCAAACAAAAACTGCCAGAGTGAAAAAGAAAGGAGAGACACTACCCTAAGCTTCATAACGAAAAGCTACCCAAGCATGGACTGGACCCATGCATACACCGACGGTTCTGTAACAAACACTACACAGAACGGAGGGGCAGGAGCATTCCTGAACCTACCAAATGGCAGAAAAATAACATTATCATTCGCTACTGGTAAGTACACGAGCAATTTCAGAGCAGAGGCAGAGGCACTGAGGGCGGCAGTGGAAGAAATGGTAACACACAGTGAAAATGAGAGCCATATAGTCCTGCTGACAGATGCTCTCGAAGTAGTCACAGCGCTAAAAAGCCAGAAAAACACTGAGCTTAATGACTTAAGAGCAGCACTCTGCAAACTGTGCCAACAGTCCGCACCAAAAAGAGTAGTGGTACAGTGGGTTCCGTCACACTGCAACATCCAAGGCAACGAGGAGGCAGACAGACTGGCAAAAGAAGGTGCAAGGCTACCACAAATAGATACCAGTATGACGTACGAAGAGTCAAAACGGCTTATCAAAGCCAGGTACATGTCCAAATGGGAAACCGAACATACTGGTTACACCAAAAACGATGCCTATTACCAGTTGAACCGAAGAGAGCAGGTCGTTGTCTTCAGACTTCGCACTGGCCACAACAGACTGAGGTACCACCTCTTCAACAAATTGAAGATAGGGTGTACCGACGAATGCCCGTGCGGTACTGGTAAAATGACCACTGAACATCTGCTGCAGAACTGCCCGACATACGAGGATCAGAGAGAGCAGATGTGGCCATTGCCAGTGGAACTGCAAGACAAGCTCTATGGTAGTGGCGAGAGTCTCAGGATGACCGCCGCTTTTTTCGAGAAAATAATGGTTACTGTCTGACTGTGTACGCAGAAGAAGAAGAAGAAGAATACTCATTTCGTTTAGATGGAACAACTTAAACCAAGAATCCCAGATATCGTTTATACTAAAAAGAAAGAAACAGAGATGGGAAATGAGAAATTCATAGGCGATTCTAAATGCTATAATCGAGTCTGATCATAGGCCTGTAATGCTGTAATACAATCCAACTTGGACAAACCCTAAAAAGACAATCACACACATGAAAAAAAGTGATATAGATAAACTAAAATATATGTACATTTCTGGAAAAATGGAGTAACAGGTCGCAGTTTTCTTTAACACTCTAACAAGAACAAGAAACATAAAAAGTGAGGCAACTTTTCAAAGCTAGAATTTTAAACATAGTTAAAAAAGAATGAGGAATCAGTAAGCTTAGCAAACATACAAAGCACACAAGATGTTGGAATGGAGAATTAAAATGTCCCATACAAGAAAAGAAGAAAAGTTATCACAAATGGCAGAAATAAAAAAAATTAACGAAAATTACAACGCCTACATACAAGCCGCAAGAGTGAGTAAAAGAACAAAATTCAAATTGCAAAATCTGATTCATTGACAACATATGGAGAGCAGCTAGCAAACGTATGGACATAATCACCAATACATTTTTACAGAAGCATCAAAGCATTGGGAGTGATAGTATAAGAGCAATCCATCCGTACCGTATTACCAACAATAAGGCCAAAGAACCAATCACCATCAGTCAAGAAACATATCGATAAAAGACTTCAGCTAGTTGCTAAACCCGGGACAGTGGGGACCAGTACAGCACCACAAGGAGAAGAACAGCTTATAAATATTTAAATCAGAAGTTGAAGCGGCGCTGCGAGACAACAAGCCAAATAAAGCAGAAGACATAGATGGTATCAGAACAGAAATGATATTAAACTGCAGGACAACTGCAGTTCCCTGGATGACAAGAATATTGAATGTGGCCTGAACGTCGAGAAAGGTACCGACATGCTGGCAACGGGCAATCATCGTTCATATTTGGAACAATAAAGGAGACAGGCGAGAGTGCGAAACGTATAAGTGAATCTCACTTCCAAGACACAGAGGCAAGATATTTGCAAAGGTAACATTAAGAAGAGCAAGACCGATACTGGAACTCCAATTAGGCAATAATCAGTTCGGGTTCTGGAGAGGAAAAAGCAGCCCAGACGGAATATTTACATTTAGTTAAATATGCAAAAAGTTTATAGAATACGATGGAAGCAATAGAAACAATTAATCAAAAAAGGCATTCGATAGAGACACAGAATTAAACTATTGAAGATCCTGGCAGATTATGAACCGCAAGGTCATCTCCTTAGTAACATCAACACCCTATATCAGGACAGCCAGAGTGCAGTAAGAACAGCAGAAGGAATGTCGAAGTGCTTCCCCATTTGATCAGGCGTCAGACATGGTTATATTCTGTCACCACTTCTCTGCGTCACTTATATGAATAAAATCACCAAAGACCTAAATACTGAACATAAAAGCACAAACGAATTGCTTTTTGCAGACGATCAAGATCTGATCAGCTTCAATAAACGAAACCTACAAATTCATATTGATTAACTCTACTTCAACTGTCAAAAGTAGGATAAGGATACAAATACATCAAAAACAGAAGCATTGGATATAGGCATAAAGCACACCACACTTGATAATCATGTGATTGAAACAAAAATAAATCTGGTACATTAATTTAGGTATCTGTGAGCTGTTTTTACTGACGATTGCAGACTCGACAAAGAGATAGAGACGAGAGTGCAGAGGGCAAATGTTGTCACATACCAGATGGCTCCACTACTATGTCACCCCAAGAGTGTTCTCCAAGTAAATAAATCAGATAATAAATAGTATCTTGATACCAACCCTGTGCTACGGGTGCCATACATGGGCATTGAATAAGGCCCAGGAATGAAAGTTAGCCACTATGGAAATGGATGCCTACGAAAGCTCACTCACAACACCAGAAGATGCAGAATAACAATTACCAGTATTCGGGAGAAGGTTGGAACAATTCCCTGCCTACAATACATAGATACACAGATAGTGAATTGATTTTACGACATTGTGAGAATGCAACCAGACCATATTGTTCATGCAACCTTCTACAGGAGAACATCAGGAAGAGGGGGTTGACGTAGATCGAGGGAAAGGTGGATAGACAGCGTAAAAGAGACATGTCGTGAAATGGAGACATGTTTGTCTAGCCACTCGAGAGGCGAAAGACAAATACATACCTGTAGAAAGTGAGACGACACAAGAATAAGAAAAAGAAGAAAGTTATCATAAATCACTCTCTTTCATTTGTATTCTTAGTGTCTAAGTTTTTCTGCTGAAACACTCTCTCTCTCTCTCTCTCTCTCTCTCTCTCTCTCTCTCGCTCTCTCTCTCTCTCTTGCCATGTATTTATCTCGCCTTCTTGTCCCTTCTCACAAACCTCATTGCTATTACTTATTTATATCATTGCTTTCCACCTTTTCCAGAACATTCTCTGAATCCTACTCGCTATTTATCTCTTGTGCTTTCTCACACACTCTCCTTTTTATATCCTTTTTTTTTTGTATATAGTTACCCTTTCTCACACAATGAATCATGTGCACCATTTATGTATACTATTTGTTGCCTTTTCTCATACATTATTGAATTGATTCCTGTTATTTTTTATTTATCCTTTCTCACACATTCTCTTATTCCTCATCTGTATTGCAATCTAGTTTTGAAATTTATCAAATGCTACATTACTATTCCTTATTGATATTTTTTCTTCCATTTCTCACATATTCTCTCTTTGCCAACCTATATTTCTCTAAAGCAGCTGATTTGGTTTCAATCTCATGAGATGACCAAACTTTCTGTCTATGCATGAATTCGTTGAATGATGTTGTTCCCATATTGTTTCAAATGTCCTTATATTTTAATTATGTCTCAGCTGGTTACGCTGACGGTCTTTCTCAGACATCGAATATCACAAGTTCTTTTTTTCTTGTCCTGTGCCTTGGAAAGCCATGCCTGAGAGTGATATCACAACATTGCTAAGAACAAAGCGTTTATCAGCTGCCGCGATGTGTTAATACTGATGTTCGGATGTATGAGTAGTGGTGGCATTAGGTTGGTCTCTGTACTTGCTTTTTGACAGTTGGTTTTGTTATCTCTGTCCAAACGTCCGTTATCAGAAACAAATGCTCACGTACTACGCTGATAAGCCAACGGCGCGAGGCTACAAGGTGAGGGATTACGGCCGAACGCCTCTAAGCCAAAATGCAGCCAAAAAGCTCAGCACGATTGCAAAGGGAGGCTTCGACATGGTGGGGACCTGGGGCTCCCGATCCAGCCCCGCCCGGTCGAGCCGCAGAAAGAGGTATCTGCCGTCCGCCGATTAAAGCGGGCGAGAAGCTGCTTGATATTCACCCCATACGGTGATGAGGTATGAAACCATTTGTAGAAGACTTAGTTCTCGGTCGGAGTGTCCTAAGCAGTAGATCAGCTACCTCACTGCGAACTGCTGAGACTTGACCATCAGATATGTCCGCACACCAGTCGAACACCATCTCCGTGCCGCGACCAGGTTTGTCCCTTGGTCAAATGCACTCCTTCGAGAGAAATCACAGGTCGCTGACATTTGGTCCACGTGCTTGGCTGATAAGCCAATGGTGCGAAGCTACCATCTGAGGGACTACGACCGAACGCCTCTAAGCCAGAACCCCTTCCTAAACATCAGCACCGCTGTGATGGGAGGCTACGACATGGCTGGGACCTGGGGCTTTCGTCTCAGCCCGGCCCGGTCAAGCCGCATAAATAAACCTGGATAAATGCACTCCTGCCTTGCTCTTTACCTCTGTCTACTATCAGTCATCATCATGGACGCAGAAGAGATGCAGTCCAGCGGACATTGCACCGTCTGCCCTATTGTGACAACCTCCCAGTTGGCGGGGAATGCTAGGCGTACCATCACTGCAAATGAGCCGAGAAAATACAAGGAGCAAAGCGATACCTCACTCACATGCATATGCTACGTTTCTGGAAGGACGTGACGATCCTGATACACAGTCGCATTGGACTGCCGCTCTTCCAGGATAGTACAAACTAGTACATAGTCCATCATATCATATCATTGTCAAACCCTATAGACACGAATGGGGAAGACTCGATAGTCCTGCAAGACAACTTCCCAAAGAGAGACAACTCTGACCAAAAACAACAGCTGCCTTGCAGTTAGGCTGGGGACAGCCAAAGGCTAAGGAGGACAACCCTACATAAACGCCTGTTGAAATCGGATGCATTGAGCCACAGTATTAACAAAATAAAACAGTGCAACGTAAATATCGCTGTAAACAGCGTACGATGACGAAGAAGAAGAAGAAACAAATGCGTCCAATGTACTTGAACTCCTACACCTGTTTGAGTCTCTGTCAAAACGTCCGTTATCAGAAACAAATGCGTCCAATGTACTTGAACTCCTACACCTGTTTGAGTCTCTGTCAAAACGTCCGTTATCAGAAACAAATGCTTTAAATGTACTTGAACTCCTACACATGTTTGAGTCTGTTGTCGTTGACATGTATGGTTAGACGGTCTGGTGATCTGCTGATTCTCAAAGTTTATATTGTTTGTGTACTAATCTTCATGTCATGACTCTAACAAGTTAAATGTATCATGTGTGAATAGTCTTGTAAGTCACTTTCATCATCGTACATTAAACATTGGTCACCTGCAAAAAAGTTCCTTCCTCGGCGATACTTGGTCTTGACATTATGCAATTTCGTTGCTTACATGGTGTCTCTTACAATTGATTTGTTGGTATCAATGAATAGTCTTCGTATGACTATATTCCCTTTTCTGTGGTACTTTAGTGGTCTTAAGGTAGATGACCACGCTTAGGCGTTGCTGTTGCAATGTTGCGTGATCGCTATTTTTCTTTCTCAGCAGAAAAACAACATCTTCATTACCAGGGATTCGATCGGTCGCCCTCTTTGTTAGCAGGCATGTATCGAAACGATTCCGCCACTCGATAAAACACAGCATTATCTTACTTCCATTGTTATCTCAGAAGCATACGTATGACTGTCAGAAGTTGTGGTTATGATTTGACACGGTGGGCACAGGGCCTCACTACTCGTGTAAATGCATGTGTTTTCCGTATTCGCCTAATGCAGACCAGTGTTTGTTTCTGTCCAGTAGCTCGAAGGCCTTCTACTGGTCTATGAAAACTGTATTTAGTTGTCTGTTGTATTATATTGTGCTTTCGCTAGCTTTTATTTTGCTAGCAAGATGGCGATGTGCTTGTTTGTGTAGTGTCCTTCGGGAACAAGTTCAACCGTGTATAGGTATAGTTTTACTCCATTAACAAAATTTCGCCACAGTTTCACGTACCTTTCATATTAGTCGTATTCTGAAATTATCGAATCAACTACACCCGGTCGAACAATTCCCGAAATGACCTGGGCTTGTGGGAAAGAGTTAATGGCGGCCTGCCGAGAGGACATAGACATTGACAGTTGCTCAAATGCACGAAGACGTAACGAACATAGCCAACAAATATATTTTTATTGTGCTTACGAGATTCCAAAGTATTGGGTTGAAGAATATCCATCTGTAGTTTAGAAAGCCGTCGGACTCATTGGGAAAATACTCATGAAACGTCACATGTGGATTCCAATTAAATTGCAAAACTCATCAGCACTCATATTTTGCTAAGGTGTATAGTCAATCCATTCATTATCCACACAGAGAAATAAAACAAATAACGGTACAAAACACAACAAATCACTGTTGAGAGTGATCCTTTCTCAGAATCCTGCCGTGTAACAAACTGAATACCCATCTTCTGTTATGTATGTACGGTATGCAACAACCAGCGTTCCTAATGAAACCAGTCTTTTGAAATGATTTCCTCTTTATGATAAAGCGTATTTTTGGAAATAATGTTTCTCATTTTCTACAAAATCTGTTCATTTTCAAATCAACAATATATATATCATTAGCATCATCATCATCGCCCCAACCAATCGAGACATCTGTACATTCCATTTCAGTTTTCGTGTTTTTATTATAGTCAATAGGTTTTTATATTGACCTAACTGCTTCTTAATAATTTCAAGAACACTCTCGTTTTGTAACGCTATCAAAATATGAAATGCAAAGAATTCTACGCAAGCATCTCAATTTTCATTGCGCGCATTTTACTTTTTAGGACAGCCGTCAGAGTCCAAGTCTCACGCGGATAGAGATATACTGTGTTGATTATTGTATACATTAAAGTCAGCTTCGATTCAAGACTAAAGTCTTTTCAGATTATTCGCAGTCTTGCCAGGGCTGATGTGGCCATCGCTGTGGTTGACTACATCACCGCTCTACACCCCTCCGCATGCATATAGGCTCCCAGAAATGTTGATCCGCGCAACACTTTCCAGAGGCTCACTCTTGACCATAATCGGGTTTTAAATACTCTCAGGGTCGTTGACCCCGATCTTACTCCTCGTTATATATATAGAGCATATTTTTCATATAGACAATTTGATCCAAGAGCATTTATCATTCCCACTTAAACCAAATTGAACTCGTTTACAGCAAAAGTTAAGAGAAGAGTGCAATCTAGAATCTCATCAACAGGCGTTTTATTAGGTTATTTGAATTATTTTGGGCTGTTTTTAAAAGTGTAATACATCTTATTCATATAATGTCCAGTATCAGTAGTTTGAAAAAAAAATATATAGACTGTCAAACACCTCTGTGGTTAGTCACAAATGAAAAAAAAAATTGCTGCCAGCTACTAGTTTCCAGTTAGTGCTCCTCTAGAATTTAGATATCACAACAAACAATGAGCGGTTTTAAGCTCCCCACTTAATGAATATGGTACTGTTTGTTAGTCATAATTTAGCTTATATAATTTGTAAATTTCAAATAAATACTTTTAGAGAATTTTGAGAAATAAAAGCATGTTGTGACGCGAAGATAGTAAGGACAGTTAATAGGGAATGGAAGTTCAGTGGTGATAGATCTACCAGAGAAGCAGATGTCGAGCTATGTGATAATATCAACAATGTATTGTAGGTTATGTCTGCGATTACGTTCTGGTAAACTTAACAAAATTAACATTGAATCTTTTAAAAGTTAAATGACCACGCCCACTCCGTCAGAAATAATGAGAAGAGGTCATAAAGAGTTGTGTGGAGGACAAAAGAATAATATGCATTTGAATTCTACATTTAAAAAAAAAAATCTTACTGATCTTGTTTGTCAATCTTGTTATGATACAATTGTATACATTATTTTCTTTATGTAACCAAATGAATATCGTAATTTGTATGGTAATTAAATTAATATATGGGCTGTATTAGCACTGATTTGTGTTGGAAACGGGCTTGCAGATGTTCTGTGGTGTTAGGAACTTGTCACTACCAAATTAGAGAAACAGCCACAACAAATGGTGTCCATATTATAAGGCTGTAGCAGATAAAACTGTTCATACAAACACACCAGTAACGTATCTGCTATTCGAACTTTCCCTAATACATCACCTGCATGAAGGTAAGATTGACGTGGCATGTATCCAGGAAACGCACCTCAACAATAATCATAAATTCTGAATCAGAGGATACCAGACCTTCCGTCTAGATAGAGAAGGCCACAAAGGAGGGGTCCTGATACTGACCAAAAACTGCATACCGAGTAGCGCGGTATCTGTCAATCACACCGGACAAGCAGAAATTGTAGGAGTTGACTTAATGGCTCAAGAGACGAAGCTCCGCATTTTCAATCTGTACGGACCACCAAATAGAGACCTATCGCTCTCGAGTATGGAGGTCAGAGACTCCAACTGCATAGTAGTTGGAGATTTCAACAGCCACTCGGAGAGATGGGGATACTCTGACACAGACAGCAGAGGTGACGAAATGGAAGATTGGGAGATAGATGCAAATATCTCCCTAATCAATAGGCCGGAGGATAGCCCTAGCTTCTATTCAAGAACATGGCATACCACTTCGACTCCAGATTTGGCCTTCTCCACACAGGACATACACCATAAAATAGACCGCCAGGTGCTAAACCAACTGGCAGGTAGCGACCACAGGCCGATCAGGCTAACCATTGACATGGAAGTAGGCCCACAGGAAACAAAACCGCTCCCACGTTGGAATTACAAACGAGCCGACTGGGACAGATTTGCAATCCTGACAGATGGGCTGTGTGAAACCATCAACACACGAAACACCAAAATGAAGCCCATGGTGGAGATCCTAAGCAAGGCAATAATGCAAGCTGCCACTGAAACCATCCCAAGAGGAGCTAGGAAAAACTATAAGCCCTACTGGAATGATGAGTTGCAGAAAGTGGAAGATGCAGTAACAATTGCTAGGAACATGGCAGAGCGAGAAAAATCCATGGAGGCAAACATCGCCCTCAAAGCCGCCATGGCGAAGTACAAACACACTCTCAAGCAAACAGCAAGAGAAAGCTGGAAAAATAAAACGGAAAGTCTAAACCTGGACAAAGACGGGAACAAGCTATGGAAGCTAGTCAAAGCCATGAACGACGAAACTCCGTCAAATAAAAAAATTACTACCAAGCACGGCGAGAACTTGATCACAGGTAAGAAAGCCGCAAACGCCTTTGTCGATCACTATGCCAGAGCAAACCACATCGAGGTCCCTGCAGATAAGCATACAGACATTAGCGAAGAGCTAAAGGGGCACGAAAACATCAATACGGCACATGAAGAGCACATGATGGCCAAACTAACAATGCGCGAAATGGAAGAGGCTATGAGAACACTAAAGAAAAGGAAATCTCCCGGAAAAGACGGGATAACAAACGAAATGCTGATGGGGCTGGGCCAAACAGCGAAGAGGAAACTGCTATCGGTCCTGATCCAAAGCTGGAAAAATGGAATAGTACCACAGGCATGGAAAGATGCAATACTGGTACCAGTACCAAAAACAGGAAAGGACAAAACAGATCCAAATGGATACAGGCCCATAAGCCTACTGAGCTGTGTCGGCAATCTGATGGAACGGATGATAAACACCAGACTGATGTAGCATCTGGAAGAAAAACGAATACTAATTCCACAGCAAGCCGGCTTTAGACAGCACAGATCCACTGAGGACCAGGTCATCCTCAAAGCCCAGGAGATAGAAGATGCCTACCAGGCACAGAAACACACAGTAGCTGTTTGGGTGGATCTGGAAAAGGCATTTGACAAAGTCTGGAAAGATGGACTTAGAGTCAAGCTAAGAAGAAGTGATGTTTGTGGGAAGATGTACAAGTGGATCAACCACTACCTCAAACAAAGAACGGCCAGAGTCCAAGTACAAGGGCAGATGAGCAAAAAGGTGACACTCGAGCAGGGAGTACCCCAAGGGGGAGTACTGTCACCCACACTCTTCCTGGTATATATAAACGATATTACAGAGAATATACCAAGAAGAGTCCATAGCTCAATGTTTGCAGACGATCTGGCTATGTGGACCTCTGAAAAGAATCTCACCATAGCAAGAAATCGGATGCAAACGGCCCTAACATCGCTGGAAGAGTGGGCGAACTCATGGCTGGTCAAAATAAACGAGGAGAAAACCACGTGCACAATATTCTCGCTCTCATTAAAACCCCAAAGTACCAAACTAAGCCTAAATGGCAAAATCCTGCAGCCAAACGACAACCCAACCTATCTGGGAGTCACATTTGATCGGCGCATGACATGGAAAAGTCAGATTGAGAGAAACCGAATGAAAGCCAGAGAAAGAATGGCGATCATGAGGAAACTTGCTGGCACAAGCTGGGGAGCAGACGAAGGCATACTAAAGAAACTGTACACTGGAAGAGTGAGACCAGTTCTCGAGTATGGCATCGCGGCTTGGACAACAGCAGCGAAGGCGAACTTCGATAAAGTTAACAAACTTCAAAACCAAGCTATGAGAATCATAACTGGTGGCATGAAGTCAACGCCAATTGTAGAACTTGAAAAGATTACAAAACTGCAATCCATGACCGACAGAAGAGACTGCAGAGCCCAGCTGCAGTCAGAGAAACTCCGAAGACTGACGGACCATCCAATGTACCAGAGGCTAAACAATCTGGGAACTGGGAAACTAAAGCGGAGAAACTTTGCAGAAATAGCCAAAGCAAAGATGCACGAAGATCCCATAAACGCACTAACAACACCAAAACCCATCACTACTGTACGAAAACCTACTTGGAGGCAGGATATATTTCCAGAGGTGGTAGAAAATATACCAGGTATTGCAAACAAAAACTGCCAGACCGAAAAAGAAAGGAGAGATACTACCCTAAGCTTCATAACGAAAAGCTACCCAAGCATGGACTGGACCCATGCATACACCGACGGCTCTGTAACAAACACTACACAGAACGGAGGGGCAGGAGCATTCCTGAACCTACCAAATGGCAGAAAAATAACACTGTCATTCGCTACTGGTAAGTACACGAGCAATTTCAGAGCAGAGGCAGAGGCACTGAGGGCGGCAGTGGAAGAAATGGTAACACACAGTGAAAATGAGAGCCATATAGTCCTGCTGACAGATGCTCTCGAAGTAGTCACAGCGCTAAAAAGCCAGAAAAACACTGAGCTTAATGACTTAAGAGCAGCACTCTGCAAACTGTGCCAGCAGTCTGCACCAAAAAGGGTAGTGGTACAGTGGATTCCGTCACACTGCAACATCCAAGGCAACGAGGAGGCAGACAGACTGGCAAAAGAAGGTGCAAGGCTACCACAAATAGATACCAGTATGACGTACGAAGAGTCAAAACGGCTTATCAAAGCCAGATACATGTCCAAATGGGAAACCGAACATACTGGTTACACCAAAAACGATGCCTATTACCAGTTGAACCGAAGAGAGCAGGTCGTTGTCTTCAGACTTCGCACTGGCCACAACAGACTGAGGTACCACCTCTTCAACAAATTGAAGATAGGGTGTACCGACGAATGCCCGTGCGGTACTGGTAAAATGACCACTGAACATCTGCTGCAGAACTGCCCGACATACGAGGATCAGAGAGAGCAGATGTGGCCATTGCCAGTGGAACTGCAAGACAAGCTCTATGGTAGTGGCGAGAGTCTCAGGATGACCGCCGCTTTTTTCGAGAAAATAATGGTTACTGTCTGACTGTGTACGCAGAAGAAGAAGAAGAAGAAGGACTTAGAGTCAAGCTAAGAAGAAGTGATGTTTGTGGGAAGATGTACAAGTGGATCAACCACTACCTCAAACAAAGAACGGCCAGAGTCCAAGTACAAGGGCAGATGAGCAAAAAGGTGACACTCGAGCAGGGAGTACCCCAAGGGGGAGTACTGTCACCCACACTCTTCCGGGTATATATAAACGATATTACAGAGACTATACCTAGAAGAGTCCATAGCTCAATGTTTGCAGACGATCTGGCTATGTGGACCTCTGAAAAGAATCTCACCATAGCAAGAAATCGGATGCAGACGGCCCTAACATCGCTGGAAGAGTGGGCGAACTCATGGCTGGTCAAAATAAACGAGGAGAAAACCACATGCACAATATTCTCGCTTCATTAAAACCTCAAAGTACCAAATTAAGTCTAAATGGCAAATTCCTGCTGCCAAACGACAACCCAACCTATCTGGGAGTCACATTTGATCGGCGCATGACATGGAAAAGTCAGATTGAGAGAAACCGAATGAAAGCCAGAGAAAGAATGGCAATCATGAGGAAACTTGCTGGCACAAGCTGGGGAGCAGACGAAGTCATACTAAAGAAACTGTACACTGGAAGAGTGAGACCAGTTCTCGAGTATGGCATTGCGGCATGGACAACAGCAGCGAAGGCGAACTTAGATAAAGTTAACAAACTTCAAAACCAAGCCATGAGAATTATAACAGGTGGCATGAAGTCAACGCCAATTGTAGAACTTGAAAAGATTACAAAACTGCACTCCATGACCGATAGAAGAGACTGCAGAGCCCAGCTGCAGTCAGAGAAACTCCGAAGACTGACCGACCATCCAATGCACCAGAGACTAAACAATTTGGGAAATGGGAAACTAAAGCGGAGAAACTTATCAGAAATAGCTAAAGCAAAGATGCACGAAGATCCCATAAACGCACTAACAACACCAAAACCCATCACTACTGTACGAAAACCTACCTGGAGGCAGGATATATTTCCAGAGGTGGTAGAAAATATACCAGGTATTGCAAACAAAAACTGCCAGGCTGAAAAAGAAAGGAGAGATACTATCCTAAGCTTCATAACGAAATGCTACCCAAGCATGGACTGGACCCATGCATACACCGACGGTTCTGTAACAAATACAACACAAAACGGAGGGGCAGGAGCATTCCTGAACCTACCAAATGGCAGAAAAATAACACTGTCATTCGCTACTGGTAAGTACACAAGCAATTTCAGAGCGGAGGCAGAGGCACTGAGGGCGGCAGTGAAAGAAATGGTGGCACACAGTGAAAATGAAAGCCATATAGTCCTGCTTACAGATGATCTCGCCGTAGTCACAGCGCTAAAAAGCCAGAAAAACACTGAGCTTAATGACTTAAGAGCAGCACTCTGCAAACTGTGCCAGCAGTCCGCACCAAAAAGGGTAGTGGTACAGTGGGTCCCATCACACTGCAATATCAAAGGCAATGAGGAGGCAGACAGACTGGCAAAAGAAGGTGCAAGACTACCACAAACAGATACTAGTATGACGTACGAAGAGTCAAAACGGCTTATCAAAGCCAGATACATGACCAAATGGGAAACCGAACATACTGGTTACACCAAAATCGATGCCTATTACCAGTTGAACCGAAGAGAGCAGGTCGTTGTCTTTAGACTTCGCACTGGCCACAATAGACTGAGGTACCACCTATTCAACAAATAGAAGATAGGGTGTACCGACGAATGCCTGTGCGGTACTGGTAAAATGACCACTGAACATCTGCTGCAGAACTGCCCGACATACGAGGATCAGAGAGAGCAGATGTGGCCATTACCAGTGGAACTGCAAGACAAGCTCTATGGCAGTGGCGACAGCCTCAGGATGACCGCCGCTTTTTTCGAGAAAATAATGGTTACTGTCTGACTGTGTACGACGAAGAAGAAGAATCTGCTATTCGTATGGCTAATATAAAACCAGTATTCTAGGGCAGCGAAAGGAATGAACTACTAAAAAAGTGCTTTGAAAGAAATACACAAAATTGCAATGATTAACTAAATAGTGCTATCTTCAAATGATGTCCCAGGAATAAACATCGTAGTCTTACTATTGTGGAAGCTGTATTTGGTATTACAGTTTCTGATTTTAATGAAGGGACAAAAGTTATGTTGGTCATGGAGGAAATGGAATGGCATACTTGCAGATATCTGAGAGAGTCATGTGAACACAAGAATATTTTGTCGCATTAAGGATCTCATAGAAAAGCTACTGAAGCATCTTAACGTAACTTAACGTAACGTCTTATACTGGTTTAGAAGACTCTGCAGAGTGTCTATACAAACAGTTTCATTTACATTACCGTGCTCTAAAAGCTATGCTCATCCAATGTATTCTTAAATACACTGTCTCTGTCTCTGCGATCTCCAGTGGCAATGCATTCCAAGTATTCACCACTCTCTGATTAACAAATATTTCCTACTATATAATATGTAACTCTCTTTAGTTAATATTTAGTTTAGCTCTCTTGTTCTTGTCGGTGGCTATATTTTTTTAAAAAATTGTATAGTCTAATGCATTCATTCCTCTGATGATCTTATAAACGTGTACTAAATCACCTAAAATGCGTCTCTCTTCTGGACAATAGGCCGATTTTTCCGTGTCTTTTCACATAACTGTAATTCTGGAATCCCACTATCAGATAACGAAATCACTAACCACATTAAAATAGAACAAGAGTGCATAAAATCACCGAGCACTTACTAACAGAACAAGAGACAAACAAATCATTATCCGCCTAGCAACAGAACAAAATATCAAAAAATAATTCACTGCATACAAACAGAACAGGAGATCATCATATTCGAGATTGCCCACCGACAGAAGAAGAGATCATGAAATATCTGTCAACAGACCAACAGAAGAGGAGATCATGAAATATCTGTCAACAGACCAACAGAAGAGGAGATCATGAAATCACTGATTACCTACAAACATAACTTAAGATCATGGAATCACTGGAAACCTACCAAACAGAATAAGAGATTAAGAAATCACTGACGAACTACCAACAGAAAAAGATATCATAAAATCAGTGACCACATACTAACAGAAGAGTAGAACTTGAAATCACTGACTACTTACAAGTATAACATAATATCACGATACACTGAACACCTACCAATAGAACATCAGCTAATGAAATCACTGACCACCTACAAAATTAAATGAGATCATGAAATCATTGCCCATCTACCATCAGACTAAGAGATGAAATCACTGAAATCCTCCAAGAGATCATGAAATCACAGACCACCTACTAACAAAACAGTGGTCATGAAAATGCTACCTAACAAACGAATAACATATCATAACATCACTGACTGCCTAGAAAAAGAACAAGAGATCATGAAATCACTGACCGGCGAGAAAATGAACAATAGATCATGGAATATCTGACAACAGACCAACAGAAGAAGAGATCATGAAATCACTGATTATCTACAAACATAACTTAAGATCATGGAATCACTGGAAACCTACCAAACAGAATAAAAGATTAAGAAATCACTGACGAACTACCAACAGAAAAATATATCATGAAATCAGTGACCACATACTAACATAACCGTAGAACTTGAAATCACTGACTACTTACAAGCATAAGATAATATCACGAAACACTGAACACAGAACATCAGTTAATGAAATCACTGACCACCTACAAACAGAACATGAGATCATGAAATCACTGACCATCCACCATCAGAACAAAAGGTATTATAATCACTGTCTAACCACTAACACAACAAGAGATCGTAAAATCACTGAAACCCTACCAAGAGAACTAAGGATTATGAAATCACTGATCACCGTCAAACAGAACAAGATATCATGAAATCACTGAAAATCTACCAACAGAACAAGAGATCATGAAATTAAGGACCACATACCTACACAACAGAGATATTGAATTCACTGAAAACCTACAAATAGAACAAACGATTATCAAATCGTTGACCACATACCAACAGAACAACAAATTAAAACATCACTGACCACCTACCAACAGAACAACAAATTAAAACATCACTGACCACCTACCAACAGAACAACAAATTATAACATCACTGACCACCTACCAACAGAACAACACATTATAACATCACTGACCACCTACTAACAGAACAACAAATTATAACATCACTGATCACCTACCAACAGAACAACAAATTATAACATCACTGACCACCTACCAACAGAACAACACATTATAACATCACTGACCACCTACTAACAGAACAACACATTATAACATAACTGACCACCAACCAACAGAGCAACAAATTATAACATCACTGACCACCTACCAACAGAACAACAAATTATAACATAACTGACCACCAACCAACAGAGCAACAAATTATAACATCACTGACCACCTACCAACAGAACAACAAATTATAACATAACTGACCACCAACCAACAGAGCAACAAATTATAACATAACTGACCACCAACCAACAGAGCAACAAATTATAACATCACTGACCACCTACCAACAGAACAACAAATTATAACATAACTGACCACCAACCAACAGAGCAACAAATTATAACATCACTGACCACCTACCAACAGAACAACAAATTATAACATCACTGACCACCTACCAACAGAACAACAAATTATAACATAACTGACCACCAACCAACAGAGCAACAAATTATAACATCACTGACCACCTACCAACAGAACAACAAATTATAACATCACTGACCACCTACCAACAGAACAACACATTATAACATCACTGACCACCTACCAACAGAACAACAAATTATAACATCACTGACCACCTACCAACAGAACAACACATTATAACATCACTGACCACCTACTAACAGAACAACAAATTATAACATCACTGACCACCTACCAACAGAACAACACATTATAACATCACTGACCACCTACTAACAGAACAACAAATTATAACATCACTGACCACCTACCAACAGAACAACAAATTATAACATCACTGACCACCAACCAACAGAACAACACATTATAACATCACTGACCACCTACCAACAGAACAAACGATCATGAAATCACTGAAAACCTAAGAACGAAACAAGAGATTATGAAATCACTGTCCACCTACAAACAGAACAAGAGATTATGGCATCACTGATCTCACACCAACATAACAAGAGTTCATAAAATCAATGACACATACAAACAGAACAGGAGATCATGAAATCACTGACCACCTCCCAATAGAAGAAGTAATCATGAAATCACAGACATCTTTCCAAACAGTCAAAGAAATCATGAAATCTTTGACCACTTACCAACAGAACAATAGATCTTGAAATCACTGAACACTTAACAGAACAAGAGATCATGAAATGACTGACAACTACCAACAGAACCAAAAAGACATGAAATCACTGACCATCTGCCAACAGAACAAGAGATCATGAAATCTCTGATCACCTACTATCAGAACAAGAGATCATGAAATCACCAACCACCTACCAAAATAACATAATATCCTAAAATCGCTGGACACCTACCAACAGTTCAGTTCATGCCCTAACCAACCAGGTCGTTGGGGCACACTTTAATACACTCCCACTATCGCACGCCATCTCTCTCTCCGATGCCGCTAGTCGTGCCATAACATGACGAAGGTTTGACCACTCAATGATGGTGTATGCCTATCTCTTCATTGGATGTTCCCGCCCTCTCTTTCCTGGTACGGAACTATGCAGTATCGAATATGTAATTCCGCTGGACCTCTTGACATCCCCATACCAAGCCATCTTTCGCTATTTTGATAGCCGTCAACAGATCAACAAAAAGTCAGTGTTTTCCTTTCTTCGTCGTATTTCTACGTTCGTGACGCGGTCCTTTAATGTAACATTTAAGAGTCCTCTAAAGCACCTCATTTCCATTGCGTGAATTCTGCACTAGATATCCACAGTAATGGTCCAAGTCTCATTGGCATACACAAATATTGAGCTCACCAATGAGCGCATTAGTCTACCTTTTATGCCGAGGGCGATCAGCTTATACAGCCAAATGGGTTTCAATCGCGTAAGCAATGCTGTTGTCTGTGCCATTCTGGCATTTAACTCACGAAAATAGCCCTGGTCCCTGATCAGTGATCCCAGATACTTGAACCGGTGTACAATTTCGAGTGCTTGACCATTTGCTTTTACCACAGATGTAAACACTTCTGTGTTATAAGTCATCAGCTTTGTTCTCTCTGCAATTATATACATGTCATAGCTCTGCGCCGCTCTGTCCAATCAACTAATAAGATCTTCGAGTTCTTTTTCCGTGCCTGTCAGACCATCTATATTATCTGCAAATCGTAGGTTTGTAATCGTCTTGTCACCTAGTCTAACCGTACCAACATGTCCCTTCAAGGCTGCCGTAATTATTGATTCCGAGAATTGAAGTAAGAGTGTAGGAAAGTGTATACAACACTGTCTCACTTCAACAGACGATAGGAACCATTCGCCTAGTATTCTATCTACATAAACTGCACTTGACGCCTTTTCCTAAAAGGTTCTCAATTATCTTCTCAAAGTTACTATTTACCTTATAATGCTTCATCGCTGTCCATAGCGCCGCATTCCATGCTCTGTCGAACGCCTTTCTGAAATCGATGAAGTCATGATATATGTGTTGTTGATACTCTGTTTTCCATTTAATATCTGCAGATTAAATATTTCTTCTTCTTCTTCTGCGTACGCAGTCAGACAGTAACCATTATTTTTTCGAAAAAAGCGGCGGTCATCCTGAGGCTGTCGCCACTGCCATAGAGCTTGTCTTGCAGTTCCACTGGTGATGGCCACATCTGCTCTCTCTGATCCTCGTATGTCGGGCAGTTCTGCAGCAGATGTTCAGCGGTCATTTTACCAGTACCGCACGGGCATTCGTCGGTACCACCTATCTTCAATTTGTTGAATAGGTGGTACCTCAGTCTATTGTGGCCAGTGCGAAGTCTGAAGACCACGACCTGCTCTCTTCTGTTCAACTGGTAATAGGCATCGTTTTTGGTGTAGCCAGTATGTTCGGTTTCCCATTTGGTGATGTATCTAGCTCTAATAAGCCGTTTTGACACTTCGTATGTCATACTAGTATCTAGTTGTGGTAGTTTTGCACCTTCTTTTGCCAGTCTGTTTGCCTCCCCGTGGCCTTGGATGTTGCAGTGAGATGGAACCCACTGCGCCACTACCCTTTTTGGTGCGGACTGCTGGCATAGTTGACAGAGTACTGCTCTTAAATCATTAAGTTCAGTATTTTTCTGGCTTTTTAGTGCTGTGACTACGGCCAGGGCATCTGTAAGCAGGACTATATGGCTTTCATTCCTTTTACCTGTCACCATTTCTTCCACTGCCGCCCTCAGTGCCTCTGCCTCCGCTCTGAAATTGCTTGTGTATTTTCCAGTAGCGAATGACAGTATTATTTTTCTGCCATTTGGTAGGTTCAGAAATGTTCCTGGCCCTCTGTTCTGTGTTGTATTAGTTACGGAACCGTCGGTGTATGCATGGGTCCAGTCCACGCTTGGGTAGTTTTCTGTTATGTAACTCAGGGTAGTATCTCTTCTTTCTTTTTCAGACTGGCAGTTTTTGTTTCCAATACCTGATATATTTTCTACCACCTCTGGAAATATATGCTGCCTCCAGGTAGGTTTTCGTTCAGTAGGGATGGGCTTTCCACCATACTATAAAGCATGTATCACTAGTTTCTCCCCAACACAACAACTGAACCACCATACTATAAAACACTAGACTATCAACATCACAAAATCTAAACCCTGTAAACTTGATTTTACGTTATCCCTAATATGCTCCAGTTGATCAAGCGAAAAGTAATTATAACCACTCGCCCACTGACTTATCAAGCAGAACCAGATCAATGCCTTAATGGCTGGTTAACCAACAACAACACAATTTATGACGTATTTAGACAACCTCAAATAAAACAAACTGTCATGTACAACTCCGCCAGCCCCGAAAAATGTATACATTTCTTCCCCCCACACACCCCCTCCCTCAGAAAAATAAAAGTAAACAACAATAAAATATAAAAATTAACAAATAAACACAAAAGACGGCCCAAAGGAGCGAAATAAACTACTATTATGATTTTGTGTTCCCTTTTGACAGATAAAGTTCACATTCAATGGCAACATCATTGAAGAGTATTTTGAAATGTATAGGACACCACCCTTACCGCCGTGTCTACCAAGACGTTTACAAACAATACAATGGTTGAAGTATGTAGGCACATTATCTTCATCACATCCATATTCAGTATAGTATGTGGCATCACCATTGTTTTCATTGAACTCTTCTCAAATATAATACATCGTTTCAGTTGCAGCCACCGAGGATTTCGTTTGCATCTGCAGCAGGCAGTCATCTGACGCACGCGGCAGTCACTACATAACGCGTGGGATGGGTTTAACGGCTTTATCCATGCACACAATCCGCAGAGTCTGGTCCCAGCGAAGGCTATCCTTCTAGACCAGGATTTGTATTTACTCATCCTGCATTGTTCTCATGCTTCTCCCGTATGCATCCGAGTTTTGGACACTACTACAGCAGGACCGGCAACGTCTTAAGGACTTCCACCTGCACAACCAGAAACGCATCCTCTGGATCGTCTGGCATGACATGATTTACAACAATGAAGTAGTTCGACGTACTAAATCTGCAGGCATTGTCTCAACGATTGATTGCCTTCATCTCTCTCTCTTCGATCATGTTGTTCGTCTTTCCCGGGAAGTCCCAGCCCACGAGATGCTACGGCATGCTGTGAGCCTGTGGGGGGCGTGTTACGAGAAGAAGCCGGGCTTATCCTGGATATCTCTTCAGGGCCGCCCTCGCAACATCTGGCTAAAATCGATCGTTACTTCCCCAACATAACTGCAGGCCTTCTGGGATGCGGTCATCAGACGTGGCCATAAACACTGTCATTCAATGCGACAGGTCCTGGTCAGCTTAGTTATATTACTATTGTTTGATTGATTGTTACTGTTAAAAACGTTACCTTGAAAAGTGCTAACAGAAGAAGAAGAACGGTGATTCCATTGCATTGAAGCTTGTTTTTTAGCGGGTTTATAGTTGATGAACCACTTATTAGATCATAATAGCAGTCATGCTAGGTATGTGTTTTTCCCCCGTCGCCATATCCTGCAAGAGGAAACCTATGTTTGTTTATTGTGTGTTCATCAGTCAGTTGTCTGATAATCTGCCTTCAGCATACCGTCTGGAAATGTATCATTCATGTCTTTTGATGAAGGTAGAACCATGAGAAAACATAATTACAGTTGCAGCATTGTTTATCGGGTCTCCCTGTCAGCTCAAATCATTGCCGTCACCCACGTTACATGTGATTATTTTTCAATTCTGAACCCGGCGACCAGGTCGGTCAACATCAACATTTTGTGTGCGTCTGTGAGAACATGTACAAGATGTATGCACAGTCAAGGACAACTTAATTACACAAACACTTCTCAACTTTAACATCAGTCATTTTCTTACAAATATGCATTGCAGAAAGTATATTTGCCTTCCAATAAAGCCTAACATACCCCACCCCCCACCCCCCCTCCAACCCCACAATTACCTTTGATTATTCGCTCGTTTAGTTAGATTCCATCTATTGCCACTTTTAACACCTACATTGTGTAGCTATCCCATATCCATTGCAACCCACCTATTGACTAACCGTGGAATACAAGGCTTGTTTTATTTCATTGCTGTTGACAGATGTATTAGTTTTACACAGACGCACACAAAAACAACATAGAATTATAATTGCACACTTGTTTTATCTCGCGAGATTAAACGTGACAGTATATAGTGCCGTATTGTAAAGGCAGAGTAAGGGCACTACATACACAGGTAATTTGCGAACAGTCATGATGGAATTAGGCACGGAAACAAGTTAGCATGTACATAATACCACCGGCAACCTATAGCTTTGGCAAATACGTTTTTACACAATAAATGTATTGAATTCACAATAAATATGTTGTATTCACTCTGTGACATAATCATTTATCCCAAAGCAGAAAATATAAATCATCAAGCCAAGTTGATGGACACAGTACTGTTCCGAGCTATATAACTATGAAGTACGAAACGAACCTGAGAAAACAATCTCTTCGACATCAACAAATATAGAGGATAACCAACTGATAACGAAGGAAGGGGTAACTGCAGCGGTAAAGATATTGAGAAGAGGGATAGCGGCTGGCGTGGACAATATACCAGCAGAGCTCATACAGGCAGGTGGAGAGGTAGGGGTGGAAGGCATGACACACATCTGCAACAAAATATGATTCAGGTAGCTTTAAGCCTTAACATGTTCAGGCATCCTAAGCTCACCTTGCTCCGGCGGGAACTGTTACATTACCTCACTAAACTACAGACCGAAACATGGATGGTCATTTTTTCCATCTGGCAAATGACCACCATTTTCGTCTCCTATATCCAAAATGTAAAAACTACTCCTGTTTACAACTCCACTCAAATTGTACCTGCCTTGAAAAGAAAACACTGTCACACATTTTCGTCTCCACTATCCATAATGTAAATACCACTCCTGTTTACAACTTCCCTCACATCGTACATGCATAAAAAGACATGTAATTTGATACATATAAACTTTTTGTAATACATACACAATCAATACAAGCAGAAGAAAAACACTGTGGCTGGTCGTTTTTACAACACAAGCCACCACTTTTACATCGTTTTACAGTAAAATACACCAAGTCTGTTCCTGCGGGACCTTTAACTCATTAAAACAGAAACACCTTAAGGAATTGCCCTTGCTCATTGAGGTCAACATACCTCGCCCTGTTTCTTGTGCCTTCCTCCCGTGCCTTAAAACAGACAAATTATTTACCCTGAACATGGTCAAGCACTTTGAAACAGAGTTACTGGGGTACAACGAGCCAAAGCCAAGGAAGCCCTGAAAATACCCTTCGTGGTACCGAAACATAACTTGAGAACCCGGCCCAAGTATTTCAGTTCATTGAACGAGTCATGGTCCCCAACTCTCAAACAGTGCAAGTTGGGGCTGGCAGACCAAAATAGGTCGCTTTCTCACGGTTTGAGCTGGAAATCCCCGATAACAAGCGGTCAGTCAGTATTTTGGAAAATAAGGCCGCCTTTCTTGGGACATGTGAGTTCTAATAAAGTTTGTGGGAAATGAACTCAAGAAAGTAGAAGTCATGGACTAAAACGGAGGAAGCTTAGAAAATAAGCTGGGGGGGAGACAGAATAGAGGACAGATCAAGAAGCAGCAGACAAGGGTGTCCTACCAGACAGTGTAGTGAGTCGCACTTAGTCAAAAACAAGTAGATAGTTAAAAGCTACATAACTTAGCCAGTGAGTGACAATAGTAGAGCCATAGAAATAGAATCCACCCAAGCAGACCAACACGGAAAGGAAACGAGAGACCACAGACATATAAGAATATTTATTTATGTGATGTTTTATTCGAGACATAGTCGCTAACATCTTGATCGAGTGACCTGACTTCATTCTCGTCAGACGGAGACGTGTTGCTGCAATACGAAGCTGTCGTCCTAGACGGCCATTGTGATGTGTAGGTTTCCTCGTCCTGACAACCACAGTAACACAACCACTGTCGTCTCTCATAGACACGAGCACAGCTGCAGTCAGAGCACAAAAGCAGTTGTCGACTTCCTGACGTTCAGGCGACACAAGAGGTCCAGTAGACATCTGCCTTACGTGAGACGAGACAAGAGGTCCAGTTGACATCTGCCTTACGTGTGACGAGACAGGAGGTCAAGTAGACATCCATTTTGTGTAAGCTGAGAGGACAGATATATGACTGAGAAATTGTAGATAGACGTCCTTTATATCAACGCACAGAGATAGACAGTGAATATAACAATTGCTAGATTCCGACCACGTGATGAGAACCTTGGGTAAAGTTTAGTACTAGAGTAAGACCTGTGCTACTTGCACGAACCGTTAGAAGTAATCATAGCCATATAGAGAAGTGATGTTAACCAACCTCTTGAGAGACATTATAATTCATTAATAATTGATGAACAGTATAATGTGATCAATGAGCCTAGTGATTTAATTTGTTGTGCATATTTTTTACTTGTGTGAAAAATACAGGCTTTGTTTTACTTGTGTTAAAATACATGCTTTGTTTTACTTGTGCTAAAATACATGCTTTGTTTTACTTGTGTTAAAATACATGCTTTGTTTTACTTGTGTTAAAATACATGCTTTGTTTTACTTGTGTTAAAATCCATGCTTTGTTTTACTTGTGTTAAAATACATGCTTTGTTTTACTTGTGTTAAAATAATTGTTAGTAGTTAAATTTAGAGTGTGTTAAGGAGTGATAGTGGTTAAGGCAATTGGAATAGAGAATACGTTAACCCTGCTACATATGATATTAAATGATGCCGTGACTTAGGGTAAAAAATTATTGTTAGGACTGTTAAATATTATATTAAATGAAGCCGTGACCAGGATATAAAGTATCGTTAGAACTGTTATATTAACAATATCGTTTTAGGTTAAAATGTCATACTTTCCGCGGTGAAAAATGTCATCTCTGACAACAATTATTGTTACTGATACATTTGACAATTTGCCTACGCGTTTGGACACGATTTCAAAATGCTACAAATACAATGAACGCAACAGGCAATTGGGCAACGTAATTAACAATGACATCCCGTCACTTCAAACTCACAGTTTCATTATTAACGAAGGTGATGGGAATTTGATTCTGCGTATTTGGCACAGTCGGATAACTATGTCCCCAGCTGCTACCATGTTTACAGTCCAACTTCTATAAATACATTTTAGGCAACAGTGACCCAACACCCATATTTATTTTGCTGACGTTTCAAATTAATACATGTAGTTTTATTATCTTACCATTGACCTTCACAATTTTAAATCCAAAAAACAATAAGCAAAAATTGGCAACATTGTTGTGCATTAACTTTGTGCAACTTAATTTACGTTTACAATTGTTCCACTTTAGATTTCCGATCACATATGCTACATATTATATTAAATGGTTCCGAGTCCGAGGACATCTAGCCTAGATTAGGGTACGTATAGATTTCAGATAAGTCACCAGAAACAAGAGATGGTATGAGAAAATGATTTCTTCTATACACAAACGAAGACAGAAAAATTATTCATTTTGGTAAAATGTCTGACAGACGAGGCAGATGGGGGAAATGACATAAATGTATTGGTTTACATAACTCTGGAGGGTGTCTTGTTAACTAAACTATTCCCAAATTATGGCGAAATATATCCGGTGCAATAATACCAGTAGTACCTGTATTCCAAATATCGATAGTTAAAGAAGACAGAATTACAGCTCTGGACAAGAAAATAAGGGAAAACAAAAAGAATATTGACACACTGACAATCAAAATAAATGCATTAGAACAATATCAGGTGGATAACAGACAAGTCATTAATACACTCTTGAAGAAAATTACGAGAATAGAAAACCGCAGGCCAGAGAGAGAGAAAATTAGAAAATGAATAACAGTGACCACGGATCAACCGAAACACTACTGCCCAGGTAAGAGAGAGGGTGGAGAAAATACGGACCACACAATTAGTGACAAGGCCAAGAACAGATACGGTGCCCGTGAAATGCGCTTGAGAGCAGCGGAGACAATGTGACGACAATGCACAGTTAGTTAGATTGACCGGAACAGGGGGAACAATTGTATCCCCAAAAGTGGAGACAATTTTGGTCCAATTGGGGATTACTATTGTATCGAAAATGATACTTTATTATCAGAACACAAACAGTGTGCGTCACAGAGCGCGATAGAAAGGGGTGATAAGAGAAACGAAATAGTCAATTATTTCGCAGACGATGAAGATTCAGTAGATTAATCCAAAGAATTGACGGAACCATTCGATGTCAGGACAGAATTAGTTAAACCTGAGTATTTTAATGTATCACGAGTTACTAATAAAAGAAGTTTAGAGACTGATAAAAGAAATGGACAGTACAAACGGGTTTGTAAAAGACAGACACATATAAACGAATCAAAGAAAGTTAGGGACATGTATTATAATGACAGGGACAGCCCAGAATCAGAATGCGCTGACTGGAAGAGATACTGGTTAACAGGTAAAAGTAACGCTACCGTTCAACGTGTCAAGGACCGTGGGAAAATAGCAGGTCAAAAGTCCAGCGACAGAATTTCCGAACGTGACGACGTAACCGAAGTAGGGACTAGACCACAAACTAGACATATCATTCAATGACACGATGGACAATTAGCTGGTAAGAATGCGCTGGTAGTTGAAGTTAGGTGTCCCACTTCCACTTCCCCTCTTGTCCCTACCCAAACAGAAACTAGTAGGGCAGGGATTTCAGCCACAAAGGAGGTGGTGATGCTGGCTTTCTTGTGTTCAATGGAAAGAATGATGGCAAACTATTAGTGGGGTCAATTGGAACATATTAATAGAGAATGTATTCACAGCTGAGTACAGTTCGGAGTTCAGTAGTGTATTTGGCTATTGTTTATATTCAGTACAATGTATTATGAGATGTGTTTGCCTCTTTATTGTTTTTTAAGACAGGACATAAACAAACTGGTGTATGTTAAGTACAATTTTCCAATAATACTTTGGATGTGGATCCATTTTATTTGGTTGCTGAAACTGTTTTATTTTCTTGTATTGTTAACTAGAGCGGTTTTATTCAGCTGATAAATGTAATATTGATGCATTTATTATTGTTGATGTTCTAGACCATGGAAAACTCGGCCCGACCAGTAAAGAATTGGTGACGGTCACAGTTCTAGAACCTAGGAGAACTCGGCGTAACCAGTAGACAATTGGTTGCGGTCACAGTTAAAGAGCCTAGGAGAACTCGGCGTAACCAGTAGACAATTGGTGGCGGTCACAGTTCTAGAATCTAGAAGAACTCGGCGTAACCACAAGACAATTGGTGACCGGGAATGAGCGCAGTGAACCCTATCGTGGCTTCGGTACATTGTATTTGCTAATGCACCTCTCAATGACTTAATGTCGGGATAGTACATCTCTGAATTCTGCAAGGGGTCCGAAGAAAATCCCCAGCCTCACCAGCCCGACAATGCCAAAATATGGGAAGTACACAATGTAACAAATATTCAAACGATCTCGGACAACGCCTCGGTCATCAAGGTCCGCGCCTGGCAGTGGGTGACCAAGCTGCGATATGTGAAAAATAGACTACTGGAAACAAACAAAAACAGACTGAAAACTTAGGAGGAAGCATGTGCAGAAATAAGATAACAAACTTGCATTGAATGTTCTACAGTTAAATATTTGTGGCCTGAGAAAAAAGAAGATTGAGCTTGTCAAGGTTTTGGACAAGAAACTCTAAATAAGGACATTGAATTAATTTGACAGGATAAACTGGCTATCACTGAGAGTGCATTGACCTGGAATAATTACCTACATCCGAAATGGCATTCAAGGATATCTCACACAAATAGCAGCTCGTACTACAGACTTACAGAAAATCACTAACTTACTTGTTCAAAACAAGCTATATATACAACATTTACAGTCCCCCACAGATGACATGCAACCCGCCTGATTTGTGTGAAACACAATATTATAAAACGCTCCTTCCAGGTGACTTCAATGAGCCTCGTCTCGTTGAAGTTACACTGACAGCAATAGTACAGGAAAATGTATCTAGTAGCTCTGCGGTGCAACTAACTATACCAATGCTGCTGCACAGGGACCGCCTCTCTCACAGTCTACCTGACTTGACCATCTGGTATTCTGATTTGATTTTTTTTTTTTTTTTTTTTTTTTGCGTTCGCCTTTTTTCTCTAATCCCCAAGGCGGGTGTGCGTTGCACTGTGGTTTTTTTATTTTGCGCCTGTCGGCCCAGTGCATCCGACTTCAGCATGTATTTTATGTAAGGGTCTGCTTCCTCCTGCATTTTCTAAGGGTTTGCTTCCCCGGGGTAACGGCCGGTGCTGTGATGGGGAACGAACCCAGCACCTTCTGGTTGTGAGCCGTGCCACTTAACGACTAGGCCACGCCGTCTGATTTGATAAACTCCTGCAACCTGGAAGTTCTTGATGACATTGAAAGTGATTGCAAACCACTCATTACAACCATAAAAACGCCATCAACAGCATATTTTAAACAGAAAACGCTCTGGAACTTTAGTAAAGCGAGCTGGCAGTTATTTCAAGAAGCATCAGATCTTATCCTTATGAACAAAACCAATAGTGTGGAAATGTTAAACAAATATATTTAAAAAGGCAATCTTGGAAGCAGCATCACATTGCATTTCAAGGGAATGTCGTAAATCGTTTAGAGTCTTCTGAAATAGAAAAACACAAAGTGGTATGCATGATAGAAAGAATGACAGAACAACCCTTGACACAAACCCATCACTAGTAGCAAAGAAGCAGTACAACAAAGCATGTACCAAAATAAAGCTGACAGTCAAGACAGCAAAAAGTGAGATATAGCTAAAACATGCTTCAAATTCGATCTCAGTCATAATGGAAATAAAGCCTGGTCATTTGTAGACATTCTGTGCAGGGAAAAAATGAGAGTGAACCCGAAGTCAGTGATAGATGGATGGTGAACAATCACTTTGAAGACCAACATAATCCAGAGCACTGTAATCGTTTCAACGCATATGCCAATAGAGCATGAACATTTACAGAACGGGATAAGAGGAATGTGTGCTACCTGAACTGCAATGACTCCAAATTTGATGAAGATTGTAACATGCAAGAGCTCCAACAGCCCTGACGAGACTTAAACCTAGAAAGGCTCCAGAACCAGGTTCGATCTATAATGAAATGCTTTTTCATCTGGGGACTCGGGGTAAATAATAAACAAACGTCTCTATTAGTTCCTGGAGAAATACAATAACTTATGCTAGGAACAAAAATGGTTCAGATATGGTATCGGCACAGAAGACCAGCGTTTTAGGCTAACACAAGGAATAAATCATGACTTCCAGAACCAAAAGCATACAGTAAATTTTTACCTACAACACGTATTGCATCTAATAAAGATGTTTAACATGGAAATGCATGGCAAATTCTGCAATTGGATAGAACAGTTCTTGACTGAGCGAACGATCCAGACGAAGGGGGAAATGCGAACTCTTCTAAAGACGTTTCAGATAAAAGATACCATATATTTCATCCCTAAGCTGTACCCTTTTACTGATCTATATCAATGACGTAGCTGACCAGATTAGAGCGGAAAAAGTGTTGGTACTCGGATGAGCTGGCAATATGGCTGAACCATGAAGAAATTGGAAGTGGGGCAAGAAGGCTATTTGGAGAACTAAGGAGACTGCATGACTACTGCACAACATGGACATTAAATATCAACTGTGAACAGACAATGTATATCATCTTCACCAAAAGCCACAAATTTGTCAAACGAAATATATTTTTTACATTAAAAGAACACCATTTGATTATAGAAGAACACTACACAAATTTTGGAGTCACGCTTGACCGACAACTCAACCTCAAGCATTAAATCCAGAATGAGAAGAATACATCTGTGAGACGTCTACACCTCTTAAAGAGGTTTTCTATTACATCGTTGTTATCAGACAAGGATACTTTGAGAGGCGTATACCTTGGATTTGTGCGCTCAGGTGATCATGTAGCATGTCCATTAAAGAACGTCGCTCCCATCAGTCTGTCGAAATAAAAATCGTTCCCTTGCAAAAACTCAAGGCTCAGCCACAGTCAGACCCAGGCATTTCTGGATATCTTGGTGTCATCGTCTTCTTTGCTTACCCCCTCATCTTTTATCTGGCACCATACCTGTCACCACTGTTCTCTCGAGACCGTTGTGTCTCTTGATGTGACCAAAGTATTTGCATTTTCTAGCCAACATGAAATTGATAAACCAGTTCTCCTATATGATTAACTATTGACGAATGTCTGCATTTGTCTTTTTCTCTGCCCAGGGTATTTTCAGGATCTTTCTGTAACATTTTGACTAGAAGGATTCGATACTTTGTCTGAAAGTTTTGATAATTGTCCATGATTCGCAGCGGTAAGCGGCCACAGGAAAAACACATGCTGTCAAGACTTTTACTTTGATAATTTTGTTTGTGCTCTGCCATACGTTTGCAGGCTGTTCAGTCTCGGTATTGCCATAGCTAGTCTTCTGACTTCATTCGAGCAGTCGCCATGTTTGTCAATTCTGGAGCCCAGATATTCAAAATATGTAATCTGATCTATTTCCTCACCACCCACTGTAAATTTATGCTGACATTGTGTTTTGTCGGTGGTCATTATCTTTGTTTATAAACAGGTGTTGATCTTTACTATTTCTATTTACGGATAAAATTAGCTGATCTAGCACTTCTGCACTTCTTGACAGTATCACTGTGTGGTCTGCGTATTGTAACTCTGGAATACCGTATCCCCCAATAGTAAATGAGTCGAAACTTTAAATGTTTTCGTCTTCTCGAACATTTCGCATTATGCATATCGCATATATGTTGTATAGATAAGGTGAGAGGATACATCCCTGTCTTACTCCCTTTTGTACTGCAAACCAATCTGATGTTTTCACAGATACTCGGACAGCGGCATATTCATTTTGGTATAATGTTTCAACGATATTAATTATATGCACACGAAACACCATTTATTTCATGATTTTCCACAAATGTTGATGTTTTACCGTATCAAAGGCCTTGGTGTAATCAATGAAACATGTGTACATGACTACATTAAACTCTACATTGTTCGTAAATATTCCTCAAATATAAAATGTGGTCCCTGGTCCCTATGTCTTTCATAAAACCTGCCTGGAATACATGAATTTAAGATTGAAACCTTTCCTCTATCCTTCTTAATAGAATTCGCAAGAGTATCTTCTTGCGTGGCTGATCAGCGCCTTAGTTCGGAAGTTCGTGCACAGCTTCAGGTTGCCTTTTTGGGGAGAGATATATAAATTGATTTCCTCCAAGCTTCTAGCCACTCTGCGCTGTGCCATATCTGTTTACACAGCTTGTGATAGACTCGAGCACTTGTCTCCCCTCCTGCTTATATTAGCTCTGCTTGGATATCATCCCATCCTGGGGACTTCCCCTTTTTCAGACTTGTGATTGCTGAGCGTACTTCCTCCAATGTTGGATCATGTTCTTCCTCATCCTTTGGTAGGATTGTAACTGAGCGCTTTGTGATGTTTCCATACATGGTTATGTAGTACTCTCTCCGTCTTTTCAGTATGTCATTTGTTTCTGTTAATGTGTTATCCTCTGTCATTGATAACATGTGGAGCCAGGCGGAATTCCCTTGTCAGTGTTTTCTCATCGCCTTAAAGACATCTCTATCCCTGCCTTGTTGCTGTAGGTTTGCTATGTCCTTACAAGTTTCCACTATACATCTTCTTTTATCTTTTCTTATTTCTCTTCTAAGTTTTTGTGCACAGTTTTTATATTCTGTTTTGGTCCCCGGACTACCTATTTATTTTAATTATTTCCTTTCTTCATTGAGTTTATGTTTTTCCTCTGATAAATAGCTCTGTTTCTAATGCGACATCCTGAGAATCATTTCGTTCGCTGTTGAGATTAAAATATCCCTTGCGTGCGATGTCAATTCCTCAGATGTCACCTCTTCAAGTACCGCAAGCAACGTCTCAAAGGTGTTTTCTACTTTGATGTATTCAGTAGATATTGATGTTACATCGAAACGTATTGGCTGGCAACCCGTGTTAATCATTCGTAGTCTTGTTAGGAAAACTGCAAACAGAAACATAATATAGCAGTGCGCTGCTTGCAACTTGTTCAAAATCTAACTTGGAATCCCGGGACAGGTGCAAAATAGTGCTCTACACTTCATTAGTGGAGGAATGAGAATAATACCTACTGCAGCCTGTAACACACAGGAGGGACCCATTGAGATGCGGAGGGATAAAGGAAATATGGAGGTTTAAGAGCGAAGTAGCAGAATGGAACGGGACCATACAAATAGACTCCTTGTGGAAAACTGGCTCCCCAAAAGCTTAATTAAACAAAAGTCTGTTCTTCACATTGTTAGTTAAATCAAAGACATATACCATCTACCAGAAATAAGACAAGAGTTAAAGAGAGGAGTAAAAGATATGCCTGCCCAAGCATTTCTAATAATTCCATTTTTAGACGCTACAACCAAAAGTTCAGATCCAAGTGCTCTCATTCGAACAGCTCAAAGAACTATTGATGTCTATTCCGATCAATGGGTGCATATATATACTGATGGATCTGAGTTTAAAGCCACCATCAAAGCAGGTTATGGAGTTTACATCAAATATCCGTGCGGATATTCTGATGAACTGTCCAATGCTTGCGGTGAGGTTTTCTCCAACTGTGAAGCTGAAATCACTTCACTTAAAGCCACATTGCCCCATCTGTGAATAGTTTGTGATGTTTTTCCTTCAAGGGCCCAAAACACTGTTATTTGTAAAGCTCCAATGTCAGCTTTTCAAGTATTAGACGTTGCTGGTTATCGTATACTTGCCATTATCAAAATATCTCTAGACATTGACTATATTATCACTTCTAGTGCTGTCAAAATAGTTCTACAGTGGATCCCTGGACGCTCGAGCCAACCTGGACATTACAAGGCAGACAGACTAGCAACGGATGGATCAAAACAAGAACAGCCACACATGGCACGACTTTACAAACAGCTGAACATCTCATTAGATCAGCAAACAAAGAAACTTGACTGAACAGATGGGTCATGAGAAACACGGGAAGAGAGGTCTTCAGATATTTGCAAGCCCCAGTCCAAATGACGGTGTAAATCAACTCACAAGGAAGGATCAGAGCACCATTGCCGACTAAGAACCCAACACATCCCCCTAAAAAAACACCTGAACAGAACCCAACACATCCCCCTAAATAAACACCTGAACAGAACCCAACCCCAACATACTCCCGAGTTCCAGCTGTGTACACACCAATATGAAACCGTTGATCATCATCTCTTTGAGTGCCCAGTGGTAAATGATTTTAAGAAAAGCTTCTTATTATTGATCAAATATATGGACCACTTTGTATGGCACTAGACAACAGCGGATACACACTTGCAAATACCAGTACAGGGCATTGGGCCGATAGGCAAGAGCTCGGATGTTGCTGGATCTGTAACAACAACAACAACAACAACTGTAGCAGAAAATCCCATGATAACACAAAATTACCAGCAATAATTAATATATGCCCTAAAGCAACTTAAAACTAATTTCTCCAGCGAAGATAGACGTTTCAAATGAAAGTTAATACATATGACTGGGCAATCGAGCTGTCACGGTTGTGATCAGCATGTCCTTGGTGCCAAGCGATGTGCTGAAGACAGGAAGACCGCGGTTAGACTCCCCACTTTCGAACATTTTGTTTTTGTATGTGTCGGCCATCCTGATATTCACTGCGAACCTTATGCAATGTATTTCTTTTGACAGATGTGGTTCATTTCATGAGCTTAATTCAAGGGGAGGGAATCATGCTGTATTTGTTTTTATGCAATGGGTAACTAATTCATACATTAATATGAAGCAAAAAATACAATGGCAAAACATTATCATAGCCAGGCATATCACATCATCTTGTTCAGGATTGAGTTTGTTGCTTCCGGTGTTGAGCATCATTTGTTGTTCATGACATTTTACAAATTCTTTTCCTCCGCCAGTTCATGTCCATTTTCAAAGATACTACAAGTGTAGAACATCACCAAAACCCGAACTGGTGACAAGTCAGAATGAACCAAAACCGTGTTACATACGACCGATGACCAGATGACGAGTAAGACAGCAGCAGACCTAATGGTCAAAACTAATCAGTCAGAAAGTAAAAAGCAAGTTTCAAGAGATAGCGTTAAAAATGTAAGAACATAGATAAGAGCTCTTCAAACAAACCACACCATAGACACTCCAAAATATTGCATGGCAGTGAATTTCACCCTACAGAAGCCGGAAGACGAAATTCAGAAACTACAGACGAGAATAGCACCATAGGCAGATGGTATCAAAAAGGAAATCCTCAAACACCTCAGTCCCATAAGCAAGACGTTCATCCCTGGAATGTTAACCAAAGATGGCATGTGGGTACTGTTCCGGCACTCTGGAAGAAAGCTCATATTGAGCATATTCCTAAACCGCAGAGAGAGACAAACACGATACTAAAAACTACTGGTCCATCAGTCATTATAACTGATGGAAAGACTGATAAACAAAAGACTCAACTGGTACCTTGACATGAACTCACGAAATGCCCCAACTGAAATAAGTAACATACAGCACAAAAGCACAGACGACGAATTAACATATCTAACACCGGATATAGTAAACGAATGTGAAGAGCAAAAGAACGTTCTAGCCATCTACTTTGAGTCTTCTAAGCGGGAGTTACAAAAAACATGTTCTCATGAATAAAAAGTTACCGTTTCCAAAGATATGTCACGGTTAAATTGGACACCAGATCAATTATATATATATATACACACACGATAAAGCAAAATGTAATCATCATGTCTCAAACAGCCTAAACGCAGATGAATTCGCTGTATGGATAACCCCATAACATGCAATAATAGCCGTGTAAATACTCCAAATGACATCAGAGACGGTGGAAAACTGGATAAAAAAGTGGTGACTAAAAATAAACAACACCTACACCTCCACCACTTTCGTGTTCTGACAAGGCCCATACAAAGAATCTCAGTAATGAAAATAACTTCCTGGTACATCGTGGGGGGCGAACAAGAAAGTCTTTAAGCAAGTTTACAGTAGGTTAAACAGACCAATGATGGAACATGTCTCTAGAACTTGCGCAATAAAGGAAGATGGCCGCACCTGAATGGCTGCGCTCTCGACTCGCTCTGATGTCTGTGTCGTTTTCTGATGTTTGCTGGTTCTTTTTTCGACGTTCCGCTTTACTACACCCATAATTCACTCCAGGTTATCACTACCCAAGGAACTGTCTGATCGGACCGAAGCCGTCTTCCTCCCGCGCCCCTTTTACCACAGGTTAGACAATACCTCTCCTACTCTTGTATTCCCAGTATAGCAAAGGTAACGCTGAGGTGAACACAATCCAGAGGTGTTGGGGGCGAGACACGAAAAAATAGCTACTCAGACGCGAACAGACATTGAAAGCCTGGCACAACCATTGGTCAAACACATACTCCTCGTTGCCCCCATCCCAAGACAGTGATGTACTCGGTTCCATCATGGTAGTCTGTAGGGATTTCGGTCGACACGCAGTGCATTAACACAGCCTCGGCAGTTGGACATGGTAGTGGCCGTTCGACGCAACGGGTCTTTGATGCCTAAGCAAACATTATTATTATTTGGGCAACAGCAGCCGAAAAAAACACAGGAAAACCTGACCGAGTTCAAAATATGGGTCAACATATTGAAAAGCATACATATTACATAGAAGGGAAAACAGCAAACATTGAGTCCCTCGAATTAACGAGAAATACAAAACCCCAATCAGTTTGATAAACCTAAAAGGCTACCAGATAATTCTCTACATTAGACGTTCCAAGAGAGAACTAACCTTAGACGACTATTGAGGAAAAGCCCTAACTATCTGGTCACAGAAATTCTTGGAAATCTAGCAGACATCCTTGAATCCGAAATTGAAAAATGCAAGAATTTATTCCAGAACAATGGATACGGATCCATGACCAGTCCAACATAATCTTTGAGGTTCTAGAGATTACCAAGAAAAGTGAGCAGTGAGAGAACAAAACATCCATGTTTTGCAGGCGTGTGGGACACAGTACCCTAACAAGTCCTGGAAACGTGTGTGCACACAGTGATCGGCATATAAGAGCGAAGAAAATCGGGAGGCAGTGGAGTCTGCATCGCACACCCCAACGGTGACAAAGGAAATGACTAAATACCAGCAGGAGAGACCTGTTACAATTTTAGAGCAGCAGCAACAGCTGTTCATGCAACAAACAAACTTCTGAGCAGCCTTCTGACTCCACGTCAATCTCCAGAAATTGGATCTCAGAGACATATAAGAGTCTATGTTACTAACAGCTGCACATCTCACGGTGGCGCTATTAACATCGTTTTGAAATGACATCACTTGGATATGACATGTTATACTCCATGACATACAATAACTATACTAGTCACAATTATGTTCTTAACATATGTCCTCATGTTGAACAGCCATGTTACGTAAATAAAATATACATCTGGCAGCTAGTCGAGAATTTACAAAACATGACATCACAAAACATTTTTATTTGTAGAAAATATCACATTGCACCTTTCCCATGAGCACCATATAGTATATGATCGCTTACTGTTAGTTACATCGCAGCAATAACAATGATGTACATTGCTGCTCTAATACTTTGGAAACTGGAAATTCAGTTTTAATTTGGCAGCTAATAAGTCAATATGAGAATTATTTTTCTACTTAAAAATAAAATGCAGACGAATTGTGCGCACACTAATTAAATTGAGCATATCATATTTGTAACATAATTAGCTTGTGCAAAATGTTGTTTTTGTACATGTTCGATACATTCAAAAATGTTTTAAAAAAAATGTAAAATAAATTATTATCATTTACAGTTAGTTTCGTGAAAACTGAATGAAATAAAATGAGAGATTTTGAAATGTGTTTTTGTGTAAAGATATAACTTACACTATTGTCGGGTAAAAAAATATAGATATCTCCTGACATGGTGTGGCAATTGAATGTTCAACATATCGAGGTTCTGTTCTGTTTGTTCCTAAGAATCTTATTCACTACCCTCATGGCAAACACATATTTTCCGAGTTTCTATCAGCTAATTAGAAGTGTGCAGATACTTATTGTTACGTTAGCTCATTGGTTGTACACACTCCTGCTCTGTCAAAGTGTGGGCCTCACTTGCACAAACCTGGCTTGAATTCAATGATATGTATTATGTGAAATGCTGAATAATCTATTACAGTGTGTTCATCCAACGGGAGATCATGGCAATAGAACGACAGAATGCTAAGAGAAAATGGATTGATACTCTAAATAAAAAGAGCTATCTAGTAAGTGGCACTATTAACAATTATATAAACGTGGAATCGATATCCATTCAAAGCTATTGTGGTCGTATACGGTACTTGCACTGAGCATATGGTGTTCTGGTGAATGAATTAAAGTTGTAATACGTCATCGATATGTGCACTGAAGAAAGTCGCAATGTGCCCTCCTCGCTATAGTGTAATCGGAGGATTATCAGCCACTTTCACCATTTGCCTTGTCCAGTTTATGCTTCTGACGTAGCATTAAGCCACCATTAAAAGCTTTCATCTTTTAGAAATCATGTACAAAAGTGCATTTTGCTACTGTGTATTATGTAGCAACCATCAGGTTGCTGGTAACATGCACAACTCACTTGAATCGCAAATTACAACACAATTGGAGCTCGTTGTAGTGGAATGGTAGGTGATTAGCCTTCTACATCTTGTTAACGAAACTGCTGTTGCGTGTGTTCTTGTTGGATGCCCACAATGAGTAAATCTACTCTGGGGCGTATTCTGAAAAAGAGCGTTAAACGGCGGTTTGCAATAGCTTTCTTCACATCACGAACGAGCTGATTAAGGTGGACTGTGGTCTCCCAGACTCTTGTCCTATTTGATCGGCTTTATCTGTCTGTCGCACAGAGGAAATCGAGATGAGGGTCTTGGCCAAAATGTTTTTACCTGACCCTGACTAATATGACCGATCAGCATGTTTTGACTGACCAGACGTTGGCCTACTATCCCCAACGGAAACGGTAAGAAACAAGCTATTCCGGGTTTCAGATTTCAAGGGAGGTAATACCATAATTCCTGCCTCGTGAGTTACCCCCCATTGCCTTAATTGCAAGAGTGTTTCGGTACGAGAGAATGAGATTGATGACAAACGCAATTTCTTCCTCACTATAATTCAAATACAGCACAAGTCATACCATCAAGAAAAAACATCTTACCACATGGTCGTCGTTATCGCTTGCGATGAGCAAATAATTACATGTAGGTGCAGTTGAAACAGTTTTTCATGCCGACTAAGTGAACTCTGGATCCGCTAGGTGAAGTCTAGCTAATGATACAGACTTATATTCTAAGGGAGACAAAACGAAATATGTCAATTCGTTGCGTAATTTGTTTCTTTTTTGCAGCAGAAGCCTAACGATAGGATCTTCTTCTTCTTCTTCTTTTTCTTCTTCGTACGCTGTCAGACAACTTTTTTTTCTCTCAAAAAAAGCAGCGGTCATTCTGAGGCTATCGACACTGCCAGAGCTTGTCTAGTGTTGCCACTGGTGATAGCCACATCTGCATTCTCTGATCCTCGTATGTCGGGCAGTTTTGCAGCAGATGTTCAGCGGTCATGTTCCCAGTACCACACATGCATTCGTCAGTGCCACCTATCTTTAATTTATTGAATAGGTGGTACCTCAGTCTATTGTGGCCAGTGCGAAGTCTGAAGACCGCGACCTGCTCTCTTCTGTTCAACTGGTAATAGGCATCGTTTTTTGTGCAGCCAGTATGTTCTGTTTCTCATTTGGCCATGTATCTAGCTCTAATAAGCCGTTTTGACTCTTCGTATGTCATACTAGTATCTGGTTGTGGAAGTCTTGCACCTTTTTTTGCCAGTCTGTCTGCCTACTCGTTGCCTTGAATGCTACAGTGGGATGGAACCCACTGTACCACTACTCTTTTTGGTGTGGACTGCTGGCATAGTTGACAGAGTACTGCTCTTAAATCATTGTTCAGTATTTTTCTGGCTTTTTAGTGCTCGATAGCATCTAATAGGGTGAGTAGACGTAACGTCCATTACAGGTATAGCAGTCTGCACTGGGAGAGGAAATTAATTAGGGTCAGGGCAAACTTGCTGATCAATACCTCACATACCGTCACGTGTGAATCTGGAAACAGGCTGTACCATAGCAGCTTGAACTAAGAAGTGGTGACTGAAACGGAAATATCTAAAGTGGTAAGCATATTGTGGACTACCGACATGGCACTACTTCTTTGAGAATACCAATGAAATTCCCAGATACGCCACGGTATGTAAGAAGAGCCAGTTCATCAAATTAGCGTCATCAAAAGTTTGCTGAACTCAGTGCACGAATAGCGCACAAAAACATATGCAGCTACTACAACAGGAACAATAACAACACAAACAACAAAAAAACAATATCAGCATCAACAAAAACAACAGCCCCCAAATAACACAAACAACAGTACCATAAATAACACCAACAGCAGCACCATAAATAACACCAACAACCGCAACAACAACATCAAGACCAACAACAGCATCAACAACCTAGATGTTATCATCATTTCTCCATTTGTGTTTGTATTATAAGGCCATCCTTCTCAAATCATCTATGTTTATCATATCAACATCTGCAGTTGTATTATCACGATCAATAACGTGTACACATGTCAATCATGATTTTATAGTATTTGATTTATAGTAAAGTAAAGTAAAGTATCCCATACCATTACTGCCGTAGGGGTGTGAGGTGTTAGCGATCTTAAATATCAAAGGCTCGGCTATATGAGGGCGGTAGCCATCTCCTCTCCCTCGACGCTTTTACTTCCCGGACTGAACCGGTACCCATTTAAGGCTGGGTCGACCCTGGAGCCAAACATTACCGCCTCAACTGGGGAATGAACCCATGACCACTCAGATGCTAAGCCAGCGCGCTAACCACTGCGCTACGCTGCTCCCATTTATAGTATACAACACAATATTGTATTTATTTGGTTGTATATGCAACACAACATTAGTACGTGCTGGATTGTCTATATAACACTACAAAGCTTGTATTTAATTGCTCTTAATAACACGAAAGTGTATCTAGTGGATTGTTTGTATAACACTACAAAGCCTGTATTTAATTGCTCCTAATAACACGAAAGTGTATGTAGTGGATTGTCTATATAACACTACAAAGCTTGTATTTAATTGCTCTAAATAACACGAAAGTGTATGTAGTGGATTCTCTGTATAACACTACAAAACTTGTATTTAATTGCTCTTAATAACACGAAAGTGTATGTAGTGGATTGTTTGTATAACACTACAAAGCTTGTATTTAATTGCTCTTAATAACACGAAAGTGTATGTAGTGGATTGTCTGTATAACACTACAAAACTTGTATTTAATTGCTCTTAATAACACGAAAGTGTATGTAGTGGATTGTCTGTATAACACAGCATTTCATTGGTTTTGTAAAGCTACACATAAGTGTAAGTCCAAACATAAAGTATGTGTTGCAACCCTTACGCAATGGTACAGATGGCTGCTCTGTCTCTGTCTACAGCTACAGGGTAAGTATGGTTGCGTGTCTGTTTGCTTGAATGCTTGTGTGCGTGTTTTTTAAATCTACTGTTATGATACTTAATAATATTATATCTCTTGCGTTATCCCTACATTCCCTTTATACTTCCATGACATACCAGTGAGCACGACGAGAGGCCCTGGACTATATTGTCATACATTCACACACACACATCCACATACACGATGCACGCGCGAGAACAATACCACATGCATATGCACGTCCGCACACACGCACACATATACACTTACACATACCAAAACACACATACACTTTTTAGCCTCAGTTCAGTCTGAAATCTTTTATAATAAAACTGCATCATTTCTTGAACGGTCCATAAATACACAAGTCTTCTTGTTGATGAGTTAAACAGAAAAACTCACTAAGATGATTCTTTTGAAAGAAGATTATTCCGTTACATGAAGGCTTACATAACTTTAGAAAACACTTATAAAGAAGAATTTGCAGAAGAATAGTACGTAAAAGACGATTAGAAGTAGTGTGATTAGTACCATACAACCAGATACAGATATATCTGCCTGATATGGATACAGAAGGTACGCAAACTAAAGAACTGAACGCCTTGTTTTCGTCAGTTGTTTGTATAAACATAAAGAGCGGGACGGTCATAAAATGAAAAAACGATAGGAAATATGAGCAAACATATAAAAGCAGATACATTTATGATAGATGAAATAAGATGAAATGATAAAAAAAGAACATGAAATCAACATAAGGAAACGATAAACACATACGATTTCATGAGAACATTTATTCCCCCCCCCCCCCCTCCCCGATCATGTGGAATTCTACTATATGTTGAACAAGATAATCACATAATCATCGTGCACGTGGAAAAAAGGCGACATAGAGATTACAGACGCCATAACTTCAGCATCACACAGACAGGATTGGCCAAAGTGTCTCGCGTGGATAAAAGTTGAGTAGTGGAAGTTTGCTTTGTAATATTGATACGCGGAGAGAAATAAAGGAATAAAAAGAAAACAAAAAAGATGATGCAGAAAAAGAAGTAAGATGACGATGAAGCAGAAGAGAAACAAAACAAAGAAGCTAAGGACAATTGGAAGAAAAAGAAATAATAAATTGAAGACGAATAATAATAAAAAAAAGAAGAAAAATAAGAAGAAGAAGAAAAGATAAACACATAGACAACGATAGTAGATGTACTAGACGGGTTTGACGGACATATCTTGAAACACGTTGTCAAATAATGTAGTATGCAAGCATTTTAACATTTGTGAAGATTTCGTTTTCGCATTGGTCAAATTGAGAAAAATAAAAAGGCAATGAGCGCCGCCCCTGCACAAATCTGCAGAAACCAGGTAGCCGTATCGCGCGGCACCAGACCACGTACTCATCTCCGCCGCTCGCAGTACCAACATTAGTAGTCAATAGAAGCAAGTGTGGGGCGGTTTGACTGTATTTGTGCTCTCAGAAATAAGATTTAAGTGGAAAACGTTGGTGTTTTATGAGCGATACTTATTATATATGAAACGTTTGCCAGTTTTGTAAATAATAATTGGACTGTGAGTGGTCTATGTACATGTGTGTCTAATATTACAAGAGTGTGACGGATCGGCTGTGAAACCCGTCTCTTGATCAAGGCGACGCGAGTTCGAAACTTCCTTTACAGTTTTAATGTTGATGATTGTTATATCGGATGTCAAAACAACAGTATACTATCTACATTGCGTATCAAATCCAGGGGCAAGCGGCCTTTATTCGCCATCTCTATAATCATTGAATCATCTCCAGCAAAAGGACGGGGATATTTGATTTAACGAAATTATTCAACGAAATATGTTTATGACATTTATAGTCGTTAGAAAGTAAACTCAATCGTTTGAGGTTGTGCACCAGATAAAAGCCTCATTGATTGCATATTTAATTTGGGAACATGCTTGAGTCAATCATGTAGAGAATGTTGGATAATGACAGTCATACGTAGGTATAACTATTTCAATGAGGAATATGGATTGTATATAGCTGGCGTGTTCATTTAACCTTCATTTACCATTATATTCGTCACATGATGATGGCCACAATTTGGCCAGTTTAAACTATTTGAAAGTCGTTGTTCTTTAAAATGCCATGAATTAACCAATATTGTGTTTAATTAATGATAACAGCAGTGCCTACGTAAGTTATACGAATAGGGATGAAGTGTAAGACGTGTCATTTTACCATGTGTCGGATTTTCAGAGATAGGGTGGTAAGTTTATATCACGGATCGTCAACATTTTTATACTTGACGCGCAGTTTTATCCCTTTCGTGAGGATACACTTTCCTTACCGCCCACTCAATTCTAAAGTGAAGACAATTTCGCGATCATCTTTATATTTTGGTTGTTTTAAAAATATCATCTTCACCATCGTCATGTGGCATGTCATTCGCAGAACGTCGCTCCCATTACAGCCCATCTGATAGAAACGTGATCTCGGCAAATCCTCAGTCTGTGTCACAGTCATGCCCAAGCATTCCATGACATCGTCTTCTGGGCTGCCTCTCCATTCGTGCCCAGAAACCATACCTTTAATTACCGTTCTCGCAAGACGGTTTGTCCTTTCCATGTGGTCAAAGTATTTTAATTCTTGTCATGATGGAATAAACAAACCAGTTCTTCTCAATGCCTAACTATTGTGAATGTATGCAATCTTCTTTTTTTCCCGTGTTCATGGTATTCTGAGAACATTTCTATATATTTCGACCCAAAAAAATCCATTTTCTTCCTGACGATTTGGATAACTGTCCATATTTCACTGTGGTATACTACCATGGGAAAAAAGCAGGGGTTCTCAAATTTTCACCTTTGTCTATTTTCGTATTCTGACATAGTTTCCTCAAGTTATTTGCCTCTGTATTGTCAAACATAATAATAATAATAATATAAATTAAAAAGCAATAATAATAGTAATGATACAAAAATGTTTTAATACTGAATGTAATTATTCTGCTACCGCCCCCATGAAAGCGAAACTCGCTCACTAGCTCCCAGATTCAAATGCACTAATTCATATCATCATTGAAGGGACGGCGTGGCCTAGTGGTTAAGTGGCACGGCTCACACGCCGAAGGTGCTGGGTTCGATCCCCATCACAGTACCGGCCGCTACCCTGGGGAAGCAAACCCTTAGAAAACGCAGGAGGAAGCAGACCCTTACATAAAATACATGCTGAAGTCGGCTTGGGGATTAGAGAATTAAGGCAAACGCAAAAAACAAACAAACAACATATTGTCTTGTTGACCCATATAACTGAATCTAGCAGAAATAGAATAATAAATAAAACGTTAACTATATATGTGCATTACCTCTAGCTTATACTTATGTGGTGCATTTCTTATCTTGTAAATACGATATACAAGAATTAATCCCCAACGATGGCGTACATACAAGGGCAATTTGAAATGTGTTACCACCAGAGCAATAACTATTAACAAAAGTGCTCAGAGCCGTATGTCATATATGTAAAAATAATATCATATAATGTGATTAAGGAGCATGTAGTGGCATGCGCCTAGATTGAGACTCATGTGCAAAGCAGACAATAACATGTCGGCCTTCACTAAACTACGGTTGAAGCAACATGCAGTGATTGGAATCATTAGCGTGGCCATCGAAATGCATCAAATAATGACTCCTTTATATGTTGACGTCTGTATGGATTTCAATAATGTAAGGAAGTGGACACAGACTGTAAATGGCGACAATTAAGTCACGAACAGTACGACCGATCAAAGCTGTGAATGTACAGCATCAAACTCGAGTGTTTGAACTGATTGGTGCCAATCGCCATACTAAGCACAAATAGACCGTCAGAATCATAGTGATTTGGATCAAGAGATTCACATTTTCCATGCCTTTTTTGGATTTAGGAAAATATATACGATTATGATTCCCTCGCATGCTGACACTTGATAATAACTAGCGCCGAAAGCAGGTCTGTCAGAAACTTATGCCACTTTATGAATATGGCAGCATTGCCTTTATCCGTCTAAATTTTATTGGGAACGATTCATAGGCACATCATTACGTTCAAGAAAATAAATTTAAGTCAAAAGAGAACAGGCATATAATCTCATCGACCTTAAAATGATCAAGGTCGTTGTCTATGCCCAAAAACATGCATGATGTCCATCTTTCGGGACTTGGAGGATGGAGCCATACATAATTTAGGGGGCAAGGAAATACCATCAAATCTGATCAACATTTGAAAATGTGTGCAGATCTTTCCAGCACGACTGATGCGTGTTCGTGTGTGCACGCATGCACATCTTTCCAGCACGACTGGTGCGTGTTCGTGTGTGCAAGCATGCACTATCTCCAGCACGACTGATGCGTGTTCGTGTGTGCACGCATGCACATCTCCAGCACGAGTGATGCGTGTTCGTTTGTGCAAGCATGCACATCTCCAGCACGAGTGATGCGTGTTCGTTTGTGCAAGCATGCACATCTCCAGCACGAGTGATGCGTGTTCGTTTGTGCAAGCATGCACATCTCCAGCACGACTGATGCGTGTTCGTGTTTGCAAGCATGCACATATCCAGCACGAGTGACATCAATCGATGGACGCTTATATTAGCCGACCATAGATAAATGCTAACTTATATAATCCGGTCAAGTGTTTAAATTAATGTATTTAAAATGAACGGAACGCAAAGTCACTTCTTTCAACAGTTTCTGGTGACATTAAAAGACAAACGGTGTATATGTTTTAAGCTATTCAAAACTGCCGTGTATGTTTGGTGACAATATTAGCCGGTAGCATTTAATTTAGATATCTTTTAACCACTTTCAGTTTTTATTCTTTTGTCAATCAATTAAGACGGCGCTTTGGCCAAAAGGGCCCGACGCGAAGAATGCCCATGTCCATGACCACATATGATGGCGCGTTCCAGTTGGCCTGCAGGTATGTTGGGAAGGCGGCTATCTGTTTTAGTCAGTTGTTGTGAGAGCTGCCCCGAGGACGTCTCTAGGATGAGTCCTCAAAATATCGTTACACGGCCAGGTTGTATTACCTTTACTCAGAATTCTAGCTTGCTTATGAAGTGGGCCGTCGTCTTTCAGGTTGCTGTGCTATGCTTGGCTTCATCTGTGGGACGATTACTACTACTGCAATCATATCGATCCCCATCTCGTCTGCCAGATTGCTTTGAAAACAGTATGTTTCAAGAGAACGCTATATAGAAGAGAGGTAGTGGTCTTGGTCAATATATGCATCTGATTCTAAAGCGACGTACTGGTCGGTATGTTGTGCCTGATGGGACAAGAGTCTCAGTTCGCTTGTCGGATAAATATGTAAAGTACAATTTAAAACAATCGTCGTTATTGTAAACCAAATAAAGATGTGGGATTATTTTTCTGAACGGGTCGGTGTGGAAAGAATTTTCTTCTTTTTTTTTTTACACGTCACTGCATTTACGAGATAAAAGTGGACGATTTAAAGTTTTTGTTAGTTAGCAACGACCATTACAAATATTCTCGTACAGCTGCAGACGGAACTAGTGCGACCTGATATCTACAGATATTAAGAATCATCTGCACTTTTTACACGAACTTATTCATGTCTTCGCTTTCTCTCGCCACCCCTTGAAGCAAACCCCAGACATTCCCCTCAATACTCCAACCTTTCATGATTTGCGAGCTATTGGCAGGATGCCCTACTGCAAGGACATAATCTCGTTAGAGTCCCTAACATGATGTGGCCACACATCACATACAACTTTTGCTGACCGATCCACGAGTTTTCTAGAAGAGAAGACAATCCCAGCGGGCTTACGAGAGTCGAAGACTGGGCTTGCGAGAGTTGAAGACTGTCTTACTAATCAAGAAAGGAGACCCAAAGGACATGAATAACTACCACCCTATCAACCTCCTCCTCTCATAAGAGCACAACGAATTCACTAAGTGTCTCTTTATTAGGATCTGCAACGCCCTCGAAGAATCCCAGCCCAAAAAGCAGGATGTGTTCAGACGCACCTATAGCACGTTTGACCACATAATGACGTGTTGCCGTTTGATTGAGGCAGCAACAAAATACCACACACCGTTAGTCCTGACATCCATCGCCTACACAACGGGGTTACACTCAGCCGAACCAGAATATGCGTGGGACGCTCTGGAAGAGCAGCGAGTTAAAGCCATATTAACACATGTTGATAGCCTGCTGTGATGGGTGCACTACAATTATTCGTCCATTCACACAACGATAACTATTGCCTTGGGCAAAGGCGTTGTGACAGGGAGATGTCATCTCGCCCAATCTATTCTATGCCTGCCTAGAGACAACAAAAATGCATTGTAACTGTAATGAGAACGCATCGATATAAATGGGTGATTACTCAAACTACTTAATCATTGTGACGATCCCATACTCATCACAGAGATACCGACAGACCCTAACACCGCTAGAAGCAAAGGGCAAGAAAACAGACCTCAGCATGCATATATGAATGACGCAATCTATGCGTAATAGCTTTACAAAGTCCAACCCCTGGCTCTTTATTCTATACAACACTGGAGAATGTCGACGAATACACCTACCTCGGTCGTCTGCTCAATGTGAACATTAATCTGGAGTACGAAATTGCCAGGCGCCGATGAGCAAGCTGAACCGCCTTCAAATCGATAAGGACGCAAGAAACGCTAGAAGATACACCAGACTTTAAGCAGACCTTTTTGACTCAGTGGTCCTACCAGCGCTAGGCTGTTGAATTGAAACCTGGTCTCTGACAAAAGCCATAAAGTACCAGCTAAAGACAAAACAAGTCTCGCTTGAGCACCATCTCGTGGACATTTCACTTAGGCAACAGCGCCAGATGTGCCCACACAACAGCGACATCATATCATTGTCACACGTAAAGGATGTCTTGCAGCATACCTTCAATTCCAATCTCTACTGGGCTGGCCCTGTAGTATGAAGAAACGCCGAACATCTGGAAACATCACGTGGCATTCACGCAGCCGAAAATGCATCCGGAAGAACAGTATAGTCTGTCTGACTAGACCTTAGTCTCCCTTCCCAGTAAACATCAGGATACATTCTGCCTGACTAGACGTTAGTCTCCCTTCCCAGTAAACCGCAGGATACATTCTGCCTGACTAGACATTAGTCTCCCTTCCCAGTAAACATCAGTATACATTCTGCTGGACTAGTCGTTAGTCTCCCTTCCCAGTAAACATCAGGATACATTCTGCTAGACTAGTCGTTAGTCTCCTTTCCCAGTAAACATCAGGATACATTCTGCCGGACTAGACGTTAGTCTCCCTTCCCAGTAAACATCAGGATACATTCTTCCTGACTAGATGTTAGTCTCCCTTCCCAGTAAACATCCGGATATATTCTTCCTGACTAGACGTTAGTCTCTCTTCACAGTAAATCCCTTCACAGTAAACATCAGGATACATTCTTCCTGACTAGACGTTAGTCTCCCCTTCTCAGTAAACATCATCATATACAATCCGCTGGAAAAGAAAATCATAAAAAGTTAGGAATCTGCGGGAGCAGCGCTAGGACAACAACAACATTTTAACGAAGGCAATGGGCTTCAGAGAACGTGTACTTGATTGCACAACGCTTGTTGTATGTTCGAATGAGAAAAAGCCAACTTCTTTAACGAGCTTGTTGCTATATGAGATTGTTGCTATTGTTCGAGTATTTTCAACCAGTGCCCCAGACCATTTCTGGAAGTTTCCAATGCTTGGCAAGAGTTTACGTCAATAAACATTAGGCTCGCCTTATATGCGGTGCTAGTAGTATATACACGCTATTTACTAACACTCAATAAACGAAGCTAACGGTGTATCTTTCTTATTTCATTTCGTAAAAACTAATATCGCTCGGGCTTTAATTCCTACTATTCTGGTCCATTAAGGCAGATTTATAAAGATGGAAATGCCCCGCTGTCAGAAGTCCGACATTCAAACTACTCTGCCAGGCACCTCTATACTTTACAATAATTACACTAATGTAATAAATCATGATAATAGAGTAAATCTTTGACAGTATTATGATCTGCTACTAAAATATTAGTTAAACATAGTGGGAGCAACTTCATTCAACAAATGATCCTAAAACGTTGAGAATCATTGCCTATAAACGTATCTATCAACACTTCCTAGCACATCCAAACAATAGAAACATAAAGGTTACATGGCTATGTTAAAATCTTAATAAAATTAGAAGAAGTTGAAAACACCAAAAAATGCGTTCTTTAATACACATAATTCATTTCCAGTGTCTCTTGTTGTGAGCGCAAATAATTGTTAACGTCTTCGCTTGAAAGGTTAGACGCAAATAATGAGCACAACTTATTGACTTAAGGGAAATAAGTTCACTTCGTTTTTGTAATTTGACAAACTTGTCGACTGAGGTTTTCTACAACTAAACGTGTTATATTGTTAAGCAAAATAATATAATGCTTTCAGCGCAAAAACGTTAAGACAACGGTTGTTATGAAAAGCCACAGGTAAATAATGAATTTAGTATCAACATCGTGTGCCATGCCGACTGGGTCTGACATTCGCGGCTTTTTACTTTTGCGAACGTAATGCTAAAATGAGCGTGCATATGTTACATGGTTAGTTATTAACCAAAACTCTCACGTATCAATAAACTCGTTGTCCTTGAAATCCTGCAATCTTCTAGTCCAATAATTTCCTGAGTATCTGTCGGTCACAGAGTAGCCATTAATTCGATGTTCAACATTACAGTTACCACTGAGTCATTACTGGACGTTTTGAGTTGCTTATGTTAGGAGGGAGCGCGGAAAAACAGTACAGTGCCATTTCTTTCTCGTCTTATGGTGTTTGGGGGTATGGGTGCATCTTTCAATGGCAGGATGACTGATAGTGTGAAAGGAGGTGTAGTGAATCTAGCAATGGTGGGATGACTGATAGTGTGAATGGAGATCGTAGTGAATCTAGCAATTGGGGCATGACTGATAGTGTGAATGGAGATCGTAGTGAATCTAGCAATGGTGGAATGACTGATAGTGTGAATGGTGGTCGTAGTGAATATAGCAATGGTAGAATGACTGATTGTGTAAATGGAGGTCGTAGTGAATCTAGAAATGGTAGAATGACTGATAGTGTGAACGGAGGTCGTAGTGAATATAACAATGGTGGAATGACTGATTGTGTGAATGGAGGTCGTAGTGAATCTAGAAATGGTCGAATGACTGAATGTGTGAATGGAAGTGTGGGATGAATCTAGTAATGATATGATCACTTATTGTGTGAAGGGAAGTCGGAGTGAATCGAGCAATGGTATGATGACTGATTGTGTGAATGGATATGACGGCGATTCTAGCAGGGACAGTACGACTGATTGTGTGAATGGAGGTTGGATAATCTAGTAATGATATGATCACTGATTGTGTGAAGGGAAGTCTAAGTAAATGTAGCAATGACATGATGACTGATTGTGTGAATGGATGTTGGAGTGAATCTAGCAATGACATGATGACTGATTGTGTGAATGGATGTTGGAGTGATTCTAGCAATGACATGATGACTGATTGTGTGAATGGAAGTCTAAGTGAATCTAGGAATGACATGATGACTGATTGTGTGAATGGATGTTGGAGTGAATCTAGAAATGCCATGATGACTGATTGTGTGAATGGATGTTGGAGAAATCTAGCAATGACATGATGACTGATTGTGTGAATGGATGTTAGAGTGAATCTAGCAATGACATGATGGCTGATTGTGTGAATGGAAGTCTAACTGAATATAGCAAAGCCATGATGACTGATTGTGTGAATGAAAGTCTAAGTGAATCTAGGAATGACATGATGACTGATTGTGTGAATGGATGTTGGAGTGAATCTAGTAATGACATGATGACTGATTGTGTGAATGGAAGTCTAAGTGAATCTAGCAATGACATTAATACTGATTGTGTGAATGGATGTTGGAGTGAATCTAGCAATGACAGGATGACTGATTGTGTGAATGGATGTTGGAGTGAATCTAGCAATGACATGATGACTGATTGTGTGAATGAAAGTCTAAGTGAATCGAGCAATGGTATAATGTCTTGTAATATTTGAAATGATGATCTAATTCCGACGTGGCGTTACGTTAGAAAATATTTAAATAAAACATAAAAGTTCTGTATTTGATATTTGGAGAGCCACGTGACGATGTAAACTGCATACTAGGTTCATGCCGGTCTCACGTGAGCGTAAACCAAGACAGAATTTAACCAATTTCATTCAAAGATGGGAGATGGAAGATACTGTCTGTGAAGTGGGATGAAGTGGGTGATTTCAACCTAACAATTTCTGGTAGGAAAGGATCACACATATGCACCCCTTTATTCTCTGACTATCGTAATTATATTTATCGGATACTTTAAGATATAAGATTGTTTTATATATCATTGATCGATTGAGAAAAATTGTTTGATGCAGTTCACTCGAGCAGACTATTCGCCATCTGAGAAGATATCGATACTGAACAACCAATACTCAAAACATGTACATCAGCAAATGATATGTCATGATACCAATGATGAGAGAAATTACTGAACCAGTCCTAACAATGAAGGATATGAAAAACGGATGTCTGCTGCCCCTTGGATTATTCAACGCATACGAAGCAAAAATGATGTAACAAGCAGTCTGTGTCATAGCATTGGGGTAAGAGGGGTGGTTGGGGAATGTGGGGGAGGAGTGAGAGAGGAAAATAGTGGAAGACAATTGCTTGGAAGCTATAAGGTTCTGAGAGGAGGCAATGGGGGCTTTATCATACATTATCCAAAACATACGCAACACCGCAAGACAATACGGAATGGAGATACACATACAGAAGATAAAGGACATGACGACTGCAAGAGTCACAGGCAGCAAATGTTAACTAAAACAGCTCAGCAGATCTAGCAAGTCAGCCAGGTACTAATAGTGTGAGACAAGCATTACACAGGACGTCAGTATTGATAAGGATGCAGGAACAAGAAATGCAATGACAAAAACAGCGTTCATAGTGAACCGGAGACTGCTTAAACCGACAAGTGCAAACGTATTCCTGCATAAAGGAATGTTTAATGGTCTGTGGCAATGAATGGTTCGGCGACATAAGCTTTAACCAAGAGAGAAATACGATATGAAGAGGAAGTTGAAATGCAATTATTCCTAATGATGGAACGATCAGCTGGGTAGAGAAAATGGCAAATACAGGGGTTCTAAAGGAAGTGAACCAAATATAAACATCCATGATACTAGGAAGGCAAAGATTGTCTTGACTTTACCGAGTATCAAACATGTTGCCTAGTTCAAGACGTCTTTGCGGATTAAAACAAATAGCACGAAAAGCATGTGTCAGTCATTAAGTATCTTCATCACACATGTTTACTTGTATATCACAGTACAATCCTACATGCAACTCAGGCGGGCAGTAGAGAGAGAACGGTCGGTTATGCATTGAGCCACGTTAGAGTCATCCAAACCTGTCCGTGGACTGAAAACCGAATGCGGCGAAGATCTATCCGGAAAGGTTGCTGCTTTCCTCACCGTGGCTGTGCTTTAGACTCATACTTTGTGCGCAACTGTGTTGCCTGGACGGAGGGTGTGTTGACCAAGGTCCATGTGGGATCCAGAGAGGGAACCCTGTACTCCACTGCCTCGCGAGGAGGGAGAGTTTGATGAGTACTCCTTATCATATGTGTCGGTGTGATATTTGTGGCTGTCTTTGTAGTGCCGAGTACAGTGTGGATTTTTCAAAATTTTCTTATTCCACCTCTTTTTCCCCTTTTGTTTTTTGGCTTCCTTGTCCTTCTATTTTGTGCGGACAAGTTGTTTTTTTGGAGGATGTTGTGTTCCCGCAGATGTTTGAGTATTTTGTTTGTGCATGATGATATTGGGAGTCGTAGCCCTAAGAGATGGGTTCTTGAATATTTTACGATTTTCACGGCTGCTGTTAAACCGTTTCCTCCCGCTGGTAAATGAGGGTTTGATGAAGATACTTCATGGTAGAAATAGTCCGTCTGCATCGAGTTAACACGTCATTGGTACAACATCAATATTGTTTACACATTCATAAATGACCACCTGTTTTAATTTTTATGAGCCTGTACGTGGGTGTGGCCTGGAAGGGTGTGGGCATGGGGTGTGGGAATGGGGTGTGGGAATGGGGTGTTGGTATGAAGTGATGATGTCTAAAGGCCGCATGTCACTGCATGCGCAAACAATAGTGCGTGTACATTTTGCAGTACACAATAAATACAAACTTGGGAACTATTCAATGTTTGAACGATACCCACTTAGTAAATATAACGACGTCCATGCATGCGTAATTTCTCGTTGATCATCTTGTGTCCATTAACTTAAAGCCATGGTCTGATTTGAGAAGCCTGTGGTCCATTGATTGTGAGCTTTGCTTAACATTCCCAACGTACGAGGTTAAAATTAATTCGTTCTTAAATTGGACACGTTATTGGTTGGTATTCCATCCCGTTCTCAGACTGGACCCGTGATTGGTTAGTATTCCTTCCCGTTCTCAGACTGGACACGTTATTGGTTGGTATCCCTTCCCGTTCTCAGACTGGACACGTGATTGGTTGTTATTCCTTCCCTGGTATGGCCAGTTGAATGTCGACTGAGGTATTAGTAGCACGCGGGAGAAATGGCGATTTGTGCTCTGGCATCTGTACATGTACAATGAAAATGGGCTGAGAGCATGTGAGGGCGGCTTGGTGCAAAGAAGTCTTGTCTATAAGAATTAATTTGTTTCTTTTATTCCTTAAGAAATACGATTAATAGCAAACACAACGTGCAAAATTGAAAAGTAATGGACAAAAACATTCGGACTAATGAGAGCAGCATCATACCTGCAAAATAGCAATTCTCTATGTGTAATTAAAGCTTTCAGACAGAACAACCAGTGAGTCAATCAATGAAGATGTTACTTCAAGAAATCGTCGTCGTGGTGATTTTCCTGATTTTGCGAGTGGTGAAGACGGAAGAACTTCATGGGTAAGTGTTGTCGGTGTAATATTTATTTGCAGTCTGATCGTGCCAGGATCTAGTCTAACCACTAGTGAATGAATCATTGACTACGGTTTTATGATGTATCTTCAGATTAAGAAACACATTACGTCAAGATTTTGTGAAATATGTCATGCCACGTAATAATGAGACTGGGACAGCACAATGCTATCCTGCCGCTGCACAATCTGTACTGCCATAACATGATGTCTGTGTCTTGAAATATTATTCTTCCTATTCGGTCATCCATTAGCTACTCAATGAACTCTTCCAGAGACAGAAGTCAGAGCAAGGCTCCCAACACTGCGGTAATGTTTCTTGTCCAAGAAAAAAAGAACAGACCGTTTGCCTGAGCATTAGCAAATTAATTGTAGGCAAATGTGTATCAAGTGTGCAGCTCTGAATGTACCTGTCCCACGAGCACACAGAACCTCCAAAAACACACACTTAGATACACAGAACCTCCAAGAACACAAACTTAGATACACAGAACCTCCAAGTACACAAACTTAGATACACATAACCTCCAAGTACACAAACTTAGATACACATAACCTCCAAGTACACAAACTTAGATACACAGAACCTCCAAGTACACAAACTTAGATACACATAACCTCCAAGAACACAAACTTAGATACACATAACCTCCAAGTACACAAACTTAGATACACATAACCTCCAAGTACACAAACTTAGATACACAGAACCTCCAAGAACACAAACTTAGATACACATAACCTCCAATAACACACACTTAGATACACATAACCTCCAATAACACACACTTAGATACACATAACCTCCAATAACACACACTTAGATACACATGACCTCCAAGAACACACACTTAGATACACAGAACCTCCAAGAACACACACTTAGATACACATTACTTTACATGTTACTAGTGTTCTGCTGTAGCTGCTTTTCGAGTAAATAATGCAGACCTGCAGCCCATGTGTCAGGTAACATACTTTGAATACAATCTTGTAACCTAGGAAAATCATAATTGACTAATAAATTGACACTTACCTTTATAATAATTATTATCGTATCCCCTTCTTAAGTCGTGTTCTCACTACAGCTGTACGACGTCACTTTAGTGAGTGATGGTCTGTATCAGATGTTATTGTTTGTTTTCCAATGTTTTTACACGATGGTGACTTCTTTATAATACAACGATTCCCATTAGTCGTGATGTACCAATTAACTGAAAGATTACAGTGGATTTAATTTTCCCACCATTTAGTACAGCTACGGTTGATGGTTGTGGTGTGGATTTTGTTTGGCTGCATCTACTACGGAGTGAATTTAATTAGTTTCTAGGTGTCGTTAATCGCAATTCGCACCGGCTCTTCTTACATTCCGAGTCGTACTATATTAGATGGATGAGGTCCCCAAGCTGTAGTGCAATTGTGAGCTCCTCAGTAAGCTCACCATCATGACGATTACAGTGTCGATCTCCATCTCGTTGGCTAGATTGATGTCATCTAGCCTGTTTTCAAAGATCTGACTGGGATGTGACGCAATGAATTGAGTAGCCAGGACTTGATTTAACTGTTCGCTCCTGACCGCTACAGTAAATTAGTTCAACAAATTGATATGAATGGAACACTCACCTACCTAAGAAAACGTGAGAGCTAGTGACAGACATTGAGAGCCACTGACTTAGACTGTGAGAGCTAGTGATAGACTGTGAGAGCCACTGACTTAGACTGTGGGAGCTAGTGACAGACTGTGAGAGCCACTGACTTGGACTGTGAGAGCTAGTGACAGACTGTGAGAGCCACTGACTTAGACTGTGAGAGCCACTGACTTGGACTGTGAGAGCAAGTGACAGACTGTGAGAGCCACTGACTTAGACTGTGAAAGGTAGTGACAGACTGTAAGAGGTAGTGACTTAGACTGTGAGAGCTAGTGACAGACTGTGAGAGCTAGTGACAGACTGTGAGAGCGTTTGCCTGACTGTGAGAGTCACTGACTTAGACTGTGAGAGCTAGTAACTGACTGTGAGAGCTAGTGACAAACTGTGAGAGCTAGTGACTTACTGAGAGCTAGTGACAGACTGTGAGAGCTAGTGACTTAGACTGTGGGAGATAGTTACTTACTGTGAGAGCTAGTTATTTAAACTGTGAGAGCTAGTGACTTAGACTCTAAGAGCATGTGACTTAGACTGTGAGAGCTAGTGACAGACTGTGAGACGTAGTGACAGACTGTAAGAGGTAGTGACTTAAACTGTGAGAGCTAGTGACTTAGACTGTGAGAGCCAGTGACTTAGACTGCTAGAGCTTGTGACAGACTGTGAGAGACAGTAACTTAGAATGTAAGAGCTTGTGGCCTAGACTGTCAGTGCTAGTGACTTAGACCGTGAGAGCCTGTGACTTAAAGTGTTAGAGCTAGTGACTTAGACTGTGAGAGCTAGTGACTTGACTGTGAGAGCTAGTGACTTAGACTGTTAGATCCAGTGGCTTAGACTGTGAGAGCCAGTGACTTAGACTGTGAGAGCCAGTGACTTAGAATGTAAGAGCTTGTGGCTTAGACTGTCAGTGCAGTGACTTAGACCATGAGAGCCTGTGACTTAGAGTGTTAGAGCTAGTGACTTAGACTGTGAGAGCCAGTGAATTAGACTGTGAGAGCTAGTGACTTAGACTGTGAGAGCTAGTGACAGAACGTGATAGCTAGTGACTTAGACTGTGAGACCTAATGATTCAGACTGTGACCTAATAACAGACTCACTAACATATCAAACCTCAGAGAGAGCACATAAGAACATTCACAGGTCTTCTTCACTTCATGAAAACATTTGTGTATGTGCACTTATCCTGAATTTTCTATGTCTCCTTACAACTATTATTCACATTAATGGTATATTATACTTGTCTTGTACAAAGCCTTTTACATCACCTGTTCGCCGAATGTTCGGACACCGATCAGGTAATCAAGAAACGGGAGTTCGAATTCCGATAGTATTTAGTTTTGATTTTGTCGTTGTTGCAATGAAAAAACCAGCTGTACACGGAACCAAAACTGCTGACACCAGCATGCTTAATGGTTGATTTCAATGTTCAATTCGGTTTCCCTGCTAGATATGCAAACTTCAAACACAACAATAATGCTTGTCGATAAAACTAGTCATGTATGCCACGGTTTGACCTCGTGACCTCTAGCCTACAAATGTCACTCTTTAGCTATGAAGATAAATATCGTAACAATGGTACCTGGCTTAACAAAACAAAAACACACATAAAACAATGTTTCCTTTGTTTGCTTAGATGATTATTAAATGAGTAAAATTCACTCCAAGAAAGAATCACATTTCTGTCGCTTCCTTTACATTATGTCCATCGTTATTTTGTTACTCTCCTAGACAAAACAATAATAAAACAAAAATGTCCAAGAACAATGTTGGAACAAAAGCAAAGGTATCATTAAAGTGAACAGCTTGCATACCAAATACCCCTGAAAACATGACAGCTGTCGTGCTCCTTAAAGTAAGAGTTTTGTTTATGTTTTCAGGAATCCATTTCAGCCTACATCTGCAGAATAGGTTTGTCCTGTAGAAACATTTATGTTTGCAGTATAAACTTCCCATGCTAGTCAAGTAATGATATGCTGACGATCAAGACCAACGCTTTTAGACTAAGAATGCTAAGCAAAAGCCTCATTTACGATGCCATAATGTAAGGCTTTGAAGTGTAACCTGTCCAAGCCGATGTACCGGTTATATAAATTGATTCAGTTAAGGCTACGCAAAAAAACACCGACTGACCTCAACGGAATCTATTCTTCGTTTGCTTCACATTCTTAGTTTGCTTCATATTCTTCATTTTCTTCGTCTGCTTCATAATCGTCATGTTCTTCGTCTGCTTCATAATCGTCATGTTCTTCGTCTGCTTCATATTCTTCATGTTCTTCGTCTGCTTCATATTCTTCATTTTCTTTAAATGCTTCTCTCGAAGCTATATAAAACACATGCTATATTAATGTATGTACTGTCTAACCAGAAACGTAGTGGTGCTATCGAATCTGACGGTGCATGTGTTGATTTCGATAACCACAGTCTACCAAGGTGTAAGTTGTCATTCTTTAACTGGCATGAAAGTAAAGGCAACATGAAAAATGAACTCTCTCCCTCCCTAACGCATTTATGAGTATCTAACAGTTCATTGTTTGTGGCAGTGAATATTTAGAAACTGTGGTGAATTGCGTTTACATTAGTGTGCATTGATCATTGTTTATTTTTTGAGCTTTCTTTACAACTCAGAACATTGCTCAAGAACCAACAGGACTATGATATCCGCATCTGTGGAAGTGTGCTGAATCCATCTATTTGATAATCTTAACATACAGATGACATTGATAGGGTTGTCAGTGCGGTACCAAACATGCAGTTTCAGCTAGAAATACCTTTAAAATGGCTATATCAAGCATTTTAGAAAAAAAAATTTAGTTCAACATAAAAATCCAACATTTCTTATTAGTTGTGTTTACTGTTCAACATAGAGTTTGTATCATTGATAAGAAATTGTGATCTATGATATGAAGAAAGAGAACACACACACAAATATATATATATATATATATATATATGTGTATATGTATTCCCTGGCGAAGTGGTTAAGCCGTCGGCCTCGTGATCAAGTGGTGTGCGTTCTACTCCGGACTCAGCCGTCTTTTTCACGGCTGCTTGATGTGGCGTCCCCAGCATATCGTAGTCCCCCACCCCCATAGTCGGCTTGTCCTTGACTTGCCACTGGGGTCGGGCGGCTCGAGATGAGAGAGTGAGGATAAAAAGTGCCGCAGTTAATCCTTACTAAAAATACCGCTAGCAAATAAATTATGCCATCATCGTCTGCGATTGATGGCGGCCTTTGCCTTCGCCTTTATATATATATAAATATATATATATATATATATTTAAATATATATATATATATATACAGAGATAAAGAGAGAGAGAGAGTGAGAGATGAGAGAGATATAAACAGAGCCAGCGATATACTTGAACACTTGAATCCTGTTATTCAAATAAGGCAACATTACACGATGCCAGGTATAGGTAGCCGAAAGCTGCTTGAATATATGTATATCCTTTGCATTGGAGTAGGAAGACGGTTCAAAGTCGTGATGAAGGTTATCTGTCCACCTCGTAGGCGGGTGGCTGCGTGGGCGGTTGTATGGACACGTGAAAGAATATCTCCTCATCCATAGATCGTCAGTCATGTTCGGCATAACTGTCCTTTCTTTTTGATGCAGAATCGACAGCATGGCAGTCAGTTGGTACGCGAGTGTCGCTTTTTCGGATATAGTGTTCCATTGCTCTTTCGGTAATTCGACTACCATTTATATAAAAATCAAGCTATTGAAGGTGTCTGTCTTGACACTTGTCATCTGCTAGAATGCCGGTATAATGCGGTTGAAGCAGCGTAAACCCTTATAAATAGTGTGGTTGTTCCTGATCTTCTGGCCTAGATAGGCATACATATTGGCAGTTTTGAAGGCCTCATCTTATAATCGATGTTCCCTCGTATGGCATAACAGTTTCAATAGAAATTGAGTCGGTTTTCTATGTATCTGCATGCCAACCACCTTGTCTGCATTTTTCAGATCGTGTAGGCTGTGTTCTGCTTCTGCAACGAAGATCGCAATGTCCTCCTTAAAATGCAGTTGTGAGAGTAGCTATGTTGCCACATCGATCCCGTCAATTTAGAGGCTAACAAATATCGTTAAGCCCGGATGTAAACAGTTTTCGTGAGATGGTATCTCCTTGTCATAATTATCGATATAGGTATGGGAAGTTACCTGTGAAAAAGACTTGTCATTTTCGATCCTCCCTCGATTATCATCTACATGAGATTAACGTATGTTTTGTTGGTACTTTAGTTCCATAAGGCAATCAAGAGTACAATATTGCTAGGCTAGCACATGCACTTTTATATTCAACAAACATAATCCATTGTGGCGTGCGTACTTTCCGTGCTCTCTTTACCAACTGGTTAAATTGTTGAAGACGGACGTTGTTGAGTACCCTGTTTCTTTCGGTTGGTTCCTTCGAGTTGCCTTTCGTATCTGCGGATAATAACTTTTTGTGAACAGTTTATAAATAGTTGAAATCATGTAGATGGGGCGGGAGTTTGCTATAATTGCTCTATAACCTTTTTTAGTGTACAAGATTGTCTTGGAGCACTTCCATTTATGTGGAATGTGTGTTGTATGAATAACGATTAGGACAACTATGACCAGTTGGCAGGAAAGTGTATGTCCGCCAGTCTGGAGCTATTCTGCAGTGAATCCGTCCATAATAGCCGATTTGGGTGACTTTCGGCGTTTAGTCGTGCGCCGAACCTTGTCGCCATCTACTGTCTCTGAATCAATATTTAGTGGTTTGTTGATCAACAGTGCTTTTGATGTGAGACCAGTGTAGAACTGCGTGCATTCATAATCAATTAGCTATATATCAGTAAATGTTGTACTATATGTCATGTTCAGTCCTGTCATGAAACTCTCCTTTGGTTGTAAAGTTTTCCTTTATTTTATGATGGTATTTCTGATATAAGCAGCCATTAACACACGTCGTATGCAACACTTCTAGAATTATTCAATGAGCATGCGTCTGATCTTCTTGTTTAGCTTGCAGCGGGCGATCCTAACTAAATGAACTCTGATCTTAAGCATGTTCCTAAGTGCAAGAAGTTGCTATGAACACCCATAGACGTGGTTTTTAGATGCTGGTTTGTGTTTATTGGCAGCGGAGATGCAGCTATTCAGAGCATGCATCAATTGTTCCACGTGGCAGGTAAGAGATCCCGCGCATTGCCAATTCTGGTTTTTAATAAGGTCCGCAAACTTCGGAGCATCGTGTGCTGTGGGGCACTTTGAGATGCCGTATGAGAGGAGGAGTGATCTAGTTCATTTTCTCCCTAATCGGCCTTTGGTGGCTGCCTTAATCAAGACGGGTAACAAACGTCACAAACCCTTATAAAGTGCAGGATGACGTAGACCCTCACATAAAATGAATGCTAGAATCGGATGCACTGGGCCGACAGGCGCAAATAGACCGCAGTCGACGTACATCACCATGGGGAATAAAGAGATAAGGCACAGAAAAAGGCTTTGTCTTACAGAGTGACCCTAATGTGCAGATCTTGTTTAGCCAAGGTTAGCCAAGCCGCGTGATATCGTGACTGCAGAGATGAGCGAATAGCAGGGCGTCTTGCACGTAGGCCGTGCTGGTGCAAACATTTCCTGACAGTCTTTTCTGCCTTTTCTCAGTCTGTGGATGGTGCCAGCAGTGACAGTGACTGACTTAAGAGTTATGTAACGATACTGCCTACTGTTGGTTAATCGAGGACATCTTTGTAGTCAGCGTCTCAGTCGTGGGTTAACGATGCAGCTAAAGTCGAACAGTCTGTCTAGACACATCAAATTGCATTGCAGTTGGGGACACCGACATTACTCCTCGCAACGCACCAACAGATTGTAACATCCCATTTAGCGAGTGTGTGTCATCCTTCTGGTGGTTGACATCAGAATGTAATGAATGGACAAATAATCACATATCGCCAGTGAAAACTCAAGATTCATTTTGGGATCGGCACGTGAATTGTGAAAAACTGTCCGGGTGGTCGCTAATTTCATGAAATAGAATTTACAAGGTCAGTGAAAGGCCCTTCCACGCATAGACTGTACTATAGTCCGACTTTTAATTCTTGAACAAGTTCCGAAGCAATTTTCTACTAAACTGATTGCCAGAACCAAATGATTTTTCACATACAGCTTTAAAACAGCCATGTCGCTAAAACATTGATATTAATTAGTCCATATATGTTAATACATTTTCCTATCGGAGAATTTTTTTATCTTCTAGGACCAATGAAAAGAAATGGCATTACATTTTAAGATTGTACCGTACGCAGCTTAATTTCGCTTCGAATTTTTGTTCATAGGCGTATCTCCTTAATGTCTTGATAGATCAATTGATTGTTTGTGTTGCCCTTTATGTACAATCGTAAAAATGGCACCATGGGGCGACAGTTAGTACAGCCCTGTGGTCACCCTATGACCCCAACGGTTGTATCAACTGAGCAGCGAATGCTGTGTAACGCATTTGAATATTGAAATGCATTTGTTGCCATTGTATATTCAACTAATTGTTTTGATAAACATACGTTAATTCATTCAAGTCTGCAAATCAGTATGTCTGCAAAAGATTGTATTATTCGTCCGAATCTGTTCATTCAAAGAGATAGATAATTGTTACTGGTGAAGCAGATCCCACTGTTTGCCTTGGCCGTGATCTAACCTAGAACATTCTCACACTCATCCACATCATCATGACCATACTCAGTAAATGACATATCATACAGCAGGTGGCATATTTATTAAATCATACTCATATCATAGAATGAGTAGAGAAATTACAAACACAATATAATACATATCTTAACTAAACATTCAACTAAAACGGGAATTGTAAGCATTAGCTATTGATGGAATTCCCAACTATCTAAAAACCCAGTTCTATTGCCTTGCAATTACATAACACACAATATTAACTGCGTCTTCAACACACCTTATCAAATACTCTTCCTCACTGAAATCCCCTCAGGCGGGCGATCTCGACATAACTCATTCACAATGTGTTCTTGCTTACAAACACACGTTCAGATTATCTATTCATGCAAAACTCACACACCTATTTGAGCGATCCTGTTCTATCACTAAACATTCGTCCAACAGTCTATCAATCGCCCCTCTATCTAAGTCGGTGAGTTAAACATACTATCCACATTCAGTCTCTCTCTCTCTCTCTCTCCTCCATACAGCCTCTCTCTCTCTCTCACTCTCCATCTCTCATCCAGCCTCTCGAGCTAAACTTTGTCTCGAGTTATATATCCTCAAGCAAGGCCAGAGCTTGACCAATCGATCTCAGGTATGGTCATCTTCAATCCCAATTGGACAGAAACACTTTGCCCACCTGTCATTCATTCTCTCGCAGCAAGCCCCGCTGCCAATTTCGTCTGTCAATCAATCTCCCCCTACCAAAATCGGAAGGCCAGTGGGCAGTTTCTACCTGTCCACATTCCTTAACTCAACTCTGTTCTCCTTTGCTGAGACGGTGAGTGAACTTGACATGCATTCAGGTAGCTTTAGGCTTTAACATGTTCATGCATCCTAAATTCCCCTTGCTCCAGCGGGAACTGTTACATTACCTCCCTAAACTACAGACCGAAACATGGATGGTCATTTTTTATCATCTGGCCAATGACCACCATTTTCGTCTCTACTATGCAAAATGTAAACCTACTCCTGTTTACTACTTCACTCACATCGTACATGCATAAAAAAGACATATGTCATTTGATACATATAAACTTTTTTGTAATACATACACAATCAATACAAGCAGAAGAAAAACACTGTGGCTGGTCGTTTTTACAACACAAGCCACCACTTTTACATCGTTTTGCAGTCAAATACACCCAAGTCTGTCCCTGCGGGACCTTTAACTCATCAAAACAGAAACACCTTAAGGAATTCTCCTTACTCATTTGAGATCAACATCCCTCGCCCTGTTTCCCGTGCCTTCCTCTAAGGACACGAACCTTCATTGTTACACTCGACCAGTTCAGGTCAATTTTCTCAGGCGGTCTCATTACACGCCTGGCCGACGATTCACTTCATACTAACTCCTGTGAGGCCACGAATTTACGTGGGTTATCCTCGGGCTAGTTATCACTGTCTTTCTTGACAGCTATCTTTTCTCAAAGAAAACAGCAAAATTCTTTATGTTTCCCACAAAAACGATATTTGACAACATATGTCATAGTCAATATTACAACTTCTGATCAATTTAGTCTTCTCTGCAAAGACTCCACATACATGTGATAAAATAACAATATGTCTTGTTATGATGTATCTCCGATTAAGTCGTCCAGCTGAGTGTCCCACATGCTAGTTCTTATTCTGGAACTCGTGGTGACCTGTGCTTGCAGAGGCCTACAGTCTGGATGAGATATACTCCTCTGTAGATCACCTATATAACCTGTATAAAATACATGTAAACATGATGATTCAACAACAACAACAACAAAAACCAACAAATTAAAGACAAATGCATTGCATACAATGTCGTAACCCAAAACCAAAATATTTGCACGCATACTTATGATATCAATATTTCAGTCAGCAAGTATCACACTTTGATACTGTCAGTATATGTAATCATGTTTAAACAACAAAACAACAACAAAATAAAGAAAAATTCAATGCATACTATATCGACCATACAACCCACTAAAAATGCAAGTAATACCATTAGTCAAAACCCACACCAAATACAAATGTCAAAATATTTGCACGCATACTCATGATATCAGTATTTCAGTCCGTAAGTATCACACTTTGATACTGTCAGGATATGTAATCATGTTTAAACAACAAAACAACAACAATCAATTAAAGTGCAAGTAATACGCTTGTCAAAATCCAAATATCAAAATATTTACACACATAAACATGACCAAGTGCCATCAACCTTCACTCCTGCTCGTGCCCCACAGATGAGCACCTGTTAATGCCCCCTTTATAAGATACTAAACTATGACTAAGTTCTACTAGACTATGTCACTAAACTATGACTAAGTTCTAACTTAATCAGATACTAAACTACGTCTGAGTCAAAAGTCAAAAACCGTCGAATTACGTCATGCTGTAACCCTACTAGTCCAGGTGCAGTCTTTGTCTCGAGGAATCAAAACCGAGTATTGTGATCTAACTAATTCACCGCTGTTTCCCCACATCAAAAACTCCCTGGTCAGATTTTGACCGAAACATCACGTCCACGTGTTACCCTTCGTCGCGTAATCATTACCTGGCGCATCCAGCAATCCTGATTCTCTTGTCCGTTTCTCTGGTCGGGAATGTCCCTTTGATCTCTTGTCAGTCTTAGCTTCAGACTGACCGTCCGCTCATTGTCTGGCGTGTACTTCAGACAACGAATTCAAAGGAATTTTTAACATCTGGTCATTCCTCCCATCTATATACCCTACCTCCTAATTATCCAAATCTCCGTTTCCCAAGGATAACGGTAGATGAAACAAATTTTATGCAAATGCATACATTAACTGGAGTTTCACATGATAGCCCATGTGTGTAAGTACTCCACACGACTTTACCAAATTCCATTTCTGATTTCCATGTTTTTGGCTAGCGTCAGTAAACATTGTATCAACCGTTCCTTATCACTACTGCTTATTTTAACCAGACTATGCGCTGCCCCATCAGCTGTCTCAGATTGCTGCGCGATTTCCTCCTGTAAAACGCCCATCGTCTGGTCTGTTTGTTTCACGGTTGTTTGGTTCGGATCCACCGGTTCTCTGGTAGTGTTACGTACACTTACATCGTCCGCTACTTCAGCCTTCCGTCCATCTGTATTCACTATTTGTGGGAAAGACTTTTCACACTGTTCGTTTGACTGTTGGCTTATCTCGATCTGAGATCTTTTCATCTTTACTTCGATGACTGGTTCGCTGTCCTAGCTGTGGTTAACCTGTCTTTCCCTTTTCTTCGTTTTCCTTAGAAACTCTGTTCCTCCTTTGTTGGCTGCACGAGTATTCTTACCCGCTGTGTCCGTTTCACATTCCAACTGTGCGTCATTCCGATGTCCTTCCTCGGTGGCCGAAGGGTTGTCCCTTCTTTCGGTCTGTTCAACAACTTCTCCCGCATGGCTAGGACCTGGCGTGGGTGAGCACGAAACCATAGCTGGTCCTGCCACCATTCCTTTTTTTTTTTTTTTTTGCTTAGATGTTTGCCCCACTAGTTTCTACTGGCGGAGGCGCGCCATTTTCCACCCCAGACCGTAGTCCATTGGGCGATTTCAGGACGCATAAACCAGTGCTTGGATGCGTGTGTGTATCTGTATGTACCTAACCTGGTGTTTTCCGTGTTGCAGGAGTGTTTTCATGTCATTTGGCGGTTCGCTTGGATCCTTCCTGTGAGTAATCGGTGGTTGGCAAATCAGATTTCCTTTGTTTTTTATTTATTTATTTTTTTATTATTTTTTTTTATTTCATTCCGAGTTGAAGGTACTCTCGTCCAGATTCGGAGGTTCTGTCTTACGTTCGTTTTCCAGTGATTGTTGTGCCAAAAAGGGGGAATGGGTAGAATTATCTTAAGTATCTCATCTCACGGTGCTTTTTTTTTTTATTTTTTTTTAAATAAAAGTGATAGGGACCTTTTTTTCTTTTTTTTTTTTTTTTTTTTTTTTTCCAATCATTATCATATATTTGCAAAAATAGTGAAGATGCAATGAGATGATATGTATAAAAGGTGATCTATGGTATGGGATGATTATGAAGATTCCAAAAATATATAGAAAGGAAAGTAATTAAAATGAAGTATCGGATAATGAAAATAAATGATTCTTGGCTTGGCATGCGGTTCAACGATTTGTCGTCTCGTGATCGGCTAGGTGTGTTTCTTCGGGTCCATTGTCCTCTCTGGTGACGGCAGCGCAGTTCTGTTTTTATAAACGCTCCAGGTGGAAGAGATCCTTTGACACTTGAAGGAAAACCTGAATTTGTTGCACTGTACATTGTGCCCTCGGGAGATAACTGTGAGGGGAATGGTCTTCTTGGATATTTGGAGGAGGGTGTGTGTGGGTTTAGTGGACAGCGGAGGAGGAGGGTGGAATGGCTGCTTTAAGAGGTTGTGGCGGAGATTGCTGCCGGCTCCTGTCATCTCATGGAGGAATATAAAAAGAAAACACGCAGAAAAATTAGAATGTTCTTAACAAGATATTGCTGTACCCCGAACATGGATCCATAGAAGCGGATACTGTACCTCGGTGTCCTATCATTTATCTTTATGAGTCTTTTTGTGACAAGGCTATGTATTTTATATATTCTTATCTACGCGCTTATAGGCTTAGCCCCACAAATAGGGGTTTATATGCGTGAAGGCCTTGGTATTATGTGGTTGCAATATGTTGACTAGTATGTTATAAGGCCCGAGGGTAGATATGAAACAGATGTTGAAGTTCTAAGGCATTCTATAAAAATGTTGAAAGGGTATTGCTAATACTGAGTTGTGAAAGGATTGTCTTCCTTTGTAGGGAGGGAATAGAGTGTGCTCAGACATTCCCAAAATAGGATAGTTGTATAGACGAACAAAATTCCAGTGATCCCTCCAGACGTCATAACTGTGATCATATACCCTCGATAAGGGTCAAGATGCAGTTTAGAACTCTTGTAGCTCAATTTAGGTGTTAATGTTGATGGTTACCTCATGAGTAGTAGAGCACAGGGAGCGGAAAAGTGTCTTCGGAATGGATGACTGTCACTCCTCCCGTCAATAGTCGACATTTCTAATCTAAAATTTGTAATTAAATGTATAGGCGAATATGAGTGTATAATTTTTATTATTATTATTATATTTTAATATTTAGTTTATTAATTAATTTTATATTTGTTTTTATTTGTTAATGAACTGGAAAGAGGCTCATGACATGCATTATCTGTGTGATTGAACATGTCGCTCCATTAAAAAATATGGCCTTTAAAGATCTGAGAGGAAGTTTGTAATGTATTCCAATTATTAAGTCGAAGACGAGTGAAATTGCTCCCACAACTATTCATAAAGGTAAATGACAAATATGATGTCACCCTGTGTAGGTAGAGTGTGGTCACAGATGTCCAATGAATTTGTATATGCATTACGCATATTCTTGTGCTCACCCAGGAAGCCTGTACTGTTATCACAAACCCTCGATAAGGGCACAGATACAGTTTTGGTAAACTCTTGCGGCTAAACAGGGATGTTAACGTGGAGGAAGGCTTCGTGGGTATGATTGCCCAAGAACTAATGAGGTTTTAGAAGTTGTGATTGACATTTCTCCTTCACAGGGTTGACTTCCTTTAGATAGTAGGCAGTTTGTGTGTATTAAAGAAGGTGAAAACCAACCACGAAAATGTCTTATGTTTATGGGTTTTATACCAAGCTTTCCCGTGCTTGTAAGAGGATTTACGAGAGTATGATTTTTGGCACGACCTAACCTTCAACAACGTAAAAGGCAAATTACAAATATGATGTCTCCCTGTGTAGGTAGAGTGTGGTCACAGATGCCCAATGAATTTTTATATGCATTACGCATTTTCTTGTGCTCATCCAGGAAGCATGTACTGTTATCACATACCCTCGATAAGGGCACAGATACAGTTTTGGTAAACTCTTGCGGCTAAACAGGGATGTTAACGTGGAGGAAGGCTTCGTAGTATGATTGCCCAAGAACAAATGAGGTTTTAGAAGTTGTGATTGCCATTTCTCCTTCACAGGGTTGACTTTCTTTAGATAGTAGGCAGTTTGTGTGTTTGAAATAAGTTGAAAACCAACCACGAAAATGGCTTATAATTAGGGGTTTTATACCTAACTTTTCGGGCTTGGAAGAGGTTCTACGAGGGTAATATTTTCGGCACGATCTAGCCTGCAATAACAGAAAAGGGAAATTACTCTTGCGGCTAAACAGGGATGTTAACGTGGAGGAAGGCTTCGTAGTATGATTGCCCAAGAACAAATGAGGTTTTAGAAGTTGTGCCACCATTCCTCCTCCTCTCCTTTCCTCTTTATCTGACGAATCTCCGACTATTTCGTTGTTCGATTCTTCGTTGACTTTAACTAATTTTCTACCAGGCTTGACCACAAGTTCCTGGTAAACTTGGCCCCTTTCAGCACTCCCGACCATGTTAATCGACGTAATACCCTCTTCCTGAATTCTCGGCCTACACTGTCAGATGCGGTAACATTTTATCTGGACCTCTGAGCGAACGTTTGTCTCGTTTGCATTGCGTAACCTGCCCTCCGTCCCTAACTTTTCTGGATACACAAATCCTGTATCTCTTTCTTTCTGTCCATCCGCCTCGTGCTTAAAGTCTCTTTGATAGCTCCTGTCCTGTCTCTCCATCTGTAACCGTGCAAAAGGCCTCTTGTGGGCTAAGAATCTGCCCGATTCAAACTTCTGCCCAACCATTCCTCCTCCCCTCACTTGACTTGGCCTCTCCACCTGGGTCAAACTCCCCTTTTTGCCATCTGTCCAGCCGTCCACACATGTCCGTCCTGAGATTTCCACCTCTGTCCCTCCACGGATCGGAATGTGGAAGTTGGATGGGCTTCCTACTCACTTTCCTACCACTCTGTCCCCTTCCAAAATACTGGACCGTGTTTACTTCTGTGATTTCTTTATTTCTTCTCTCCTTCCTAGCTGGTTTGAAAGCTCCGTTTTCAAACTGTTGCAACAGCTGTCGCAGCTTCCATTGGAGGTCTTTTTCCTGTCTTTCCAGCCGAATGACTCTGCCTGTTAGTTCTCTTAGCTGGTTTTGTAGTTGACTTTTGTCCTCCCACTTATCGCTGACTGTAGCTCGTGCCATGAAAGGCTTGTTTTTGACAAACAGTCCTCCTCTTCTCCAGGAACTGTTAATATTCCAAAGAATATTTGGGCATCCGATAGACGAATGTCCAAAAGCTAGACAATGATAACATTGTCCAACCTCGACATATTGAATAAACCCGTCTGGCCCACCCAAAAAAATTTACAAGACTGTCAAGTACGCACAAAGTCTTGTCAATAATACAACAATGGGTGGAAGAAAAATGTCACACTTACCAGTCAGATGATTGGAAAAGCTGTCTATGGTACTAACACTCTAACCACTAGCTACTCCTCTATTCCTAACTACACACACAAGTTATATATAACTGCGACACTTGTGTTAAACGTGCAAATCAAGATCTATAGCTACACACGCACTATATTTATAAATCTACCACGACTATCCGTGGTCAACAGGCACCAAAATAATAATAACGTGTAGCAGATCCCACTGTTTGCCTTGACCGTGATCTAACTTAGAACATTCTCACACTCATCCACATCATCATGACCATACTCAGTAAATTACATATCATACAGCAGGTGGCATATTTATTAAATCATACTCATATCATAGAATGAGTAGAGAAATTACAAACACAATATAATACATATCTTAACTAAACATTCAACTAAAACGGGAATTGTAAGCATTAGCTATTGAGGGAATTCCCAACTATCTAAAAACCCAGTTCTTTTGCCTTGCAATTACATCACACACACAATCTTAACTGCGTCTTCAACACACCTTATCAAATACTCTTCCTCACTGAAATCCCCTCAGGCGGGCGATCTCGACATAACTCATTCACAATGTGTTCTTGCTTACAAACACACGTTCAGATTATCTATTCATGCAAAACTCACACACCTATTTGAGCGATCCTGTTCTATCACTAAACATTCGTCCAACAGTCTATCAATCGCTCCTCTATCTAAGTCGGTGAGTTAAACATACTATCCACATTCAGTCTCTCTCTCTCTCTCTCCTCCATACAGCCTCTCTCTCTCCTTACTCTCCATCTCTCATCCAGCCTCTCAAGCTAAACTTTGTCTCGAGTTATATATCCTCAAGCAAGGCCAGAGCTTGACCAATCGATCTCAGGTATGGTCATCTTCAATCCCAATTGGACCGAAACACTTTGCCCACCTGTCATTCATTCTCTCGCAGCAAGCCCCGCTGCCAATTTCGTCTGTCAATCAATCTCCCCCTACCAAAATCGGAAGGCCAGTGGTCAGTTTCTACCTGTCCACATTCCTTAACTCAACTCTGTTCTCCTTTGCTGAGACGGTGAGTGACCTTGACATGCATTCAGGTAGCTTTAGGCTTTAACATGTTCATGCATCCTAAACTCCCCTTGATCCGGCGGGAACTGTTACACTGGCTGGACAAATTGTAATCCATCTCGTTGCCAGTACTGTTCTTCTTCCCGGAGCACATGTTCAACACACTTCTTACACAACTGAATGTCTGTTTTTGAAAGGTACTAATTTGTCAGGACTTCAACATCACACATTGTAAACGGTACGTTCTGTTTGGAAACGTGTCATTTGACGTTATCCCCAACAAGCTTTATAGGGCTTAGATGCGCATGATAGGCAGGTAGTCGTAGAGTAGTATTACCGTACTCTTCAATGATTTTGTCAATATGATACACCTTTGTCTTATTTGACTTCCTCTGGCGTCAAATACGTGTCTTCGAAATTGACTTTTTCTTTAGATAGCCATGTCCTAATTTGAGCTTTTGTATTTGATGCATTTGGCATCCTCTCATACTGCACTTTGATAGAATGCATAATACCAAGCTTGACGGTCTATCCAACATTGGAAACATATCATTTGTCATCCAGTTCCAGAAAATGCGTCCATCATTTCAGCGTTATAGTCTCTACCGTCATTCCTTTTTGATGTTAAAATAAGTTCAGCATCTGGGACAAGTCAATTTTTACTGCTTATGGCATACGTTAGTATAATGCGAAGTTCTTTGCTGCTTTGAATTTGTCCTTTCTGTTCACTGTTAACTGATTGCCATTTTTTACCATAGGTATGGTGAGTCTTGGCCCATGATTCAACTGTTTACGTATCTGTCTCAGGTAATTGCTTCGGGTAGCAATCTTCTTCTTCTTCTTCTTCATCATACGCAGTCAGACATCAACCTTCAATTTTTTCGAAAAAAGCAGCGGTCATCATGAGGCTGTCGACACTGCCATAGAGCTTGTCTAGTGATGCCACTGGTGATGCCCTCATCTGCTTTCTCTGATCCTCACATGTCGGGCAGTTTTGCAGCAAACGTTTAGCGGTAATTTTCCCGGTACCACATGAGCATTCGTCAGTGCCACCTATCTTCAATTTATTGAATAGGTGGTACCTCAGTTTATTGTGGCCAGTGCGAAGTCTGAAGACAACGACCTGCTCTTTTCGGTTCAACTGGTAATAGGCGTCGTTTTTTTGTGTAGCCAGTATGTTCGGTTTCCCATTTGGTCCTGTATCTAGCTCTAATAAGCCTTTTTGACTCTTCGTACGTCATACTAGTATATGGTTGTGGTAGTCTTGCACCTTCTTTTGCCAGTCTGTCTACCTCCTCAATGCCTTGGATGTTACAGTGGGGTGGAACCCATTGTACAACTACTCTTTTTGGTGCGGACTGCTGGCATAGATGACAGAGTACTGCTCTTAAATCATTCAGTTCAGTATTTGTCTGGCTTTTTAGTGCTGTGACTATGGCCAGGGCATCTGTAAGCAGGACTATATGGCTTGCATTACTCTTGCTTGTCACCATTTCTTTTACTGCAGCCCTCAGTGCTTCTGCTTCCGCTCTGAAATTGCTTGAGTATGTTCCAGTTGCCACTGACCGTATTACTTGTCTACCATTTGGTAGGCTCATGAATACCCCTGCCCCTCCGTTCTGCGTTGTGTTTGCTACAGAGCCGTTGTATGTATGCATGGGTTCAGTCTATGCTTGGGTAGTTTTTCGTTATGTACCTCAGGGTTGTATCTCTTCTTTCTTTTTCAGTCTGCCTGTTTTTGTTTCCAATAACTGGTATGTTTTCTACCACCTCTGGAAATATATGCTGCATCCAGGTAGGTTGGTGTACAGTAGGGATGGGCTTTGGTGTTGTTAATGCGTTCATAGGGTCTTCGCTCATCTTTGCTTTGGCTATTTCTGCAAAGTTTCTCCGCTTTAGTTTCCCATTTCCAATATCATTTAGTCTCTTATACATTGGATGGTCAGTCAGTTTTCTGAGTTTTTCCGCTTGATGCTGGGCCCTACAGTCTTTTCTGTCGGTCATGGACTGCAGCTTTGTAATCTTTTCAAGTTCTACAATTGGCCTTGACTTCATGCCTCCTGTTATAACTCTCATGGCTTGGTTTTGAAGTTTGCTAATTTTATCAAAGTTCGCTTTTGCTGCTGTTGTCTATGCCGCAATGCTATACTCGAGAACTGGTCTCACTCTTCCAGCGTACAGTTTCTTTAGTATACTTTCGTCTGCACCCCAGCTTGTGTAGCAAATTTCCTTATGATTGCCATTCTTTCTCTGACTCTCATTCGGTTTCTGTTGATCTGAGTTGTCCATGTCATGCGCCGATCAAATGTGACTCCCATGTAGTTTTGGTTGTCGTTTGGCTGCAGGTATTTGCCGTTGAGACTTATTTTGGTGTTTTGGGGTTTGTTTGAAAGCGAGAATATCGTACATGTTTTTTCCTCATTTATTTTGACCAGCCATGAGATCGCCCACTCCTCCGGCGATGTAAGGGCCTGCAGCATCCGATTACTTGCTATGGTGAGGCTCTTTTCAGAGGTCCACATAGCCATATCGTCTGCAAACATTGAGCTGTGGACTCTTCTTGGTATATTCTCTGTGATTTTATTTATATACACCAGGAAGAGTGTGGGTGACAGTACTCCCCCTTGAGGTACTCCCTGCTCAAGTGTCACCTTTTTGCTCATCTGCCCTTGTACTTGAACTCTGGCAGTTCTATTTTTTTAGGTAGTGACTTACCCATCTGTACATTTTCCAACAGACTTCGCTTCTTCGTAGCTTGACTTTAAGTCCCTCTTTCCAGGCTTTGTCAAATGCCTTTTCTAGGTCCACCCAAATCGCTACTGTGTGCTTTTTTTCCTGGTAAGCATCCTCTATTTCCTGGGCTATGAGAGTGATCAGATCCTCAGTGGACCTGTGCTGTCTAAAGCCTGCTTGCTGTGGAATTAGTATGTATTTTTCTTCCAGATGCCACATCAGTCTGGTGTTTATCATACGCTCCATCAGTTTGCCGACACAGCTCAGTAGGCTGATAGGCCTGTATCCATTTGGATCTGCTCTTTCTTTTTTTTTTTGGTACTGGTATAATTACCGCATCTTTCCATGCCTGCGGTACGATTCCCTTTTTCCAGCGTTGGTTCTGGACTGATAGCATCTTCCTCTTAGCTGTTTGGCCCAGCCCCATCACCATTTCGTTTGTTACGCCATCTTTTCCGGGCGATTTCTTTTTCTTTGGAGTTCTCATGGCCTCTTCCATTTCATTCATTGTTAGTGTTGCCATCATGTGTTCCTCTGGTGCCATATTGATGTTGTCGTGCCCCTTTTGTTCTTCATTAATGTATGTGTGCCTATTTGTAGGAAGATCAATGTGGTTTGCTCTGGCATAATGTTCCATAAAGGCGTTTGCTGATTTTTTTTTTCCAGTGAGCATGTTGTCGCCCTGCTTGAGGGTAATGTGTTTGTTCGATGCAGTGTCGTCGTTCATGGCTCTGACTAACTTCCATAGTTTGTTCCCGTCTTTGTCTAGATTGAGGCTTTCTGTTTTGTTTTTCCAGCTGTCTCTTGTTTTTTTGTTTAGAGTGTATTTGTATTTAGCCGTTGTGGCTTTGAGGGCGATATTTGACTCCATTCATTGTTCTCGCTCTGCCATGTTCCTAGCATTTGAGACTTCGTCTTCCGCTTTATGCAGCTTATCATTCCAATAGGGCTTGTCGTTTTTCGTTTCATCTCTTGGGATGGTTTCGGTGGCTGCCTGCATTATTGCTTTGATTAGGCTTTCCACCATGGGTTTCATTTTGTTATTCCGTGTGTTGAAGGTTTCGCATAGCCCATCTGTCAGGATTGCAAATCTGTCCCAGTCGGCTCGTTTATAGTTCCAACGTGGGAGCGATTTAATTTCCTATGAGCCGACTTCCACATCAATTTCTAGCCTAATTGGACTGTGGTCGCTACCTGCCAATTGGTTTAGCACCTGGCGGTCTATTTTGTGGTGAATATCCACCGTGGAGAAGGCCAAATCTGGAGAAGCAGTGGTGTGTCATGTTCTAGAATAGAAGCTATGGCTATCCTCCGGCCTATTGATAAGTTGGAGATTTGTGTTTATCTCCCAATCTTCCACTTTGGTAGCAATCAATTGTGGCTTTTCACATATAATGTTCCTGCCGCCTGAAGTTTTCCTGAACGAAAGCGGTTTGTGCAGTTTTGCAAAGAGCACTTCTTGAAACGTCAATGCTGCAGTCGCATTGCAATGTTAATTTTATTTACCGGAGAGAAACACGTTGATTTGTTGTCAACATTTTCAAAGTATCCTATTTTATGACATATCTGTCTATCATTCCGTGCTAGATAGGAGTGCACTCTGAGTCCATTCAATCCAACGGTAAAAAGATGATCTGCCCAGATCAAGTGACAATTGCCTTCGACAATTGCCTTAGATTCCGTGCAGAAGAAATTGTATAGTAGAACGGTAACTTTCTGCATTGTTATAAATGAACATTTGAAACGCATTTTCAAATTGATATCAATGTAAGTTTTGAAAATGCAACTATATGCCACAATAACCACCCCACAAACTATTAATATACGCCTAAAACTATTAGACGGTTTCGCATGAATGGCGTTCGTTGTTTTCCGTACTCAAAAAATTGTCTAATTGGTGCACGGAATAAACAGGAATTTGTATTTACTGAGCGTATTTAAATGCCAAAACATATATTTTTAAAACAGCACGTCCATGTTCCTTAAGCATGGTAAAATTATGTCTAATGCTGTGAAGTTGCCTTTACTATATACTAATGAATACATTGTTTTAAATACATCAAATTTCTTAGATGAACAAAAAATTCCATAACGTCATTTATAGTCTAACGAATCATGTGAACAAGCATTTGGATTTGACATGGAGTTTAGTAGAAAATTGTATCGGATCTTGATTATGAATTTAAAGACGGACTTTAGGAGAAGTATATGGCTTATCGTAAAGGTCAATAATGGATCGGTATGAAATTACATTACAAATTTCAAACAATAAAATATGCACCGAAACTGTAAAGTTACTTTTACGTTGAGTATATATATATATACCCCATATATGTATTGTAGCAATCTATTAGTATGAGCGTGGCCAATATAGAATGCAACATGACCAATCCCCTTTCGAGTTGCTGTGTGACAGAACAACGAGACGTTACTGGTTCTTTCAGCGGGAGGGGTCAGATGGTGGGAGATCTTCTGAAATTTACATAAAAATGAAGGTTCACTATGGAGATAATCGTTTGAGTAGGCGGAGCCGGGTGTGGATTGGTAGAACAATTTCAAAATGGATGCGAAATGAACCGCTGTGGTGTAAAGCCAGCAATCGTAGTAACTGACACCGTGAAACTGCAGATCGGCCAATTAGTATGTGGCAAAAGGCTAGTTATTACCGTCGAACTAGCCGTAGATTTGAACATGATTGTAAAATTGGTTAAAGTTCCCAGACAACTATTGTGTTTTCTAATACTAGTGGGCGTTTAGACAAAGTAGGTTGACAAGCACATGGATTATACCGATAAATAAGACACAATACAGTTCTTGTTCGCTCTCTTGTAAATTTGTAATTTAAAAAAATTGATAATATCTAATGACTGTATTTATATATATATATATATATATATTGCAGTCGATCTTCACAGACTCAAACACTAGTGCAAAGCAAACCTGCATACTGTTAAGTGCATCTATGCTGCTCTAAGCAAACCATTTAACCATACCGGTGTTAAGCCATGTCACACAGTTGGTCCCCTCTTACAACATGCTCTCTTTGGAGCAGTAGTGCTATGCTTGTCCTTGTCATACACAAAGATCCCGGTGGACCACTCAGGTTAGTCCAAACCCTGCGGAGTATCAAGCTGCTCGATCCTAGCCTGCTAAGTAGGAACTCTTTCTCCCAGTTACGTCCATCTCAAACCAGAGCTGGGACCTGCACAAGGTCCTTTGCCTTTATAGAAATGCAGATCGACTGAGAAATTAGAAACAGTATATATATGCATATATAACGGAGTAACATGTTAAAAAAAACTATAAAATCAGGGGAAACATTTACGGCAAAAAAACTGAAATACTATGTTTGCATCCCATCATTTGTTTTTATACAGCAGTATTACATTACATATATTTCTCTTCAGATAGTTGTTTGATCAGTGAAAGTAATCGGACGCACACATCATCTGTAGCCGTATAAAATTGTCAAATACAATTAATCTTCTCACATGTTATAGAGTAGATAGCAATTAGTTAAATAAGCGAGAGGAGTGGAAAGTCGTTCCTACATTGTGTGACAGAATGTGTCACTCCAACGTCATTTTGCATGATTCTGGGTCATGCCCGCAGTTGTGCAGCAATTAGCACATTCCTGAGAATACAAGCTACATTTCTGGAATGTGGCATAAAAATAAGCCAATTTGGCGAACGTGCCTGGAAGCCTTTTCTACTATTTTCGTTAAGTTTTAAAATAAATATATATGTGTCATACAAGACGCCGTTACGTCTTGCTGGGATTTTTATTTAAATATAAAAAAAGTCAGAAAAGCAGAAGCAAATTAGTCTGTGCCCGTTATCCCGCTAGAAGCCAAACAAATCTTAGAATTAAAAAACAATCTCAGAATAAGACACACATGTTTTTCGTAGTCAAACGACTTGAGAAAAGCAAATGTTTGTATTATTGTTCTAGAAAAGATATGTGATGTTAATTGGCAGCGTCGGCCAGTAGAAAAGATATGCGACAGATGTCGGCAGTTCTTGGTAGTAGACACACAGTCCTAGATTTGAATGGACAAAACCAACTTTGGTTAATTAATGTTATTGATTTTTAAGTCAAACGTGGTCGCTTATATATTGTAAAGCAGGATTAGAAAAAATTTCTTTTTTCATTTTAAGAAGAAAGAACATATTTGTATAAATTATGGAGCTGAGCTATGTATTGGTGTGTTTTTTTAATGAACATTTTCGACTATACGACACATTAAAAAAACAAAAATTGGCAACTCTTCGAAAAGTCAGCAAGATCTCGCCACATAATAAACAGGAGCGCGACCCAAAGCACCCAATGTGTGGACATCAGGCACAAAACACAAGACTCAAATCCTGAGATAGCTTTCTAAAAACATCAAAACCCATTCATACAAACCCTGAAAGCCGTCGTATCAAGAGGTGGCACGAATTGGTGCGAGCCATAGAAATGGAACTTCGGGAGAAATCTGCTCATTGACATCAACATACCATACACAACATGGAAGTCGCTGAACAGACTCCGAACCGGTGTATCACGGTGCAAGAGGTATATGAAGCGACGGGGATACACAGATGATGACACATGTGATTGCGGCGCAATACAGGACCCAGACTACCTAATGACCTACTCCAACCTCCAGGAAACATGCAATAGGCGCAGCATGCTGGAAGCAATGACAAGGCAATCCATGTCGCTGAATACTGGGTGCAAGATATATAACGTGGTGCTTGGACAGCGGAAGTAAGTAAGAATGAACACTTTGGCCACATTGTCTGTTAGCCGACTCAGTGCAGCAGCGGACCTAATGTTGTTACTGACACGTAGGGTGCACACAGTGAAGCTACGCGGTTTAACTATTCTCACGGACACGTAGGGTGCACACAATGAAACCGTACGGCTTAACTGTTTTCACTGACACGTAGGGTGCACACAGTGAAACCGTACGGTTAAACTGTGCTCACTGACACGTAGGGTGCACACAGTGAAACCGTACGGTTTAACTCTTCTCACTGACACGTACGGTGCACAAAGTGAAACGGTACGGTTTAACTGTTCTCACTGACACGTAGGGTGCACACAGTGAAACCGTACAGTTTAACTGTTCTCACTGACACGTAGGGTGCACACAGTGAAACCGTACTGTTTAACTGTTCTCACTGACACGTAGGGTGCACAGAATGAAACCGTACTGTTTAACTGTTCTCACTGACATGTAGGGTGCACACAGTCACACCGTAGGTTTAACTGTTCTCACTGACACGTAGGGTGCACACAGTAAAACCGTACGGTTTAACTGTTGTCACTGACACGTAGGGTGCACACAGTCCACCAAACGGTTTAACTGTTGTCACTGACACGTAGGTTGCACATAGTGAAACCGTACGGTTTAACTGTTCTCACTAACATGTAGGGTGCATACAGTGAAACCGTACGGTTTAACTGTTCTCACTGACACGTAGGGTGCACACAGTGAAACCGTACGGTTTAACTGTTCTTACTGACACGTAGGGTGCACACAGTGAAAGCGTACGGTTTAACTGTTCTCACTGACACGTAGGATGCACACAATGATACCGTACTGTTTAACTGTTCTCACTGACATGTAGGATGCACACAGTCACACTGTAGGTTTAACTGTTCTCACTGAGACGTAGGATAAACATAGTGAAACCGTACGGTTTAACTGTTCTCACTAACACGTAGGGTGCATACAGTGAAACCGTACGGTTTAACTGTTCTCACTGACACGTAGGGTGCACACAGTGAAACCGTACGGTTTAACTGTTCTCACTGACACGTAGGGTGCACACAATGAAACCGTACTGTTTATTTGTTCTCACTGACACGTAGGGTGCACACAGTCACACCAAAAGGTTTAACTGTTGTCACTGACACGTAGGATGCACATAGTGAAACCGTACGGTTTAACTGTTCTCACAGACATGTAGGGTGCATACAGTGAAACCGTACGGTTTAACTGTTCTCACTGACATGTAGGGTGCATACAGCGAAACCGTACGGTTTAACTGTTCTCACTGACACGTCGGATGCACACAGTGAAACCGTATGGTTTAACTGTTCTCACTGACACAAAGGGTGCACACAGTGAAACTGTACGGTTAAACTGTGCTCACTGACACGTAGGGTGCACACAGTGAAACCGTACGGTTTAACTCTTCTCACTGACACGTACGGGGCACAAAGTGAAACGGTACGGTTTAACTGTTCTCACTGACACGTAGGGTGCACACAGTGAAACCGTACAGTTTAACTGTTCTCACTGACTAGTAGGGTGCACAGAATGAAACCGTACTGTTTAACTGTTCTCACTGACATGTAGGGTGCACACAGTCACACCGTAGGTTTAACTGTTCTCACTGACACGTAGGGTGCACACAGTAAAACCGTACGGTTTAACTGTTGTCACTGACACGTATGGTGCACACAGTCCACCGAACGGTTTAACTGTTGTCACTGACACGTAGGTTGCACATAGTGAAACCGTACGGTTTAACTGTTCTCACTAACATGTAGGGTGCATACAGTGAAACCGTACGGTTTAACTGTTCTCACTGACACGTAGGGTGCACACAGTGAAACCGTACGGTTTAACTGTTCTTACTGACACGTAGGGTGCACACAGTGAAAGCGTACGGTTTAACTGTTCTCACTGACACGTAGGGTGCACACAATGAAACCGTACTGTTTAACTGTTCTCACTGACATGTAGGATGCACACAGTCACACCGTAGGTTTAACTGTTCTCACTGAGACGTAGGGTGCACACAGTAAAACCGTACGGTTTAACTGTTGTCACTGACACGTAGGGTGCACACAGTCCACCGAACGGTTTAACTGTTGTCACTGACACGTAGGTTGCACATAGTGAAACCGTACGGTTTAACTGTTCTCACTAACATGTAGGGTGCATACAGTGAAACCGTACGGTTTAACTGTTCTCACTGACACTTAGGGTGCACACAGTGAAACCGTTTGGTTTAACTGTTCTCACTGACACGTAGGGTGCACACAATGAAACCGTACTGTTTAACTGTTCTCACTGACACGTAGGGTGCACACAGTCACACCGAAAGGTTTAACTGTTGTCACTGACACGTAGGATGCACATAGTGAAACCGTACGGTTTAACTGTTCTCACTAACACGTAGGGTGCATACAGTGAAACCGTACGGTTTAACTGTTCTCACTGACACGTAGGGTGCACACAGTGAAACCGTACGGTTTAACTGTTCTCACTGACACGTAGGGTGCTCACAATGAAACCGTACTGTTTATTTGTTCTCACTGACACGTAGGGTGCACACAGTCACACCGAAAGGTTTAACTGTTGTCACTGACACGTAGGATGCACATAGTGAAACCGTACGGTTTAACTGTTCTCACAGACATGTAGGGTGCATACAGTGAAACCGTACGGTTTAACTGTTCTCACTGACATGTAGGGTGCATACAGCGAAACCGTACGGTTTAACTGTTCTCACTGACACGTCGGATGCACACAGTGAAACCGTATGGTTTAACTGTTCTCACTGACACAAAGGGTGCACACAGTGCAACTGTACGGTTAAACTGTGCTCACTGACACGTAGGGTGCACACAGTGAAACCGTACGGTTTAACTCTTCTCACTGACACGTACGGGGCACAACGTGAAACGGTACGGTTTAACTGTTCTCACTGACACGTAGGGTGCACACAGTGAAACCGTACAGTTTAACTGTTCTCACTCACACGTAGGGTGCACACAATGAAACCGTACTGTTTAACTGTTCTCATTGACATCTAAGGTGCACACAGTCACACCGTAGGTTTAACTGTTCTCACTGACACGTAGGGTGCACACAGTAAAACCGTACGGTTGAACTGTTGTCACTGACACGTAGGGTGCACACAGTCCACCGAACGGTTTAACTGTTGTCACTGACACGTAGGTTGCACATAGTGAAACCGTACGGTTTAACTGTTCTCACTAACATGTAGGGTGCATACAGTGAAACCGTACGGTTTAACTGTTCTCACTGACACGTAGGGTGCACACAGTGAAACCGTACGGTTTAACTGTTCTCACTGACACGTAGGGTGCACACAGTGAAACCGTACGGTTTAACTGTTCTCACTGACATGTAGGGTGCACACAATGAAACCGTACTGTTTAACTGTTCTCACTGACATGTAGGATGCACACAGTCACACCGTAGGTGTAACTGTTCTCACTGACACGTAGGGTGCACACAGTTAAACCGTACGGTTTAACTGTTGTCACTGACACGTAGGGTGCACACAGTCCACCGAACGGTTTAACTGTTGTCACTGACACGTAGGTTGCACATAGTGAAACCGTACGGTTTAACTGTTCTCACTAACATGTAGGGTGCATACAGTGAAACCGTACGGTTTAACTGTTCTCACTGACACGTAGGGTGCACACAGTGAAACCGTACGGTTTAACTGTTCTCACTGACACGTAGGGTGCACACAATGAAACCGTACTGTTTAACTATTCTCACTGACACGTAGGGTGCACACAGTCACACCGAAAGGTTTAACTGTTGTCACTGACACGTAGGATGCACATAGTGAAACCGTACGGTTTAACTGTTCTCACTGACACGTAGGGTGCACACAATGAAACCGTACTGTTTATTTGTTCTCACTGACACGTAGGGTGCACACAGTCACACCGAAAGGTTTAACTGTTGTCACTGACACGTAGGATGCACATAGTGAAACCGTACGGTTTAACTGTTCTCACAGACATGTAGGGTGCATACAGTGAAACCGTACGGTTTAACTGTTCTCACTGACATGTAGGGTGCATACAGCGAAACCGTACTGTTTAACTGTTCTCACTGACACGTCGGATGCACACAGTGAAACCGTATGGTTTAACTGTTCTCACTGACACATAGGGTGCACACAGTGAAACCGTATGGTTAAACTGTGCTCACTGACACGTAGGGTGCACACAGTGAAACCGTACGGTTTAACTCTTCTCACTGACACGTACGGGGCACAAAGTGAAACGGTACGGTTTAACTGTTCTCACTGATACGTAGGGTGCACACAGTGAAATCGTACAGTTTAACTGTTCTCACTGACACGTAGGGTGCACACAATGAAACCGTACTGTTTAACTGTTCTCACTGACACGTAGGGTGCACACAGTAAAACCGTACGGTTTAACTGTTGTCACTGACACGTAGGGTGCACACAGTCCACCGAACGGTTTAACTGTTGTCACTGACACGTAGGTTGCACATAGTGAAACCGTACGGTTTAACTGTTCTCACTAACATGTAGGGTGCATACAGTGAGACCGTACGGTTTAACTGTTCTCACTGACACCTAGGGTGCACACAGTGAAACCGTACGGTTTAACTGTTCTCACTGACACGTAGGGTGCACACAGTGAAACCGTACGGTTTAACTGTTCTCACTGACATGTAGGGTGCACACAATGAAACCGTACTATTTAACTGTTCTCACTGACATGTAGGATGCACACAGTCACACCGTAGGTTTAACTGTTCTCACTGACACGTAGGGTGCACACAGTTAAACCGTACGGTTTAACTGTTGTCACTGACACGTAGGGTGCACACAGTCCACCGAACGGTTTAACTGTTGTCACTGACACGTAGGTTGCACATAGTGAAATCGTACGGTTTAACTGTTCTCACTAACACGTAGGGTGCATACAGTGCAACCGTACGGTTTAACTGTTCTCACTGACACGTAGGGTGCACACAGTGAAACCGTACGGTTTAATTGTTCTCACTGACACGTAGGGTGCACACAATGAAACCGTACTGTTTATTTGTTCTCACTGACACGTAGGGTGCACACAGTCACACCGAAAGGTTTAACTATTGTCACTGACACGTAGGATGCACATAGTGAAACCGTACGGTTTAACTGTTCTCACAGACATGTAGGGTGCATACAGTGAAACCGTACGGTTTAACTGTTCTCACTGACATGTAGGGTGCATACAGCGAAACCGTACGGTTTAACTGTTCTCACTGACACGTCGGATGCACACAGTGAAACCGTATGGTTTAACTGTTCTCACTGACACGTAGGGAGTACACAGTGAAACCGTACGGTTTAACCATTACATGAATGGAAATGGAGATGTCGAATTTCAGAAAATGGCGACATGCATTGAAATCACAATACACAGCATAGATGAATACTCAGATTTACACTCACTCACACACACACATATACACACACATGCACGCGTGCAAAAATAAATCAATACACACACACACAAACATAGACGTGCACATATACATAAACACACGCACACACATAAAAACGCGCATACGTACACACATAGATACACGCGCAAATATATAAGCGTGCGCACAAACACCTACACGCGCACATACACATTTACACGCGCACATGCATACACTCACAAATATACATTGTACACACACACGCAAATACACGTCATCACGCGTAATCAGGAACATCTACATACGCAAACATACACACACAAACACATATACTCACACATCAACATTTTACACACACGTAAAATCAAGAACTTATGCGCACACACACACACACATACATACACACATACACATACACAAAATATCACTAGCACGATTATATTCATCATCTAAGATCAAGTGCAGGATTTACAGTGTTGACGAATAAAGGCTGCGTTCAGCAATGGCTAGATTATATCACTTACATAAATACGATATCCCTTCACTAAGTTGATAGCATGTCCTCTTTAGTATTTAACACAATTAAAATACTACTCAAGATTATTCAAGATTATTCAAGAGATAATAAAACGAAAGGTAGAGGTGTGGTTCAAAAGAATAATTTGGTTTCGAAAGTATATTGGAGCAAAAATGTAATTTTCTGTTTGAGAGGTATGACAGAGCAATATATAGAAATCCATATATATGCATATCAATATATGTGTGTGAATCCTGGGCGTTGGGTGGTAAGACACGATCACCAACCCAGAGGTGTTGGAGAGAACAGGCACTGTCACAATCTTTTCCTTAGCTAAGTCATCGACGACTACGCTGGCTGGAACGCATTAAGAGGATGGATGATGGCAGAATACCAAAATATCTTATCTATATGGAATTACAGTTGGGGAAAAGATCTCAGGGCCGGCCACTACTTCGGTACAATGATGTATGCCAGCGGGATATGAATGACACAGGTATCGATTTGGAATCATCGGAACAAGACACCATGGCTCGTGTTACGAGGAGGGGCACGATTAAGCAAATACAGACAAAGGAGATACTGATTGCTAATAGGCTAAAGACTCGGAGTTTGAGAAGACACGCCACACCATGCGATGCCGCAAACGGTCCTGATTTTTCTTGCACACACTGTGGAAGATACTTCTCTGCTCGGGTTGGTCTTACGAGTCACATTCGTTACCGTCATTGATTGTAGATGCATACCATTTCAAAGCACATTACTTTCGTCTGACAAGACGGAACGAGCTAATGATGATGATGATGATGACGATGATGTGTGTGTGTGTGTGTGTGCGTGTGTGTGTGTGTGTACGCGTATGTGTGCGCGCGTGTGTGTGTGTATATATATACGAGGCGTGTTCACATGAAACCGGACCAAACTGCTTCAAATTAACATACGTACGATGCGCATATTGACGTCACTTTTGGTGTAAACACCACATACCAGCGGTCAAGTTTGTAAAATGTCATTGTCGTTCGACTCATGCCTCAGCAGACCGTTGAAAACATGACTGGTGGCTACGAAACCGTCCAGAGTTGATTAGCGAGCTGTGATTCGGTTTCTAACAGCTGAAGGATGTCAACCTGTTAATATTCATCACAGAATCCAGGAAGTGTATGGGAACAAAAGTATGTCGAAGACATCAGTAAAGAACTTGACTGCGATGTTTAAAGAAAGACGGGAGTTAACGAAAGATCTCACATGACTAAGTCAGGCGCATATTGTCCTTCTTTTAACATTATTGGTCAGTTCTTTACTGTGGTTTTCGAATTGTTCTTAGTGAACTAGTTTTTAAATTTGCTCACCAAATGAAAGTTTAACATACGTATATTATATGATTCAATCGTTCCGTTCTTGGTTTTCTCGGTTACAGTTCTACCCCGGTTTTCTTCGTCAACCTAATTAGTCTGATTTGTTTTCTTCGTCAATCTAATTAGTCTGAATTGTTTTCTTCGTCAACCTAATTAGTCTGAATTGTTTTCTTCGTCAATCTAATTAGTCTGAATTGTTTTCTTCGTCAACCTAATTAGTCTGAATTGTTTTCTTCGTCAATCTAATTAGTCTGAATTGTTTTCTTCGTCAATCTAATTAGTCTGAATTGTTTTCTTCGTCAATCTAATTAGTCTGAATTGTTTTCTTCGTCAATCTTATTAGTCTGATATGTTTTCTTCGTCAATCTAATTAGTCTGAATTCTTCTAACTTAACATTAACTGAACAGCTCATTCGTAACTCACAGCTTCTTGATCGTTCAGCGATTTTAGGAATGATATCATTTTGGTTTCAGTTCTCAGACCTGCTGTTGAACAAAGCTTTCTGCTGTTGCGTGTAATGTATCGTCTTACACAAATCGTTACATATGTGTTTGGTAGGTTTAATAAGATAGGATAATTTCAGATCTGCTTCACATGATGTATTTGTACACACATATCTTTAGATCTACTTGTTAGGTCTATTGAGCCATGCACCTATCAGGTCAGTTTTCGTAAGATATATACGAGCACCAAGGCTATTCATATGTAATTGCTAGAAGTTTTGTGAGACATACTTCCCTAGATGAATTGGTCACTTCAACTTGTGCCGCTGGGTACGACGGCTCTGTCCCTCTGCCACGCATATCTCTCTCCTTTACACTTCTTCTCGCCATCAACTATTACTGTGACTCACTTCTGATTTCTCTGCTGCTAAAACTTCGTCGGCTATGCCAGTAAGTCGAAGATATCTCAGTGAGGCCGATGATATGCTTGAATTTGTCCGTAAGTTTCTCAATGCTCAAACCTTATTTCGGTGTGCCGTCAGTGTGTCATGGTACCTCCGTCCTCTCTCCGTCCCATCCGTCTCCCCCCTCTGCCCTCCACAATCTGAAAATGTTTATCTGGTTCTTTTTCATTCTCACATCTCCCCTTTTTCTATCTCACATCTCCCCTTTTTCATTCTCACATCTCCCCTTTTTCATTCTCACATCTCCCCTTTTTCATTCTCACATCTCCCCTTCCTTTTTCATTCTCAGATCTCCCCTTTTTCATTCTCACATTTCCCCTTTTTCATTCTAACATCTCCCTTTTTTCATTCCCATATCACCACCTTTTTTTAATCTCACATCTCCCATTTTTCATTCTCACATCTCCCCTTTTTCATTCTAACATCTCCGTTTTTTCATTCCCATATCACCACCTTTTTTCATTCTCACATCTCCCCTTTCTCATTCTCACATCTCCCGTTTTTAATTCTCTCATCTCCCCTTATTCATTCTCACATCTCCCCTTATTCATTCTCACATCTCCCCTTTCTCATTCTCACATCTCCCATTTTTAATTCTCTCATCTCCCATTTTTCATTCTCACATCTCCCATTTTTAATTTTCTCATCTCCCCTTATTCATTCTCTCATCTCCCCTTATTCATTCTCACATCTCCCCTTTTTCATTCTCACATCTCCCCTTTTTAATTCTCTCATCTCCCCTTTTTCATTCTCACATCTCCCCTTTTCTGTGTGATCTTGCTGTGCCCTCTGTATATTCTTCATGCAGATCCTTCTCGTATATACTTCATGCAGATCCATCATGTAGATTCGTCATGCAGATCATTCGTGCATGTCCACCATGCTTATTCTTCACTAAGGACATTCATGCAAATCCTTTAGAAAGATAATGTATGCAGATCATTCATGCATACCCTTCATGCAGATCATTCATGTAGATCGTTAATGCAGATCTTTCATGTAGATCGTTAATGCAGATTATTCCACACATATGGGATTGTCTTATACTTTCTGGTGCCCTACAGACGGGATGGTAAGTTGCGTGAACTAATGATTAGAAGCCGACTCAGAATTCACGTAATGGACAACCAGGGTACATTGGCTAGCAAAATAAAGCGATGTTTTGTCAAATGCCAGTACAGTATCCAGGCATTTCTAATGTCTTTAATGTAGTCAGTCCGTTTGTTTTATGGATAAAAGAGGGGGCCACAACTAATGACGTAACATTAAGCAATGTTCTGATAAAAAAAACTGAACATCAAATTGAATTGGCCTGTCAGGTATGCTATGGCGTCATTTTTTTAACATGTCATAACTAAACTTTGTTTTGAAAGATATATGTCTTTATAATATACATAAAAACCATAGACATAATCTCTCTATTTGGCATATCAGTGATATATATTGTCGGCCTAAGACTTGACAGTTTCATTGAATGCACGACGCTGCACAGACTTTAGCGTCCTATAAATGTTGGCAGTCTGTGCCGGCACGCAGCTGGACCCCCTTCTTGGGAAAGCTTCAGCATTTATCGGACAGACACATCGCCTAAAAGAAAGAAACTAAGCACGATACATTGAATGACTTGCAGAGACTTCCAAGTTAATGGTCCTATACAGTCGTGACGTCATGGCCCTTTCTGAGAGAAACATGAACTATGATAACGTAACAATATAAACGTATGCTTAAAAAAAAAACTGGTAAGGTATACATATAGTATAAACTGTTTTCGGGGATAGAGTGAAAAGAATTCAGTGTACGGACGCACATCTTTTATTAGACAAAATAACGTGCTAAAGTTGTCGCTGTCCAACCTTTCAGATTAATAATAAATCATGTACCGATTCGCATCTGGATCAACATAAATGAGTTAGTAATACAGAATGAGCTTAGTCCGTTGTCCCTGACAAGGGAATGCTACATTACTCAGGTACTCAAATTCTATGCTGAAACAGTATCACGAGTAGAAGTATAATAATTTCAACATTGATGGGATAAAGAAAAAGTTGGAATAGGTCAACGATATCGAAATACGATATCAATGTTAAGTTGAGCGAATGGTGGTCATACACGACGTTACAAAATGCATACGCGTTTGAACCACATAGGGGATAGGTGGATGTATAAATGCGTTGTACGAGATGTCCAGCGACTTACGTAGACATCGACCTTAATACCTCAACCCCATATATTCCACCTGGATGGTCGCAGTCTCGGGGAAAACACACGGAAGGATAACTGTGTGTGCAAATATCTGCTTTCCTCCTCGAATTACAACCATATTCAAACATTATGCTCACACACACACACAATCACACAATCACACACACACACACACACACACACACACATACATGCACACACATTCACACAAAAATACATAAAATAGTCGCATTCTCAACAATTCACAAAATAATTTACACACCCTGCATCACTCCTCTAACCAACCACATATTCCCCAAAACAAATCCGACAAACTCGTTTAGCCATGATCTTCCCAACATCTGCAGCCGTCATTACTTAGGGGGGTTCTAATAGTTTCAATAATTACTGCGGCCAGAAAACGAGACACGACAAACTCACAGAATTCTCGCTTCCCCTGAATCACCTGGGGTACGTACATTTCGGGCTCCCATTGTTGAATCCACACGAACATGTGAATGAAATACTGACAACCTTGCGGATCGAATGTTGAATAGGCTCCTTAAGTTTACCATTTGAGACGAAACATCACTTTTCTTCCAAATGTGTTTTTTGATTCGCTACATTCTTCTATATGCATGTACGTTTGAATTCCCTGCATATTCGAACATGTTAATGGATACTGAAGGAATCTTTATCCATTAGCAATGAAGTCACCGTCCATCTGTCTCAAGTTCCCATAAACGAAAAACTAGATGTTCTACCAACAATGGGCGAGACCCAAACATCGATCTCTCAATGTGCCGGATGGAAAAGCTCATGGCTCAGGTTCAATCCCCATTGAGGTCTGTAAAGATGGAAATATAGCTATAATAGAGAAACTTCAAATGTCCATCCAACAAATATGGTAGAGTGAAACTATCCGGCAAGATTTGAAAGACGCATCAATTATAGGTTTGAATGAAAGCTAAGGTAATCGCAAGGCCTGTAACAACCACCAAGGCATCTCTCTACTGTCAATCACGTGGAAGATATGTGTCGCAATTTTCTGAATCGCTTTACGACTCATCTCGACGAAGATCTTCTACATGATATGCAGTGGGGTTTCGGATCGAACGTTGAACCTCTGATATGGTTTCCGCTACAAGACAGCTGCAGGAGGAAGGCCACGAGCATCACTATGACATGTACGGAGCCTTTGTCGACCTAGAGAGCGTGCTTTGTGCAATCAATAGTAGGAGTCTATAGAGGATCATGTCATAATACCACTGCCCGAAGAACTATATCGTGATAGTGTCCCCACAGCATTATGGAATGCAAGCAATGGCTGAGAAAAAATATGAGTTATCTGAGTATTTTTTTGTTAAAAAAATGTTAAAAAGCGGTGTGTGCTTACACTGCCGCTATTCAGTCGTGTGTTCTGTGCTGTGCTGACTGATGTTTTTAGAGATATGAAAAAATAGAAATCGAAATCAAAGATCGTATTAATGGGAAATTATGTAACCTCAAGAGGCTGAAAGAAAAACTAAGGTAAAATCACACAGCATCACATATATAATGCTTTCTATCAATTGTGCCCTCATTGATGGCGCAAAAGATGATCTAAAAATAGCGGGGATATATTCTCCAAATCCTGTTTAAATTATGGGTCTTACAATCAATACGGAGGAAGCAGAATGAATGTATCAACCAGCTGATGACAGTAGTTACGCTGAGCCAATTATCAAAGTCAATATTGAGACACTGAAGGTTGTCAACACATTCACATCCTTTGGTAGTACACTATCCCAGATTGACGCCATTGATGAGGTAAAGGCTAGGATCTCCCAGGTCAGCAGCTCATTTAGGAGACTAACACTCATGTGTAGTATCTAAGTGGCATCAATTCAAAATGAAGACTTACAGAGTAGTGGTACTTTCAGTGCTTCTGTATGCTTGTGAAACATGGACAGTTCACACGCACCACGCACTGAGGTTGAGCCACTTTCACACAGGCTTCCTCGAAAGGGTACTGGATAAAAATGGCAATACATGGTCCCAGATACCGCCGTTCTTTACCGAACTGGAATCATTAGATATTCTGATGCAGTAACATATTCTGGACGGATCATGTAGTCCTCATCTCTGTCCGTTGACTGCAAACATACTCTTGTATGGTGAGATGCATTATGGTACTCGCTCCCTTGGTGACCAAAAGAAGCGCAATAACAAACACGATTAAGGCTTCACTAAACAGAGTTGATGCAATATCCGGCACGTGGTAAACTTCTGCACAGGTCCGAACATCACGCGCACATCTTTTCATGAAGCTCCAGTACCACGTGAGGCGTCAATGTAATCATCAGCTGAATATCGGAGACAAACTATTAGATTCCGTGAAATGAAACCTTCACAAAATGTACACATTCCCTGCCCCTTCCACCCCCCCCTCCACCCCCCACCCCCTCTGCTGAAGTATTTACAGAACCACAACTGGCACCTACGTCTGCTCGCAACTCATCGACTAAATGAACATTTGCCAAAGGATTGAACAGAGAAAGTGGTTACTGGTGCTTGTTGTCCATGGGTACGGTCGATTGGCCGTTCGTCGGTTTTGTCCGTCCTGTTGTCTTAACGCGATATCTCCTCACACTTTAATCTCTCTTGCATGTCATATTTGAATGGCGTACATTTACTCTTTTTAAATGTTTACAGCCATGACGTGATTTATTTATTTTCTTTTTTAAAAGCGTATTTTTTCTCATCTTCAATTACATATTATTAACAACAACAATCGAGAAGACATTTGTTTTATATGAGGTAGAAAAGAAGATGTACTTCAACCATGATACAATATGTACACTATATGGCAAAAAGTGTCTACATCAGAAAAGAAAATTATGTTAACCAGACAACATAAAACAGAAACACACACACAAAACGCAACACACACAACATACAACATAAAAAGTATACACCTGTCAACAGAAAGTATGTACACAAGTGAAGAAAACAACACGAACATACAAAACTGATATGATGTACACCAGATAACAGAAACAAATGTACACCAGACAGTATAAAGTATATACACACACAACATGAATTATATACATGAAAAACCAGAAACAAATTACACAGACAACATGAAACATATACCAGACAACCGAAAAAAATGTAAACCGGCTTGTAAAAAGAATACACACCATCCTACAGACAATATTTACACGACGCAGCAGAACGCATGTACAACAGACAAACGATAACTTTACTTATACATGTTAAAAACATATACATCAGACAATAGAAAACATGTACAGGACAACAGGAAAAACCAACGTCAAAACTGTAAGCGTGTGCACCCGACAACAAAAATCATATACAACAGACAACATCAATCATTTACAGATAACATACATCATATACACCAGTAAACATACATAATATATATATCAGGCAACATAAATCATATACACCAGTTAACATAAATAATATACACCAGGCAACATAAATCATATACACCAGTTTACATAAATCATATGCATCAGACAATATAAATCACATACATCAGATAACATAAATCACATACATTAGACAACATAAATCACATACATCAGACAACACAAATCACATGCATCAGACAACATAAATAACATACACCAGACAATAGAAAACATGAAGCCAGATACCACAATACACATACACCGAAAACAGGAAATGGAATCAACGAATAGGCAATCTGGCTTCGAACCACTGTCCTTGAAGTGACGGATACGCGTTGGTGTAAAAAGAGATAATAGTCAGTTTTCTTTCGCATACATTGTGTATCTGTATACTGACCTCAGAATTGTCATTTGTTTTGTCCTTTACATAGCTTAAATGTACACCTGATGTTTTTATTTACCATAAAGATCCATATGAAGTATTACGACATCATTGCAGGGTTTGATGCAAGTCTGTGGCATAGCACGTAATGTGCTGTGCCAGCAGTCATGTGTTTAAATAATGATGTTCTATTGTCCCATAGCCAGCTAGCTTTGCTCACTGTTTTCGACAAGCGTGTAGGTAGATCTATTGTACGTCTACAACACAATAATATATTTTACCCATCTGTCCGACAAAGATTGCTTAGCAGAACAATTGAAAATATAACAACACTGCTACAACACTGTGAGCGTTCAGTCATCTACACCACCGTGATCGTTTAGTCATCTACAACACCGTGAGCGTTCAGTCATCTACAACACCGTGAGCGTTCAGTCATTTACAACACCGTGAGCGTTTAGTCGTTTACAACACCGTGAGCTTTCAGTCATCTACAACACCGTGAGTGTTCAGTCATCGACGAAATACACTTTGCCCATGAACGGGAATTAACATATGCAGTCCTTCAAAACGACTGATCGATATGCATCAATTCATGAGACGAGTTTTTAAAAATGAATACACCAATGTGATCATCGTTTGCAGAAATCGACGTACTCATCAAATATAATTATTTCTTGTGTGCTCCATACAATTCCCGGCGATTTAGTATACAAAAACATGGCAAATCAATGACACTGTAATTCTCTTCCATTGTTATATAACAGATCCCACGACAGTGGAACCTGAATGCCTGTCATCTTTTATATAACATCAGCAAATATGTATACCAGGCAACATAAAACATGCACTAGACAACAGAAGACATGTACACCAGACAACATAAAACATGCACTAGACAACAGAAGACATGTGCACCAGGAAACATAAAACATGCACTAGACAACAGAAATCATTTACATTAGACAACATAAAACATACACTAGACAACTGAAGACATGTACACCAAAAACAACAGAAAGCATGTACACCAGTTAACAGAACATGTATATGCGAGACAACAGAAAACGTACACAACAAACAACATAACGCTTGGACACCTTCGTTCCTGACTGTTGTTACATAACATATGTCATGTCAATGTAAACTTAATGTATGTTCCAGTTTCAATGAAAGCCTAGTATATGACCACACGTACAGATGTCCACTTTCCTCCAAACACCACTTCCCACCAAGTACAGGAAACATGTATACACCATTGTGTAGTTACTGCTTCAGTGGCACACACTTTTCATAATGATGTTGCTAGTCTCATTTACAACCTTCGCTAGTTGCTTTCCACTACATGCTTGGAAGGACACAATTCTCTCACTTTTGCTTGTCTCGAATAACGTGGGTGCAGGCAAACATGCAATCTCAAGATAATTAAGTAAGCACGAGTTTCACAATAGAACAATGGCATGGGGTCAGTGGTCTATAATAACCATCATAGTGATTGAGTTTGAAGCTCACTTCAGCTCTGATTGGCACACGTTAGTTAGTTAGTTAGTATATGTGTATCTTCTTTCCTCCTCTGTAATGAGCCCGTGCTTACCCCTTTCATCGTATGTTTAATGGAATTCCTGAGCCTGTATCATATTCATTTATTACATCTGCGACTTCACGAAAAACATACCCCACTTCAACACTGCCGGCCACCCACGTTACGGATTTCTTCATTAGCTTAGATTTATGACTTTGTTTATGTTTTCATTCTTTTATTTGTGTCTATTTATCTCCCGAGTGTTTGGTCATTACAGGCTGACAGCACATCATTTCTGCTGAACATCTCAGCACATCATCATAAATCCTAACTCATTATATGTGGTACATACATTTTCGGGCATGGGAAAGACATTCCCTTTCTCGACATGTGAAAGAAGTGCCAATAAAAACACGCGCAGTTTCCCGCTGGTGCAGCATGTTTTCCGGATAAATATTTAAAAAATGTCCGTGTGTTAATGACCTTGTATTTTTTCTCTTGGTTTTTCTCATGTGTAACGCGAGTCTCTTACCTCCTCCCACCCTCCCTCCCTCACTCACCGCTCACACTCTGGCTGAGGGCGTACTGAAAGTGAACAGTGAACAGATGCTGAGGTCGTGACCCGGTCACGGTGTACTCTTGTTGTCTGAGAAGGTTGAAGTGGGAGCCTGACTTTATTCTGATCCAAGGCAGGATCACTTTTTAAATAGGATACAAATTACCCAATCTCGATATGTTGAAGCCTCGTATCAATACTTATTTTGTAAATTTACCTCATAGTTGAAGGAAATACAGTGATATTTCTGCTGGTCAGGGAATAATGACATACATGTTAGCTTGACTTGACATAATCTGTTTACAACCAGTTTATTCTTCTTTATTCAACTGTGTCCTACACACAACAAAATTATATTTAATGACCAACAAATACAAAAAGGTTACAGGTTCTCAAAGTAAACAACCATCGTCAAATATAACATCTTTAAATGTTTGACAACATCGTGCGGTGTGGTAAGGTTCCAACAATAACTATGCTCACTCAATATATTCTTGAAGGCATTAACTGATTCTACTCCCACTATTTCATTTGGCGATTCATTCCAAATATTCTACACTCTCTGACTTATATATATATATATATATATATATATATATATATATATACATATATATATATATATATATATATATATATATATATATATATATATATATATATATATATACAATTTATCTGAATATCTAATAATCTGAACATGTATTTAACTAATTGTATCTGTGTCATCGTGTTCTCGCAGCCGGTCTTATATTGAAGAAAAAAAACAACCTATTATCTAAAAAACCTTGAACTCTTCTATTTTCTTGACACTCAAGGCCTGTTTTCCTTTACCTATCCTCATAACGATAAATCTGGAATCCCACTATCAGTTCTGTTTGTATGAATCGAATTCGCTTTGCAAGTTGCAAGAAATGACGTAGGCCGTGTTTTTCGGAAATATGGTCGTGGGTGGACCGATGTACTTATAGGTCCGGCTCGTAGGCCTGTTAATGTGCCATGGAAGTGTCGTCGTGCGTCGGTGGCAAAGCTGTCAGTGCAAACATATATTTTGGGCAGGAAATAAATACCACCCACATCCTAAACCTGTATATATTCAGACGAAGAGCTGCAGCTAGTCTAGCTTCCATACCGTAAACCCTCTAATTCTACCTCTGAGCGACATCATGGAAGGGGCATACCTTTTTAATTCTGCGGTCATACCGGCCATGATCTTCGGATGTGAAGCGTGGAATCTACTCAAAGCGGATGCAGAGAAACTACGCATTACCCAGCGAGCGATGGAAAGACGCGTCCTCGGGCCCTCGACCAGAGATCGAATCCACAATTCTGAAACCAGCGAACGCATACCATTTCGAGACGTCGTGTAGGCTGCTTTGTATCGCAAATACCACTGAGCTGGCCACATGCTGCGCTTGCCAAATAATGAATGTTCACTTAGAACGACGTTTAGGTAGGGATATGATTATACACGACCACGCGGCCTTCCATCCATATGATGTCGAGGTGGTCTGTTGAGAGACGTAGGTCAAAAATGATGGGACAGTGGATAGTGTATTGTTGACTATCTCGGATACAGCCGACCTGTCGGATTGAAGACATTGTATTGTATTGTATTGTACTATTATCTTTGCTGCTATTCTGTGTATAGTTTAACAGCATGATTATATCATCTGTACTATAAGTTCTCTAAACATCTACACATTACTCATTTAGTTTTGAGCTATGCTTTCATAATAACTTTAATATAGGGATGAGTTCAATACAGTTCATACACTTTGATGAGAGACTGGCAGAGAGGTTTGGATGTCCAGAGACTGGCAGAGAGGTTTGGATGTCCAGAGACTGGCAGAGAGGTTTTGATGTCCAGAGACTGGCAGAGAGGTTTGGTTGTTGCTTTGCGCAGAGACTGGCAGAGAGGTTTGGATGTCGCTTTGTGTAGAGACTGACAGAGCGGTTTGGATGTCGCTTTGTGTAGAGACTGGCAGAGAGGTTTGGATGTCGCTTTGTGTAGAGACTGTCAGAGAGGTTTGGATGTCGCTTTGTGTAGAGACTGACAGAGAGGTTTGAGATCGCTTTGTGTAAACTGGCAGAGATGATTGGATGTCGCTTTGTGTAGAGACTGACAGAGAAGTTTGGATGTCGCTTTGTGTAGAGACTGACAGAGAGGTTTGGATGTCGCTTTGTGTAGAGACTGACAGAGAGGTTTGGATGTCGCTTTGTGTAGAGACTGACAGAGAGGTTTGGATGTCGCTTTGTGTAGAGACTGACAGAGAAGTTTGGATGTTGCTTTGTGTAGAGACTGACAGAGAGGTTTGGATGTCGCTTTGTGGTGATACTGGCAGAGAGGTTTGGATGTCGCTTTGTGCAGAGACTGGCAGTGAGGTTTGGATGTCGCTTTTGGAGTTACTGACAGAGAGGTTTGGATGTCGCTTTGGAGCAAGACAAGCAGAGAGGTTTGAATGTTTCTTTGTGGAGAGACTGGCAGAGAGGTTTGGATGTTGTTTTGTGTAGCGACTGGCAGAAAGGTTTGAATTTTGTTTTGTTTAGGGACTGGCAGGGAGGTTTGGGTGTCGTTTTATTTTATTTTTTAAAATTCGACAACTGGTGTTCAGAACATGGGTTGTGTATACGCTATGTTTTCTTGTGTGTGTTTGCGATAAAAACAACATGTGCATTATGTGGCGACTGTAAAGGCAATCGACCTTTAGTTGGAGGATAAGCATCCTCCATTGGGAAACTCGTATACATTTCTTGGCAGGCAGGTCGCCCCTACTTTCTGCACGTGTAGGAGCGTTCGCGTCGAGAGAAATAATTCCGTGTCTGCCAAACTGGACATGGCAGGATTCGAAACAGGTGCGTTGCGATTGTGAAAACTAGGGCACACTGACTCATTATCAAAGTTTCATTATAATGAAATGACTAATCAAACTTATTTCATTTCTTGAAATGTACCCAGCTCGTTGTATTTCTGATTTCATCATTGCCTATGTTTTCTTTTGCAGTGACACCAATGACTTTGATTAGACATGTCATTTCACAAGTTGACATTTGGTTGCCCTGTGCAGTGATAATGTCCACGTTTGGCCCTAGTAGCACGCACATGCTATACAAAAACAGTCTACTACCTTGTTGTCGATATATGTTTGGGTGTTAAAGCAGTCGTAACAGAGATTACATTACAACGGACCGTTTATAATATACAGTATCACTGTCTTTATCAATTCCCCCATCTTTTGTAAACATGTTTTTTTTACTCTTGAAGTTGCTTATGTTTGATTAGATTACATGTATGATTTGTTGCTTTATTTGTGTGTGTGTTGAATTGGTATTCTTATGTAGCAGATCCCACTGCTTGCCCTGGCCGTGCTCTAACTTAGAACTATTCTCACACTCATCCACATCATCATGACCATACTCAGTAAATGACATATCACACAGCAGGTGGCATATTTATTATATCATACTCATATCATAGAATGAGTAGAGAAATTACAAACACAATATAATGCATATCTTAACTAAACATTCTACTAAAACGGGAATTGTAAGCATTAGCTATTGATGGAATTCCCAACTATATAAAAACCCAGTTCTATTGCCTTGCAATTACATCACACACACATCGCCTTAACTGCGTCTTCAACACACCTTATCAAATACTCTTCCTCACTGAAATCCCCTCAGGCGGGCGATCTCGACATAACTCGTTCACAATGTGTCCTTGCTTACAAACACACTTTCACATTATCTATTAATGCAAAACTCACACACCTATTTGAGCGATCCTGTTCTATCACTAAACATTCGTCCAACCGTCAATCAATCGCTCCTCTATCTAAGTCGGTGAGTTAAACATACTATCCACATTCAGTCTCTCTCTCTCTCACTCTCCATACAGCCTCACTCTCTCTCCAGCCTCACTCTCTCTCCCCTCTATCCAGCCTCCCGAGCTAAACTTTGTCTCGAGTTATATATCCTCAAGCAAGGCCAGAGCTTGACCAATCGATCTCAGGTATGGCCATCTTCAATCCCAATTGGAACGAAACACTTTGCCCACCTGTCATTCATTCTCTCGCAGCAAGCCCCGCTGCCAATTTCGTCTGTCAATCAATCTCCCCCTACCAAAATCGGAAGGCCAGTGGTCAGTTTCTACCTGTCCACATTCCTTAACTCAACTCTGTTCTCCTTTGCTGAGACGGTGAGTGACCTTGACATGCATTCAGGTAGCTTTAGGCTTTAACATGTTCATGCATCCTAAACTCCCCTTGCTCCGGCGGGAACTGTTACACTTATTCTGGTATTTGTTATGTTTCTGATGCGCCTATTAACACATTTTATACAAGGAGCGTTCAAGTCAGACTGAGACTGCTTTTTGTAAAGAAAAACAAATACGTTTTCAAATAGTTAAAGTGCCATTTATTGTATCGATATAATCTCGTACAACGTGTATGTACTTATCCCAGCGTTTAAGTATTGATTAATAAGTTTCAGCGTAGACAGATTTGCCAGTATGTTTGAACCAATCCAGGATATTCTGTTTCACTTTTTCATCAGTGCTATGGTGACCTCCCAAGAATTCTTTTTGTCGTCAAAACATATGGAAATAGGTTGAAGTGAAGTTTGGGCAGTAAGGTGGGTGTGGCAATTCGTCCCAGCATATTGTTGCAGATGGTACATAGTGCGGTGGGCCGTATGATGTCGAGCATTAGTGTGCATAAGCAGGGCGCCCTATGTGATCAAATCAGGCTATTTTTTATGCAGACTGTTATGTACGTCACTCAAAATGAGTATGTGTTGTTCACTGTTAATTCTGGCACCACGGGTACAACATCAACGTGATTTATGCCAAGTTTATCACATTAAACACTCGCCTTCACTTGAATTCCGAATTCCAAATGTGTCGAAATTTGGTTGGGTTGGTGTGATTGCGCATGTTTCAACTGCTTGGCTGATCGTTTCGATTCAGAAGTATAATAATTCGCCAAGGTTTCGACTCATGTAAGGAAGCGATCCAAAAAGTGATGTCCTTCCGTGTTAGAACGCTCCATTAATTCAGTGCAGGCTTGAAATGTTCCCTATCGGTCAAAAGCCGAACGTTCTCTTGGTATGCTACGAGCACTAACCTTCCGAACATGTGTGTGTGTGTGTGTGTGCACGTGCGTGTGTGTGTTTGAGTATATGTGCGTGTTCGTGTGCGCGTGTACGTGTGTGGGATAATTTCTTGTATCTGTTCTTCTTCCAGATTGATTCTGTTGTAGCTTCTTGTTAATTTCCTGACACTCTTGTTTTATGTACGTGCTTTTGTAAATAATATCCTTATGCACTTCAAGTATGTTTTCCAACACGCTTGCATTTGGTCTGGTATTGATCCGTCTATAACCAGTGACTAATTTTAAGTCTGTTCTCTGTATAACTTTCAAGTCTGCTCTCTGTATCACTTTAAAGTCTGTTCTCGGTATCACTTTCAAGTCTGTTCTCTGTATCACTTACAAGTCCTGGAATCAGATTTCAGATGATACTTATTTCTTGGGATAAATACTGATTGTCCTCTAGTGCATGCCCCGATGAAATACTCTTTGCAGTGCCCTCTCATTCTATGTTGTTTTAATAATAATAGCTGTCCATCGTTGTCGATGAGGACCGCCGACATCATCCTTGTCACAGATTTCCCTGTTAGGTGTGGGTGCGCATGTGGCTAAACAGGCCAATGCGGGCACGAAAACATTTGCTACATATCGGGCACACGAGGTTTGTAGAAGGGGATGGTGTTCCCGCTGCTCGGGATTTCCGCGTCTCCCGTCTGCTCTGGGCTTTCACAACACGGTCGTCTTCACCGGCAGCTACACCCGATTTGACTGCGCTTCTCCAGTCAGATCTGTTTTGCGCAAGACATTCCCAGGAGTCGATGTCTATCTGGCAACTTTTCAGTGAGTCTCTCAGACCGTCTTTAAAACGTTTCGTTGGGCGCCCTCTCTCGCGCCATCCCACTCTCGTAGAGAAGCCTCTTTGGGAGCCGCTCGTCTGACATACCCAAATAAGCTCTGTTGTCTTACATGCTCGCTAGACAATAACAATCCATTGTTGTTGTTAATGATTGAAGTAGAATTTAATGTAATTTCTCTTTACCTCAATGACTGAATACTTTAAAAATAATATATATTTTTGGCAATGTTTACATATGAAAGTTATTTGTAATCCATTTATTATTTGTTCATTCCCATGAATCATCTTTAGTGATTTTGATTATTTTTTTGATGTTTAACTTTTTATTTGGTAGTAAATAGATGAAACGTTAGCGATGTCTTGTAGAGTTTATTTTTAGCATGTATTGATTCCTTAAATTCTGCTTTTCAAAAAATGTTTATTGTATTCATTTGTGACGCATTGTTTGAATTTCCACAATTGGCACTGTTTGTATTTCCACAATTGGCACTGTTTGTATTTCCACAATTGGCACTGTTTGTATTTCCACAATTGGCACTGTTTGTATTTCCACAATTGGCACTGTTTGTATTTCCACAATTGGCACTGTTTGTATTTCCACAATTGGCACTGTTTGTATTTCCACAATTGGCACTGTTTGTATTTCAAGCAATTGGCACTGTTTGTATTTCCACAATTGGCACTGTTTGTATTTCCACAATTGGCACTGTTTGTATTTCCACAATTGGCACTGTTTGTATTTCCACAATTGGCACTGTTTGTATCCCTTATATTTAGTTTTTTGTTAATGTTGCATTCGCTGGTTAAGTTTTCTGTTTTATATCTTTAGTATCTCTAAAACCTTTGTCATTTCAATGTGTGCATTTTATTTCCGAGAGCTTCCTATTCTAATTGAATTTTTATTTCTAGTGATTATTGACTTTTCTCGTTTTTAACTTTTCCTTTAGAATGTTGTTTTTGTATTTAAAACTTGTCGATTAGCAATATCTAAACGGATCACTGGAATTACTGAGGAGTCGTGTCATGTTTATTATTGCTCTTTGCCGTAATCATATGTAAACAATTGACGATGTCACACCTGTGTTGTTTCACCTGTACGACGTGATGATATGGTTTGTTTCTTGTTTCGTTGTTGGAAGAACGTGTTTGTTATCGTTAGACAATTCTCAGTACACAAATGAGAAAACTTTCTCTAGGGGACTGAGTGGTCTTGGAGTAAGACGTCGGCCTCGGGTGCTGTAGATCGCGAGTTCAAATCTGGGTGAAGACCGGGAGATTTTCAGGTGTAATTTCTGGTATTTCCCCAGATCTCTTGGTAGTAGAGATCGGACGGCTGTGTATAGTGATGGATTTACCTAGACTTGGAAACGCTTAGATGGAAGTTGATGAGCACATCTATGGATGAGCCTGGAGTGAAGTGGGTTATGATATATATGAATAAGCCTAAATTGAAGTGGGTCAACCTACAAATGGATAGGACTGGAGTGAAGTGGGTCAAAATAAAGATGGGTGAGTCTGGAGTGAAGTGAGGTCAAGATAGAGATGATTGAGCCTGGAGTGAAGTGGGTCAACCTAGAAATGGATGGGCCTGGAGTGAAGTGGGTCAAGATATATATGGATGAGCCTGTAGTGAAGTGGGTCAAGATCGATATTGATGAGCCTGGAGTGAACTGGGTCAACCTAGAGATGGATGAGCATGGAGTGAAGTTGGTAAACCTAGAGATAGATGATCATGGAGTGAAGTTGGTCAACCTAGAGATAGATGATCATGGAGTGAAGTTGGTCAAGATAGATATGGATGAGCCTGGAATGAAGTGGGTCAACCAAGAGATGGATGCGCCTGGAGTGAAGTGGGTCAACTTAGAGATGGATAAGCCTGGAGTGAAGTGGGTCAACCAACAGATGAATGAGCCTGGAGTAAGGTGGGTCAAGATAGATATGGATGATACTGGAGTGACGAGGATCAAGATATATATAGATGATACTGGAGTGAAGTTGGTCAACCTAGAGATGGATGAGCCTGAAGTGATGTGGGTCAACCAAGGGATGGATGAGCCTGGAGTGATGTGGGTCAACCAGGAAATGGATGAGAGTGGAGTGAAGTGGGTCAACCTAGAGATGGATGAGCCTGGAGTCAGGTGGGTCAACCAAGAGATGGATGAGCCTGAATTGAAGTGGGTCAACCTAGATATTGATGACCCTAGGGTGAAGTGGATCCATACAGATATGGAATAGCCTCGAACGAAGTGAGTCACTCTTGAGATGGATGAGCCTGGAGTGAAGTAGGTCAAGATAGATATGGATGAATCTGGAGTGAAGTGGGTCAACCTAGATATGGATGAGCCTGGAGTGAAGTGGGTCAACCTAGAGTGGGATTAGCCTTGTGTGAAATAGGTCAAGATTTATATGCAATAGCCTGGAGTGAAGTGGGTCAACCTAGATATAGATGAGCCTGGAGTGAAGTAGGTCAAGATAGATATGGGTGAACCTGGAGTGAAGTGGCTCAACCTAGAGATGGATGAGCCTGGAGTGAAGTGGGTCAAGACATATATGGATGAGCCAGGAGTAAAGTGGGTCAACCTATAGATGGATGTGCCTGGAGTGAAGTGGGTTAACCTATAGATTGATGAGCCTAGAATAAAGTGGATCAACGTAGAGATGGATGGGCTTGAAGTGAAGTGGGTCAAGATAGCTTTGGATGGGTCTGGAGTGAAGTGTGTCAACCTAGAGATGGATGAGCGTTGAGTAAATTGGTCAACATAGAGATGGATTAGCCTGGAGTGAAGTGGGTCAACCAAGAGATTGATGAGCATGGAGTTAAGTGGACGGAATTCGATATGGATGTGTCTGGCTGAAAGGGGCATACCTAGAGATGACTAATGAATAATTATGGAGTAAAGTGGACGATCACAAGGGTGGAGAAGCCTGGTTTGAAGAAGGGGAACTCAAAATAGATTAGAGCGAAAATGAACGTGATAGTTGTCATACGACTATATTCATTCACTTGCTCTTCCACAAATATAGATGGACAAATGGATTGGGTACAGTTTTTGGACCGACATGTTACTTTAGTAGAAATGACTTAAATAATCTATAAACATGTTAGAGCTTTAGGAGAAGAGAGTCTTGGAATGATATATAAGGCATATATCGGGTGGTGAAACTTAGAAAAGTGAACGTGTGCAGTGTTGAATTGTTGTTCATGTTGTGGTTTTAGAGTTAGTCGCCGTTCACTCTGGTCAGTGAAAAATATACATTGTAATGGTATATGCACGTGTCGTATTCATATCTGCACGTATCGTAAGCGTACCTGCACGTGTTTTAAGCGTACCTGCACGTGTATGTCTGATACTAGTTATCAAAGAATACTTTTAATTAATCCATGAAACTTTACCCTGAACATCTTGCGCATGCTAGAAGAAAACCTGGAATGGGAAGACAATCCTCTAACACCCCAGTCTTCTAATACCAAAGTAAGGGAATGATTATACGTTTGTCGACATATATCACATGGTGCTGATGATGAGCGTGACTGGACTTGAGGATTATCTGTTATATTTCCTTATTCTTAGTGCAGTAAATGTCACTTGTAATAGCGTTTGCACACACATTCTCCCGACGTATCTGATAATATTTCGTACGTTTTGTACAAACCCCTTTACAAGAATGTTTCTCAGAGATATACACATTCCAAATGTATGCAGACAATCTAGAACAGGGTGCGAGAAGGATCGAATAAATAAATAAATAAAACCCACAACGTGCGCAATGACCCTTGTGCGCAACTTTAATATAATGTTTTTATTGCAGGTACAGCCCTACTAGAAATATTGTTCTTTCTGCTACAGCTGCGGCATGTTTTCTTTATTCTAATAGTCTGCAGCAGGAAATAGCACTCCGTCACTTTTGTAGAGGCCTTTGTGTATCCGTTGTTTCGTCCTCAAAGAACCACAGCTATGTGCTCAATGTGAGAGCTTATCGCGTATAATGCAGCCATCTGGATGACCCCGGACCACCTTTATCAGCACGCTCGGGAGGTAAAGAAAGCTATAACGACCCGCCACTAAACGTACATTTAATTGCGCACAATAAATTAATCCTAGTCATTGTGTGCATTCAGCAACAACAACAACAAAAACACGATAGATAAGCCAATCTCGAATGTACCTTTTTTTCTAAATTCAGTTTATTGCTCAATTAATTACATAAATGACGTGCCCTTACACCACGAAATGCGACAAAAAATAATCGGGACATTCCTCAAAAGCGAGATATCAGTATATATGTCACTGTGACCAAATCTATGCTGTCCGTAGCATAAACATTGCCGAGGCTCCCAAGTTGCACGTGCTGAAAGGGTTGTTGTTGGCTTCGATGCTACTTATTCAGAGTTATTCTTCTTCTTCTTCTTCTTCTGCGTTCGTTCTCAATTTCCCGCTACCATACCCTGAAAGAGCTTAAGTAGTAGAATGTAGTCCAGAGAACGGAATGCGTTGTATCGTAGTTTACAGCTTGACTGCGATATTTGCACCTTTCGGTCCAACACATCCGACTTCAGCAAGCATTTTTTGAGTACCTTAGAAAGTCTGTCCTGCTGCAGCCTGTTATCCAGGATCACCGCGTGGAGGTGTAGAAGGGTCTTGGCAGCTCTGATTCGCTGGCCCTGACGCTAGCAGTCAGCTATGGGTCGCTGACCACTGCAGCTCATGCGCTGCTAAGCGTCTTGATTTCCAGAGTTATTCATTCCTGACGTGGTTTTTTTTTTTTTAGTAGCGGGTTTGCAATTACCTTTTCATTTTATGTAAAATGAAAAACATAGGCGTACAACCATCTCAATGTAAAGCCTTACACCAAACTCAACTGTGTAGTGATGGCAGTGGCACTCACCGTCCTGTTGGTCAGTCCCATGTAGAAATGTCTGCTTCAGAATTATCGGGGAGGACGTCAGCTGGAACGAATGGCCATGTTCGTGATGTACCAATGGTGATGGGTTAGGGAAAGGCATCACGAAGCACCGACATTTTGCAGTCTAGGAAAGTCGAAAATATAAGAGGCCAATGAATAACAACATGGAACAACACATTTCAAAGCTCACTGCAAAAAGTCTGGGGTTATACATTCGTGTTCCTGTGAAAACTGAGGTTTCAGATTCTGAGACTAAATAAAATATAATTCACTTTTATTGACACTTAGTTTACAGCTGTTTGATCAAGAGAATAAACAGTTAATAGTTAGTAAGTGGCATGATCTTCACATGTTGTCTTTATAAAGCCTTTTTGCAAGCACAAGTTCAGATGATTTCTAAAAAAACAAATACAAAGAATTACAATTCTTACAGAATGAAGAAATGTTTAAAGCTCAAGGATGAACAAGGATGAACTATACAATACAATATGATTTGTTCAGATGTTAATATCGTTCTCAAAGAAGTCACTGCACAATTCAAAACACCATCTTCGATCAGACATAAATTAGCAGGGCAAATTGTTGTTGAATTCTCACAATGAGTAGGATTACTCTATTGCGTGCCCTAAAATGTACATTAAGTTGCGGGATGTCGTAGCTTTCCTGACATCCCGAGCGTGCTGATAAGGTGGACCGGATTCCTCCATGCGATTGCGCTATGCTTGCATGCATCTGTGTGTCGCTCATTACTATGGGGATCACGTTGATACCTCACGTTGTTAGTCAAGCTGCAATAAAAACAGCCTGTTTCCAGAAAGTGCTATGGGCAAGCCAAGGTGTAGTTCTTGGCCAATAAATGTTACCTGTCTCTGACTAACATGTCACATCAACATGTTTTGCGTGATCTGACGTTAGACTTTCTTCCCTGTCTGGCAGGTAAAACATAAACTAGATAGTTAAGGAAACATTTTAGGCCAAGGACAACACTAAAGCTGGATGTCCTTATGATAATAAGAAAAACAAAATGCAACGTACTTAAAGGCAAAGGACAGAGGTGAGTTTAGACGACCTTTGGCTATCTGTTATATTGAACAACATGTATTACAGTATTAAAATGTAGCTAATGGGACACTATGGCACTGCAAACGCATGACTGGTGAAGAAAAGCTCATAACACCAGACATATTGCTCATGACGGTTAATTATTTGACAATGGGTGAAATGTTACTAGCAATGACGTCATTTAACAACAACACATTATCAGGAACATGTTAAATAACAAATGGAATGTTAAAACCTGTGTAGACACACGTAACAAGAAGCTCTTGGCGATTCTAAACCACGTTTGGAATTAGGGGAAGTCTGACGTAGTCGTGGAAGGTGGCCTATTTGATACAAATTCCGAAGAAAAATCAAAATCAAAATGGCTACAGGTCAATCAATGTACTCAGGTTTGTGGGTAAATTGAAGCAAAACATGATAAACGCCAGGCTAATGTGGCACCTACAAGGAAAGTGTCTCTGATTTATATCTCAAACTTAAGTATGACATTGGTCAATTGAAGTTGAGATCAGACACACTTCATTGGAAATGGAATATCTTTCACAAAAAAAAACATCCTTAGTTATTGGGTGGACTTGGCGTTTGATGAAATATAGAAGAATGGGATTGTCAGTCAGGATGCTTAGACGTGAAGCTTGTGGAAACTGTACACTGCGATCAGTCAAGTGTCATGAGAACAGAAATAGTATTGTTCTTGTTGAAGGACAGGTATACATGAAGATCACATTAGATCAAAGAGTACCGATAGGCAGTATCATGACCCGCACAGTATTTCTCACTAATATAAATGATTTACAGAGAATATTCCTAAAAGTGCACATCTTTTGTTTGTGAAGAAGATGTGTTTTTTTGTGTGAAGCTCTTGAACAAATGAACATCGCAGCAGAGGACGTTCGGATACTGAATCCTCTAACATCTGTGAAGAAGTGAGGAGGGGGGGGGGGGGGGACGATGCATGGTAAATGAAGTTATATTAGGACAAAACCAAACACATAATTGGTTCCATAACACACAAACTCGATAGCTCTAGCTTGAGGACAGATACAACAAAGAGAGCTATGACTGGAGGGGCACCCACAATATTTTGGTATTCCCTTTGCTCGGCATCTGACGTGGAAAACACAAATAGATAAAAAGCACATTTACTCAGGAAAGACAATCATAACAAAAATGTTCTGCCTCATCGTGGGGGAGCAGATGAACGTGTGTGAGGCCAATCCCTGAATGAAATTGCAAACATGGGAAACGTCAGCAAACGAAACTGACAAAATAAAGAGAGTAAAAAACTTTGATAACGAAACTTTGACAACATAAATAGAGTAAAAAACTAGATGATCATCAAAACAGTGGGCATGAGGAAAATACCCCATTGCATAGCAGAACTGGAACAAATTGTAAAACCGTATCCAAAGCAAGGCAGAAGAAATAAACTGGAGTAAACGACAAAGTGATACATTCTGAACGATGACAAACATCAGAAAATGCCTGTACTTATGAGGGGCAAACTCTATCAGATCAACTTTGTAGCCTCAAAAACAAAGTGGTAAACATGTATTCATCATCATCATGTGCCGTCCCCTCATCGTCGGTTGACGGTAATGAACTCCAACTTTATCTGTCCCGTGTAAGGTTGGTACACTCAGTCAAACTGGACAATGCCCACATCTCGATGTTGCTTGTCTATCTGTATCCCTGCAGCTTTGTGGCTCTCTTTAGCTAATGCTGTATTATAGATGGCACCTTTAATAACGTTCCACTTAGCTGTGGCGTCACAATCAGATCCTTTGTTGAAGGTCAGACACAAACCTCTCCGCCTTGAATCATCATCTGGGCGGTGGCGATGCTTCATCTGTTTGAAGCGGCATATTGTGCAAAGCTGCAAGCTTACCCTGTTGCATACAAGAGCATGACCAGAGTCGCAGTCTGCGCTGTAATAGCTTCTAGTGAAGATGATCATGTTAGAACTGAACCTCTGGTGGCAATCAAGTTGATCTGATGCCATCGATGTGACCTTGGGTATTTCCAGGATACTTTATGTTGCGGCTTGCATTTGAAGAAAGTATTTGTGATACATAGGCCTTGTTAAGTGCACAGTTCCAGGAACCTATGAATATTGCCATTCATCCTACCAATACCACGATGTCCGATGCAGGTGGGGCATGCGATGTGGTCCCCACTTACTCTAGCAGTAAATTCGGATGAGTGCTTCTTCCCTGGGGCTGTTCTTAATTATTTTTGTCCAGCTGTCCATATAATTGACACTTCGCTTCTTCTGGAGATGTTAGGGTTGGGGCATAGACGCTAAGGATATTAACAGGACATGTAGCGTTGATGAGGTGAATGGCCAGTAGCCTCAAAGGGTGATCGACTTATGCCATAAATGTGTTTTTAATAGCAAAGACACCATCATGCAGTCGGGAATCCTCAGGTTTACAACCCTACAATTAGCAAGTGAAGATTTTCTCCCTTAGTGAGCCCCTAGAAGCAAGTCTAGTTTCCTGTAGGGCAGCTATGTCCGCATTCAATCGATAGAGCTCCTTATCAATAATGGTCGTTAGCCTGGCATCCTCAACCTCTCGAAGATCATTGGAAATGCCTGTACATATAGTACGCACGTTCCAGCATGCAAATCGATGAGCTGGAGTTTTATTTTTATTTTTGGTTTTGTTTGGTGCAAAATTAACATCCGCTTGTCATGCATGCACTAAGTTCCATGCACTCACGGGAGCAGGCAGTTTAACTAATAGCATATTTGTCAAAACACAAAACGTAAACAAGACATAAACAAAACACAAGCACACACAAAAAGAAAAAGTGGCTTAGTGATAACTCCTTGTGTAAAATCCAAGAAAGGAAAACAGCAAAATTAAACCTCTTTGCAAAAACAACATACATTGCCAATGCCAATTGCGAGATGACTCACTTAATATACTGGTTAAAAATGACGCTCTTAAAGACAAGAGGCAGTTCTTCAAAAAACTGACCGCAACAGCTGAAAGTACAGTAAAAGTGAACAACAGCAGTCACCTTCACCAAATCATAAGACAGTTATGCAATAAACCACCTACTACAAATACACCGATCAGGGTTATAGATGGCAACCTTCTGACGACAGAAAAAGAGATGAAATGTTACCCAGAACATTTAAACAGAGATATTTGAATAGGCCACATCTCACAAGAACCCCTAATTTTGAAAACAAAGCGGACATGCCCCCTCTTACCAGTGTCATGTGCAGAATTTACACTCTCAGAAATCAAACGAGTCATCCACAACCTATAGAATTTCAAGGCAGCAGGGGAATGATCAGATAACTGGTGAAATGTTTAAAGCCGCAGATACCACTCTAACTCATTTCATAGCCATCATAAATGAGGTGTGGAATGAGGAAAAACCACCCCAACATTCAAAAGATGAGAACAATACTACATAAAAGATACTTATTCGATTGTTACAAACGGCGAGGTATAACACTCATGTCAGTGCCTGGAAAAGTACTCTGCAACATGATATTAGAAAGGTTCAGGGAACAGGAAGATGTCATCAAAAGAGAAGAACAGGCTAGTTTTAGACCAACGGGTTCTTGCATTAATCAAATTTGCTCAATCAGAACAATAGAAGAATCAGTTGAAATGCAATCCCCACTAATCATCAACTTCATTGACTTCCAGAAAGCCTTTGACAGTCTACACGAACTAACATTTTTGAAAATAATAAAGAAATATGGATTATCTTCAAAATACAACAATGTTATCGAGGCTTTATACCATAATTCACGATGCTGTTTTCAAACAACCGAAGGCAACACTGAATGGTTTAACATAAAAACAGAAGTAAAACAGAGTTGAATTTTATCACCTCCTATATTTGGCATAGCTATAGATTAGATTAAGAAACAATATGCCGATGATAAGCACAGATTCATAGAATTGACAGAGAACAAGACCTTGGAAGATCTTGATGTTGCAAACAACCTAGCGCAACTAGTTACCACCAATGAAAAAACACAATACAATATAGATAGACAATGTCAATTGTCAGAACAGTTGGAACTTCAAGTGAACACCTCAAAGATAAAATCCAAGGTTTACACAACCACAACTGTTGATATCAAGCTACAGATAAAATCTCTACAAAATGTCCAACACTACACTTTCTGGGAAACAAAATGACACAAGATGGAGATGCCACGAACGGAATTGTCACTACAATTGCTTTAGCCTCGTGTGCCTTTAATCAGCTCACCAATATTTAGAAATCAACGACACTGAGCAAACATATCAAGCTCAGACTATTCAACTCAATTGTAGAATCAATCCTGACATAAGCATGTGAAAGCTGGAAGACAACAAAAGCGCTGGAAAACAAACTAAATATCTTGGAAAATAAATGTTTCAGAAGATTATTGAATATAAGCTGGGACTAGTTCATAGCTAATGACTCGATAAAAACAGAGACAATCCAAATATACGTGTCGACCATCATCAGTAAAATAAACGTTGGACATACATCAGAAATGCCCTTATATTGAACAACAACCGTATACCATTGCAAGCAGTCGAATGGACACCAAGAGGCGTTCGATAAAGAGGGAGACCCAAGAGAACTCTAGGAAGAACAATCATCTGAGAGGGCGCAACTATGTGCTTGAGCACCATACAATATCTAAACATAATAAAGAGGGAGACCCAAGAGAACTCTAGGAAGAACAATCATCTGAGAGGGCGCAACTATGTGCTTGAGCACAATACAATATCTAAACATAATAAAGAGGGAGACCCAAGAGAACTCTAGGAAGAACAATCATCTGAGAGGGCGCAACTATGTGCTTGAGCACCATACAAGATCTAAACATAATGGCGTCACAACGTTTCTAGTGTAGATCATTTGTTTGTCTTTAGTGCCGTATTTGAATTGGCAAAGAACATATATAGATATATACTTGTCAGTAGCTTGAAATGACCAATATATTTTATTTTTCTGCTTTTTATATACGTCAGAAGTAACTTTTCGGCCTTGAGCTATTCCAGAACTTCACAATTCGTTTTCCTATATTTCCACAAAACCCGTCCACCATTTTTTGAATGTCCATATTTCAGAGCGTTCATAATCATCTCCCTTTTCTTGTTCGTGGTCCAGCTTTCTACTCATTACAATACAACTGAATGCACATATCAATTTAATGATTCTCAGTTTTAAGCTCTGAGATATCTTGTTTCGACAGAAGTGTATGTTTCATGCTGTTAAATGTATTCTTTGCCGTTGTAATTCTTTTAATGATCTCCCTTTCACATTTGCCATTCGCAGTTGTTAACTGACCAAATCATAAATGATTTGACATTTATTTCATAATTTTTTTCCCATTTATCTGGACGTCAACTTGTTGACTTTCTTTCTTTTTGGTGAACTCCCTAACTTTAGTCTTATTGATGTTGGTTTCCAGCACATGTTGCTGACTTTTGCTGGTTAACTTATCTATTATGTTCTTCATATGTCCTGAATTATCTGCCATTAACACTGTATCAACTGCAAGTCTAATGTTATTGTTATTTCGTCCTTCTATATGTGCAATCCAGATCTTTCTGCTATTTCATAAAATTGTCTTTCTGTGTGTGCAGGGGACAAAACCATGTCTAACACATTTAAAAACAAACACAAATATTTTGTTAAATATTCAGACTTGGTGACGCCTCATTTCTAGTTAGTTAGTTAGATAATAATTGGATCATCTTTATTGCACATGGAACAAGTCCATTCTCAGTATCTCCGCCAGCACCTGGTGACTTGCCGTTCCTGTTCTGAACTGGTTAACCAGACGGCTTTGGATCCACGTATTGTGTTCAGATCTTGCTGCATAGAAAGGAAGACTAACGTATGGTCAGGTACAACATACTGATCAGACACGTTAGTCAGGGTCAGGTACAACATACTGATCAGACACGTTACTCAGGGTCAGGTACAACATACTGATCAGACACGTTACTCAGGGTCAGGTACAACATACTGATCAGACACGTTACTCAGGGTCAGGTACAACATACTGATCAGACAAGTTACTCATGGTCAGGTACAACATACTGATCAGACACGTTACTCATGGTCAGGCATAACATACTCATCAGACACGTTACTCAGGGTCAGGAACAACATACTCATCAGACACGTTAGTCAGGGTCAGGAACAACATACTCATCAGACAAGTTACTCAGGGTCAGGTACAACATACTGATCAGACAAGTTACTCATGGTCAGGTACAACATACTGATCAGACACGTTACGCATGGTCAGGTACAACATACTGATCAGACACGTTACTCATGGTCAGGCATAACATACTCATCAGACACGTTACTCAGGGTCAGGAACAACATACTCATCAGACACGTTAGTCAGGGTCAGGAACAACATACTCATCAGACAAGTTACTCAGGGTCAGGAACAACATACTCATCAGACAAGTTACTCATGGTCAGGAACAACATACTGATCAGACACGTTACTCAGGGTCAGGTATAACATACTGATCAGACACGTTACTCATGGTCAGGCATAACATACTCATCAGACACGTTACTCAGGGTCAGGAACAACATACTCATCAGACACGTTAGTCAGGGTCAGGAACAACATACTCATCAGACAAGTTACTCAGGGTCAGGAACAACATACTCATCAGACAAGTTACTCATGGTCAGGAACAACATACTGATCAGACACGTTACTCAGGGTCAGGTATAACATACTCATCAGACACGTTACTCAGGGTCAGGAACAACATACTCATCAGACACGTTAGTCAGGGTCAGGAACAACATACTCATCAGACAAGTTACTCAGGGTCAGGAACATCATACTCATCAGACAAGTTACTCATGGTCAGGAACAACACACTGATCAGACACGTTACTCAGGGTCAGGTACAACATACTGATTAGACACGTTACTCAGGGTCAGGAACAACATACTGATCAGACACGTTACTCAGGGTCAGGTACAACATACTCATCAGACACGTTAGTCAGGGTCAGGTACAACATACTGATCAGACACGTTACTCAGGGTCAGGAACAACATACTCATCAGACAAGTTACTCATGGTCAGGTACAACATACTGATCAGACACGTTAGTCAGGGTCAGGTACAACATACTGATCAGACACGTTAGTCAGGGTCAGGTACAACATACTCATCAGACAAGTTACTCATGGTCAGGTACAACATACTGATCAGACACGTTAGTCAGGGTCAGGTACAACATACTGATCAGACACGTTAGTCAGGGTCAGGTACAACATACTGACCAAGACCCTCAGCTCGGCGTCCTTGCAGCCCTTGCCGAAAAGCGTCTGTTTTCATGACAACCTTGCTAAAGAGGTGAGGAATCTACGTGATCCCCCGTAGTAGTGAGCGACAAGCATATTTTGCCGAGAGGGTCTCTGTAGTCAAGAGGTTAAAGCACTCACCTCTCAGAGTCATGAACGGAAACTGTGGACGATCGAACCCCGAAAATTTCAAGTGACCCCTAGTCTCATGGGAGGTAAGACCACAGTGCCTGCATATCCGAGTTACCTCCAGTCGTCACGACCAAAAGTCTTTGCACTGACCCAATGTAACTCGAGATATGAGTGAGATTGATGACCAGCGCATATTCTTCTACACTATAATCCAAATACAGCGCACATCATACAAAAAAAACAATAACCGTCTGATGTAGTCATCAAAGCTTCGCTATGGGAAATAACTATTAACTAATGATGCAAACTATGGCATAATCGTTTGGAGGACCTCGGCCCACCTTCATTAGCGTGATGTGAAGAAAGCTACGGAAAGCCGCCACTCAACGCCCGTTTCAATGCGCACAAATGAGTAATCCTACTCATTGTGGACGTTCAACAACAAGAAGAACAAACCCGCCGCGTCTCGTTTCACCCCAAATTCAAACAGTCGCGATAAGGGCGTAAAGAATGGATCAACTAGAACATTCCCTAACTGGGTTTAGGAAATCGGCTCGGTCCATTGATCTGCCACCCGAACAGTTGCTAGACTCGCCAAACAATCAGCTTGTTCGTTGCCCTCGACACCTGCATGCCCCTGAACTAGAATGAAAGTGATGTTCTGTAACCTTGATCGATCTATCGATTCGACCCATTGGAGCTCTGCGTGACGTGATTACGCCTCCCTGTGCATTCTCATTGAGTTGCTGAGAATACACACGTGTGTGGCATTCATTGATTACAGACGTGCCTTAGTCTTCGAAATAGCCGTGATCTCCATGGCCAGACTGCATGCTCCATCGCAAAAAATCCTACACTGTGCCTTCATAGTTCTCCGACCGATCTGAACTGTAAAGGCCCATGTATTCCTCAGACCATTGATGACGGATCTGACGGATCTGTCTGTAGAATCTTCATTTATGAAAATGTAAATCACAACAATACCATCATTTGGACATTTGCTCTTTCAAGTGGGACAATCACACGGAAAGTCTGCAAGAAATGTTCAGGTAACTTCGTCCATTCTTCGCCATGTTTTATGTCCCCCACAGCATACGCCATTTACACTAGCTCTCAAACATACTGATTGACCACCCAAAAAGTTACTAATACGTTTGATATCCTTACCGTCCAGATTTGTATCCTCGAAACATTCCGTTCGCTGTCCAAGCCTCACCCTTATCATACGCTTTAGTGCAATAAATGAAGAAAGAATAAACGTGATTTTGCATCTCCGTGTATGTGTGCACAAGCATTCTCTAACAGAAAATCCCTAATTATGTTTCAGTTCTGCTTGAAACCAACCTGCACCGCACTGACTTCTTGGCCAATCTTCACTTTACATCTTTCTTCTTGTATAATTTTAAATATTATTTTGGTGGCATGACTCATTAAACGTATAGTTCGAAAACCCGTGCAATCTACTACTTTGGTTTTCTTAGGCAACATTATTAACTCCGTTAGGTCCAGTGGTATGTGCCCTATTGTGTGTATGTCGTTGCATAAATGTGTGACTCGATTGAAACTTAATTCTTGTAGCGCTTCTTTCATTTCTACGGTATTGCCAACTGTTGCATATGCTTTCTTTTTCTTCATTACCCTTTAGCTCTGTCAACATCATATTTGCTAATAGACGATCCTGCTGTCTTTTACTTCAGCTTAACGGCTTTTTTCATTATGAAGAGAGCATCAACATATGATGTTCATCTTTTCGTTATTTCTACTGTAACAAACCACGTATTTCCTTTTCTGGCCTTTACTGTTTATACCCTTGCGTGCGCTTGTTTCGTCAAAGTTTGTTATTTCCTCATGCAGTTCTCTTGTTTTATATTTCGCGTTCATATCTTCTATGCTTTTCCTTATGCCTACGATACATATACAATACTAATATTAGTCAATGCCGAAGCGATCATTGCGAAAGCTTCAAACGAATTAAGTTAAATGCTTTCTACTGTGTACAACATCAGCAACTGTAGCAAATAATGAAAGACATGAGTTTTGCAACACAGCTGATACATCTAATAGAAACACTTTACAATGGATAACAAACCACCGTTAAAACCAATGAAGGTACAACAGATTGGTTTGAGAATCACAAGAGAGTCAGTCAAGGTTGCATACTTCCACCGTCTTTATTTAACCTCTACGAAAACGTCACGCGAAAGGTAAAAATGTATGACAGCTGCGGGAATGTTGATCCATTCACTATAGGAGGAACGAAAATTCCAGAGCTAAGATATGCAGATGACAAAGTCATGCTCTCAAACAGCGCCAAAGAGCTGGAACGACTACCCATGTCCATTCAGAAGCACAGTGAAGCTGATAACCTGTTCAAGATTGTTAAGAAAACTAAGATAACATCAACTGACAAAACGGGGCTACAATCCCAGATTGCTATTAATAATACCTAAATAAAAAATGTCGCACATTTTTATACCCTGTCTCTTTGTCATCCAACAACGGAGACTGCTTAAAAGAAATTATAAGACGTTTGGCCATGGCTATGCAGAAGCTGAACAACATGCACAATGTATGGCATAATACTAAAAAGCAACTAAAACTGAAGATCCTGAGAACATGCATGTTCTATGTAGTAATGTACGGGTGCGAGACATGGACTATGACAGAAGCTGCAACTAAGAAAATTGGAGCGTACAAAACAATATGTTACAGACGAATCCTACAAATTCCCTGGATAAAGAAAGTGACAAATAAAGACGTCGTAGAAGACCTGAATGTTGAATTAAACTGTCATGTTTCGGAAATTGAATTACTTCGGCTATGTAAAACGTCATTACGGGCTGGAAAGAACGGTCATGGAGGGCATGGTACCTAGAAGGCGACGCAGGGGTCGACCAATGCGAAGGTAGAACTCAATAAAACAAGGCTACTCTAAACATGAACATGGAGCAGGTGTGAAGATTGACTGCAGACTGAGATTCATACCAGCATGCTGTGATGAGAAAGACGTATTACAAAGGACATGCTACATGATGATGATATATATATATATATTTATATATGTTTCTAAGAATCGCATCACTGCATTTCGAGCATACCCAGAGGTGCTCAAACTATGTCAGCAAATGCCACAGGCTATGACAGCTGATGGTCCCTGCAGCTGATGGTCTCTTCAGCAGATGAACCCTGCAGCTGATGGACCCTGCAGCTGATGGTCTCTGCAGCTGATGGACCCTGCAGCTGATGGACCTTCCAGCTGATGGTCTCTGCAGCTGATGGTCCCTGCAGCTGATGGACCCTGCAGCTGATGGACCCTGCAGCTGATGGTCTCTGCAGCTGATGGTCCCTGTAGCTGATGGTCCCTGTAGCTGATGGTCCCTGCAGCTGATGGACCTTGCAGTTGATGGTCCCTGTAGCTGATGGTTCTTGGCTGTACACTCTCTTGCTGCTTCATCTCATGTGCTCTACTCCTCGCGAACCTCGTTTAACGTCTACACTGTGGCGTGCGGCTGCATCTGTTGTAGTGTCCTCACCTAACAGGCGGTCATTGAATGGTTTCAAAATGACATTCTTATCCAATAATACCGTGGCTATAATGGGAGCTTGTGAAACCAAGATATCATTGCCCTGAACCCCAGCATGACCACAACAGTAGACCCATGTCAACCTCTGTATGTTTGAGGCCTTAAAAGTTGATATCCATTTGTGCCTAAGCCATCTTTTCTTTACTTTCTGAAGTACGGCTTGTCCATCTGCTACGATGACTGTCCTTGTTAAAGAAGTCTGATATACCCATTTCAGCGCTGAAGGTCACTGCTTCTATTTCCATTCTTAAACTGAAGGTTGTTGACTTGTATGCCCTACTGCACTCAGCAACGATCTGTACTCTTAATGAAGCAGATATATCCCGTTGAGCTGCTATGATCCGTCAGTGTATATGACTGTATCACTATGCTGTGTATTCTACTTTATCAGCGGATTCACCTCGCCCTCTGCTCTCTCATTCTCTGCATTAATTGACTTAGGTTATGACGATTTTTGGTACCATTCTATGACCAGCGTGGACCCATTCTTCCCCTTGGCTATCGTATCAGCTGGAGTGACGTGTTCGATTATTTTTCACTGCCTGTTCCATCCATGACGACTCTCTTGATTCTTGATCCCTAAATGTCTGAGATACTATTGTACACAGGATACCGTGTGTCTGTTGTGACACGTGACACGCATATTGGCTTTGATGTGTGCCAATTTATGTCTGGATGTCACCGATAACAATCCCAACATTTACATGTATATACGTCCATACTCACTCACTCACTCACTCACTCACACACACACACACACACACACACACACACATACACACGCACACACACACACGCACACATACACAAACTCACACACATGTCTTCGCACGATGTATGTTAAATGGATCCATAACCGTTGATGAAGTGCACCAATACAATAAGAAAGCAGATGCCTGTTAGCGGTGCTGCCTAGTAATGACTTCCTCAACAAATCTACCCATCCCCACGTATATCTGCTGTGATTGTTGTCCGTGATGTTTTAGATTTATTTACTTGAGTGCAGTTCGTGATTATCTTTGTTATAGATTTCTGCATTTCATAAGCAGGGAAACAACATCACGTTTTACATCATGGGCGGAAAGATGTTCACGTCAACTCAGGAAATGTTAAAATAAGTTTATTTGAATCATTTCATGAGCTGTACTTAACAGATGATCAGTCGTGTTTAGGACAACCGATAACATTAAATGGTCGCACTCATGTTGTTAATGGTCGAACTCATGTTGTTAATCGTCGTGAGTCGGTGCGTTGCAAAAATAGTGTGACACTACAAGAAATAGTAGAAGATTGCAATATATCCATTGGATCGTCTAATGATATTCTGACAGAGAATGTACACATACATCATTTTACGACTTCTAACAAGATTACAGAAACAATCGCTTTGCTATCCTACAGGAACATCAGGATCACGCTGACATGGATGACAAGTTTATGAAGAGAAATAAATAATAGCGGGTTTTGAAATATGCATATGATAATAGGACATTGTGACGCGAATGCAGAATTCACAGTTGTTTGAGATGATCTCACTCAGACCGAAATCGACGCTGCAGAGGAGCATGCAATGTTTAACAGCTGGTACTATCTCAAAGTTCTGAAACCTCCTATCACGTAAAAAATCGGGAGAATAAGGCCAGAGATGAAATGAAACAACGCATGGTTCCTCCAGCACTTTTAGTTCGGGAATTCAGGACAACAACTAGGCCAGGTGTGTTTCTTCGAGTAGCGGTCTTCACCTGACCTGACCCTTAGAGACATTTTTAACTTTTTAAAATAAAATACACTTTTGAAAGACGACGACTTCTTCACGCCATCGAATAAAATAAAGTTAAGCACCAGACAGAACTAGACACGATCCGGAAAATGTTTAACAGAACTGCAACAAGATGTGCAAAAAAAGCATTGAAAGCGATGTATTAATAGAAAGTATGTGGGAGGAGACACGGCCGACTAGGTTTCAGGTAAAACATAACAAAACAAGTTCGAGGACGTTCACGTATGCATGTATGTATGTATGTATGTATGTATGTATGTATGTATGTATGCATGCAAGTATGTATGTATGTATGTATGTATGTATGTATGTATGTATGTATGTATGTATGTATATATTTATGTATGTATGTGTGTGTGTGTGTATATTTATATATATATGTGTGGGTGTGTGTGTGTGTGTGTGTGTGTGCGTGCGTGCGTGCGGGCGTGCGTGCGTGCGTGCGTGTAAGGAGGCAGAAATAAACGAAATAGAAATAGATAAAGCAGCAAAAGTAGGAGGCCGAGGGGATAGGAGAAATGCAAAAAGAAAACGTAAAATAGGGATTCAAAATTAAATGTGAAACGGCAAGCGACAAAGATGATCACGTGTAAAAAAATTAGGAAGAGAAAAGAAAGAACGCATAATTTCAATAGCACAAAAAGTCAGAATAATGATGTAAACAAAGAACAAGAAGAAGAATAGCAGAAAACAAAGAATATAAATAAGCATTATTCAATTTGAACACATGATGAACTAGATTAAACCAAAAACAAAGCAAAAAAACTGTGAACAATAATAAGAAACCGTAAATAAAGACGTAATAGACACAATGTTAGACATAAAATCTAATTATAATTTGATAATGAAGTATTTAACACACATAAATAACGGTCGTAAAACGAGATATGCAGTGAAAATAAATCAGAAGTTAAAATGAATACATGGTGAAACAAGATTGTAAGGAATCAGAGGACAAATCCAAACAAGTAGGGCGGGTAAGAAAAATAACAAGAAGACAAAAATGTAACCAACAAATAAAATAAGAATAGTACGAACAAACCAAGGAATTATAGGAAGGCGATTTGGAAGTGAACGAATGGGGACCCAAAAAAAAAATGAACAAGAAAAGAGGGAAAACTAAAAAAAAAAGTAAAAAGGAATGCGTGGATTGAAAATAGTTTTTAATTTTTTGTTTAAATAACAATTTTCAGAAGCTTTATGAAACACAGAATAGCTATTTGTGTGAACTCATAAACATGTCTACCAGCTTTGAAGTCATTAACAAATTGACATCGTTAGTTGAGGTAGGCTCGGGAACACGTTTTCAGAAACGTCTGATGTGTATTTTAGGAGAATCATATTGTATCAAGAGCATACGAATGATCTATGCAGTAATACCATACATACACATAAATCAGTTTACAAAAAAAAACATTTCGAAAAGAATAAACATCTACGTTATGACATTTGTGATTACCGGAAAGAGCGAAATACAAAAGAAACACTGCAAAACGCTAGGGATGGTGTTCGAGGCAACAAAGGAACAGTGAGTTTGGTGCAGCCACCATGTAGAATCTATAAACTACGAGAAACAAACCATAACACATTCCACAGTCAAAGCGGAGTGAAAAAGTCAAGTCAAGCCTCAATGAAGAAGCATTCATCAGGAACTAAGGCAATATGTATATCTCATCAACACTATAAATACTGCTAAGGCCTGAGACACGAATGAATAATGCGGACAATAGAGATACTATATCACTGTAAACATGATGTACGTTCTTCGTTGAGTTGTCCTTTCTTTGTGGTGAATATGCCTTCTACACAATACATCATTTGCTGGTTATTTTTTGACGTTCTTCTGTTGTGTGACCTGATTGTCTTCATTTAAGTCTGTTAAAAAATGGCTGACGAGCTGGCCGTCTTGATTTATCTCTGATAAAAATGGCTGACGAGCTGGCCGTCTTGATTTATTTCTGATAAAAATGGCTGACGAGCTGGCCGTCTTGATTTATCTCTGATAAAAATGGCTGACGAGTTGGCCGTCTTGATTTGTCTCTGATAAAAATGGCTGATGAGTTGGCCGTCTTGATTTTTCTCTGATAAAAATGGCTGACGAGCTGGCCGTCTTGATTTATCTCTGATAAAAGTGGCTGACGAGCTGGCCGTCTTGATTTATCTCTGATAAAAATAACTGATGACATCGCTGCCTCCAGTTATCTATTACACGAAATGGCTGATGAGCTGGTAGCCTAGATATATCTCTTATAAGATATAGTGTATGGCATCCCTGCCTTGATGTAGCTCTTAAAAGACATGGTGATGACATATGTTCCTTGATTTATATCTTAAAAAACATGACTGATGAGCTTGTAGCCTTGAATAAAGTAATCTCTTGTAAGAAATTGCTAATGCCACTACGTTCTAGATTTATATCTTATAAGAAATGGCTGTTGACAGCATTGCCTCGATTTATTTCTCGTAAGAAATGGCTGATAAGCTGGAAGCCTTGAATTATCTATATATTAAAATTGGTTGATGCGCGAGTAGCTTTGATTTATCTCATAAAAAATGGTTGATGCGCGAGTAGCTTTGATTTATCTCATAAAAAATGGCTCATAATCTGGTAGCCTTGGTTTATTTCGCATAAGAAATGGCTTAAAGCTGGTAGCGTTGGTTTATCTCTTATAAGAAATGGGGCTGTGCTGATGGTCTTGACTATTCTATTTGAATTAGTGATGAGTAGTAGGTGGCTAATTGATTGATATATCCGTGTCAATAGCTTACAGCACGTGTTGAAATCTCCGGTAACGGGTAGTCTGTTTCTGTTAATTTCATGTTTGTTTCTTCAAATATCAGGTGTGCACATAAAGCTACGGATGTTCACACTGACCAGAAGTCAGAAAGTAGACTTTATTATTCAGTTGTACAAATCGCCAAGCAATAAACACCAATTGAAACAAATGATGTCATATCGGTTAGACTGAAATAGTGTTGATAATGTGTGTCTATTCTAGATTATAAGTAGGCAGTTGCTCTCACTTCGTAATGCTGATAGTCTCCTGTATCTCGACCGCGCAACGGTTCTAAGACTCGTTCACTGTCCAGTCAAATCAAACTTGATAGATACACCCAGGTAGTGTGAGTTCTAGTGAAACATATTGAAGTCTCACATAAAGCCATACCGGGCTTACCATGCGTTAAAACGGATTGGTTAAAAAACGGTACGGATCAGCACTTTGAAACCATTAGTGCGATATGTTCTTAGTTGGAGATATTTTTTTTTACCGAAATGTGATTCCTTCGGGGGGGGGGGGGGGGGGGGGGGAAAGGAGGCGGGGGGAACTCAGTGGTCTCCAGGTAAGGTGTTCGCCTCGGGTGCTTGAGGTCACAAGTTCAAACCACGATGGAGACCGAGAGTTTTCTCGGTAAATATTTTTCCTGATCTCTGAGTAATGAGATCAGACACCCGTGTACAGTGGCGAGCACGTTACAAATACCGGTTGGAAACCGAAAAGAGTAGATCTAACGGCCGCTGCTGAAGCAAAAATCTAGTTAAAAATCTACTCACATTATTCTAGGGATATTCGCCCCACAGAGAATATGTCGCAAAAAGAGGCTATAGGGCTATAACTTCAGGTCTTCTTTAAGTGGTTTAGCGGAGCGGCTTAGATGGCGCCCGACAGACTGCGGGTGTACCCTGCTCTAAGTTACGCTGTCACCCCCACGCGTCTCAAAAATAGGCGATCGTATATTTCAGGGGCTAACATATACTGGAATTGACCTGGAAAGTCCCCAGAGGATGTTCACCTGCCAACAAATATGAAACAGAGCTACTCACACCTCACGATAACGTCTACAGACATACGTGGACTGAAGATAGATAGATTCCTCCACAATATTGTTTGCTCCTTGAGACTTGTTCTCAGTGCGACTACATTACTTCTATTGTTTATTTCACTCACAGAGTAGTCACCAAAACCAGCTTTGTAAAATAAGCAAGGAAGAAACAAACAATTAAACGGTTTAGAAGATGTTTGGTCTTTATTGTAATTGTTGGATGTAGCTATTGTTTCACAAAGCGCGCATCTTGAAAGCCACAATGCAATGGTGTGTTAACATTGGTCCACACCTTTTCTGTTACGAGACACGTCAGCGGATCGTAGTTTATCAGATTATACTTGGTAACTAGAATCTCACCAGAGGCGGATACAATACACTGGCATCCTCGCCGAGCACCTGCAAACAGAATGTTACATCAGCGTTGCCAAGTAGGTGGGATCAACAATGTGAGCCCTATGCGGTGAGCATTCTACGAAGCCTTCCATTACACTTTCATGAAGAAAGACCACACACCGCAGTCGCATCACTTCAGTACAGACCTGAATGGTGTTGTTGTTGTTGTTGTTGTTAAATGCCCACAGTGAGTAGGATTATCCTTTTGTGAACCATTAAAAGAATATTAATTGGCAGGTTATCGTAGCTTTCCTCACATCACGAGCATACTGATGAAGGTGAACCGGAGTCATCCAGGCAGTTGTGCTTTGCTTGGATTCATCTACGCGTCGCTCTCTACTCACGTCGATACCTCTCCTCTTTAGCCAGGCTGCCATGAAACAGCCCGTTTCCAGAACGGGCTACGAGGAATCCGAGGTGAAGGTGTTTGGCCAGTATATGTTGTCTGACCCTGTCTAACATGTATGATCAGTATATTTCCCCCCGGCGTGGAATGTAAGAAGAGTCTCCAGACATTTTCTGCCAGAAACCATTGTGAAGATTGGACATACGAGGATCAGAGAGAGCAGATGTGGCCATCACCAGTGGCAACACTAGACAAGCCTCAGGATGAACGCTGCTTTTTTCGAAAAAATAATGGTTACTGTCTGACTGCGTACGAAGAAGAAGAAGAAGAAGGATACATCATATAAAAATTGCATAGTAATCAAAGATCTGATTATATCATTAAAAACTGAACTCGTTTCTCGTCTTGTGCCGTTAATTGGGACGATGAAGTCACGTTTTCGAAGCCAACTGTATCACATTGATCGTAGTAACCGTATGCTAGTGTAGTGTGTGCAACATTGTCTATATAATTGACACGTCATCTGCCTCACGTTTTGGAACCAGATCGTATTATATGAAATGCTTGCAGTGATAGTTGGCAGTGAGGGGACCGAACAATTGTGTTTCTGTCCTGTTACGTTGTCCTGAAAAATACTTCCTAGGAACTTGCATTCTTGAACTTATTTCGGTTTGGTATTGTTAACATGTTTGTTAAGTTAAGTGGATTTTGGTTCATCTAATGCTAATAAATGTCCTCTCTGATGAGATCATTGATCGTCATGCTACGTCAGTGTCATGCTGTGTATATTGAAATCATTTGCTTGTGCTGCCTATCTGATTGCATTCACTAATATTGATCGTCCTCTTCTTCATTATCATATTTTTTGTGTGTTAATGTACTGAACACACTGATGTCGGGGATGAAGTGTTAGTGACTTCATTATGCGAGGCCACAGCTTGATGGTAGGATGGTCAGTTACTTTTCTTGCTGCATTTTCTTCACGAACTGTAAGGCAATGTCGACTGGAACTTGCTGATAACGGAGTTGAACACTGCATTCTTACTATGAAAGAGCAGCTCTTTATCATTATGTTATCAGGCGTTACTGACAAGTTCATGATGTTTTTTATTGTGCATCCGGTGTATCGTGTGATGTTTCGAAAGCTTTATTACACCAAGTTAGCAAATACTTTCAACATGATTTGTGAATGGCAGCTCTTTGAACTCCAAGTTCAAGGATTCTCACCTGAAGCAGTGCACTTCAACCCTTTTATACCCAGTGCCGACTTGTATAACCTTCGTAAGGGAACATTCTCCTTACCGCTCACGTGTACAACTTTCATGAAGAAACATTCTCCTTACCGCTCACTTGTATAATTTTCGAGAAGGAACATTCTCTTTTCCTTACCGCTCAGTTGTTAACTTTCGATAAGGAACATTCTTCTTACCGCGCACTTGTATAACGTTCGTGAAGAAACATTTCCCCTTACCCCACACTTGTATAACTTTCGTCAGGGAACATTCTCCTTAACGCTCACTTGAATAACTTTCGTGACGGAACATTCTCCTTACCGCTCAGCTGTTAACTTTCGTGAAGGAACATTCTCCTTACCGCTCACTTGTATAACTTGCTTGAAGGAACATTCTCCTTACCGCTCAGCTGTTAACTTTCGTGAAGGAACATTCTCCTCATTTGTTAACTTTCGTGAAAGAACATTCTCCTTACCACTCAGTTGTTAACTTTTGTAAACGGACATTCTGCTTACCGCTTAATTGTTTACTTTCGTGAAGGAACATTCTGCTTACCGCTCACTTGTATAACTTGCTTGAAGGAACATTCTCCTTACCGCTCAGCTGTTAACTTTCGTGAAGGAACATTCTCCTCATTTGTTAACTTTCGTGAAAGAACATTCTCCTTACCGCTCAGTTGTTAACTTTTGTAAACGGACATTCTGCTTACCGCTTAATTGTTAACTTTCGTGAAGGAACATTCTCCTTACCGCTCAGTTGTTAACTTTCGTGAAGGAACATTCTCCTCATTTGTTAACTTTCGTGAAGGAACATTCTCCTCAGTTGTTAACTTTTGTAAACGGACATTCTGCTTACCGCTTAATTGTTAACTTTCGTGAAGGAACATTCTCCTAATCGCTCACTAATATTGAACTTGAAGAAAGCTATACTATCGTCCGCTGAGTCTGTGTATGTTCGTCCGCTGTGTATGTTGGACGATAGTAGTACAGCCATTCATTATTCTGCACATGTAGGTCCTAGGTTGAAGAGCACTGATCTTTAGAAAGAACAAAAGAAGCAGTACTTGCCGTATGTTACGTAATGATCGCAGTGTGGCTGTAATCTTATTCTCGTTACTGTCACTGGCTTATATCTCCAATAACCTGACCTGATCAAACCGAGAATTACACCCTTCAGTGTTGGTTATTGTTGTTTGTTTGTTTATTGGTGGAGGCAGTCTTCGTTCGCCACCAGACAACACATTTCTGTTTACATCAGAGTACGTGATCAATCAACATTTTGTCGGCTTCCATAACTAGGCTCGTGCAGCACTCAAAGGTACTTGACCTTGAAATGTACTGTAATTCCAGCAGATTACCAGACTCTCGAACAATGATCTAGTTTACGAATGTCATTAACAAAATTGTAAATGTTAGTTTTATTTTTACGGCAAGCTTTCTTTAACAAAAATAAGAGAACATAAGCAGCTTATCTGTTACGTAGAGGGACTGCCAAACCTACCTATCTAGCTTTGAAAATTATATTACGTTTGCCATTGTCGATCGTTATAATTTACTCTAAACGTTTGCTGTGTAGAAGTTACAAAGACGTCATTGCACAGAAAGGACGAAGGATTGTTGTGGGACGGTGTCTGGAGGTTAACTGTACCGGACGCATCCATGTTAGAGACACGCTCCAGACAACTTAATTCCTCAAGTGCGTAAATTATTTAACATTATATAAAGCAGAGCAGAGAAAATAAAGTGGTTACACCTAATTGCAACATTCAGAAATCACGAGGATTAATTACCCTAACACTTCCTCCTCGACAACAGTGCGGTATCTAGAACTATGCAAGCATGTCTGTAGCCATACCAAATGCGTATTATGGAATGTGGGGTGTGGGACGTGGTGGAGATATGGGGTGGGGGGGGGGGGGTGCACAGAGTCACGAGCGGCTAATGGCCCCCTCTCACTTCCAAAACTTTTCTCGGTTCGAATTCCTGAAATTATTTGGTTGCACCCATTTGAGAAATACACCAATTAATATACGTTCTGAAGCCGGGAGTAGTGGAGCCAACTGTATAAAACACGATACAGAAAGAAAGCAAACAAGAAACAGAAAGAAAGCAAACAAGAAACAGAAAGAAAGCAAACAAGAAACAGAAATGCTTCATTCCACTTACAGAAACTACATAAATCATCAGATTCTGGATCCTTCTCCATTTGCTTAGAAAGACGTGCATCCACGAGTCAGCACCTGAAACATCCCACCACAAACACACCCGCAGCTATGCATTATATTAACACCCACTGCCAAACTAGTCTGAAGCTATTCACTAACAGCAGCGGACTGGCCGGGTCGTGGAGTTCAAAGTTCATGAATGAGTTGATAAAGTTTGGCATCCTTTTACCAGCCATTATAATCTAAGTTATCTTCATTTCCGCAGAGCTCACTTCTCTTTATCAACGCTGGCCTTTCACGTGTTTACCCCGCTGTGTTCTTGTGCACATCAACTTGTTGTAGCTTCTTTCTTTACTTAATTTGTATAGGTGTTACTATTGTATGTGTGGTATGTGCTTCATGTATATATAAGTATGTTCCAAGATGGATCCTTTCTATTATCTGTATTATTAATGTAAAAGTTACTGTTAACGTTACTGCTAGTATTTCGTGTACTATTATTGAGAGTATTATTGATTCCAGTGCTATTTGTATTGCTTTTATTATTGCGGTTAACACTATGTAACTATTAAATCGAGTATTACTGATATACATACTGTTAGTAGTACTGTTAGTTATCACTGTTAGCATTGCTGTTAGTAGTATTGTTAGTATTAGTATTACATGTAATTTTACTGTTATTATTAATGACTGTTTTACAGTAAGTATTACTGCTACTGTTAAATGTAGTATTAATGTTCGTTTTCTTTATGGTTTGTCAATTCTTCTCGCTCCAGTTGGAGGACCTAGATATTGCTCCAATTGGTGGTCTTAAAGAAATGTATGCCGTTTGAGATTGTCAAATCACGATGCCTGTTGAAGAAAGTGGATCTGGATTATTTTCCATGTAGTGTACTGCAAGACTTCACGGCATGATTAACAATTCGGTCATAACAATGTTATTTCCGAACAAGATGTTTGGGATGCTGAAACATACTCTTCTAGTTGCAGTCCATCCACCTGAGAATTGGGTTATAGTGTGTATGTTATACGTAACACTTTGAACCAAGAAGCAAAAATGAATGCTCTATATCATTGCGGGTCGAAAAAAATTAGAAAAAATGATAATCTGTTGAAACTAGGACACCCTAATGGTTGAAGCCAGGCGGGGAGGTTTATGGAGATTATTTGTCGAAGACAACAGTGCAGAACTGGACAACGATGTTTAAAGAAGGACGTGAGTTAACGAAATATATCCCGAGACCAGGTCAAGCGAATATCGTTGCGTCAGAAGAAGTCTTCGCCAAAGTTGATGCATCCTTTCGGGTGGACCGTCGACTGAGCTTACGTTTGCCACAATTGCCTGGATTCTGCAATGGATGTCAACTGGTCGAGATCCTTCAGATGTTAGAAACCGAATGATCAACTTGATAAAGCTTGAGAATCAACTCTGGACGGATTCCGTATCCCACCCGCCATGTTTCCAACGTTCTGCCGAGAAAAATATGGGTCAGGGGATAATGACATTTTGTAAACTTGGCCGTTGGTATGTGCTGTTCACATTAGAAGTGACGTCATCATGGACAGCGCACTTATCTTCACCTATTGTAGTTAGGTGGGGATACATTTAAACATACCTCGTATGAATCCCGATGCAACGAGAGGTGGTGGACTATGTGAGTAATGTGGATTGGTGTAACATGTACTGAGCTGGTCATGCAATCTGTTTTCCACTTCTTTGCAACTAATGCCACAAAGTTGATACAGTCTTAGTATTGTCTGTCCAAGTAAATTTATTCTCTGGTGCTTTGAAAGTTATGTTTGAAATTAGAGATCTGTTAGCAAAACCATTGGCTATAGTATATTATAAAGCGCTTGCGAAGGGTAATTGGAATAATGCAGGGATGATCTCGCTGTTCAAACAAAGCAAACAATGTATATATCGATGAATATATGTCATAAAACAAGTTGGTATCAATAATCAAAGAGAAGATTGTAACGCGCTTGGACAATTGTAATCTAATCAGGATTAACTAGCAAATATTTAACAAACGTATATTATGCTACTCGTATTTTCAAAAATTGGAAGAGGTTACCAAAATGGAGGGGACTCAGTAGGTGCAATTTTACTAGATTTTGCAAATGCCTTTGGAAGGGCCTATCATAAAATATTGTTTTGCACGTAAATATCACATGGAATCAGTAGTGAAGTTGTCAAATTGATAGACGCTTGCTTAACGGGAAGAAGGCAGAGAGCGGGAATAACTAATACGTTCTTTGAGTGGTGCTAGGTAAAATTTGGGGTGCTCCAGGGCTCAGTGGTGGGTCCAAGTTTGGTCTCAATATAAACAATAGTGGCGACTATGTGAGCTTGCTGGACACTGTTAACGTGTCCGACAACCTCGATTAGTCCCAACTTGTTCATGTAAGACCCGTGTCCGACAACCTTGACTAGTCTCAACTTGTTCATGTAAGACCCGTGTCCGACAACCTTGACTAGTCCAAACTTGTTCATTTAAGACCCGTGTCCGACAACCTTGACTAGTCCCAAATTGTTCATGTAAGACCCGTGTTCGACAACCTCGATTAGTCTCAACTTGTTCATGTAAGACCCGTGTCTGACAACCTCGACTAGTCTCAACTTGTTCATGTAAGACCCGTGTCCGACAGCCTTTACTAGTCCCAACTTGTTCATGTAAGACCCGCATCTGTTCTTAACCTGTTCAGAGATATCCGCCTAGTGTATGGCAAATTGAATCTTGTTGCACTGTTATTCTTTGATCTCCATCCCGCCTTCACCATTCTTTTGGCGCCACTGTTCTATGTGGTTGGGGGGGGGGGGGGGGGGGGGGGCTCTGTTATGAGGGCTTTAGGCTCTGCTGAAAAAAAAAAATTCCTTGATTTCAGGCGTATTGTTTCAACTGTATGTTCAAAAAGATGGTGTCTCTGGTCAGAGGACCGATTTTGTCTCTCAACTTCAGATGCGACATGTCTTGTAAGCTCCGTAGGTGCTGTGCCAGCGTTAGCATGTACTTGTTCCGTTGCTGTCGATTTAAGACAATATGTTTCAATTCAGCATGTTGCCTTTACTGCTACATCGACCTGTGTCGAGTAAACATGCATTCCGACCTGGTGCCGCATACTCTGCCGATGTATGCATGTTTTTGTTAGCCTGCGAATTATGCTATTTCTTGCACTGACTTTTTTGTTTTACCGCATTGCAATGTGCGTTTTGCGATAATGTGCGATGCATTATGTACACACACATATATATATATATATAATTTGGACAATTATATCGGCGAGTCTGTAAATGCAAACTTCGCCGACAACGAAATACAATGCCGAAGTGTCTCATTCATACAAAACAGTTGTGAATGTGTTGAGCTCGGATTTCGATAACATTCAAATATGGTATGAACGCAGGTAGATGGTGTCTAAAGAGGAAAACTTTACAGTCATCAACTTTGGTAGATCCAATACGGTAAATAGTTACAGAATGAAAGAGAGCACCATTAGAAGGAAAATGAATCGGCTAGTTATTCAAGTGAGTGAACAAGGCAAATGCAATGATATGTATTTTAAAAGTAAGTGTTTAGAAAACGGGAAAGGATATGCTAGCTCAGCTGCATATATCATTCGTTAGGTCTAGATTAGAGTACTGTGTTCAGGTGTGCGGTCCTTACAGTAGAGAGGACATAAACATCATGGAAATGATACAAAAAAGAAGTACATAATTGACAGTGGCATTCCAAAATTATAGTAATGAACAAAAATTCAAAAAATTCAGTCCTACAGTGTCTAGAATCATTCGAAATGATTGAATATTGGTTTACCATATGGATACTATTGGTATAACACATGGAAAATAATAAATTACACTTTAAATAATATTTAAACAAGGACTAGATTGCAGAGCTATAATTCAAATAAAGACAGGTCCAGATTAGGTTTTCGTGAATATTGTGTTAGTTAGTTAGTTAGTTAGTTGTGTAGGCTGTGATGACATTTCCATATGAAATAATGGGGACAGGGTAAGTTAATGCATTCAAGAATATATTTGATTGACATATTTATTTTAAGATCATGTGGAGTACAAGGAACTAGTTGTGTACATACTTTACAGAGTCTTCTGGAGCAGTATGCATATATTATGTTACGTTGTAACAATTGTTCAGTTGGTTAGCATTTCGTTATATGTTTTGTCCTTGCATCCACAGACGTCATGTTTGCAATCACCAACAGACAATCGCAGAACCGATACCAGTTCTCCAGACTTACGTGCGAGCAGTCCACAGAAAGGATCTACAACGGTTCGTTGCTTTCATTCTTGTATTGTTATTATAAACGACATATCAATTTGTTGTTGTGGCTAATGTCAGCCTCACTTCAGTTAGGAAGGCTAGGTAATTGTTTTTGGGTGGCGATATAAAGAAGTTCTCCTCACATCCACAGGCGTACCTGAGAAGATGGATTGGTGTTCACGTGGCTGTAGTGCAATAAGACAGGCATATGTAAGCTCTTCACTATTTGAATTACTGTGCCGATCTCCTCCTTGTAAGCCATACTGCGATGAAACATCATGCAAACATTGAGAACAGCTTGAAAAAGAGGCGTGGCACTGATAAGTATCATAATCCTGATTCTGATTAAGATTGTCTGATAAGTCATTTGTAATTGATGTGATGTCAATGTCTTCTGTAGTCATCTAAGGTATAATGTTGTACACCACTTGGTTGTTCAAACAACGTCAAAATACTGTTAATAATGAGTAACCAAATGCAATTGAACGACTCAATCATAATCAATAAAAATCAGTGTTAGCTGGCATTGAACAACTACATGCCAGGTCAACAACAGATGAGCTTTTCCCATCTAGGCATTTCTCCTTATATTTCTACAAGATGGAGGAGCTGACTCATTGACCTGCGCTCACTGATCTAGTTGTCGGACGTGTATTGCATGTTACAGTCTTACTAACCTGTACTCCTCATTTGACCCCAGCAACCCCAGGCGCACTGAAAGATTCCACTGGAAATAGTTTTCGAGCATGGAACACAGGTTAGAATAATACTCGTAATAAGAATATAAATGAAACAACAAATATAAAAATGCAATCAGATAACGAAAAGCAACATTTATCAGAATCATCAGGCTTAGAATACTTTTTAGCTGATTGATTTCCAAGAACAACACTGTGGTACGCAGGATGCAAGTATCTAGGATTACGGAATGTAGTCTATGGAAAAACGATCATCAACAATTTACATCCAGCACCGAGCGATACACCGGCTACATGACTGTCAAGATGGGAGCATACAACTAGACATAAAGATTGCTGACGAAACAAATGCACTGGACACGGTACAGAGAATAGAAGAGTGTACGACCTGGTGTACACATATGGTACTGATAATAGAAGAGTGTACGACATGGTGAACACAAATGGTACATACAATAGAAGAGTCCACGACCTGGTGTACACAAATGGAACATAGAGTAGAAGAGTGTACGACCTAGTATACACAGATGGTACAGAGAATATAAGAGTGCATGACCTGGTGTACACATATGGTACAGAGAATAGAAAAGTGCACGAGCTGGTGTAAACAGATGGTACAGATAATAGAAGAGTGTACGACCTGGTGTACACAAATGGTACTGGCAACAGACATGGACTTCAAATTAAAACGTAATAATAAAAACCGTAGCGGACGATAATAAAGCGAAAAATACAGAGGAAATAGAACCAATACTGATAACAGAAAATAAACGAACAATCGCTCTTTTTCTTGAGGACTGTAAACACATTAGTATCAACAATCACAAATGCAAATACGATATAAAAACTCAAAAAACAAAATGCAAACATCATAAACGAAAATTGAGCTGAGACCGTGCTGGAATCGAATTCCGAACATCTGGCCAACGAATGTGCCTTTAAAATAATAAATATAAACACAACTACAAAAAAGGGAAGCCAGGTAAGCAATATCAAGTTAAGCTGACAATACAGGAAGTAAAATGTTGTCGGCAATAACATCAAGAGTAACGATAACAAAAATGAATTTATTTTCTGAACCAGTGTCGAATATTGCTGCGAATGTCCGAGTATAACCGAGACATACCAATAGGCAAGTAAACAAGTCGTACACTTCATTTCCAGTTAAAAAGACAACATACATACAGTGAACATGTAATGTGTAAACGCCTGGTAAATGATTCCCCGTTTCAATGGTTGACACAGCTCGTCAATCATAGAAATCATCGAATAAACAGGTGTGTTGTATTCGTTGGTTTACAAGCGAAGAGTGCGAATAAAGTATATAAGAAAATGGTCTACACACAACACATAATAATAATAGCTGTCCATCGTTGTCGATGAGGACAGCCAATATCATCCTTGTCACAAATTTCACTGTTGGATGTGGGTGCGCATGTGGCTGAACAGGCCAATGCGGGCAAGAAAACATCTGCTACATATCAGGCACACGAGGTTGGCCCGTTGTTCGGGATTTCGGGGTCTCGCGTCTGCTCTGGGCTTACACAACACGGTCGTCTTGGCCGGTAGCTACACCCGATTTGACTGCGCTTCTCCAGTCAGATCTGTTTTGCGCAAGACATCCTTAGGTGTCGATGTCTATCTGGCAACTTTACAGTGAGTCCTTCAGACCGTCTTTAAATCGTTTCTTTGGGCACCCTCTCTCGCGCCATCCCTCTCTCAGCTCGCCGTATAGAAGCTTCTTTGGGAGCCGCTCGTCTGACATACGGACGAGGTGTCCGACCCATCCTAGTCGTGCTTTTTCTAGCAGTGCATGAATGCTGGGCATGTTAGTCCTCGAGAGAACCTCGATGTCAGTGACACGATCTTGCCATCGGATGTGGAATATTCGCCTCAGGCAATCTGTGTGGAAGTGGTTTAACCTTCTTGCATGTCCAGAGTATACAGTCCAGCTTTCGCAAGCGTATAGTAGGGTTCGAATGATGGTTGCACGGTAGAATTTGAGTTTGGTCTTGACGCTGATGCCACGACGTGCCCAAACCATCGAGCGCATTCTACCAAAGGCTGTGCTGGCCTTTGCTATTCTGCTTGCCCCCTCATCGTCTAGGCTGACAGATCTCGATAGCGTGCTGCCCAGATATGTGAATTTTTTAACGACATTTAGCGTCTGCCCGCTGACTGTAGTCTCTGGTTTTGTGTACGGCATGCCTGGTGCTGTTTGATACATGACATCTGTTTTTTTAGTATTTATGGTCAGGCCAAAATTGTCTCATACGACAGAGAACCGGTCCATTCCAACCTGCATGTTCATTTCTGAGTTGCTCATTATAGCGCAGTCGTCAGGAAATATAAGTTCCCTGATTATGTCGCCAGCCACTTTGGTTTTGGCCTTCATTCTTATGGGATTGAGTACCTTGCCATCTGTGCGGTACTTTATGGGTATTCCCAGCTCCAGTGATCTGAAGGCTTTCGATATTGGTTCCGCGAACATCATGCTGAACAGGGTCCGGGCGAGTACACATCCTTGTTTTACTCCGTTTGATACTAGAAACGTTTTAGAGATTGCACTACTGTCCAGTACACGAGCACACATGCCTTCGTGTAGCTGTTTCACCATGGTTATGAACTTGTTGGAGCAGCCACACTTGGACATTATCATCCACAGCCCTCCTCTGTTTACTGTATCAAATGCCTTTGTCAAATCAATAAATGTTGTGTACAAGGCCTGATTTTGTTCCCGACACTTCTCTTGTACTTGGCGAGCGGCAAAAATCGTGTCCACTGTTCCTCTTCCGGCTCTGAACCCACATTGGCCTTATGGGAGGTGGTGGCTTTGTTCAAGGTGTTTGTTGAGCCTGTTTAGCAGTAAGCACGCTAGGATCTTGCCTGCTACGGAGAGTAGTGATATTCCACGATGGTTGTCGCATTCCTGACGGTTGCCTTTTCTTTTGTACAGGTGAACGATTGAGGCGTCCTTTAGCTCCTGTGAAATTTTTCCTTCAGCCCACATGTGGCAGAATAGTTCAGTGATCTTTCTAGTGAGGGATGGTTAGCTGTCTTATACACCTCTGCTGGTATTGCATTCGCTCCTGGAGCTTTTCCTATAGTTAGTGAACTGATTGCCCTATCGACTTCCTCCTCAGTGATGACTTCATCCAACGCAGGTTCAGTCCAACCTGCGGCATTCGCCGGATGGCCTCCTCATTTATGGACGATGGGAGGTTTAGTATTTTACAGAAGTGGTTGGCCCATCTGTCTAGAATCTTAACCTTATCTGTTAGCAGTGCTCCATCCGCACTGCGAACTGGAGTATTACTAGAGGGCTGCGGGCCGTAGAGAGCTTTCAGTACCTCGTAAAATCGTTTGGTGTCATGACGCTCGGCGAACATCTCAATTTCGTCAGCTCTTTTGCTGAGCTAGGAGTCTTGATTCTCTCTAAGCCTGGTTTGAATAGCTTTCCGAGCAGTATTGAAGGTAGCTTTTGCTGAGCCAGGAGTCTTGCATGTCTCTAAGCCTGGTCTGGATAGCTTTGCGAGCAGTATTGAAGGTAGCTTTTCCTGCCGTACATGGTGTGTCCCTCTGATATTCCCTGTGCTCTTCATGTTTTGCATCGAGAAAGACCTGTATTTAAACACAGTATACACGTAAAAGTGATGTACACGTTACAAATTAAACGGATCTAGACACAGTAAATACGAGAACGGCTTAGACACAGTATATGAGAACAGGCTAAACACAGTAAATACGAGAACGGCTTAGACACAGTATATTAGATCCTGCTAGACACAGTAAATACGAGAATGGCTTAGACACAGTATATGAGATGCGGGTTTACACAGTAAATACGAGAACGGCTTAGACACAGTATATGAGAACAGGCTAAACACAGTAAATACGAGAATGGCTTAGACACAGTATATATGAGATCCTGCTAGACACAGTAAATACGAGAATGGCTTAGACACGGCATATAGGAGAATGGGCTAGAAATAGTAAATACGAGAACGACTTAGACACAGTATACAGGAGAACGGGCTAGACACCTTATATAGGAGAACGGGCTAGACACAGTAAATACGAGAACGGCTTAGACACATTATATAGGAGAGTGGGCTAGACACAGTATATAAGAGAACGGCTTAGACACAGTATATAAGAGAACGGTTTAGACACAGTATATAAGAGAACGGTTTATACACTGTATATAAGAAAACGGTTTAGACACAGCATATAAGAGAAGGGGCTAGACACGGTATATAAGAAAACGGGCTAGACACGGTATATAAGAGAACGGTTTAGACACAGCATATAGGAGAACAGGCTATACAGGGTATATATGAGAGCCGGCTAAACACGGTATATAAGAGAACGGGCTAGACACGGCATATAGAAGAACGTGTTAGACACGGTGTATAAGAGAACGTGCTAGACACGGTATATAGGAGAACGGTCTAGACACGGTATATAAGAGAAGGGCTAGACACGGTATATAAGAGAACGGGTTAGACTCAGTATTTACAGAACGGTTGTGACACAGTATATAAGATAATGGATTAGGCACAGTATATAAGAGGATGGTTTAGGCACGGTATATACGAGAAAGACTAGACACCTACTATAAGAGAAAGGGAAAGAGAAAGTATATAAGATGAAAAAGTTCATACACGGTTTGCAAGATAAAGGTATAGACATAGCAAATAATATAAAGGTCTAGAAGTATTATTTAAGAGAAATGACGTGAATTGCAGTGTCAATATTAATTGCCTGCTTGTAATTAACTATTATTGGAGTTCGTCGTCAAGGTGAGTTTGTGGTTGCTTTGCTCGTCAAATTAAAAGTCGTCTTTAATTGCAGCTCTCACGTAAATATCATGATCTCTTTTAATTGCAGAACGTTTTAGAAACAGTCTAAGAAAAATAAGATGGGGTCTAATCATCTCGAAATCATTTATCCAAATCACGTTTGCAGCACAAGAGATTGATCACGTGACAGATGGACAGGTGAGATAAGATAACTACTACAAAAAGACCTGATGGAACATGCTCGGCCAGAAAAGGACACCCAAACTCGTTACAGTTCTTAACGTAACAAATGGATGGACAAGCAATTAACAAAGACGGAAAGAACACATTTTCTTTCAAAGTTATTAAACCAGTGTTGGCTTGGTCCAATAACAGTAAGCAAACACCTTCGCCCCTCTGTCTTCGATACACTCGATAAACACGACCTATCACCAGATATGGGTTCCCATAATGTTCATACTTAAATAGACTGACCATGCTTGCTTTGAGCTAATTATGTAAATTAAAGGAACGCAGGTGTTCGTGGAATTTTACAGTCTGTTATTGTTCCAACAGGGAAGACCGCATGCAGAATAGACGACACAGTGACAAACTGCTCGGCAGCAATAACAACATTACATAAACTATTTAAACTGTATACTGCTTTGTCAATTCTATTTTTGCCAAAAAATTGAAAAAAAATATTTTTTTACATCAAGAGACACAACGGTCTTGAGAGATCAGTGATAGAAGGTATGATGCCAGGCAAACAAGGCAAGGACTGACGGAGAATACGATGGCATAAAGATAGCCATGGATGAATGAGTATGGCTGTGGTGGAGGCTGGCATTTTGGCAAAGAAACGAGTTTTATTAATACAGACTGTGATGCGGGCGGCGTTCTATAAAGAACATGACACATGGTGATGATACTGTATATATATATATATATATATATATATATATATATATATATATAGATATATATATATATATATATATATATATATATGGGTAGATAATCTTATCTTTTCATGTATGTTTACCTCGATGTCTGTCTGTCCGCCTATCTATCCTGTACTTATTATTTTACATCACTTAACATAATCCCACGCACATACAATTTTAGACAAACATTTAAAAAAAAAAAATCAGAACTGTTATCACAAAGATAATTCGCTCATTTCCACACCACATCAACATCATCAAGAACCGAACAAACCCAACATGCTTCTGATAACAAGAATTATTTATGCTTTTCTGGCTATAAGCTTTCGCTATCATTGCTGCACTTATTTGTGTAAAGGCGTATTGCAACAGTTCTCAAAATGTGTCTATCACATCCCATTCACATTATCAAAATATTCTAGGCGTCAGTTCGTGAAATTCTTGGATCGCCGCAAGACGAGCTACTGCGAAAACATTTGTCAAGAATAATTTCATTAATCAAGAACGAAAGTCAGAGGCGCGAAGACGATCAGATACCGTCGTAGTTCTGACCATAAACGATGCCGACTAGCGATCCGCAGGAGTTGCTTCGATGACTATGTGGGCAGCTTCCGGGAAACCAAAGTGTTTGGGTTCCAGGGGAAGTATTGTTTCAAAGCTGAAAATTAAAGGAATTGACGGAAGGGCACCACCAGGAGTGAAGCCTGCGGCTTAATTTTACTCAACACGCCAACACTGAAATGATCGACAGTCCGGGAGCACTTTCGTTGGATCTAATAGAGAACGTGTGCTGGAATTAGACCATAGAAAATCTGGGGCTAGTCTCTCGGCTACTCGATTGTCTCGCATCCAGTGTTCTATAAAGGAATTGACAGAATGACACCACCATAAGTGGAGCCTGCGGCTTAATTTGACTCAACACGCCAACACTGTAAAAAGACTGACAGACTGATAGCATTTTCGTTGGGTCTAATAACGAACGTATGCTGGAATTAAACCCACGGAAGACAGGTCAGTCCTACCCTCTTAATGAAAGAGAGTTGCTACGGTAATCCTGTGTAACCCTAGCAGAATCGCAGGTTTCAGACCTTTGGCAACTGACTGACTAAAAAGACCTCTATTGATTCGTTGGGTCTAATAGTGAACGGGTGCTGATATTAGACCCGCGGTAGACAGGTCAGACAGGTCAGATTTACCCTACAAATGACAGTGCTACGGTAATACTGCTTTTCCCCGAGAGGAACTGCAAGTCGCAGACACTTGGTTCACGTGCTTGGCTGATAAGGCATAGGTGCGAGGCTACCATCTGAGGGATTACGGCCAAATGCCTCTAAGTCGGAATCCCGCTCAAAATCTCAGCACCACTGCGATGGGAGGCTACGATATGGTTGGGACCTGGTGCCCGACCCGGTCGAGCCGCAGAAAGAGGTATATGCCATACGGCGATGAGATGTGAAACCACTAGTAGAAGATTTAGTTCTCGGTCGGGGTGTCGTAAGCAGTACAGCAGCCACCTCACTGCGAACTGTTGAGACATAACCCTTGATCATGAGATATGTCCGCACACCAAGCGAACAACATCTTCGTGCCATTACCAGGCCTGTCTCCTGGTTAAATGCACGCCTCCCTCGCTCTCTACCTCTGTCTGCTCTCAGTCATCCCAATGGACGCAGAATAGATGCAAACCAGCGGACATTGCACCTCTGCCCTATTGTGACAATCTCCCAGGTGGCAGGGAATGCTAGGCATACCATCTCTGCAGAGAAGCCGATAAAATAAAGGGAGCAAAGAGTTACCCCACTCACATGCACATGCTACGTTTCTGACAGGACGTGACGATCCTGGGATACAGACACACTGGACTGCCTCTCTTCTGGGATAGTACAAACTAGTACATAGTCCATCATATCATATCATCGCCACACCCTATAGACACGAGTGGGGAAGACTCGATAGTCCTGCAAGATAACTTCCCTAAGAGAAACAACGCTGACCTCAAACAACTGCTGCCTTGCAGATAGGCTGAGGCCAGCCAAAGGCTAAGGAGGGCATCCCTACAGAAACGCTTGTTGAAATCGGATGTACTGGGCCACAGGCTTAACAAGTAACACAGTGCAACGTATATTGCTGTAACCAGCGTTCGAAGAAGAAGAAGAAGAAATCCTCACACCGAGTGCTTCTCCGACAGTAATCCAGCCTTTGAGATTCTCAAGCAGAAGTGTTTCTAGTTGCTGGATGCGATGGTCAGTTATCTCGTGCCCGAAAGCCTATTGTTTTTTGGTTGTAGTGACGTATTAATCAGGAAAATAACTCATCTACAATTAAAATATGATTATTAGTTTAAGCCATCAGTTGTTTTGCAAATGAAAGACTGGTGTATCATAGCCCACCAAAGTCGACCATAGGCGACTAAAGTCAACCATATGCAACAGACGTCCACCATATGCCACCAAAGTACACCAAAGTCTACCGTAGGCGACCAAAGCACCAAAGTCCACCATAGGCCACCAATGTCTACCGTATGTTGCCAACGTCCACCATAGGCCACCAACCAAATTCCACCATAGGCCACCAATGTCTACCATAGGCCACCAAAGTCCACCAAAGATTACCATAGGCCACCAAAGTCCATCAATGACAATCATGGATTATGATTTGCAAAGCACATTGTGCTTATCTGTTGGTGAACGATTACTATTAGCAGGTGTTAAGGGATCGTATTTGCCGATGCATAATTGAGTTTGTGGGCATCATCACTTATGGTTGTAATGTAATGATGGACATCTAAGGATGATCACTTATGGCTGTAATGTAATGATGGATATCTCAGGATTATCACTTATGGCTGTAATGTAATGATGGATATCTCAGGATGATCAATTATGGCTGTAATGTAATGATGTACATCTCAGCATGATCACTTATGGTTGTAATGTAATGATAGAAATCCCAGCATGATCAATTATGGCTGTAATGTAATGATGGACATCTCTGCATGATAACGAATACGGGGATCACTACAATCCTGGCATTTGAGAATCGCTAACTTTGAATAGCAGTTAGTGAACAAAAAAATTAAGACTGTCTGCAAACGACCTGCTGCCGTGTAGGTAGACCGGAAACCGTGTAGGTAGACTGGAACAGCCTACATCTAGAAAGAGATAACCATAAAAAAATGTTTCCCGATTGCAGAAGAGCCAGACAGGTTGCAGATATATAGCTGTATAACTGTGACATGAGACATACCATAACTCACGCTAAGAAACAACGAGACGGAAAGAAATCGCTGCTGGATAATTTACATGCGAGTGCCAAGATTAACAATAAAAATGCACTTTCTATTACGAATATGTGGTAAATCAACTCTCCTCCTTATCCCTAATGTGATATAACTAGTTAGCTCTGGTGTGATGTTATTTCGCTACCCACGTGCGAAACCTGTGTTTTTCCTAATGCGAGTCAAGTACATTGACCGTGTGCGACTGTTTCGGTGGTTCCTCGTGCGACCAAGTAACTGTACTAACGCCACTTTACTAACTGCACTCATTCCAAGCCACTGCTCCGCCCTGCGCAAACCTTCGATTTATTGTTCATATTACGAGACAAAGTGGTATTTCTCTCGACGCACGTGATCACCGCAGCAGAGAGCGAAAAGCGAATGAAACAAATCATTGCACAACCGGCTGGTTGGGCCCAGGTAAATCATCATCAGCACGCTCGGGATGTGAGGAAAACTACAGCAACCAGTAACTAAACGACCTTTTCCGAGCGCACGAATGAATAAACAACAACATCAATCATACCAAGTCGACGGGGACGGCGTAGGCTAGTGGTTAAGTGACACGGCTCACAAACCGTAGGTGCTGGGTTCGATCCCGAACACAGCACCGGCCGTTATCCCGAGAAAATAAACATTACAAAATGCAGGAGGAAGAAGACCCTTACATAAAATAAATGCTGAAGTCGGATGCACTGGGCCAACAGACGCTAAATAAAAACATAGTGCAACACGCACCGCCTTGGGGAATAGAGCAATTAGCCGAACGCAAAAAAAAACGAAGACAAATAAGCAAAAATTTACCAAGTCGCACTAACACGACTTTTTCTCCTACAACCGTATTCTATGTTATCAAATGAAGCTCAGATAGTTTCTGCTCATTCCAGCATTTGAATTTTTCCTGCTCTAACATTTCAACGTTTTTCTTATGCGATTATATTAATTTGCATTTCATACATTAGACTAGAAATAAAGTACACCTGGCGTTCCTTTGCAGCTTTCGGTCCGTCACTAATACGTCTAGCCGATTATTTTAAAACCCCTAACTTCTAGGGAAAGTATGCACGTGTTCTGGGTTTAAGTTAGCTCTCAAACTAATTAAGGAGCAATGTTTTATTTCACCAAGGGCTTGCACTCATTAACTCATCAGCTTAGAACAGAGAACTTGTGTAATGTAAGGAATATGTGATGTGGCCGCTCTTTGCTTGCCGGAAGTTCGTTTATATGTGTGCACGTTTATGTATGTGCATATATATATATATATATATATATATATATATAAATATATATATATATATATATATATATATGCTCTTTTATTCGAGAGTCGTTCAAGTCAAATTGGGACTTGTATTGGAATGAAGAAAGACAATTATGTTCAAGTACTCCAAGTGCCATTGACTTTTCCATATGATATCCTGCAACGTGTTAAGTAATGTTTGAAAAGCTTGAACTTAGAAAGATTTGTCAGTATGTCTGAACTAATCCAGGACAGCCTGTTTCCCTTTGTCCCATCAATTGTTTTAGGGGTTAAAACAGGTGGAAATCGCCTGGAGCGAGGTCTTGGCTGTAAGATGGATGTGGCAATAACTCCCAGCCCAATTCCTGCAGATGACACATAGTGCGCTGAGCCATATGAGGTCGATCTTTATCGTGCTGGAGCAGGAAGGCATCATCACTCACGGGTGTACGGCCTTATCTGCAACGTTTACAGTATTCAAACGTCAAACTGTGCCTGGGTGTCTCATCACCGTATTGAATTTGCTGTCTAATTTAAATACCCGCAGGTTTCACGCCTATTTTCTCAAGAAACTTCATCACAACACGCTGTCCCATGCAATCACTAACAGTGTTGTCAATCAATTGTATTTATCTTTGATGCGAATAGCCCATGGCTAGCGGGTCATCTAACACAAATAGGACACAAGCGTTCCTAATTAATTATATAGGTTTGAGCACGCTATAACTATCTCAGAAAGAACCGGAACAAAAAGTCTCGTTATTATTTGAACGTTCCACGATTATATATACAAATATATATATATATATTTATATATATATACTTGAATATTACAATCCCGGTATTTGATCAGGCAAGGTTGCCTGATGCGAGTTAGCTAAAAACTGCTTGAATATGTGCTAGTCGCCTTGGAGTACCCTAGTTGGTCAAAAGCGTGATGCACGTCTTCTCTCCTTCTATATACTCGGATATTGTCAATGCTGTCTAACGCTATCCCTGCTGGTACACCACACTGACTGTTTGTCCCTGTGAGATGATTCTAGTGACCATTCTCATATGCTTGAGCGTAATAAAGAACGTCAGTCTCTTCATACCTGTCTGTAGTGCATTGCGTGATCTCAGAATTATTCTTTGATGATGAAAATAGTAACCATGTCTACCTTTTGGCCAACTTGCACTATTGTGATGAAGTGGGTGATAGAGTGGTTGTGTTCATCTGATGAAGTGAATGAGAAAGTGGCTGTACTCATGTGATGAATTGTATGAGAAAGTGGCTATACTCATGTGATGAAGGGGATGAACGAGTGGCTGTACTCATGTGGTGAATTTTATGAGAGAGTGGTTGTAGTCATGTGGTGAAGTGGATGAGAGAGTGGCTGTACTAATGTGATGAGGTGGAATAGAGAGTGACTGTACTCATGTGACGAAGTAGGTGCAATAGTGACTGTACTCATGTGATGAAGTGGGTGATAAAGTGGCTGTGCTCATTTGATGAAGTGGGTGATAGAGTTGCTGTACTCATGTGATAAAGTGGAGGATGAAGTTGCTGTAGTATGGCATGAAGTGGGTGAGAAAGTGGTTGTACGTATGTGATGAAGTGGGTCATAGAGTGGCTGTGCTCTTTTTATGAAGTGGGTGATAGAGTGACTGTGCTCATTTCATGAAGTGGGTGATATAGTGGATGTACTCATTTGATAAATTGGGGGAGTGTGTGGCTGTACTCAAATGCTGAAGTGTGTGAGAGAGTGGCTGTACTCATGTGATGAATTGTATGATAGAGTTGATGTACTCATGTGATATAGTAGATGATGAAGTTGCTATAGTATGTGATGAAGTGGGTGAGAAAGTGGTTGTACTCATGTGATGAAGTGGACGATAGAGTGGCTGTACTCATGTGTGAAGTGGGTGAGATAGTGGCTGTACTCATGCGATGAAGTGGAGGATGAAGTGGCTGTACTCATGCGATGAAGTGGGTGATAGATTCGCTGTACGTATGTGATGAAGTGGGTGAGAGAGTGGCTGTACTCATGTGATGAACTAGGTGAAAGAGTGGCTGTACTTATGTGATGAAGTGGGTGAGAGAGTGGCTGTACTAAGGTGATGAACTGGGTGAAAGTGAAGTTGTATTCATTTCAGGAAGTGGATGGTGCCACTATCAACAGTAAACGCGTTTTGAGTGATGGGCATAACCGCCTGCGGGAAAAAATATATCATTTTTAAAAATCTCAAATGGAGTCCTGTTCGTGCAAGGTGATGCTCTACATTATTCCGTTAATCACACCATGTGCCACCTGCAGCGACTCGGCTGGAAGGTATTGCCATACCCACATTAAAGCCCAGACCTCGCTCCTAGCTATGTCCACCTGTTTCTTAAAAGAATTCTTGGAAGGTCAGCATTTCAGCACCCATGACTGTATGAAACAGGCTGTGCTGCACTTGTTCAGACAAACTGATAAATCGTTCAATGCTGTAACTTATCAAGCATTACGTACACGCTTGAATAAGTGCATTAACGTTATAGGAGATTATATCACAACATAAATGTCATTTTGACAACTTACAAATTATTTTTCTCCTTACAAAAAACAGTCACGGTTGGACTTGAACGCCCTTCGTATACATAACTAGATAACTGTCCATCGTTGGCGTTGACGACCACCCATATCATCCTTGTTGTATGTCATCTGTTTTGTTTCTGCACTGTGTCTGACATGATATGGTTTAATGTTTGCTGGACCTCATGCGGTTTATCAATCCCATGGCGGCACGGAATATTAAATTACATGTGTTTCCCACTATGTCTTCTGCTGCCGGTGAGGGTAGTTTCGCCGCTCTTTCCGTCTGAATCAGATGTTTGGTTTGCTGTGTCTGCAAGCGGTGACTTTCTTCTTTAGCAAACCCCACGTTTACGTCTATCCTCCAGACTGACCTGTTTTCCACAGTGCTCTCCTAGTTGTCTTCATATATATAACAGCATCTCAGAGTTTCTTTCAGGTTCTCCTTAAATTGCTCTTTTCAGGACTTCAGTGCCAGGCATCTGGTCCTGCCAGCGGATGCGGAGTATGCGTCCCAGGCTGGTTGTGTGTGATAGTGGTTCAATCTTCTTGTCGTCTAGCATGGACAATCCAACTCTCGTATGTGCATACCAGGTCTGGAATGATAGCAGCTCGGTGGACCTTGTGCTTTGTCTTGGCTCTAATGTCCGGCGCTCCAATACTGTCACTCGCATTCTACCGAAGACTGAACTGGCTTTCATTTTACTACTTGCCACCTCGTCGTCCAGATTGACGGTTCACAACAGTGTACTACCCAGGTACGTCAACTTGCACAGATCTTTCAGGATCTGTCCATCTACTATGATTTGTGGATGTGTGTATCCTGAACAAAGAGTCGGTTGGTGGATAACTTCAGTTTTTTAACAGTTATGACCAGTCCGAAATTGATGCATACATCAGATAATCGATGCACGGCATTTGCATTTCTCGCTCTGAGTTGCTTTTCAAAGAACAGTCGTCAGCAAATACAAGTTCGTGGATCATGTCGCGTGCTACTATGGTTTCAGTGTATCACATCCCGCGTAATGATATTGCCACAGTGTACCACTTCTCAAATAATGATATTCGTTCATTGTTTACCTCTCCCCACATCTCCCACCCCCTTCGGCTAGTAGATGAGTTATAATGTATGTGTATGTGTATGTAACACCTCAAGCTTGTCGACAAAATAGAAATAATGAAGCATGTCCATGAAGCTGTCAATCTCATTACAATCATTTAACACCCACTACTGCAAATGTGAAGATCAGTCACATAAATACGTTCAGGTTCTTGTGGAACACATGTCTTCAACAAATACACGTCGTCTCGCGAGCATTGAGGACCCTGTCGTCCATGTGGTATCTGATTGGGTTGCCGAATTTGGCTGCTCTAAAAGAATCCGACATCGTGGCTGAGAACATCACGCTGAACAGGGTTGGGGAGAGCACACAGCTTTGCTTTACACCGTTCGTCACATGAAACGTTCTGGAAGTTTCCGTTTTCCAGAAAACGAGCACCCATGCCTTTGTGGAGTTGTTTCACCATGTTGATAACCTTGTTGGGGCAGTAGAACTTTGACCTGACTATCCACAATCCACCTCTGCTCACTGTGTCGAATGCCTTAATGAATTCAGTGTGCAGGTCTATCCTATGCTGCTGGTATTTCCCCTGTATCTGTCGCACAGCAAGGATCACGTCTACAGCTCTACACACATACGTACGTGCATACATACATACACACATACATTCATACATACTTACATACATGCATACCTGCATACACACATGCATACACACATGCATACCTGCATACATACAGTACATACTTCTTCTTCTTCTTCGATCATCTCAGATCAAGGTTCCGGTTCTCTTACAAAGGACACCGTTGTTTGTAAGGCTGTTTCGTCTCCATTCAGCATTTGTCTCATATATGTCTTACGAGGCCAGTATTGTTCTCTCTTTTCCTGAATGAGCGTGCAGCTTTGCAGGATGTGTCTCACAGTCATGGTATGCTCCCCACATGGGCACCTGTCATCTGTCCCAATCCATATTTTGTTGTAAAGATGACCCTTGCGTCTGTTATGCCCAGTTCTCAGTCTGAAGATGATGACTTGCTCTTCTCTAGTTAAGTTATATTAGCTGTCTTCTTTTCGGAAGTCGGGGTATTGATCAGCCCATTTTACTCTGAAGTTGGCTTTAATTACGGTTTTGGCCTCGTTATATGTGATACTCAGGTCTGTTTGTGGGGATGCTCCTTTACTCTTTCCTAGTTTGTCTACAGCTTCATTGCCTTCAATATTGCAGTGGGATGGGATCCACTGTATGACCAACCTTGGGTGTTCTGCTGAGAGCTATGTCAGGGAGAACATACATTGCTCGAGATCTTTATCTGTGTTGTTTTGGGGCTGCTTATACCGCCTCGGCATCAGTCAGAAATACTATTCTTTCTTGGTGCATATCTTTATCTTTGATTACAAGCTCAGATGCGGCCTTCAGTGCCTCTGCTTCTGCACGGAAATTATTGGAATATGTTCCCGTTGTTAATTTTCGAGTTTTTTTCTTCTCCATCCCTTCGTCTGTAATAGACCCCTCCACCTCCTTTGGATGTGGCTTTGTTAGATGGAGCATCTGTATATACGTGAATCCATGTTTCTGGTGGGTATACTACCCTAAGATATTCTTCTGTGTTAAATTTCCTTTCTGAATCTGTCTTAGTTCCCTGTTTCCCTATTCCCTCTATGGTTTCTACCATCTCAGGGGACTTGGCTTTTATCCATGGTGTGATTTGTGATGTTTGTTTTAAATCTCTTACCACTGCCTGGCTTATGATTTGGTATGTTCTTGCAAGTTCTTTTGTTTTTGATATGAAGTGGTTTCTCTTAAATACTTCCTTTTCCCATACGATTTATCATGTCATAGTTTGGGTGATCAGGCAATCGTTTGAACTTCTCTCGCTGCTGGAGATACAGTACATACATACATAAAGTACATACACACATACATACATACATACATACATACATACATACATACATACATACATACCTAAAAATAATTCTTCCATCATCATCGAAGAGGACCACCAACATCATCACGTGTCATAATGCAACCATGAGTATGTGTGTGAGCTCGTTACTGATCAAATCAATTCGAGCCTGGAAAAGTATTTGACACGACTGGCAAAGATAGTCAGCAATTGTCTCTGAAATTCTCTCTGCTCTAGACTTCCTGATAACACGTCTATCCTGTGCTGCCTGGATAAGGAGACGCTCGCTGAGTTCCAACGCTGTCTGTTACCATGCTATTCCATGTTGAACGATTGGAAGCCATGTTCTCCCAGGTGTTAATGTCTATTTGGCTTGGCTTCGTTCGTTCTTAATCTCCCGCTACCAAACCATGACAAGGTCTTATGTAGCAGAATGTAGTCCAGAGAAGGAAATGTGTTGTGTCGTAGTTTACAGCTTGACTTGCGAGACCTTTTAGGTACAACACATTTGACTTCAGCAACTGTGTTAACATTCCCGCTTTGGTCCCTTCTCCTTAGTCAGTCTGCTCTGTTGCAGGCAGGATCGCCACCTGGTGGTCATAAGGTTCTTGCAGTCAGCTATGGGTCGCTGCCCGCTGCTGTTCGTGCTCTGCTCAGCATCTTGATTTCTAATGTATATCAGGAGTCCCTTAAGCAAGACCTACTTAACAGCACCTTATGGACTCCTTCAGACTGTCATTGAAACGCTTTTTAAGACGTCCGTGTGATTGTTCTCCTTCACTGAGTTCGCTATGCAGGAGCGTTTTTGGAAGCCTTTCGAATGACATTCCGACAAGGGTTCCATCCCACTGTAACATCCAAGGCAACGAGGAGGCATACAGACTGGCAAAAGAAGGTGCAAGACTATCACAACCAGATACTAGTGTGACATATGAAGAGTCAAAACGGCTTATTAGAGCTAGATACATGACCAAATGGTAAACAGAACATACTGGCTACACAAAAAACGATGCCTATTACCAGTTGAATAGAAGAGAGCAGGTCGTGGTCCTCAGACTTCGCACTGGCCACAATAGACTAAGGTACCACCTATTCAATAAATTTAAGATATGTGGCACTGACGAATGCACATGCGGTACTCGGAAAATGACCGCTGAACATCTGCTGCAAAACTGCCTGAGATACAAGGATCAGAGAAAGCAGATGTGCCATCACCAGTGGCAACACTAGACAAGCTCTATGGCAGTGTCGACAGCCTCATAATGACCGCTGATTGTTTGAAAAAAATAAAGGTTGACGTCTGACAGCGTACGAAGAAGAAGAAGAAGAAGAAGAAGAAGAAGAAGAAGAAGAAGAAGAAGAAGAAGATCCAGCTGCAGATGTTTGTTCAGGCGGTTAAGCTGCATGTGTATATGTACTTCCACTAACGTACATACATACATGCAAACATGCATGCATACATACATACACATACACACACACTCACACACACACATACAGTACATAAATTACATTTAGTACATAAAATACATATAGTACATACAGTACAAATAGTACATACAGTACACATAATAATGCACAATTACATGCCGACTTTTTGTATTACATATTTACTGTACACATACCAAACACACGCACGCACACACACACACACACACACCCACACACACCCACACTCACACATCCAAACACACACACACACACACCCACACTCACACATCCAAACACACACACACACATCCCCACACACACCCACACCCACACCTACACCCACACACACATACACACCCACACAGACACACACACACACACACACACACACCCACACCGACACCCACACACACCCACACAAACACAAATATGTAATCGTGCCAATAGTTACCAGTGACAGGTGATGATGAGGACTTCAATAATCGCAAGCTACGTAACGTCACTTACGATGTATGGTCTGACACATGGACTCACACAAAGAAATGGGACAATCTCCTGGGTGCGTTTGTAATACACTGCAACCAAAGATTAGAAAAAGTGAATCTGGCAGATAGGAGATCAAATGATAATGCCCTCATTGAAGTAGATGCACAAAGATATTATTGAAAATTGCACACACATGAATTGTTGACTGGGATCTAATATGAGACATGACAACTTTCTACATAAGATACTAGCCAGCAAGACTCAAGGAAAACAGGAAGTGTTGACAAAGACTCTCGTTTATAGTTCAGGGACGGAGATACATGAAAGTAAGATGGAGTGAAGAGATCTGCAGAGAATGTGCTTAGATGGAGAGACAAACTCAAACAGCATTACGTTCAGTCTTAGGAAAGATCAACCAGTCGATGATATCGTTGTTGTTGTTGATGATGAGGATGATATATATATATATAAAGTAACAAAAGTATCACTATTGTTAATGGAAATAATGATTACACACATGTACAATTGTTTGTGCATGTCGTGGGATTTCCCATGGGCCTACTGCTTCTCTCAGTCGATCCAGCTGTTTGATAAAAATGACATAAGTTCAAATCGTGGATAAAGTTGTCAGTTTTTTTTTTCATATCGACGATAAGATTAAAAACTAACATGCATAGAGCGAACGTGGTGAATTGTATTCATCATCCCTACACATCTTCCTGTGGAACTCAACAAGGAAATGAACATCGTAGTAACAATTTGTAAAGTTTACTGCTGTCTTCTAAATGCATTACTTAGAAAAGTATATGAACCGTCAGCCATTGATTAATACTGCCCCCTGGCCCCGCCCATAAAATTACAGTTGTTGACCTCTGACCTATACTAGCAAAGTTGTCAATAACAACGTCTAGCATTCGGTGAACGTTAACAGAAACAGCTGTCCTACAAATTGTTTTCCGAATCGAGAATGCAAATAAAAGCCACTTTATATTTTATTTCACGGTATGGATTACATTATGTTTATAAACATCACTACAAACAAGAGATACATGATCGTCCACATCAGAGGGTGTGGCTTGTGAAGAGCACGCAACAGTTGTTTTTTTTTTGGTATATCACAAATCTAAACTGGGGCTCGCCTTTATAATGGATTCAATAATTCATTCCTATAATGCATTTTATGTGGAGTCTTTTGTTGTCTTTAGGTTCCTTGTTTAGTGTATCAGAAGATTGTAATATGTGTGTTGTGTTGATTAATGCTTCTGGTACTACTAACGATGTTCCATTGGTTAAATTTCCGACACGTCTTGTTATGGGATCGAATACTATTGTTAATATGGTGGTTGTTCATAGTCAAATTGTTGAATTAGTTCATGTACTACGATTGACTGTGCTTTCTGCTAAAGTATTTGCACTTGTGAATTGTGTGTGAGTTTATTTCATAGGTTGTTTCACAGTATATATATATATATATATATATATATATATATATATATATATATATATATATATATATATTTATGCTCATGATTTATGTCTGATGTTTGGAGGTTTATGTAATTTATGTTTGTTCTGGAATACACGTTGTTATTGGTTTTTGTGACTAAGTTATTGTAGATTATGTCGATCTATGTTGAGTGGACTCTAGTTGGCGATTATATCCATCTTGTCGTAGATACGACTGAACATAGTGTTGCTGCAACTAATACTGTATTTGTTGTCAATATTGAAGATGAAACTAACGATTATAATGATAAAGATGTTAATTTTCTGTCCTATGTATCTTTGTGGTAGTTAATGTAGAAGTACATGTAGGAGAAGATGTTCATTATGTTGATCTTTGTGCTGTTGAGGGTACTCATGTTAATGTTCGGCTAAATTATGTTGAAGATGATGATGAGGGGGGGGGGGGGGGGGGGGTTGGGATGTTAATTTTCAGCAAGAGTGTGTTGATGATGATGTTGACGGTGATGATATTGATGTCGGGAAATGTGCTGTTTATAATGTTTTTATTTCGACTATCATTGTTGGTTAATTTTTGTATTTGTGTTTATTGGTTATTATGTAATCGGCGTTCGTGTTACTATTAACATGCCTATTGTTCTTTCTCTTGTTTGTATATTATATATCTTATTAGTTTTTATGTTAGTTGCATTTCTGTTGTTGTCTCTTTTGTTTTGTATACTGTATGTGTTGCTGATATTCGCTAAAGTATAATTTTGAGAGCGTTTGGCCAAAAAGTGGTGAGTTGGATCCACAGTTGCCGCTTACTAGTTTCAAATTCCGTGGCGCTCAGTGTAACATTCTCGGCATGTCGTTCGTTCATGGTATGTTCGCTTCTTCCTGCTGCAAATGGGCACCTCACGAAACCATAAGAAAATATTCGAAACCCCATGCAAAATCCTGAGTTCATTATGTGGTCAGCAATGCCGGCAATAGCAGGAGCGGAGCAGGTAATGCGACGCCCACTGTATAAAGTTAGTCACATGAACATGTTCCCATTTTCCATTGTTGTGTTCTTCTCTGTCTCCTTCGCTAATCTGATGTCGTAACTGCTTATTATGATGTTGCAATTACTGACTGACTAACGACTATTATTCGTGATTCTACATCACAAAATAATTAACTAAAATGTTCGTCCCACTCCACAGCACTATTTACCAGACAGCCTACAAGACTGTTTTTAAAATGCAGATCCGTTCAGCAAACGTGTCAAACTGCTGTCCTGGATGGGATAAAAAAACTCCCAGAGACACCAATTGTATGAAGCGTAAGTACTGGACTTTATGTTTTCTTTTCTTTCTTCAAATTTTAAAGATATGGACAACACTTCCGTTCAACCTAAAATCAAGTCTGATTGCATGCACTTAGCTCAAGTGTTATCGGCGCCTGAGTGTAGCACTGAAACCTGTCAGGCAGGTCGTAACAGACGAATGAGATGAATTATCCCGGGAGTAGTAGCCACCCCCTGTAGAATATTCGTCAACGATATCAATAGATGTTGGCGGGTCTACGTTAGATTGGCCAATCTCAGACCAGAGGAGACACATGCAGCGACCACTGACAGACAGGGATGGCGTGGAGTTGTAGGGGTGTCTTGATGTGTGCCCCAACGACCTCAATGATTACGGGATGAGTTGACATAGCATTATATGACTTGACGTGTATTTGTTGAAGACATGGGCTCCACAAGAACCTGACCGTATTTATGTGACTGATCTTCGCATGTGCAGTAGTGGTTGCTAACGGATTGTAATTAGGTTGACAGCTTCACGGACATGCTCCTTTACTTCTGTTTTTGTTCGACAAGCATGAGCTGTTGCATACACTCTTGTTCGCCTATATACTAGCCGAAAGGGGGTGGGAGATAGGTGGAGGAGGGACATTGCCAGAATATCATAATTTGAGGTGGTACATTGTTGGAACATCATTAAGCGCGGAGTGATACAGTGAGACAACGTAATTCATCTGGAAGTAATACACTGAGACAATATCATTATTCTGAACGTAATACACTGAGACAATATCATTAATCTGAAGGTAATACATTGGCAGACTATAATTAATTGAACTGTGATTCACTGAGACAATATCATTAATCTCAAGGTAATACATGAAATCAATATCATTAATCAGGAGATGTTCCCCTTTACAACATCATTAATCGGGAGGTGATACTATGAGAAAATATAATTAATCAATGGGGGGGGGGGGTGGGGGGGGGATACACTGAGGCCTATATAATTAATCCCGTCGTGATACAGTACGACATTTTCATTAATCATATGGTTATAGTTTGAGACAATATCATTATTCTATATAATTTATGAGCATGTCCGTCTAGATCACTGACACCAAAGAACAGGACAATGGAGCCTTCTAAACATGTCATGAAAGGCAACTAAGTAGGGGTGTTCTTGGAGCTAGCTATATTAGTCGTGTCAAATACATTGCTTCAGATACAGCCACTACAAAATGGTATCTAGTGACGTGGGGGCAGGGTGAGAAGAGCATCATTCATTTTCCTAGAGATGTGGCCATTTTGAATAGACTGAAATACGAAAAAACAAAAAAACAAAAAAACGATAGGCATAGGACATTTTATTTATTCGACTATTTAAATCAAGTTAAATTTAGGGTGGTCTTTATAACAGTTGTCCTTAGTTGATGTCTGTATACAATCACTTGAAAAAGTGGATTCTAACGCAAATGGTTTAACGGTATAAGTTTGCAAGCCTTATGCACAAAATTCTTCAACTGCATTTAACTGAATGCTAGTAACTATTTTCTTTTGAAAACCAAATACAACTCAGGTGATTTGGACTTAATTTTGGTGTTAATATGACACGCGGGACTTGAAAAAAAAACTTCAAAAACATTGAATGTCAGGAGACGCATGTGTGCACATCATTGAAAGCGATAACTGTGTAAGAAGTTTTTCCTATTAATTCTATCAGAACAAGAAGCTTGCTAACATGGTATCTGACATATCATAATTGTTCAGTACACGCCTGTTTCGTCTGGTGAGTTGCATTTCGAAGTGTTCCAGGTCAGATTCCAAACCCAATTAGTTTGTTGTTATGAGTCTTAATTTCCCTATTACAAAGAAATCTTATTTCATTTCATTTACTGAATTCAGCGTAATGCTGCATTTAATAGCAGGCCTTGACTTCTTCCATGTGTTTAGAATATGTATTTCCGATGTTTATTTGCTGCTAACCTCGTGATATACCTGAGAGTTGAATAACAAACACGTGTTAAAGTTTAAGTCATTTATGTTTCCATCTATGTACTCATTAGCTTCCGATGTGGAACAATTAGCTATACATTATGTACCACAAGAAAGTCTGGATTTAAATAAATTATATGAAAACGCGTCCGCCAACTATAAACTACATCTGCTCTACCAATACGAGTCGAGGAGAGGGAACTAACATCTGGTCAGGTAGAATATACTAATCGTATATGTTAGTCAGGATCAGGTAATATATACTGATTGGATATGTTAGTCAGGGGCAGTTCAACTACTGATCTGATATGTTAGTCAGGGTCAGGTCAGATATGCTGTGATCGGATATGTTAGTCAGGGTCAGGTAAAATATACTGATCGAATATGTTAGTCAAGGTCAGGTAAAATATTATGATCGAATATGTTAGTCAGGGTCAGGTAAAATATACTGATCATATATGTTAGTAAGGGTCAGGTAGAATATACTGATCAGATTTGTTAGTCAGAGTCAGGTCAAACATACTTATCAGATATGTTAGTCAAGGTCAGGTAGAATATACTGGCCAATTGCCCCAGCTCACGTACATGGATCAATAGCTGGAAACGGACTATTTTCATGGCAGCCTGTCTATAATGTGATCGACGTGATCCACGTAGTAGTGAACGTCACGCAGATGAAGACAAGCATATTACAACAGCCTGGGTGAACTATGCCTATCTTTATCAGTACGCTCGGGATGTGAGGACAGCTACTGTAACCCCCCATTGGACGCCCTTTTCATGGCTCACAAACGAGTAACCTTACTCACCCCCGGCATTCACTAACAGCAACACAAGTGTGATTCATCCCCAACACTGTTTTCGATATTTATGTACTGGTGAATCAGAAGTTTCCACGTAAAAGGGTCAACATGTGGTGTTTATTATCATGGCAGTTGTCAGTTTATTAATGGAGGCACTTTGGCTAGAAAACAAGCATGCTTTATTAAACATATTCATGAGCTGCCACAGAACCAAATTAGTATTTGCAAAAAAAGTAACACTTTCAGTCTATGTGATGTGCATATCAATGTTGAATGAATGCGGTGCTCTTAGACTCACTCATATGTGAACTGCGTCATTGTACAATGAATTTTCTGTTTAGATAGGAACATCTTCATCAGTCGTATGTGGAGAATGCCACATAGATCCAGTCCAACTGAGATGTGCTCAGATGCGAAATGTTGTGATAGGCAGCTTTCTGGTGAAAACAGATGTACCAACTCATCTTTTGCTCCGAAACGGTTCCAGTTGCAGCTGAAGCTCTGCTGGTAGTCACATACATCTCCCTCTGCCTTTGCTTGGTGTGTTTTGCAGTGACAATCCGCAAGGCTTTAGATGCGTCTACCAACACTTTTGTGATCGTAGGTTTAATCGGCACTACATGCCCGAGGCATTCTGCTAGAACTATTACACTAATTTACCATTACCAAAAGTTGAATCGCAAAGGGTCATGGGTCCCAACGGTTGATGACAATAGACGTATGGTTAAAGAAAGTGTAATCTGAAAGGATCATGCCAAGTACAAGATAACAGAGTTGTGCACTAAGCAGCAAACATGTGCTATTTGTTTAAGGTGTAAAGCAGAATAACAAGGTAATGTTCTCTTTTAATGTATAGTCTAAGTACATAGCGGTTTGATAACTACATATCACGTGATTCGTATACATGTATTAGGAATGTACCCAACTGCCATTACTTGTTAAGCGGGAAAGACTTCGTTAGTAAATCCTATATTAAAATCTGCATCTTTTGTTATGTACAGTTATCTCTACAACCTTACCACTGGACCGAGGTAGCTCAGGACGGAGGAGTTAGATTGACAACAGCGCACAATCTTCTCCACTTAAATATGTTGAAGTGCAAATCACAGTATCAGATATAACATGACTGATCAATAAAGAAACGCTTTAACTTCGGCAAGCCGAACGTGGGCACATCGCAGTGCCGATATACTTTAAAGAACATGGTATCATTAACAAGAGAACTGACACTCTCCCAAGTGGAAGTGGCTGCTCTTAGTGATACACGATTTTTCGGAAAGGCCCGGATCACAGATCATGGGAGATTTGTGCGTATTCTTCTGGATTTGGCGTGGGAGCAGCAAATGGTGCCTGATTCGAAATCTTGTATCATCTAGTCCACGAACTTGCATAATCAGTTAGTTACTCTCCAAATCTCAGTGTGACAATGGGTGAGTGTTACACTCATCAATACCTATGCTCCGAGAATGACTTACCATGTGGATTTCAAGACCAAAATATACGAGGATCTACAACGGCCCTTATGTTGTTTCCAAAGTCAGAGTAGCTCATTATCCTTGGCAGCTACAATACCAGAATAGGAACACGCATGACTCCTGATAAGGAGTACTCACTGTACATGCCACATACAAGAGCAACATCATTATGCTGCTGCTGCTGGTTGGCTGTGCCCCTCATTATCTCTACATCACCACTTTCATAATGCGGTTTCTCACAGACAACAAGACGTCATGATGCGACTTCTCGCTGAGAACAAGGCGTCATGATGCGACTTCCCGCTGAGAACAAGGCGTCATGATGCGACTTTCCGCTGAGAACAAGACGTCATGATGCGACTTCCCACTGAGAACCAGGCGTCATGATGCGACTTCCCGGTGAGAACAAGGCGTCATGATGCGGCTTCCCACTGACAGCAGGTCGTCATGATACGGCTTTCCACTGACAATAAGACGTTTTTGATGTGGCTTCCCATTGACAACAAGACGTCATTGATGCGGTTTCCCATTGACAACAAGACGTCATTGCTGCGGCTTCCCACTGACTTCCCATTGACAACAATACGTCATTGATGCGGCTTCCCATTGACAATAAGACGTCATTGCTGCGGCTTCCCACTGACTTCCCATTGACAACAAGACGTCATTGATGCAGCTTCCTATTGACAACAAGACGTCATTGATGCAGCTTCCTATTGACAACAAGACGTCATTGATGCAGCTTCCCATTGACAACAAGACGTCATTGAAGCGGCTTCCCATTGCCAACAAGACGTCATTGATGCGGCTTCCCACTGCCTTTCCATTGACAACAAGACGTCACTGATGCGGCGTCCCACTGACTTCCCATTGACAACAAGACGTCACCGACGCGGCTTTCCATTGACTTCCCATTGACAACAAGGCGTCTTTGATACGGCTTCCCACTGACTTCCCAATGACAACAAGACGTCGCTGATGCGGCTTTCCATTGACTTCCCATTGACAACAAGGCGTCTTTGATACGGCTTCCCACTGACTTTCCACTGACAACAAGACCTTATTTATGCACCCCTGTTTTAAGCAGTAGTATATTATTTACTACGTATTCATCAGAAGGAGAGACAAATGTAATGTTCCTGTCGGCAAGGACTATAAATGGCGAGGAGTGCTGGGCAGACCACCGGCTATTTGTGTCAAAGTGCCAACTCTAGAAAGATCCAAACAGCTGCACCAGAGTCCGACATGTGTGAAGGAACTCAGCATCTTTTTTCTTTAACCTAACATTTGATAAAGGCTATTTCAAGGGTTGTCGGAAGTCGGCTAATAGATACACAGTTATGCATACTAGTGGTGATAAATAGCTTATCTGGAGGATACTGTATTCTCTTCCTGTTCCGGGTGCTTGGGTCAGAAGGCTAGCAGGAAACTTACTGGTTTGATGAGAACGGTGATTCCTAAGACTCTGATGGACAAAACACACCGTTTATGAAGATCATTTCAAGACGATGACTTATTATTTTTTCTAAAAGACAATATTCACCTATATTTGAATGATTGTCCAGAACCAGACAAGAGCTATGTAGCATGCCGACTCGACAGAAAAATATAAAATCTAACGATATGCAGATACAAATGACGAGGCGGTTCTAAGATGCCCTGAAAACAGCCTATGGTCTTGGTGAGTACCATTCATATTATGTCATTAGTGCCAGTGGCACGGCACTGCTGACAGAGAAAGTGTACATTATGAAGGGCTGGACCTAGCACTTCAGCTTTATGCTAAAGTGTCCATCCAGCAAGGAACCAATCAAAACAAGCATGTCTCAAGCCGATATCAACGGCAAAGTTGATATATTGGGCAATCGTAGATGAGGTCGAGAAAGCAACAAATTAAATCTCCATCCGGCAAATTCCCAGGTGCAGATGCTATTCCTGCTGATGTTTACATAGCAGGACACCGCTTGCTGTTACAAAAGCTAAAAGATTGCTTTTACTCAATTTGGCACACAGGTCATGTGCTACATGCATGAAAACATACCATCATTTCCCCCATGTACAAGCATACCCCTAATTGTCAATATTGTGATGACCACAGGATACTCCGACTATTGTCGATCGATAAAACAATTATAGTTCGTGTCTTCCTCAGGCATATAACGAACTCATTTCGAATAGAAGCTACTCACAGATAGTCAATGTAGTAACCCATCTATCGGGACGGTTGACATGATATGTGTGGCCCCTCAAATCGAAGACAAATGTGAAGAACAGCAATGTGATGTGAACACGACTTTTGTGGACCTAACCTTCACATGTGACACTGTCAATAGGGATGGACTGTGACAAATCAGTGGGGAAGGTACATCACACTTGTTGGCTAGTTTCACGATTGTATGTTGCATCGAGTCAGGGGAGATGGTGATGGTCATCCCAGTCATACAGTGAATCAAACCGGGATGAGTACTTAATTTAACTTAACGTCTTTATACTGGTTAAGTCAAACTGGTACTGCTGATAAATACGCAATTAAAAGGTGCTCAGACCAGGGCGCGTAGATTTTATATGAGAGGTCAGCTGCGTGAACAACTTTGGTCAAGTAACGTTTATTTCTGCTTCATGGAAGTCCTACTATGAATCAAGCATCACTGTACGCGTCCAACATCTTCAAGCAGTTCAAGGCTTTACATACATTAGGAATTCTTCTCACCAGGAAAGCGAACATAGACGTTGAGGTTCACAACAAGATTTCCACGTCGTAAACAGCCCAGCATTGTTTCAATAAGACTGTGAGCAAATGTTTGGGACAAGTACGGTATCAGTGTTGCTACAATAACAATTTATTTCGTGCTGTAGGGCTAACCACCCTTCTCTCGTCATGAAAACCATTGGCATTATGTAGCAGACATGACAGAAAACTAAACATTTTTTTAAATGGTGTTAGACATTTCTTCAGTGATGTCATCTCATGTGAACTGATTTCTCGAATCCGTTCAGCACACCGAACATCACATCGCTCGCATCGCTGGGAAGAGCACCATTACTGATGCTTAGAAAAAGCAAGCAACACTAACGGAAAGAATGCAAGGTATGCCCAATTGTACTATATGCGGCAGAGATTTCCGCGTTCAGGACGGACTATCGAGTAATATACTACCACATATGGACGCACATTTATGACAGGTCCCCATCTTTGCTTGTGATAGGCAACCGTTGTGCTGCTTCACGCTCCCTTTGTCAAGTGCCCCACTTCCTCTAGATCGCTCCGTGATCGAGAATAGTGACTGTCTTGTAGCAGGTCCGGGTCATTTCTTGAAATAGGCCAACCCATCAACTTACCTAACACTTCACAGCTGACGAGTTGTGCTCCACATTGACAAGAAAGTGACTTTGCCTGAACACTTCACGAGCATCATTCTGCGAGTCCATCTGTTTGAAATGTGTACCACATCTTTAAGAGCATGTGTTGACCTTCAAGCCTCAAGCTGAGATTTAGAGTGTCATTAATGATGTATCATATATCCACTTTAGAACGGAAGTAACTACCTCAATATCTCTTTAGATGATATTCTTGAATTGAATTACATGAGCTGGTGAAAAGTATAGATAATGGTGTTCCTGACGTCCATGCTACTGGTCTGTCAAGCAGCAGTTGTGGAAACCATCCCTAGCTTGCCAGGTCAAAAACCGGTAACAGCAGACGGAAATAACAAATTAATCCCAAAGCGAAGACCACCCCGGCGAAGTTATTTAGCGTATCAAAATAACTACTGACTTAGTCATTCCATTTCCACCATGTTGTGTACATTTTCTGGCAGATTTGTGTATGCCTTCTCTTCTTATGTTTGTTGCTTCAAGTTGCTAAAGGATAGGCATACCGTCTTTTACTACATATAGCAGGTTACAGTTTAATTCAGCAATGCTCTACTTTCTTATTTGTTAATGCACAGGCTGGAAATATGTAAAAATAAATAGGAGCGAACCATTTTTTCGACAATTAGAGCAATTATTTGAAAGTCAGATTGCTGCTAATGCGCTGTTCTTTATATATGCTTCAATGGTTGCCACATTATTATATTATATTTTGTGTTACCATATTTGATAATTTCTGATTGCTTTATTGTGTGTCCGAGAGTTGTCTAGTAAGTTGTGCCTTTGAATTGCATTATATATAGAATCTTTCAACTGTGTATTATTTATAGCCGTGGAGCTGCACAACGATGTGTGTCCTTGAACTGGCCTATATGTCAAAGACTTGACTAGTATAATCCTGTTTGCTCCATCAAGTGAGCGATAGTTCAAGTCATTTATACGTCATCATTTTTTACTCTATTTTTTTTCAAAAACGATGTGAAGTCAAACTTTTCTTCTGTAAAATACTGTCTAAATCCTTAATTGACATTTGCTGCATTCAAACTGGTTGAGTGTCAAGTAGATGTAGGGGTTAGCACTACATCTTGTAACACATTACCAATATATTATACATACAAAACCAAGAAAATGTGTTACTATTATTATATACAGGGGGCAACTGAGACGATATGTCGGACTCACACAACATATTCACCAGAAAGTCGCTTCAGGTTCAGGCGTAATATACTTCTCAAGATCACACTTTCTTCATGTTACGTTAATTTTGGAACCGTGTTGATTTCAAGGCATTTCGGCTAACGATATGTCTGTGGAAGAGATCCCCATCACACGGATGAAACCAATTATAGTATACCATCCTGGACGAGCCTGGTCCTCCTTCACCAGCACGATCAGGATGTGAGGAAAACTACTGCAACACACCACTTAACATTGTATTCAAGGCGCACATGATGGGTAACTTACTCATTGTAGGCATTCAACAATAACATCAAATATAAACCAGAAATAGTCAGTCGTCTTCGACCATTGTTTGTAGATAACTTTTTTGTGTTCTTCTTGTGGCGCATTGGTTATACATTGTAGGCATTCAATAATAACATAAAATATAAACCAGAAATAGTCAGTCGTCTTCGACCATTGTTTCTAGAGAACTTTTGTGTGTTCTTCTTGTGGCCATATTGGTTATAAATGGTTGTGTTGTTGGTAAAATGTCTGTATGCCTTTTAGACTACAGAGAAATTATTCTTTGCCACATGTTCAGCTGTCAGTAACTCAAATGTTGCATGCTTTTTACGAGTTTGCATTGCTATTTTCTAAGGTATTATTTATTTAGTTGATTTTTCACGTTATTAAATATTCTGGCATTTTAAGACATCGACCTCACTAATATGTTATGTTATCAAAATGTGATATATTAAATCATGATACTGCATACTACGATATGGTTTTGATCATCACATTCCAGCGCTATGTGAAGAGGAATGTGAGAACGGGGGTCGGTGTGTTGGACCGGGAATTTGTATTTGCACTGAGGGCTACACAGGATACAGATGTCACATGGGTAAGTTAACCTTGACATGTGATAAATTTGCTTCTATATTTGTTGCTATGATATCAATATTCTGCATTTCTGTATTGACAATTTATTAGCGCATTTTAAGAGTTTGGTAAAACCCTATTGGCATTTAGAAATAAAACTTTATAGCTAAAATAATATAATCGTTTAGAAGACTAATCTTGGCATTTGACAAGATCTGAAGAGAAGACAGTTATGGGCAACCGGTTTACGGAGCCCGACTCCATGTTCATAAACGATGGACGACTGGAGAATGTCGACGAATACATCTACCTCGGCCTCCTCCTCAACATCTACCACGGCCTCCTCCTCAACATATACCTCGGCCTCCTTCTCAACATCCAGCTCGGTCGCCTCCTCAACATCTACCTCGGCCTCCACCTCAACATCTACCTCGGCTTTCTCCTCAACATCTACCTCGACCTCCTCCTCAACATCTACCTCGGCCGTCTCATCAACATCTACCTCGGCCGTCTCCTCAAAATCGACTCGGGCCTCCTCCTCAACATCTACCTCAGCCGCCTCCTCAACATCTACCTCGGCCTCTTCCTCAACATCTACCTCGGCGGCCTACTCAACATCCACCTCGGCCGCCTCCTCAGCATCTACCTCGGCCTCTTCCTCAACATCTACCTCGGCTGCCTACTCAACATCCACCTCGGCCGCCTCCTCAACATCTACCTCGGCCTCCTCCTCAACATCTACCTCGGCCGTCTCCTTAACATCTACCTCGGCCTCCTCCTCAACATCTACATCAGCCTCCTGCTCAACATCCACCTCGGCCGTCTCCTCAAAATCTACCTCGACCGTCTCCTCAATATCTACTCGGGCCTCCTCCTCAACATCTACCTCGACCGCCTCCTCAAAATATACCTCGGCCTCCTCCTCAGCATCTACCTCGGCTGCCTCCTCAACATCTACCTCGGCCTCCTCCTCAACATCTACCTTGGCTTCCTCCTCAATATCTACCTCGGCGCCTCCTCGACATCTACCTCGGCCGCCTCCTAAACATCAACCTCGACCGCCTCCTCAATGTCTACCTCAGCCGCCTCCTTAAGATATACCTCTGTCGCCTCCTCAACATCTACCTTGGCTTCCTCCTCAACATCTACCTCGGTCACCTCCTCAACATCTACTTTGGCTTCCTCCTCAATATCTACCTCGGCCGCCTCCTCAACATCTACCTCGGCCGCCTCCTCATCTACCTCGGCCGCCTTCTCCACATGAAAAATAACCTGAATCCGCAGATTGCCAGACACAGACACGCAGGCTGGACCGCCTTCAACTCGATAACAACAAATATAAACGTCTCGAGAGATACCAGACTGCAAGCAGACATATTGGACTCAGTGGTCCTAGCAGCGCTATGCTACGGATGTGACACCTGGTCTCTGGCAAACGTCACGGAGAACCACTATGGACAACACATGCCTCGCTTGAGCGCCGTCTCGTGTGCCTATCACTTAGATAATAGCGCGGGATCAAGATGCTGAGCAGCGCATGAGCTGCAGTGGTCAGTGCCCCATAGCTGACTGCTAGAACCAGGTCCAGCGAACCATAGCTGCCAAGACCCTTCTACACCTCCACGCGGTGATCCTGGATAACAGGCTACAACAGGGCAGACTGGCTAAGGAGAAGGGATCAAAGAGGGAATGCTAACCCGGTACTCACAAATGCTTGCTGAAGTCGGATGTGTTGGACCGAAAGGTTCAAATAACGCAGTCGAGCTGTAAACTACGACACAACGAATTCCGTTCTCTGGACTATATTCTGCTACTGAAGCCATTTCATGGTTTGGTAGCGGGAGATTGAGAACGAACGACGACGAAGACGAAGAATTGCTATTGTAGACGTCTCAATGATATTCTTCCCACTCTGTTCGTCATACTGTAGCCTCTTGGCGAACCCTTCCATTTCCAATTCGAGCAAGGTGGCATTTGAATTTCTTCGAAAATACATGAATGCAAGGCTCGCTCGTCCTGAATAAGACCTCAATATATGTAATTATAGCTCTACCAGTGAATATAGATTATGTCCCCCTGACAAGTCGTATGGAAGTGATTCAACCTTCTAACGTCGTCAATGTAGACAATGATCTTACATTCGTAGAACAAAGTGAGGAGAATGACAATGTAGGACTCGCGTTTAGTCGGTATGCTGATTCCTCGACGTTTTCATACTGTCGAACGCCATCAAGTAAAATATGTATGTTATACTATCTGCTATATCATTATCAATTTTCAGTAATATCGGCATAATACAACGTTATGGGTATTTAATTCACATACATAACAGTTCGCATCGACTAAAGTGACCAAACATACTCACCAACTCGTGTACAGCCCACCGTACATCTTGTAGCTTCATTAAATAGTCCAAACCTGCAGCGACACCCTCAAATAGACCGGCTGTTAGGATATAATCATAATTGTAGACATGTTCCATATGTAGGGACAATGACCGCCGCACATTGACTGTTCTTGCAAACGCCAGCCCCTTCACGGACACTAGCGCTGCACGTGGAACAGTGCATGCTCCATATTCTGAGACTGCTAGTACATGTGAAAACATTAAGGCTGAGTACTTCAGAGCTGCACTTTTCCCAGGCCAAGTAAGCAACATAAAGACCATTACCTTCCAGTCTGCTACACATAACCAAATGTGCACCTAAAGGACCATTAGCGACTAGAGTTGCCCGATTATAAATCTGACGTCAATGACAACTACCAAACGACAAACTTTCGAGTCCTTCCAATACAAACGGAACAGCGATTTTGGACCACCCAGGCAGACCTTCATCCCGAACCAACTGAAACAATTCAAGTATAACACCATCTTACTCAGTAAGACCCGTGCACCGACAGAATTACACTCAACGTGGTCTACAAATGGAGATGAACTACACATTGGAGCCGGTGAGGTCCAGTACAACAATAACGTTGTTGGCTTTATCATTGCTAATAACCATAAACCAAATATTCATTCAGTCAAGATAATCAACTCCAGAATTTCTACGCCCAAACAACTAGTGAGAGACCAGGTACAGCCAGCCTCATAGCGAGTAAGACAAAGTCTCGGTAGAACCTTTCTACAAAGATCTAGAGAAATCAAAACACATTTCCGAACACACAAAAAACACATCATTGTCGATTGTAACGCACATGACGTGTAAAAACCAGAGAACAAAAATACGCACAAGATCGTAGAGGCGAGTGCGTGATAACCTTTGCTGCGATGCACAAGCTACGTGCGATGAACACTTACTTCAAAAAAGCTCACAATAGTCTTAACACTCACAAAAGTGGAAGAACAAGACTGACATCCAACCAGCTTAAACAACTGATCCACTGTTTGCAACTCCGTAGCCTAAATCCGAAAACCACGAGCAGGAAACGCCATCAGTGTTGGTACACATCAGCTACTTACAACTAGTTCAATGCTGAGTTAAACAAGAAGATGTGGCACGAGCTAATAGAAGATTACGAGCAGTTTAGCTTACAACGTCTAGCCGCTGAGATAAGACGTAGTATCACTAAATGCAGGAAACAATATACCAAAAGAAGACCTTCATGACAGCCCTAATGAAGGAAGATTGTACACCACTGACTGAAAGAAAGCAAATCGAGGAAGAGTGCACAAAGTTCTACAAAGGTCTCTTCTTGCCAAAACAGTAGTCTCCAACAAACCACTAGATATGGATTTCCAGTCACTACTCGATATAATTAGCGAAGAGGTCCTGCACGCACTTGATACATACAATCTAGAAAATCGCCTGCTCTCGCCGGAAGCATTGCATACATGCGCACGGCTGGCGGAAATACAATTGCATGCCAACTGACAACACTTTTCAACATCTGCATTTGTAAACAACAAATTACATGTACTGCTCCAAGACAATCCTGATCGACAAGAATGGTGAGAGATACATTCTGACACACTACCGTCCAATATGCATGCTATCAACTATTTATAAACTGTTCAGAAAAGTCATGACCTGGACATTATAAAAGCTACCCATCGAGAACCAACAGCATGAACAGGAAGATTTCGGGGAGGGCTGCTCATATAATGACCACTTCCACTCAGCCATTAAATGGAGAGAACACGAGAAGTCAGTATGCCCCTTTGCATTTTGTTTCTAGACTACTCAAATGTCTGCGAAAGCCTGGAAATAAATTCAGTATTCATTGGCTTAAGGAACAAAGGTATCAAGGAACCAAATCACGTCCAGCTTATATAGATGATAAACGGGAGCTGCTCAAATGAAACCAATATTTTCCACACGCGACTTGCCATGCCTAATAAACAAAAGAGTACGACAAAGCGATACCCTTTTCCCAAAACTGTTCACATCTGCACTTGGAGAGGGTTTTAGGTATTTAAACTGGCAGGATCGATGTATCAACATAAATAGCGAGATGCTCTACATTTGCAGCTATTGTAATCTTTAATCACAGCATTGCAGAAGCTGAACAAAGCCTGAATGAAGCATGAACATCAGCTGGCCTGAACTTAAACAGAAAAATACTCAAGTTCTACTCAACACTTTTTTGCCCTACGGAGGAACTGCGACTGAAAAACTGACCTCTAATAAAATAGTAATGCGTATGTCTATCTGCGTGGGGAAATCAACAACAACCACAATATTGATAATGAGATTCCACACAGGGAAGTTGGGTATTGGTTGACCTTCAACCTCATTGAAACGATACTCCAGTTGATGACGAATGTCAAGGCCACGGCTGACATATTAAATAGCATGGTTATCCCATTAATTGAATATAGGGGTGACGTTTAGAGTCTACGCAAATTAGATGCAGAGTAGCTCAGTGCTACCGAAATTGCAATTGAACGAAGAGTCATAAACAACCCCCGTAAGAGACACATCTGAAATACCGAAAACAGCGATCAAACATAATTCCGAGATGTCGGTGACTGCCTCAATACGAAAGTACAGATGGCCGGCCATGTGGTTTCCATGTTTGACGATATATAGACAAGGAGGGTGTCTTTCTGATGAGCGTACAACTACAGTCACGCGCTCGGCCACCACCCGACGAGATAGAGAGATGATCTGCACCACGCCTTCATGGTACTCCAAGGCGAAGCGCAGACACCGAATCTAGCAGCTTATGGCTACCTGGCACAAGACAACATTGTCTGATTGAATACCAGGATTGAAGTATTCAAGTAGGTATTTCGCATTTTTCATTGAAGATGATTTCTGACTAAATTATTGGTTTGAGTAATACAGCCACGTGCTATAATAGTAGTGCAGCTGACTAGTAGTATACTGGTCTAGATGTGTATTGCACTTCATGTCAATTAAGTAGGTGTGTTCAGGTCGTGCTTCTTCGTTTAGAAAAACTAAACAAAAAAAACAAACATGTTTCTATATTAAGTGGCCGGTTACGTAACTGCTCGGGCACCTGTGTATAAGTGACTGGATGCAGTTTGCCTTGTTAATTATGGGAGTTGTCATATTTTCCAGACATAGACGAGTGTACGGGACGAAACACCTGTCAGCAGAAGTGTATAAACCTGCCAGGAAGTTATGAATGCTCCTGCCGGGACGGATTTCAGCTCGCTGAAGATGAATACACGTGCGACTGTAAGTCAATCAGCGGTTTCAAAAAAACATGTTCTTGATATTAATTGCCTGTGCATATTGACTATGGTTGTTAACTTACTGTTCAGCTTCTTGCTCTGTCTGTCTAATGTTGGTGGTCCCACGTGATTGTTGCTCCCTATGTGCCAAAATAGGTAGATATATGTATGTGTATGTGTATATGCATATGTATGAGTATGTGTATGAGTACGTGTTTGAGTATGTGTATGAGTATGTGTATGAGTATGTGTATATGTATGAGTATGTGTATTTGTATGTTTATGTGTATTAGTATGTGTATTAGTATGTGTATGAGAGTTTGTATGAGTATATGTATGTGTATATGTACATGTATGTGTATATGTATGCGTATGTGTATGAATATGTGTATGTGTATATGTATGGGAATGAGTATATGTAGGAGTGTGTGTATGATTATGAGTATGTGTATGTGTATGAGTATATGTATGTGTATATGCATGAGTATGCGTATAACTATGTGTATGAGTATGTGTATAAGTATGTGTATGAGTATGTGTGTGAGTATATGTATGTGTATATGTATGTGTATATGTATGAATATGTGTACGTGTATGTGTATGGGTATGTGAATGAGTATATGTATGAGTATGTGTATGTGTATGTGTATGAGTATGTGTATTAGTATGAGTATGTGAATATGTATGCGTATGTGTATATGTATATGTATGTGTATCTGTATATTTAAATCAATCAGAAACCTGCCTGCTCCCTGTGGAACATAGGTCAACAACACACACTGGCCAAGTCATCCTTACATAAGCCATCTGAGCAAATTATGTCCATGTCAGTTTGGTGCCTTCATATTTGCCTTCGGTTGTCCCTTTCATGTGTCGCAATTTTCTTCTACTCAACTTGCTCTGTGGATTCCAGAACAGAGCTTGTCTGGTAATGCTATCCACTGGTTTTCGCAATGTGTAACCAATCAATCGCCTACTCCGTATTTCATGCTACATTGGCATGTTTCCCGTTGTTCGCATTACTTCCACGCTGATAAATTCGTCGTATCATTTCCACCCTTGTATTTTTCATAAGCAACCATCCCATTTCTATGGCAGCTATTGTTTCAGAGACGATGAGTTAGAGACCTATATACACCTCTTCAGGTTTGAACGGGAGTGGACAATCCCAATCACCTGCTCTCCAATCAGGCCTATGTACGATTAGCGTTTGGCGTATTTCCTTGAAATAAATCAGCGCTGTAGACCAAGTTTCTGAGACACAGTGCAA